>CAWUFW010002974.1:1318661-1977992 GCA_963921515.1 Calotriton arnoldi
TATCAGGTGAATTACTCTGCGGACATTGTCGTGCATCTGCCTACCTTCCATAAACCCGGATTGATCCAGGTGAATTAGCTCTGGCATTATCTCTTCCAATCTTGTTGCTATTATCTTAGAGTACAGCTTAGCATCTAGGTTTAGAAGCGCGATTGGCCTATAGGAGGTGCAAAGCTGTAGATTCTTTCCTGCTTTTGGTATGACGGTGATCAAGGCTGTTACTGCTGCCCCCGTGGCTATGTGATTGAAAAGAAGGGTCAGTTGAGGTTTGATTTCTGCCGCGAAAGTTTTATAAAAGTGGGCCGTTAGACCATCTGGTCCCGGAGACTTATGAGGTTTCAGCTCCGTTATCGCTGCTTGCACCTCTTCTTCGGTTATAGGAGCGCCCAGTACCTCATTCTGGGCAGAAGACACCTGTGGGAGGGTAACAGAGTCTAGGTATGCATTTTGGACAGCTGTGTCTGTGGTTGTCACCCTATACAACTCCATATAAAATTCTGCGAATAGCTGCGCTTTGACTTCATCGGAGTTATGCAAGGTACCCCCTCGTCGCTAATCCCCCCTATGTGTCCTTTTCTCATGTGTCCCTGAGCTACCTCGCTAGGTGAGACCCTATTTTATTTCCATGTTCGTATGAGAGGTGTCGCAGGTGGAGAAGCAAGAGTTCCGCCCTAGAGTTCTGCCGTAGAGTTTCCCTTTAAACGCTGTTAGTTTGCCTTGTGTGTCCCATGTAGGTGTCTGTTTATGTGTCTGTTCCACTGTCCTCAATTCGGACTCTAGTTCTGTCCGCTCTTTCGCCCTCTGCTTGTTCAGCGTGGAGCTGAGTTCCAGACATTTGCCCCTTAGTATCGCTTTAAAAGAGGCTCAGTTTTTCTGTGGGGAGGTGTCGTGTGGTAAGTTCAATTGAAAGTATTCGTTAATTACCCCTCATAGCTCATCTTGGAGTAGTCTGTCATGTGTGAGGGATGCGGGTAAGATCCACTGTGGGAACCTGGAGGAGGGGAAACCCCAGTCTGGATATTGGGGCATGGTTGGAAATAGTAATGGAATGGATCTTAGCACCCTGTAGTGTGCCCAAGAGGCCTTGACTAATAAAAATGTAAGCTAGGCATGAATAGGTATGGTGCACATGAGAATAGAAGGAATAATCCTTTGTGGTTGGGTGTGGTGTTCTCCAGGTGTCCCGCAGCCCCATGTTGTGTATCGTCTTTTTGAGAGTCCTGGGGAAATTGCCCGTATTGGCGCGGTGTGGGTGTGTGCTGTCTAGCTCCGAGTGCCATGTTAAATTCAAATCTCCCATCAGCACTATCGGTCCCTCTGAAAATCCTCCCACAAGCTTCAATAGAGTGTCGGTAAAAGAGGGTTGACAGTTTTTTTGTTTTTTTTGTAGTCCTCATGTGACAAAGGCAGGAGCCATGATCTAGGAGGTGGTCTAAGAGCTGGGCGCCACATAGCCTCCAAGATCTAGGCCTCCGTTGGCCAGCCTTCTTCAACTAATAGTCGAGGAGGGATCTAGTAGTAGCCACCACTAACCTCGTCAACCTGTTGAGCTTTGTCTTAATCCTTGGACTTGATTGTAGTGTATCCAAATTATTCTGTGATCCCAACCCTCTTATGGTAGTGCAAGTGCTCAATTCATGGGAAAAACCGTGAAAAAGGAGGCCCACATTTTTTCTTTCTTGAGCGAGCCAGATGACAATCTAGTCTGGCAACATGCCTGGAGAAGCTTAGCCAACCCGCAAAGGTAGGCGGTAGTTCGGAGACCCATTTTGTGCAAATTTCTCTACGTGCAATAGCTATTAATGTGAAGAATAAATAAGATCTAGTTCTTCCCAAAGGTGGCTTGTCTTCATTTAGAACCCCAAAAATAATTAGAGATAAGCTTACCTCAATACTGGCCCCCAAACTTTTATTCAATACTTCACCCACGTTTCGCCAGAAGGACTGGATGGCTGGACACTGCCAAAAAAGATGTGCATCATCCGCATTCTCCAGTTCGCACTTCGGGCAGCATCTCTTCTTGCTTCCCCCCATCTTCGCAAGTTTCTTGGGGGACCAGTAGACCCTTATAGTGTAAATAAGTGGTTCCTCCTGAGTGGTGCAGAGTTTACTGACGACCATAGTGTAGTTACAGATTCTTGTCATAATTGGAGAACGTCGCAACCTGGCATGTCCAGCTTCCAGATCTCTTCCGGTAGTGTCGGGTGACCGTCTTCACCTTGTACCAGGGCCCAGTACCACTTAGAGACTTCCTTTCTGTAGCTCTGGTTATTCTGTAGTTCCTTCTCAGTTTCAGTTTCCATCCCCAGATTGGTCTGAGTTCGCGACCAAATAGCCAATTGATAGTACTTAAATCTAGATAGGTTATAGTTTGTGCTTGAAAGAGGGTTAACTGTTGTTGGGCGCGTAGGCCGCTACAAACGTGCAAAGTTTCCCCTTTAGCCTGCCCTTTACTATGACTACTCTCCCCTCTTTATCGGTTTTAACCCCCTCTGGCTGAAATTTGATAGCGGTGTGGCACAGCAATGCCACCCCCTTTTGTTTTGTGTTGGCCGAGGATTGATGTACCAAAGGGTAGCTTCTATGTCTCAACCTAAGATTGTCCTTCTGTTGAAGGTGGGTCTCTTGTAAGCCCACAACCTCAAATTGCTGATCTGAGAGGAATTTCCATACCTTTTGCTGCTTAAGTGGCGAGTTTAGACCGCTCACATTCCATGATGCAATGTAAACCATTGTTTGTTATAGCTTAGAGCCCCTCGGGCCCCCCTTCCCCTTGCAAGGTCCTACCCCAAGTAGCACACGCAAGATACTCCTCTCCATCCTCCTCCCTCCCCCACCTCCCCCTCGGCACCTCAAGATAGTCACTTTGAATCCTGCCTCCCTCTCTGATGTGTGAAAAATGAGCCTCTCCCTCCTTCCCCAGTAAAGAAAAAGAAAAACCCCAATTAACATGAACATTAGGAGAATCCCCCAAAGGTGGTGTGGGATCCTAGGTTCCACCGCACTGTGTCCTAAGTAACTAACAAACATTGCGACTTGCGTCTCGGACAGTCTCCACCGCCACAGCTATGCATCGTCCATAACCTAATGATATAACGTTTTCTAGTTCGGAGATTATATATTAGGTTCAATTTCAGCTGACTGCTAGCAACTGTGGGTAGCCATCGTGCCCTCATCTGGTTTGCGAGGGATTTTCACTTCATCCTTAGTCTGTCACCTCTCTTCTTCTTGGGTCGTTCCTCGATGGTCCCCAAGAGAACAAATGTAGGCCAGTTCACCACAGTCGACACTTCACATCTCCTTTACTTCTTCGGATGTCGCTCTCTCTCTTGGATTTGCCATTGGTCATCCCTCCTCCTTTCCACACTGACTCCTAGAGCCGAATCGCAGCTGGTTGCTGAGTCTGGAGGCGGCAATCCCAGAATCTCCATCGCTTCTGTCAGCTGTGTGACATGTTGTGATTTATTGTTAAGTTCAAAGGCTACACCAAAGGGATAAGTCCATCTATATCTGATTCTATCTGCCTTCAGTTTCTCAGTCACAGGCCTGAATTGCTGGTGGCGAAGGAGGGTGGCTTGCGCTAGGTCATGATAGAAGGAGCAGGAGTAGCCCTGGAAGGCAACCTCATCTTTTTTCCGAGCAGCCTGCAAGATTGCTTCCTTTACCTTGAATGAGTGTAGCTTGACCAGGACGTCCCTAGTGCATTTACGATCCCCCGGTGCTTGCCGTCCCACTCTGTGGATTATCTGGATTTTAATTTTTTGTTTGGCCTGGCCCCAAGACCTCTGCGAACAGTCCAGTTACAAATGCCTCCAGATTTGGCCCCTCCACCCCCTCCTCCAGATCTTGAATCACTATGTTATCCCGTCAGGATCTATTTTCCAAATCTTTACCTTTCAGGATTGCTGCTTGCAGCTGCAAGCGGAGCTCTTGTAGTGTTTCTCTGGTGTCTGATGCCTCTTTATCTAATTATTGCGTCTTAGATTCTAGGTCCAAAACTCTAGTGCCTACTGAATCTACATCTTGTTGGATGGATGCCAAACGATCGGAGAGGTCTGCTTTCAGTTGTTCCAGGGATGCAGCCATATCTAGCTTAAGCTCCGTTCGTAGTTCTTTTTTGAAGTCTCTGAGGGAGGCCAGCAAATCTTCTTTGGTGAGCACCATTTCACACTCTGCGTCTCACCGCCCACTGGAATCTTTTTTCTCTGTTGGCGCAAAGTAGCTGGGCACTCTATTGGTAGTATTTTTTGGGGGCATAGAGGCGGTCTCCTTCTTCTTGATGGGTCGTTTTCCTCATGGTGTTCCGACCGCTCTGTGTGTCTCTCTCTCTTACAGTGGTGTATACGCCCTCACTCACACCATGCGTTCGACCTTTTTTTCTATGTTGATTGCCATTATCTGCCCATGGATTGATATTGTTCAGAGTCCAGTCTTGTCCATCACAGTTGAGCCCCCAGTCCGCTGTTTCTCACTTCCACGTTCTTTGGGGAATCGCCTTTCAGCCTATGTGCCACACTCTGTCACTGCCGTTGCGAGATCAGCACCCTCAGCCTCGTGGGTGTCCTACTTTTGGTGGTGTTACTCCTATCCTCATAGGCCCACCTCACCATGTGTGACTAGTGGTGCCGATATCTTCTGCCGATAGCTACAGTGCCTGCAGTCCCTCGGCCGCCATCTTAAAGTCAGGCACGCTCGTTTGTAGGCCAATGTTGTCTCATACCTGGCCTCGACCTTTGGAATACCTCTGCCTATTCAGGCCCTTCCGCCGCTGTAAGGTATGTGCCTTACGGCCGCTTCGGTGCCCCTTCTGTAAGCCGTCGCACTACGGCAGTCCAGATTAGCGTCTTGAGGCCGCGCGGCTGCTCCCCTTTGCTCCCCGTCGCCTGCTGTTTTCGCTCACCGTTTCACCGCGGATCCCTCGTTGCACAGTGCGGTATCTGATGACTCGATCCTCGTGGGTGGGAAGACGCGGTTCTCAAGTCCTAGTACAGGGTCTTCTGTTTGTCTCGGGGGGCTTACGCGCTTCCTCTCCTCCTCTCTCGTAATGTCGCAGAGAAGCAGCCCTCCATCGCCATCTTGGTTGGCGCCTCGGCCTTCTCACTGGTCCCGATTCGTTCAGTTGCCGGTGGCCGCAGGGTCCGCTTGTGTTACCGCTGCTCCACTCTCTTATTTAGATCTCTGTTTCTTGCCTTTTCAGCTATTTTGGTCGTTTGATACCGCAAAAAAGCATTGTGTCAGTGGAGCCGTTGTGGATCACGTCCACCCGGCCATCTTGCCTGACCACGCCCCGGAGTTTATAGCATTTTTAATGCTATGCACAAACTGAGCTTTGTTCTTGGTACCACGTTTAGTATGCCTAGCTTGTAGCACTTAGTGGATGGATTGTCTACTGTAGTGAGCCACCAAACGTCATCCACATTTGAGCTGTTAATTCTTTCAAGCGGGGAGATCAAGTCTCAGGCTTAAGTACTGATCAGTTTTAATTTGTTAAATCTCGTAATTCACTCAAATGTAGTCATGATGTACCTGCTAAGCATATGTTGGAGATCTTAAAATTTTATGTCACTTCTTGTGATGTCACTTCCTGTGAGGTCATGGGCTGTGATGCCACTTCCTGTGATGTCACACGCGATGTCACGCACCATGGTGGCATTTGCATGCTGCCTAACTTTGTTATTCCCCCCTATTCTTTTTTTAGGACTTGTGCCCTGCTGAAGAGGTATGCCGGCCCATGACGTCTGTTGCCGCCTCCCAATGGGTGCTATCCGGGAGCGCTCTGACGGTGTGCTACCTTCTATGCGGCACACCGTCAGTACACCTCCCGACAGGTTCTTTGCCATTGTGCTCGCCTCTGTAAAGCAGCACTGGTAAAGTGTTTCCTCATTTTAATGGGACCGCATACCCACAATGTCCATTCAGAGGGAGTTAAAAAGCACACCTGCCTCATTAATATGTATGAGACACAGCTCCTTTTGTGACTCCATATAAATTACTTCAAATGCATAGATAGAGGCCTGTGAGGGGCAGCACACCTACACCCCCCCTGCATTCAAAGTAATTGAATTCCTGCATTTTTTTCATGCAGATATATGGAGCAAAGGACTGTACAAGCTACCCAAAGCTGTGCATAGAGCTTTGTGAAAACCCTTAGACACCTCTAGTTTAGACCTTTCAATACAAGGTTGCACTCAGTCTCTAACTGTTTCTACAGGCCCTCTCGTATGAATCACACGAAGCAGCCTGTGTTTTAAGCACATGCCAGGTGAGGTACAGTGTTCTGATTTGGAAAGATCGCAGCCTTTATATGAGCATGTGTGAGGTAATCCCAAAAAGTTAATTTGGATAGCAGAACGTGTCCCCTGCTGCTCCCTTTAGAATGTTTCTTTCAGATAGAAGAGATGTCAGGTTCACATTTCCTGGCTGTTGACATAGCTATACAGCCCATCAAATGCAGCTGTTTTACTTTGCCCCTGGTTACTTTGAGGTAGCTACCTCAACTAGCCATCACTTCAAACCAACCATGACTTTGTCATCAACTTCACAGCAATTGCCACCACTCAATTCCGGGCATTACCATAAGAAAAATGAAAGTGATTCAGTGGGGGAAATATTATTTAGCATAAAAAGAAGGGGCAAAAAATGTTTTTAAATTTGGGGAAACACCATACAGTAGTTAATTGGTTACAAACAATAAAACTGTTAGCCTTAGTCTGTTGTTCCTTTCTACAATCACATTCAGGGGGTCTGAGGGCTGGTGCAGAAGTCATCCTGTCGCGACCACCAGTCTGTGAGTAAAATGGTAATGTAAGAATAAAGAGTGAGGCAGTGGAAGGAGGTGAGAAGGGGATGTAGGCTTTAGTAGTCATCTCCTACCCAAAGAAACTTGAGGGACAACGGGCAAAAAACTTCCAGGGAGTACTGGGATTACAGTGGTAAGCCGTGGACTAAAATGGAGAGATTGTAGTAAAAAATAGTAGAAGCAAGTCCCCCCCTCACTTCCTGTCTCCAAGAGATAAAGGAGAAAGGGCTGAGTTAGGAGTTAACTTACGACTATAGGATGCACCAGTCGATGAGGCGAGGTGATGCAATTGGAAGCATAGAAGGGCAGTTAAGGCATAGGTAGGCCTGGGTTTTGGACTGTGAGGAATAGTTCAACAATGATTTTTCCCCTTCCACTATTAAGCGTAGGGTCCATGGAAGGTCCTTTATGTGTGTTTGAGTCACTTCTATGGAAATATGCGAAGAGAAAACACCAGCGCCCCACTGCTCTCAGAGCAGGAAAAATAAAATGATAATAACGTGGTTATTATCATTTAACTTTTTGTAGGTTCGGTGCTGGGTTAGGGTGGGCGGGGCTGGTGGCACAGGGGGAGGAGTGGTTTGCACACTCTAAGTGCGCATGATGGTTTGGCTGTCCGTCTTGGGCCATCCAAACAGTCATGCGCACTTTGCATGTTCACCAACAGGCTGTAATGCACAGCCTGGTGAAAAACATGCCCAGACTCCCACTGCCTGTCTGAGCACCAAACCACGGCGCTCAGACCAATCACAACGCTGCATTGCAGCATTGTGACTGGCTATGGGGAGCCTGGGTGTGCTTCCTGGTTCCGTTCTGAGCAGAGGGACAATGTAGGAGGGACGCGTCGAGGAGGTAAGTGTTTTTTTTTTTTTGTATTTTGTACCCTACGCCCCGCGATCCACCCTCCTTCCCTGCCAGCTGCTATTGTTAAATACATTTACAATACTTCAGAGGCATTCTCCATCTTCCAACCCCTATATTCAATTTTATATTCAAGTGTTAAAGGACACCCCTTCTAGTGGTAGTACATTCACATCAGTTGTGTAGGCCTGTAGTTCTGTCCAGTAGCTGTCCAGTTTGTGACAAATATGCCTAATGTATTTAGATAAGAGAGTGTGTGTTAATAGTGTGACTTACTTGGAAAGCACTGAGTGCTGTGTGAGACGTCCGGAAGGGTGTTTTGGTTATGTTGCTGTGGACATGTTGCTGTGCTAAGGCATGCCAGTAATGTAGAAAGGCGTAAACATAACAGATTACTTAAGTAGGATACTCTTAGTAATATTCCTGTTTGGTATAGTATACATTTATTGTGTGACCTATGTGATAATCGTTGGGTGAAACTAGTGACAGGTGATGCTCCAACCATGACATTGGGGGCTTGATGCTGCATTTAGAAATGTTAGTGGTGCAGATGGGTATGATATTGCTAATCCAGTTTTATTGAGACCCTACCTTGTCATCATATAACAATAATAACCTACTGAGATCAATGTTGAAGCGAGGCATTGTAGGTGGTTCAAAATCTTGTGGAGGCCGTGGCTGATGGACAATACTGACCCATTGTGCTTTTTCTTTCATAGAACTTGTTATAGAGGTGAGAGAGATATCCCACCAGGAAGAGCATCTGAAAAATATACATAAATTTGTGTTAATGCTCAACCTCTGGTTAGAGTATAGGCGGAAAAACATCTTTCATGAGATACTGTACAGTGTTATACAGAACACAGGTATTCCAGCAGGCGATGCATTCAATAAAGTGCCTGAGCAGTAATAAGGGCCCTCAGTGGTTTGAATTTATAGTCCGTATGTTTTATAGCCAGCGTATACCCCTGCAGTATACTTAGGTTTGCATTGAACAAGATGTCATTGTGGATGGTAGGTGTAACCTGCTTGTCCCAGTTTGGAGTCATGCCATATACAGTAGTTGTGTTTGCTAAAAGTACATTCAGTGGAGAATTTTTGGCCCTTGAGAGACATAACCTAGATTGGAGTCAATTGCTTTATTACATTGAGTCTCTTGGAATGGAAGGACTGCAACCAATTACAATGCCTATAGCAATACTGGGAAATTCAATAACACCTTAGAAATAATGAAGAGTAATGATCAGTGTCTTTTTCACTGCTTCAGCAGGAGACAATTTCAGAGGAAAACTGAAGGCGCTATTATTAAATGGTTTTGGGGCAGGCACAATGTGGATAAATGAAGCTCTCTTAGACCTCGGAAGTCCCACAAGGAGAAGAATCAATTTTTTTCACTTGGGAGATTTTAAATTACTATATTGCTGCCCAGAAGAATGAGACTTTCAAATGTTATTGATTTTATTCTCAGTATAAGGGAAAAAAGAGAGTGTTGATGAGTAAGTCTGTAGTAGAATTAAGAGAGCATCTTGCATATTATGGACATTGATGGTTGACAAGCCTCAATCACGATGAGGTCGCGTAACAAGAAGGTGTAGGGAAGATTATGAATTAGATCTCAAGATATCAGATGCCACAGAGAGAGCCCATCCTATAGCCACTGCAGGTGTGCAAAGGAAGTAACTAAGAAAGGGTTAAAGAACAAGATGGAAGAGATAGTGAGAGTGAGTGGAACATCTGATGAGACTAGGAGCCAAGAACAACACACAATTACAAATTGTGACCAAAAGGTGAAATCGTGATAATATTGCACTAAGGGAAGTGCAGAATGTCACTGATGCCAAAGTACCTACCATTGGCGAATAATATGAAAAGTCCTTAGTTGAAAGCTAGGTAGTGGTTTGTTTTAGGACATAAGGGCACACTATGTAGAGGGAAGGCCTTGTAAGGAAGGGAGGGAAGTGGGACTGGTACCAGGACTCAAAAGAAAAGAAGTGACCCTCATTGTGATATGAAAATAGATGATAATACTGTAAGGATGTTGGATGACAGTGGTTGAGTAACCTAGTGGTGGTCACCACTAGGTAGTTATAGTTAGGTCTGCTTTTCCATAGAAAGAGCGTTTTTTTGGTTTGCTAACAACTTTGGCCCTGTTTGACAAATCTTCACAAAACTCCCCCCCCCCCCAAAAAAAATATTTCAGCCACCTCAGCTCCTTCCTGGAAAGGGGGGTCCTTAAATGTAAAATCCCCACGCATTTTCTATAGGTTTCTTTAAGATGGGCTACAGCAAAAGCTGCTGAACGGAATTGCACCAAATTTTGCAGGAAGCTAGATCTTGGTCCGCAGATTGTGCTTTTAGTGATTCGGTGAATATCTGTATGATTGGGTATGTTAAAAAATGGAGCGTTCTGATTTGCCCAGGGAGCTTTATTTCCCATGGGGCATCTCGCTCCCTCAGGAGCCAGACTCCCGTGGGAGTGAGCGCTCTGATTGGCTGTCAGCAACATGAGAAAAATGTTGCTTGCAGCCATTACAGAACTCAAGGACTTAGTCCTCTGCCCTGAAACTAAAAGAAAATGCTATAAGGGTGCAGGGTAAGGATACCCTGACATCTTAGTCCCCATGGGGGGACCCAGAGAGACCCCCTGGGCCAAAAAAAAAAAAGATCGGCAAAAAATGCTGCTATCCCGCAAGACACTTGCTGGATCAAAGAAAAAAATGCCTCTGAGCAGCATTCAATAATTATAAGCCCCGGGGAGCCCACCTTCAGGGATGTATTCATGTAAGGGAGGGGGGCTGCATGGCCCCCCTCCCGATCCTCCAGAGACCCCAGGGAGCCAACCCCCATTTGCTGAAATTTGTTTGTATGGGGAAGGGGCCCTGCAGTCCCCATCTCCGAGCCTTGACAGGCATCTTGGAGCCCACCCCAGGGGCTGAAGATACTTTATATGGGGAGGGGGGGGCACACAGCCTCTCTCTCCCTGAGCCTCAAAAGACCCCAGGAAGCTCACTCCCAGGGCCGAAATGTAAGAAAATGAGGAGGAGGTCCGTGCGGCCCCATCCCTGAGCCTCAAAAGGCCCTGGAGAGCCCATCCTGCGGGGCCGAAATGTAACACAATGGGAAGGGGGCTGTGCAGCCAACTCCACGAGCCACGAAAGTCCCTGGCGAGCTCACCCTGGGACGATTACTTTTAGTGAAGGGCAATGATATAATTTGAGATGTCATCAATGATGTCATAAGTGATGTCATAGAACATGTCATGAGTGATGTCATAAGTGAGATCATAAGCAGTGCATGGCAGGGGCGTAAGTTATAGTTAGCTCTATGGTTTTTTTTTAGTTCAAAACATTAATGTTGTCACTGACAAATTCACCTAACTATAATATATGAAGGAATGAGACTTGCAATAGAATAGCAACTGTTGGAATGGAAAAGTCTTCTTCATGGTAATGGATGTGCACCCTTGCCCTGAGTGCTTAATTGTACTGATGTCTGGATCCCTAATGTTGATTTTTGCTGTCATAGGCCAACATGGATCATGCGTGGGCACTATTACATAGGCCTGTCTCACGCATTGTTGGACTATGAGGGGTGCCCAAAGTGCTACCTTCATAGAGGTAGAAGGTTACTGCCTTCACCAGGAGTTAAGAAGCATGAGTTCAGTGGTGACAGCATACCATGTAGTGATCAATAGGAGTGAACAGGCCCTTTTAAACCTGTGTCACTGGAGTGAGGCCTACAGGCTCACTCACCTTTTAAAGTTCCGCTGCTGTGTGCTTAACTCACCCCTTGGCCTACATTGGTTGGACGTGAAGTGCTGTGGAGTGCAGGGGTGGTGACTCTACACTGGATGTATGTGTGTCTGGGAAGAGTACAAAACATGGATAGGGCAGTGCTGTGCATGGTGAGTGCATGCATTGGGATTATGTGTAGCTGCGAGGCGTACCATACATTAAGGATGTAGTGTTGTGCAGCATGTGCATAGTGAATGTGTGTGTATGGTGTATGTGTGCCTGCAAGAGGCACAATACAGAAAGACTACACTGCTCTGTTGTGCATGCAAATGTAATGTGTACTGAGTGTATGTATACATGCACTTGATGTATGTGTGCCTGTGGATGGTACAATACATGGTGGGCCCTGGGTTCCATTTTGGGAGACACAGGCCTACATTGTGAAGACATGAGGAGGTAGAGGAATTATCCCAGACAAATTTGTGTATTACTGCATTCCTGTGAGCTGGGTGGAGCACACTGGGGAGGGGAGAATGAGGCTCCCCTAGTAAACTTTAAAGGGTGCTCTTTGATTCAGTGACCACTCACAAGGAAGGGGCCTGGACACATCTCAGGAAGGAGATTGGGTTGATAATGGAATCATGAAAAATAGGGCTATGAGCCCAAGATGTGGCTGACATCCAGGCCTGACAGATGGATTCTCAAGAGGAAGAAGAAGAAGAAGAGTGTTGGAAAACGAGGCAGTATCTGTGAGGCCTGCACTAATAACATGTCACATTTGTCCTTCACTGGGAACCAAACACCCAATTGTAGCACCTGACTTTCAGAGGGTAGCGTTGCAGAGCAGTCTGAGGCTTACTCAAGGGAGGTGGTGTGGGCTAGTAATCGCCATTTGCAGGTGCGCAGAAATAACACTCAATAATTGATTGTCCAGTCTGTACTTTGCTTTATAAAAGTAAGAGCACATTTATTAAACACACACACTACTCAATACTATGCACCAATTTACAATTATACATAAGCTGTTGGAATTACTTTGTGACATTGCATAACATCTCCACCCCTCCCGCGGCGGGGTGGGGTCTAGTACCACCACTCCCATGTATGCACATCATCTTGCCCCCAATGCAGTTAGTTGAACATAATCTGGGGCGAGGGCCCTGCGCACTGGCACCATCCCAGTGGCGACCCACCCCCTTATCTCAACAAGCATTTAAAATAGGTAACCCTGCCTTGGTGACACATGACCCTGACTAAGCCTTCCCTACTGACCATGAAGTATACACCTCTACATCTTAAGGGCTAGCAGTCTGGGTTCTTCACCTAAGCGCAGCAGCAAGAATACATGTTTAAGCATCACTTTAGAATGACAGTACTCATCACATTTGTGGATCATTAGAATGCATTGCAATTACAGCCCCTAAAGGCATCACAGATGAAATCACAGGATTACGCATATACAGCCAGACACCCTAGCAGGAATGTCTGGCAACATAACCTCACTTTGCTTATGACATCACCTTACACAGGTACTTCACATTACACATGTGACCTTCAGTCCCTCTAAAAGAAATAACCTTTAGTAAATGCATTTCGGGTGCAATTACACCACTTCACCTCCAGGGGATGCCCTTCTCCAGACATCCTCAACTCAGCCCTTCACTCCGTGAGGCACTTCTCCATACACCCTCAGCTGTAGAACAAAAGTTCCAACCTAGAAGGTGTTAAATGCTGGCTGAGCCCTTGAGGAGTTATTCCTTTCAAGTCCTCAGGTGACTTAGGGAGGGACTCCTCTTCGTGCTGGGGGGGAGACTGCGCTTCTCCAGCAGCTCCCCCAGCACCTTTGCACATGTATGGTGGTGACCCCGCTCTCCTGGGGCCACCACAAGCCATGAAAACGCTGTGTTGCCCTTGCAGGCCGGTCCTGGCCTGCAAGGCATTATGGGTTTTGCTGCATATCGGAGCAGCGGCTCTCCCGCTGCTTCGGGAGAGCCGCGAAGTGGGCCTCCGGCCGCATCTGCCGCCCGTTGGAGGGTCCGGTCCCACCCGGACCCCCAGGTGAGTTAGACGGCTCGGGGAGCCCACCCCCGGCCGCTTGTGCAGTTCCTCGGAGCCTGGTCCCACCTGGGCCCCTGCCGCTCCTCCTCTGCTTGCGGGGTCCTGGTCCCACCCGGGTACCCCACGCCGATTGCTGGGCTGAGGGCAGCCCGGGGAGCCCACCCTCGGCTGCTCCTGCCGGCTCCCCGCTCGGCCTGCACCTCCGGGTGCGGCCGCGGGAGCCGGCGCATCCAGGCTGGTCTGCCCGCGCGGGCAGACGCGGAGATCTCCCCTGCCTCGCCGGACCTTGGGGGGGGGGGGGGGAGTGCGGCTGCACTCCCCCGGCCTCCTCCTGTACTTCGGGGCCCGGAGATGGGGTCCCGGGCCCCCGGACTCCTTCAGGGGGGCACGACGGCGCTCCCCTCCATTCCGCCACTTCGGGGCCCGGAGATGGGGTCCCGGACCCCCGGACTCCTTCGGGAGGGCGCGACGGCGCTCCCCTCCATTCCGCCACTTCGGGGCCCAGAGATGGGGTCCCGGGCCCCTCCTCCTCGTAACGGGGAGCGCGACGGCGCTTTTCGACGGCGGGGGCCAGGGTGGGCTCCTGGCCCCCCATGAGGGGAATAGCTTCACGTGGAGCCCGACGGCGCTCCCCGACTTTTCTTCGGGGCCCGGGGATGGGGTCCCGGGCCCCCCTTTGGTCACCTTCACGGGGGGAGCGCGACGGCGCCCCCCGGCTTTACTTCTCTTTGGGGGGCAGCCCCCGGGACCTGACCCACCCCGGGAGCATCTCTGAGACCGGCGGCGGAGCGCCACGTGCTTCGTCGTCGGTCTTCTTAGGGGTCAAATGTCGCCTACCTTCCGAGGGCCATATCTCAGCCCCTGGGGGTCCGATCTGCCCCATTCTCGCGTCTTCTGGCTCCTGGTGGCGCCCCCCAGCCACTGGGAGCACGTTCCTTCGCCCTCTGGGTCTCTGAGAGGGGGGATTCAGCAGGGAGCTGTCTTCACTGGCTCCCTGCGCCAGCCTTTCGCCTGCTCTCCTCCTGGGCCTCTCTTCTCCCTGCGCAGAGGCCCCTGCTTCTGCGCACTGGTCCTGGTCCCTTCTTCTGGCGCTGTTAGGGCCCTGGGGGGCAGTCAGGGGGTTCCTCCTTCCAACTGCCCATTGCCAGGCTCCAGCACCTTCCGCCTCAGCAGACCACACCCCAGAGAGAGCTTCTCTTCCTGTGCAAGCCCTTTTTAAAAGTTGAGTAGGGGGCTGGCAGGAAGTCTCTGTTGGTCCTATCAAACAGTGACACATCACTTCCCTGCCCCTGCTCCCTCCTTCTTGTCCAGCCTCTGGGTTTGTTTAAAATGGCGTCGTCCAGGGTCTCTGGCCACATGGTCTCTGAAACAAGAGCCCTTCCCTCCTTGGTGCAGCCTGGTGCCTGGCACCCAGTGATAGCTGCTGATGGATGAGCCTGTAGCCCCACCCATCTTCTCCTCGTGGAGAGGAGGCCTTAGCTTGTGGAAGAAAGGTTATCAATCCATCCAGCTGAGGTCAGCCCTCAGCCTGGCCCTGGTTATGACTGACTCAGAGAAATGTGACATTTCTGAATGACCCAAAAACAGTACAAATATGACTTTGGACTCTGCAGAATACCCCTTTTCACATCCGCTACAGTGGACTTTAATGCATGTCTGGAATCTGTAGGCCTTATGAAAGTTAATCTAGCACATGGGCTCCACATTCCCATAGGGGACTAATGAAGTGAAAAACAGTAAAACACACTGACTTTCCCTGGCATGTTCCTTCCCAGTGTATAAGGCCTAATCCATGTCACCACCCAATTCTGCATAAGTCCTGCCACACCATTCACTTTATAGCTGCTCCAGGCAGGTAGAAGGGCTGTGTGAGGAAGAGAAGCTCTGCAAGACTACTGCTTGTGACCGAGACTGGAGGCCAAGGCCTACTAGCCTCTCTGCTAGTTTAGGGGACATCACTTAAGGAAACGAGGACCACCTGCCCTGGGGTCGGGAGCATGAGCCTCTGCCTGCTTGCCAAGACCAGTGTGCCCTGTGAGGAAGAGGAGAGTGTTGGAGGAAGCATGGTCCAGTGGGGAGCCCTGTTGGGTGGACATCCAGTGCGAGGTGTGAGGGAATGACTTCTGCACCGATCGGTTCATTGCCCATGTGCAGAACTGAGTCAGCAACCCCTGTATGCCAGGAGAGAACTGCCGTGAAGATAGCTGTGAAAGAGAGTGCTGTGCGCTAAAGGTAGAAGCCTGTGTGGCACCATAGCGGTGACCCTATGTGCCAGGAGGGGCCACTGTGTAAAAGACTGCCTTACAGAGAAGTGCAAAAGCTTGCACCACACCGTGGCAGCGACCCTGTATGCCTGTAGGGGCCGCTTTGGTAAAGACTGCCGTGCAGTAAGGGCCAAGACCTTGCGTGCCAGCTGTGCAGCAACCCCATATGCCAGAAGGGGCTGCTAGGTATACTTGTAACGTGTTGTTCGGGTAGGAACTCATAAACTGTGAGTAATGGTGACCTGAAGGTCACCAGGAGCAATGAGGACGGTTACTGACCTGACCCTGTAGAACGACTGAATACACCATGAGCATCACCACCCTAACTTGGGATTGAGGACAGGGGCATTAAAATCCCCACTTACCAACCCCCCAGGAAGTGCAGGAAAACCTCCAGTTACTGCCAGAGCAAGACCGCAAAGTAGAGAGAGAGAGCTTGAGTCTGCCGAGTGCAACCGCTAAATCCGCATGCAGCCAACTCACATGTTCAGGAATAGAGCTGCTGTGAGTGCTCACAGATGGGGTGCTCTCCAAGAATTTGCACACTTCACTCCTGCTGGAGCGGTTAAGACTTATT
This sequence comes from Calotriton arnoldi, assembly GCA_963921515.1. Lineage (NCBI taxonomy): Eukaryota > Metazoa > Chordata > Amphibia > Caudata > Salamandridae > Calotriton > Calotriton arnoldi. The sequence continues at coordinate 1,334,955 of CAWUFW010002974.1, forward strand.
TTGTGTTTATCGTTTCTGGGGGGCACTGGCAGCTGAAAAAGCTGTGGCACTATTACACTTTTGACTTGACTTTAAGATTCAGAGTGGACTCTTGAAATAAGGACTACTAGTTGAGCCTTCCATGGATGTGGCCAATAGTGAATGCGGAATAACCCCTTTCACACTGTGAGGGAAGAGTGGGATAGGGAAATTGCCATTGAAACACCAGAGCCTCGACCTCAAGGGGAAATGCCCTACTTTTTGTGAATGTCTTATTCTGCCTTTAAATGAGGAGAGTTTGAAATAAAATACTTCTCTTTTCTATAAAAGTGAGTATTTGGCAAGACATTGATTGATTACTACTGCTGCGCGCTCTTTGAGTTGTGAGCCCATATCCACTAATCTGTATCCACAGCTTCCTCCTGAGGGGATCCTAGACTGCTCGTTCACATCTACCACTGAGAGTCAAGTGCAGAAGGGGTACTTGGCCCAGTTGCCCAGGATCCATAGTAGGTCAGGCCCCAGGGCTTCAGGAGTGAAAGGCCTCAACCCCCACGATTGGCCCAGTGGCCCTTGTGTGCCCTGTGGCCTTCTGAAAGGTGTCATGACAGCAGCCATCTGATATGAGGCCAGACGGTAATCATCATAAAGCCTGTAGGATGTACTTTATGTTTAAAGGAAGAGAAGCACACACTAATATGTGTGTAATGAAGAAAAGAATAGCATAATCAAGAGATCAAAATTGTGGTTAATGCTAACTTTAAGAAAGCGGTCTGTGTAGAGACAGCAGCAGGGGAATTTGAGATATACCAGGAATTATCAGATGTTTTTTTCCAAGAGATTGTGAGAATTATAGGAGATCTGGCTCCAAGTAATTCTAAAGAAAGGTGCAAGACACAAATTCCATGTAATAAGAAAAGAAAACTTTATGACGAGTACTTAACAAACAATGTGCTGATGTTGTGATAGAACCAATTACATCATCTGAGTGATTGACTCTAGTTGTAATTTTATAAAGAAGAGACACATCTATTCAGAGGTGGGTAAGAATGAGATCATTAAATAAGAAATTTTGGTGGACGATCAGCCATTGACTAAAATATATTTGATACATTCAGTTACATTTCTGAGATGATCCTTGGCAATTGCACATAAGCAAAATGGGTAATGCAGAAGTATTTTTCTTTCTCCTTCCTTGATGAAGGGTTTGCCATTAAATTCAAAATCATGAAGATTGAATGAAGACCTTTACAAAAGATGGACTAGCAGACCCCCTTCTCTAGTCATCAAGGCAGAACCTGCTCAATGCATCGTACCTGGCAAACCTGCTTGCTCTAACCATGACCCTTCCTTGCTAAACAGTAAAAATAATAAAATATAAATAAGATATAAATAAAAAATGCAGTTAACACTAAGGGGTCGATTCAGATCTCGGTCGGAAGGGCTCTGAATCGGATTCGGGTTTTCCGAATCCGATCTGGAGCCCTTGTTTCCGAACGACTCGTTCTCAGCTCCGAATTACCAAGTACGATGCCTGGAAACCGTTAGCGATACAAAAGGGGATGATGGACGGAACGTTTGAGCCAATCAAACACTCACCCCCAGTCAACTGATCTGGGTTTAATCCATCATCATTCTTTAGCTCACTCCACCACCCCATTTCAGACATGGCCATATGCAAATCAGTCTGACCCTGTGCCTCATGGGAACAGTCCAGCCCGAACTGCCAAGCCATGTCTTCCCTGGACCGGAAACAAGCATCCTAGGACCGGTTTCTGGCATTTCAGCCGTCATCAGCCAGGCTTGCTTGAATCCAGTGGCAAAGTGAGCAAGGGACCCACGTCTGGGCATACCCCCGCCAACTTAGGGCGACCAAAGCGATACAAAGGGGATGATGGACGGAACGTTTGAGCCAATCAAACACTCACCCCCAGTCAACTGATCTGGGTTTAATCCATCATCATTCTTTAGCTCACTCCACCACCCCAGTTCAGACATGGCCATATGCAAATCAGTCTGACCCTGTGCCTCATGGGAACAGTCCAGCCCGAACTGCCAAGCCATGTCTTCCCTGGACCGGAAACAAGCATCCTAGGACCGGTTTCTGGCATTTCAGCCGTCATCAGCCAGGCTTGCTTGAATCCAGTGGCAAAGTGAGCAAGGGACCCACGTCTGGGCATACCCCCGCCAACTTAGGGCGACCAAAGCGATACAAAAGGGGATGATGGACGGAACGTTTGAGCCAATCAAACACTCACCCCCAGTCAACTGATCTGGGTTTAATCCATCATCATTCTTTAGCTCACATGGCTTGGCAGTTCGGGCTGGACTGTTCCCATGAGGCACAGGGTCAGACTGATTTGCATATGGCCATGTCTGAACTGGGGTGGTGGAGTGAGCTAAAGAATGATGATGGATTAAACCCAGATCAGTTGACTGGGGGTGAGTGTTTGATTGGCTCAAACGTTCCGTCCATCATCCCCTTTTGTATCGCTTTGTTCGCCCTAAGTTGGCGGGGGTATGCCCAGACGTGGGTCCCTTGCTCACTTTGCCACTGGATTCAAGCAAGCCTGGCTGATGACGGCTGGAATGCCAGAAACCGGTCCTAGGATGCTTGTTTCCGGTCCAGGGAAGACATGGCTTGGCAGTTCGGGCTGGACTGTTCCCATGAGGCACAGGGTCAGACTGATTTGCATATGGCCATGTCTGAACTGGGGTGGTGGAGTGAGCTAAAGAATGATGATGGATTAAACCCAGATCAGTTGACTGGGGGTGAGTGTTTGATTAGCTCAAACGTTCCGTCCATCATCCCCTTTTGTATCGCTTTGGAAACCGTTAGGGCTGACCGAATCGGTTCCTAAAGGCATTCGGAGAGGTCAAGCCTTTCCGGAGCTGATTCGTAAAGCTCTATGGACTTGGTTTCCGAACGAGCGAGTACGATGGCCGATTCGGACAGCCTTTCCAATTCGGTTTGCCCGGAACGAAACGGCTGCCGAAATCAGTCTTTGGGGGCCCGTAGCAGGCCCTCCTTCACCCGGGACCCTCCGAATCGGGCCCGTGGGGTAACCCATGGGTCCCCTCTTTCGGACCGGTATGCTTTCCGACCGAGATCAGAATCAGCCACTAGGTTGGGAAGCAGTATTTTCAGCCTTGTCTCTGTTTGAGGCATATTGCCAAATAGCACTGCACCTCATATCCAGACGCTTACTCCATTTGTCACACAAGAACAGGTATACTTATTTAAATATATGCTTTTTGGATTACTGTAAGCATCTGTTGTGTTCCAAAGAGCACTAACACATATTCTATATGGCATTCAAGCTATGTATGTTTAGTGAAAGATAATATCTTCATTATGCATCTACAACAGTAGAAAATGCAGATTTAACTATCAAAAAGTGAAGTGCAAGCTACTTGTTGAGCAAGTAACTTACCAGCAGCAACTGCTAGAAAAGATGAGAGAAATCTGTGAAAACAGTCCGTGGAAACAATAGAATGTGCAAATGCACCAAAGAGTAAATAAAAATGTTGTTATTTTCTATTCTGTGAATACTATAGTAAGTTTGCACAGAATTTTGCAAGCAATTCTTTTTCTCAAGAAGGATCAGGAATAACAATAGTTTTAGTGTTGCGAAATAGTGTTTGGTGACATAAACATTGCATATCTGTATAGTTTTTACATAACAACACAGCCAACATTAACTACTGATATACACTTGTGTGCCATACTGGCCACATTAACAGAAAAAATTCAAGAGAAAGAAGTAAAGATATAATTTACATCAGAAGCGTTAGGCCAGTCAATAACTAGATATTATGTTATTAAAAGGAGGCACCAGCTTGTGTGGGGGCTAATTAATATTTCTATTAACATTAATGAAATTACCTTCTAGGTGAAGGTATTTGACCAGAATGTCAGTGCCTAAAGATCACCCATCCAAAATATTGTGTCCTAGATATCATTTACAAAATTACTGCCTCCTTTAAGTTAATAATACAAAATCTACACCCCATGGAGTGACATTTCTGTAAATTATGTTTTGGCAAATATATGTACATCAGATTACATTTTAACAGTACTCTGAATTAAAACGCCTGCAAGAAAACCCCACAAGCTATCAGTTAAAGTGTTATATGAAAAAGAATACAGACAAGCTACAACGAGCATGGTAATATGGGTATTCTTTAAGTGCAAAAAATATAATATCAGTATTGAGTATTTGTCAGTGGCTAGGAATGTAGTGCCAAGTTGTCTATCCGATGTGGTTAAGGAATATAACACCATACATTGGGATACATTTATCGCATACTTGGAGTCAGACAATTTTACTGGAATGAGGTGATCTCAGGTGAATTGTTCACTTTTAATATGGGAAATTTGATATGCAATTCAGTAGTGACAACAGAAAGGCATATTGTGAATGAAGGGTGATATCTTATTGGTTTATACAAATGCATCAACTATTTGTAGCCAGTTTGTGACAAGAATTACGAAAGCAGTCTAAAAAGTACTCAACATGAAATTATGAAAGTGACACAAGAGGACAATTTAGGGAGGGGTGCAATTAAATACTGTGTTGTGACCACCCCTGGACATGGATGTGGAAACCACATTGTGATGATGTGTGGTATGAGCAACATGCAAACTAAACTCATTATGTCATTATGTACACCAGTGAATAGTGGACTGCAGACATTGGTAAAAGCTGTTACATTTCTTTATGTCTTCTGCCTTTCCTTCCCGTACCTTAATTTCCTATGGTTACTTTATCCTACCTTTAATTCACCCACCTATGTTACACTGAAGTGCCCTTTGTGTTGTTCCCTTTACTCCCCCTTACCGTCACTTTGCCTTCTAGCCCTAACTTTTACCATAATAGTAAACATTTCCTTAATCCTTTTTAAGTGTAATTGCACTTTTCAGCATTGGATCTGTCAATTCACATGCTAGAATAATTCTCTTGTAATCAGAATGAGAACCCCCGGTTCAATCTGTAAAATACCATAGTAAACTACAGGCATCTTTTGCAACTCATCATCATCTTTTTATGATCCAAAATGCAGCCAATTATAATTCTCTACCTCCAGCTGACGATTACCCTAATACTATATTGAAATTACTTTTGTGAGTTAATTAAAGCAATCAGTTGCCTTAGCCTAATGCTAATTATTTCTATATTCATAAATTGCATAAAATGATTTAATTATTTCTAGTATATTAAATGAATGCTAACTCTAACCCTTAATCTACTTTTTCAGTATGTTAATTCACATGAAATACTCTATCTTTATTGAAATCCTTGTTTTAATATTTTAATAATACGACTAGTTATAATCCTAACTCTAAAGAGTATAGATTGTTTGTAGTTTTTCTACACAAAAAACATCTCCAGGTATAACTGGTACTGGACTACATGTAATATCAGGTGAGGTGAGACATTTCATAAGAAATTGTAGCATTGCTCAAGACAATACATTGCTTTATCATCCTCAAATGACTACACAAGTGGAAAGAGTTAATTGTATAGTAAAAAGAGATTATAGTTAGCCATTCAGAAAAGTTTAGTACAGTGGGAAACAGGGAAATGATTTGTTTTCACATCACTACATCATGTTCAACCACTGAAAGCAAGGTATTTGCAGAGAGGACAGAAGACTACATTTTCTTTTGCAGGTCTAGGTGAATCAAGTGCAATACAAACACGTAGTCACAGACGTACAGATTATTATAGCACCAGTACACATGACCACACAGTGATTAAACCACAAGATTGTGTTTATGTCAAGAGGGCAACTTGTGTGAGAATGGAAGAATTGAGATCCAGCCCACTGATGAGTGTGGAGATGTGAATGGAGTGTTGTTTTGGTTTGTGAACCATGGTAGTACTAAATAAAACATGATGAATATTATAAAGTGTCCTTTTGAGGAAGAAGCAAAACAAAATGAAAAGAAGATGTATATTAATTATCTGGCTGTGGTGAAAAGTTGAAATGAATGCAAAAAAAGAAACTAGGAGAATAGTAGGGGAGTGCAAAGCAGAATTATCTTACAGGGGAAGCTTTCATGTCCTGCATAAGGTGTTGCAACTAAAGAGCAGGTTTGGAATTAACAGGGCTCCATTCCCAGATGTTTGTGATGAACAGGATCCTACAAGACACAAAAAATTCCACCATGGTTGGTGGACTGTACTACAACTGTAAAGCTTGGTTGTTGATATTTTTTGTTTGTTAGTATAATTAATTTTTGCAGCTCAGCGAAAGATATGTTTTGCATTCAAGATGTATTCTTAAAGGCAGCTTCTGCTGTTTTTTCAATGCCCTCGTACTCTGCTTAACAGAATTTTCCCTAATGACACGATATTAGATTGTCATCATGTAATAGCTATGAGGTGATTTCCAGACTTTCTTGATAAACACTATGTATATGAATACAAATTTCATGCACCTTATATAAATATTTCTCTCATGGACATCTTGAAAATGGTCTGGACCACATGGTCTGGACCTCATCACCCAATGCTGGACATCCTTACTATAAAACCTCACTGGCAAGACAAGAAGGTTCATCTAACCCGAACTCTATTCCATGAACCCTCTCAAGGAACTTGGGGTACTAAATGATGCCTTGGATGTATGTCAGTGGAGTGGATCTAAGGAGATTTTTTCAAGCTGGCTTGCCCGCTGCTGAAAGTTACCTCATTTTTCATGTCTCACCATAACTCCTATTTCAATATTGTACAGGTGCAAGTTTCTGTGAACCAGTACAGCATTGAGCTTTACATTGACTGTCGGAAAATAGACAAAAAGCCAATTGAGAGGGCTTCAAAATTCACCACTGATGGCTTTGAGATGCTGGGAAAGCTGACGGGCACCCGAGGACCACGGAGTGGGTCTGCTGGGGTGAGTTAGACCCTTCTCATTTTGTTTTATTTATTTTTTTATTCTTTCTTACCATAATGCATATTATCAGCTAGTCATGAAAAAGAACTTTGCAGTAAGTCAAGATGAAATGAAATCAAGAAAAACACTCCATTTGTCTCCATATTTTATAATCCAAAGTTACTCTCCATGTAATAATGAATACTGAAAATCAAGAGAAAGATGTATCTCATCTACCTTTTGGTAAATATGGTTGACATATGTCAACGTTTTCCCTTGATTCTCAAGTTGTAGTCACTAGGCACTATCAATGACGAAATCACATGTGATTCTATTAACCAAGATGTTCAATATTTGCTATGAGATGAAAATTTGGGCCTCTAAAGTAGGGGCCCGTTAAATCACGAATTATTTAATGAAATGTCATTGATTTACACAATTTGGTTGCTAATATCGCATGTGAATATTTAAAACAAGGATTGGACTCACAAGCGAGATACCAGCAAAAGACGAGTTTGCAGAGAAAATGTCTCTTGGCCTTGGTTTTACTGCTCCCTCTGATTTTCCTTCTTGAAACAGTCTTCTATAGGGGTTGTATGACGGAACCCTGCATGCACTTACCCTGCATGCCTTTACAACGCAGTCACTACCCCGACTGCGACGGTACCACATGTTACTTTACCATGCAAGCCGTTTCAACAACTTGCTTTAGGGGGCACTGGACTTTGAAATAGTATAAATTACTATTCCAACTCCAGTCTACGTAACAGAAGGCAAGGTGTTGGACTTAGAAATCCTCTCCAGTCCAACAACATCCCCATTACAGCAACTCGATGTAACAACTTGTGGGTTAAAGAAATGCGTGGTAACTTCACAGTCGGGGGAACTGACTTTGTTGTAAAGGCAGGGCGTTGTTAATACTGTGGGGAAAAGGATGTTTCCCCTTCCGTAGGTGAAAATCATGTAAAAATTACAAAAATCCACACTTGTGATACCTTTACAAAAGATTCTATGGAGCATAAAATTTCCTGTGCACAAATATTGACCCAGGCCTATTACACAACCTCTTGGACTGTCATGGATGGCTTCCTAGATCTCTGATGACCTTGCCCATGAGAGGTATTGTGATGGATAAGCCATATTCAGTGTAACCTCGGATGGATACAGGCTTTGCCAATGCTTGTTACGTTCTCCCTCTGAGTTCCACTACTTCTTTTGTACCTTTTCCTCCTCTCTATTTGCCTTCCAACTCCCACCCTTTTGTTTTCTTCTGCTTCTTCTCTCTGCTTTTCTTTCCTTCAAATCTAATTTTCCTGCTATCACAGCCGCGGCCCGTGCAGGTAAGAGCGGTGGGGGGGAGGAGTTCGACAGACGACGACGCTCTGACCTGCACGGGCTGCGGCTCTGCTACCGTCTTTATCTGTGTAACCCCCTCTGCCTTTGATTCGTCTGCTTTCCATTCCATTTTTTTTTTTTACTTGTTTTTATTTGCATTTCGTCAAATAATATGATACAATTCATAAAAGCATTTATAATAGTCATACATTTGTAACATTGGCCCAATATTTAAACAGGTCACTAATGATACAGAGGAAGCAAATGAGAAGAGACAAAAGTGTGAAATGTAGTAAAAGCCTTACCATTATGAGGAAGCTTGCCTCCAGGATGAAGCATCAGGTTCGAGGAATGTAGAGTAGATGGTGGACGATGCAATAGATAGAACAATTCAACCAAATGTAACAACTCGTCCTGGGCTAACCCACACCCGCCGACATCAATCAGAAGTAACTAAATAGCCCCATGACAGTGTGAGGACAGACGTATAATTGGAGGAACAGATTGTGTAGGCTGTGGTGTATGGTGAGGCCAGTGCAGTGTCAACGGTGACTCAAGGCAGGCTTCTCGCTGAAAATAGAATCGGTCCCGCGCATGTTGGCAAGTAGCTCCGACAGGAACTTATCCCAGGCAGAGGTTATGGGGTGTTTCCACAGCCTTTGGAGTCCTTCTGGTGGAGTGCCCAACTTTCAGCTTGGGCCCAAGCCTCCATAGAAAGGGCCTAGATGACTACCGTGGGAGGGGGTGGGGGACTTCCATCTGCACATGATTTGGTGCTTAGCCAGTAGGAGTGCCAGGTCTATGAAGCGTGTGGATGCTTTAGCCTTTTTAGGGCGATGTAGCAGGCCCAGTAACCAAATGTTCCATGAATATAGGGCAGCGTGTCCTGCGCACGGAGACAACTGGTTGGTGATATCTAGCCAGTAGTGTGCAAGGGATGGGCAGTGCCAAAATATATGTAAGGTCAGCGTTAGATATGTGACAACGAGGAGAGGTGGCGTCAGTGCGATGAAAATAGCGATTGATCTTGTGAGGGGTAAGGTACGCTCTGTGCAGTACATAGTATTGTATCAGTCAGAAGCAGGCATTGCGGGACTCTGGAGCAGGATATTCCAGTATGCACTGCCATTCGTTGTCAGTGAGGGGTGTACAAAGGTCCACATCCCAGTGTTGGCGCAGCCGGGTGAGAGGAATAGCGGCATGGGAGCGCAGGGAGCCTGCGTTTTCTTCTATGAGCTGTTCTCCACTCATGTATTTCTTTTCATTCTTCTTTTTATGCTCCTCCCCCTGTGTTACTCCCCTTATATTCATTATGCTTTCCTTTTTTTCTGCTTTCCCCCTTCACTAGCCTGTGGTCTCTTTTGTCCTAGACGGAAAGTACGAAATAAAAAAATACACTTATTTTTTCTCTTCTCCTTACAGACATACAAACCCTGTATCTTTGTCTTCTGTTTACTTCCATATACGTTTGATTCCCCTCATCACCTTTATCCGCTCTTCCTTTTCTCCTACCCATTTCTTACCCCCATCTGCATGTCCCCCCTCTGTCCTTCTCTCTTCTACCTGAATATTTCACTCCACTCTTGCCGTTCTCCCCCCAAACCCACTCTCATATTCTTTCCTCTCAATTTCTGTGCCCCTCCTTGTGAGCTCCCCTTTCTCTCGTTTTGCTTTGTCTTCCCTTTACGTCTCCCTCCGTCTTCCTCTTTCCTCCCTCTTCCTTTCCATTCCCTCCTACCCCCAGTCCCTCTTCTCTCCTTCTACTTGCAGCTCTCCTTAATGTTCCCTTTCCTTTCCCTTTCTTTCACTCTGCATGCTATGCTTCCTCTTTAATTTCACCTTGTTTGTCTCTCGGCGTCTCCGAAGCCCATTTTCTTCCCTTCTCACTACATTCTCCTTTCCATCCTTAACTACATACCCCTCTATCTCTTGTTCCTCATCTACTATCCTCTACCTATTTCTTGTGGTCGTCTGCTCTCCTTCTGAGTCTCTCTACCCCCTCTCTCTGCCGCCTCTCACCCGCCAGGCCCCTGGGCACTGTCTCGCCTCTCATTATCCGCCATCACTGGTCTTTATCTAACTCCTGACATCTTAAACACCCTTTGATCAATGGCTTTCATTTTAGATTTTGCCTGAATCCTCCATTTGCTAAAATCAGCTCTTTTCTTTGTTAAGCTCAGAAGTGCGCGTCTCAACTAAAAGGTTAGCTTTTTCTATTGTTGGCGCGCTGCCATCCCGAGGGAAACGTGCTCTGACTCTTATCCTGAAACAGGACAAGTGGTGCGCACAAGTGTGTGCAAAGTTCCTTGAAGAGCACAGTGTGAGATGATTCAAGATTTCGGCGGCAAATCTTGCTTTCATTTTACAGAGGTTTACCTATACCAAGGGCCACTGGAATTGTGTGATTTTTGCGGCCATGGTGTTTTTCACACAATTATGTATTTGCCATATTTACCACATAATCCATCATCTGCAGTATAACCGACAGATTTTAACAAAAAAAGGTTTCCAGCTCAAACGGATCAAAAGTTGTTAACCGTGGTGATACGTGTTTCCACGTAGTGGGAGGCCATTCCCAAAGATTGACTGGCCACCTTTCTGTGGTTTATTGTTACATTTGGGTTTAAACATGTACTAATGAGGTAAAACCTATGTCCAGCTAGTGTTAACAAGTGTAAAAATGACATAACAATGAAGTAATACTATCACATTACGCTACATATTTTGCCTTTTCTTGTTGCATGATTTTCAGCCCTGCCCCAAAATGTGGTTTTCCCATGTTTCATAATCCAAGTTGTCCTGCCTATACTCCTAAATATGTACAGTTGGTGCAGTGCCATTTGTGACCACTGGAGGAGAAAACCAGAACAGTTTAATAGGGCTTGGAGAAATTGCGATTTTTTTTGCCAAATACAAATAACCTTTAAATGAATGATATGTCGTGAAAATTAAACACAAGGGCGTACCTCACATTCTAAAGTCAGGTGACCTACCGGCTGGAGACTGGTTCACAGAGAAAATGACTCTTGGCTGTGATTTCACTGTCCCTAGAAGGGCATTTTATGTTCAAACCAGTGGCCTCTGGGAGAATATTATGCAAACTTTTGTGCCCACAAAAGCTCTCATAATGCCACTTTAGTACAGTTTGCACGATTTTGCCCAGCAACGAAAATTTCGCTTAGGCCTAACAGAGGCAGGGCTCAGATAAAGACTTTTGGAGAGGTGTGCTGCAGCGGCCAGGACAGCTGACTTCGGAGCACAGGGCTCACGGTTCGATCCCCGGCTCCGGCGGCAGCTCAGCTCAGCACCATGTGACTCTGGGCAATAGCTCACTTAATTTCCACGACGGCCCCCAGCGCCTTGAGACCCGTAAGGGTGAGTAGTTCGCGCTTTACAAATACGGATTTAGATTTTAGACTTTTAACTGGACCAGGGTCTATTGTGGCTGACCCCCTTCGCAGCACAACCTAAAAGAATGGACAGTAAAACAGGACATACAGGACTCTCTAATTCTGCTCTTCACCCGCTTAAGTGAAAGCTGACTAAAGAAAAAAAAATACTGTAAATGGCCCAGTCAAAGGTTTCATTGTTTATTTCGGGACAAAGCCCATAAAACATCACACAAATAAACCTTCAAAATGTAATACATTAAAAAAGCGTCCCCCATCATGTCAACCCACTACACAATTCATATAAAACTGCTATAAGAGATAAACATATACTACATTGAATCAAGTAAAAATAATTTTCCTTTTATAAAATGTATGCCTTCAAAATTCTAAACTTTAAGCACAATACAAATGCATGTAAGAAAAATAAATAAATATCAGCAGTTAAATTTTGCCAAATGAAAACAGGGAACACATAAAATAACCAGTTAAAGAGAAAAACCCTTGGATTTCCTTAGAATCCATACTGAATGTAAATAACTACAGATAGTATAAATATAGTAGGATTACTATTGGACCTAAAAACTAGGGTGCACTATCTTAAAATTCCTTCTGCCCTTAGTGTTACAAAGAGGTCTTATCCAAGACCTTCTTGGTTTTACATACACTCGACAAAAGAGCATGAAATGATCCACATCCTCATTTGCATGTTTACGAAGGGCACAGTGCATTGATCTAATCAGATTGGCCTTCCAATTGTAGGTACATTTGTTCACTTGCAATAGGCCCAACCTACATTTTATATATAATATAAGTCTGCGAATGGCCCAATCGTTTATCTCAAGGTATTGGGAAGTTAATAGACCATAATGAGGTGGTTGATGCTCTACTATAGTAGTATGGCATTTGTATTGCATTTACTACCCCTGAAGCATTATCCATTCGATTATCACTCTACACCGCTTGGGAACATGGTTGGAAGTGCATTGCCTTTGCTTTGAGCCAATGTTTAAAGTGTTTCAGTGCATGAGGACCACCGAGGTGCAGTTATCATGTTATTGGACTCAGCACTTGGGGTTGTGATGGATGAGGTAGCTGATGAAACGGTCATTGCTTGGATTGCCAATGGGATCTCCTTCTGGTGCATAACGGCGCTATATAAACTGATAAATACATTTCTTGCTCCTGCTGGTTATTGGTTACTCATTGTCAAGTAAAACTCTATTTGTAAATTTGTGAACATGTAAGGCACTGGTTTCTAATTTTACCTGTAGTAGGCCATAGGAATAGGAATAGTTACATAGAGTAAAGAGTTGTTACTTGTATTTTTTAGGCCACACCACTGTTTGAGCAACCCACCAATTTCATCCTGCTTAAGGCACTGATCAGCCAACAGGTTATCCCCAGTTTACACACCTCTCAGGGGTTCCAGCATGAAGCAGAACTATTCCTGAGGTTTGTAAATCATGCAAATGTAGCTCCTGGTCGCCTTCATTCTGTCACACAGCTTCTGAAGAGTCAGACCTTAAACTGCAGAGCTACCCCTGAGGTTTGTACATCATACATTTGTACCTATTAGTGCCGTCAATCTGTTACACAGCTTCTGGAGAACTATACCGTAAACAGCGAAGCTAGCCCAGAGGTTTGTGAATTATACATATGTACCTCTTAGTGCCTTCATTCTGTTGCACAGCTTCTAAAGAGTCAGATCTTGGGGCGTGGCCAAGATGGCACCGAGGCTGGACGTGCCTTGACGACTCTCCTGCCTGCTGCCGCCCTAATCACCGCTTCCCGGTCCTGAGACGGGGTCCAAATAGCACCGGAAGGATCCACGGAGCACCGGGGGGTTCCAGGATCCCGGGCCAGCACGCCGGGGGCGCCTGGCGGGCATTGTCGGTGAGGCGGAGAAGAGACGCTGCACAGTCCGCGGCGCGCGCGCCCTCGCATGCGGCTCTGGGTGGTGCCAGCGCTGCGGGCTCATACCTGAGGCTGGAGGGGGTAGGCCCTGTGCGAGAACACCCGCTGCATCGCGCCACCCCTCCGCCGCATGGACTCGGCGCAATTATCGGTACCAGGTCGGGTGCGGAGCCCAAAGAGATCTGTCGATGTGGGTGACGGGCGGACCGCCCCTGGAGCGAGGTGGAGTGTGGCCACATTGGAACCCTCCTGCGACCAGGCCCCCATCTCTACTACGTTAAAGTGAGCAGACCGGCGGGGCCAGGCACCCTCGCCCAGCAGAGCTGGGGAAGGACATTGGCAGCCATTAGGAGACGAGAGTGGTGTGGCTCGCTTCCGAAGCTAGAACTGCGGCCGTGGGCCCTGTGAGGGGCGGAGGGTAGGCCGCGGGTGGGGACCCCCGCCACCTCTTGCCCCCTCCTTCAAAACCCACAATATTGCGGCAGCACACACAGTTGCTGGGAATACGGCCTCACAAAGCAAAGAGGAGATGTGGGGCTCGGAGTAGCTAAGACGTCCCTGGTGCAAAGAGTGGTGGGCGGCCAGCATCTTTTTCCCTTATCGACGGGCAGATCGGGGAAGGAGCGTCGGCCACGGGGAGGCGTGCGTGGAGTGGCTCACTGGGTCGCCATAGACCAGGAGCAATCACAGCGGTCTTGGTTCCTGAGGGGCGTAGGAGGTAGGCCACGACTGGGGACCTTTGCCGCCCTGCGCTCCCCTTTACGGCACACGCATAGCGAAGAGTACAAACATCCAGCAGAGAACACAGCGCCACACAGCAAAGTGGAGGCAGGGGCGCTGGGCTGCCAGGACATCCTCAGAGCGGGGAGCTGGGGGCGGCCTGCAGTGCTGGAGTAGCAACACGAGGAGGCCCACTGGGGTTCTATCCCCTTTTTTCTCCAAATCGGCTCCCATATTGGCGGACGGACCGGCCCGGACAGAGCATCCGCTGAAGCAGAATAGAGGGGGTGAGACATTGAGACGTGCAGAGGGGTGCTGGGCCCAACCCTATCCACCAGTGCTGCGTATTGGGGAACCAAGGACAGGAAACGAAGGCAGAGAGCAACAGCCTTGGGAACAACGTATCACCTCCCGGCTGCGGTGACCCATGCTCAGGTAGCGTCTCTGGTGGGGCTGCGCCGGAGAGGCGGATCTCCCCCTCCGCTATCACAGACACAGATCTCCACAGGAGTCGGCAGGACAAGAGACGCGACGAATCAAGCACCCTTAGGCATCTGGTAAGCTGATCTCTACGTCATGGCGACTGGGCGCCCCAAAAAGGACCGATCAATCAAAGATCTTCTCTCACCCACAGGGGGGGACCACATCAGAAGATGCAAGCATACAACCAGGTGGGACGGGGCCCCATCCTGAGCAATCCACTGAGGAGCCAGTGACTCGATCATTCATGGAGGCATTGTTTACCTCCCTGCGGGACGAGCTTCACTCCCTAAAGCGTGAATTCTCCCAGGAGATTAAGGAAACTCGGAGAGATGGGGACGCCCTGGGGGAGCGAGTAGCAGAACTAGAGTACGAAGAAACGGAGGCCCTCCAACAAGAGGTTATTCGGCTCCGGGAGCAGCATATTGACTTGCAACCCAACTTAGAGGATTTAGAGAATCGCTCCCGGAGGAACAATGTGCGCATTAGGGGAGTGGGCTCCGGAGCAGAGGGGGAGGACATATTTGGTTTTGTCCGTCACCTTTTTCATCATATCCTGGGAGGCCCACCGCAATCTCCAATCCAACTGGACAGAGCACACCGGGTGGGTCCTCCCAGGCTGAATACTGCTAACCCCCCCGGATATCCTTGTTTGCTTGCACAATTTTCAACTTAAGGAGGAGATTCTCAGGAAAGCACGCACTGCACACCCAAGAGCTTTGCAGGGCCACTCCCCTACCCTCTTTCAGGACCTCGCAGCCCTCACCCTGCAGAAGCGCAGGTCGTTTCGACCGGCGACTGCATACCTGCGCAGTCATGGAATTTCCTACTCCTGGGGCCATCCTTTCCGCCTGATTTTCCGATGGGAGGGAAAGCTCCATCAGCTACGCTCACTCACGGAAGCGTGCCGGGTGCTGGGGGTGGACCCTTTGGAGGAGCAGCGTTCGGGGGGTTCTCCGCTCCCTTCCTAGAGAATGGGGAAAAATGGTTGGCAGAGAGTGGGTCGGCATCGTGCTACAGCTAAACCAGATCCGGAGGAGATGGCCAAGGGCCAGCAAGCTGCTCTAGATGCAGTGCCTTCAACGCTGGCCAAAATTGTTGACCCCTGATTAGGTGCCCCGCTTACGCATAACGTATAGCCAAGGGAGGGGCGGTGGGCGGGAGGAGTCGAGCCACTGGCCATTTTAATTCCCCCATCGAACTCGCCATGCGGCTCCGTTGGGCCACAGGACTATACGTAAGACTGAACTCTCATTTTTTCTTATTGTTGTTGTTTACTAGTTTTGGGGGGGACTTGTTTGGGGTCCGCACTCACCCTTACAGGGGCTGTTTTACTACCCTACACTGGTCTTACATCACGTGCTACAAGGCTCGCCAGGCTCCCAGGAGGGGAGGGATAAGGGAAATGTTAGTCAGAGCGGAAGCCAGTCTATTGCCTGTATGACACGAAACACAATTCACATTCTCACATTAAACGTACGAGGGCTCAACAACCCGATCAAAAGGCGGGCAATACTTAACTACCTCGAGTCCTCTCGGGCAGACCTCTGCTTACTACAGGAAACTCACCTCCTCTTTGGGGACTGCCACAGACTAAAATCAAGGGCCTTTCCGCAGCAATTCTTCTCGTCTGCCCCTTCCAAATCAGCCGGAGTGGCTATTTTGATGGCCAAATCCTTTAAGGGAGTGGTCGAACAGAAAGTCGACGAGATTAAGTGCAGACTTCTGTTATATAGGTTCTCCATAGCGGGAAGGTCTCTTGTGATTGGCTCAATCTATGCTCCCAATGAGAAACAAGAGGGGTTCCTACATGGGCACTGGAGCGGGCGCTGAGATCTGGGAACCAGTAATGCTACTAGGAGGGGACCTCAATTTAGTGTTTGACAATGCGCTGGATAGATCAGCGCAGAGATACGGTCATTCCGGGGCTCTATCGATTGAAGGGCAGGCGAGATTACGCGAGCTGGGGGTGGTGGATTTACGGAGGGCTAAACATCCACAGTCCAAAGCATATTCATACTACTCTAGTGCTCATAAGACCTATGCAAGGCTCGATTATTTCCTGGGAATTCGGGAAATTCTTTCTCTTATGAAAGATGTAGACATGCACACAGCTGCGCTGTCTGATCACAGGGCTGTGGAGCTTTCTCTCTCTCTCCCCACAGACTACTCCTTTCCATAGGGCTTGGCGCTTAAGGGACTCCATGTTACACCGCAAAGAGGTCATAAACCAAATCCAGCTCTCACTCAAAGACTACATTACACATAACGATCTCCCCGAGACTTCGCCCGCGGTATTGTGGGAAGCACTTAAAGCAGTAATTAGAGGAGAATTCATTGCCATAGCTTCAGTAGACAATAAGAACCGCAGGGAAAAGAGAGAGGACCTTACCAAGAGGACAGTAGAGCTTGAACGCATACACCAGCGCACTGGAGCCCCTAGGGTCTGGCGCCAGTTAACAAACATGCGCGCCCAATTGGCAGCCTTAGATACTGATAAAGCGATACCAAAGGGGACGATGGACGGAGCGTTTGAGCAAATCAAACACTCACCCCCAGTCAACTGATCTGGGTTTAATCCATCATCATTCTTTAGCTCACTCCACCACCCCAGTTCAGACATGGCCATATGCAAATCAGTCTGACCCTGTGCCTCATGAAATGAAATGAAATGAAATGGAATGAAATGAAATGAAATTCGTACTTGTAAAGCGCACTTATACCCCCAAAGAGGTGTCCTGGCGCTGTACGCATACCGCTGTGGAACCCTTCCTGGCTTTTCCCTGTGAAATGTCCACTCCTGGGCACCCCCAGGGTGAAGCCAGGCATCCCAGCGCTGTTGGGGCCGTTGTGTAGATTAAGCAAGCTATTGCCCAGAGTTGCAGAGTGGGACCCATGATTAGAATAGGCACCGAGGCGAGAATTATCAGGTCCGAGGAAATTGAGCCCAAGACCCGCCGAGGCGGGAATTGAACCCTGGTCCCGGGCCAGATCTCTGCATCAGGGTCTGCCGCTCTAACCATTGAGCCACACTTCTCCACCTCATGGGAACAGTCCAGCCCGAACTGCCAAGCCATGTCTTCCCTGGACCGGAAACAAGCATCCTGGGACCGGTTTCTGGCCATTCAGCCGTCATCAGCCAGGCTAGCTTGAATCCAGTGGCAAAGTGAGCAAGGGACCCACGTCTGGGCATACCCTGCCAACTTAGGGCGAACAAAGCGATACCAAAGGGGACGATGGACGGAGCGTTTGAGCAAATCAAACACTCACCCCCAGTCAGCTGATCTGGGTTTAATCCATCATCATTCTTTAGCTCACTCCACCACCCCAGTTCAGACATGGCCATATGCAAATCAGTCTGACCCTGTGCCTCATGGGAACAGTCCAGCCCGAACTGCCAAGCCATGTCTTCCCTGGACCGGAAACAAGCATCCTGGGACCGGTTTCTGGCCATTCAGCCGTCATCAGCCAGGCTAGCTTGAATCCAGTGGCAAAGTGAGCAAGGGATCCACGTCTGGGCATACCCTGCCAACTTAGGGCGAACAAAGCGATACCAAAGGGGACGATGGACGGAGCGTTTGAGCAAATCAAACACTCACCCCCAGTCAACTGATCTGGGTTTAATCCATCATCATTCTTTAGCTCACTCCACCACCCCAGTTCAGACATGGACATATGCAAATCAGTCTGACCCTGTGCCTCATGGGAACAGTCCAGCCCGAACTGCCAAGCCATGTCTTCCCTGGACCGGAAACAAGCATCCTGGGACCGGTTTCTGGCCATTCAGCCGTCATCAGCCAGGCTAGCTTGAATCCAGTGGCAAAGTGAGCAAGGGACCCACGTCTGGGCATACCCTGCCAACTTAGGGCGAACAAAGCGATACCAAAGGGGACGATGGACGGAGCGTTTGAGCAAATCAAACACTCACCCCCAGTCAACTGATCTGGGTTTAATCCATCATCATTCTTTAGCTCACTCCACCACCCCAGTTCAGACATGGCCATATGCAAATCAGTCTGACCCTGTGCCTCATGGGAACAGTCCAGCCCGAACTGCCAAGCCATGTCTTCCCTGGACCGGAAACAAGCATCCTGGGACCGGTTTCTGGCCATTCAGCCGTCATCAGCCAGGCTAGCTTGAATCCAGTGGCAAAGTGAGCGAGGGACCCATGTCTGGGCATACCCTGCAAACTTAGGGCGAACAAAGCGATACCAAAGGGGACGATGGACGGAGCGTTTGAGCAAATCAAACACTCACCCCCAGTCAACTGATCTGGGTTTAATCCATCATCATTCTTTAGCTCACTCCACCACCCCAGTTCAGACATGGCCATATGCAAATCAGTCTGACCCTGTGCCTCATGGGAACAGTCCAGCCCGAACTGCCAAGCCATGTCTTCCCTGGACCGGAAACAAGCATCCTGGGACCGGTTTCTGGCCATTCAGCCGTCATCAGCCAGGCTAGCTTGAATCCAGTGGCAAAGTGAGCAAGGGACCCACGTCTGGGCATACCCTGCCAACTTAGGGCGAACAAAGCGATACCAAAGGGGACGATGGACGGAGCGTTTGAGCAATTCAAACACTCACCCCCAGTCAACTGATCTGGGTTTAATCCATCATCATTCTTTAGCTCACTCCACCACCCCAGTTCAGACATGGCCATATGCAAATCAGTCTGACCCTGTGCCTCATGGGAACAGTCCAGCCCGAACTGCCAAGCCATGTCTTCCCTGGACTGGAAACAAGCATCCTGGGACCGGTTTCTGGCCATTCAGCCGTCATCAGCCAGGCTAGCTTGAATCCAGTGGCAAAGTGAGCAAGGGACCCACGTCTGGGCATACCCTGCCAACTTAGGGCGAACAAAGCGATACCAAAGGGGACGATGGACGGAGCGTTTGAGCAATTCAAACACTCACCCCCAGTCAACTGATCTGGGTTTAATCCATCATCATTCTTTAGCTCACTCCACCACCCCAGTTCAGACATGGCCATATGCAAATCAGTCTGACCCTGTGCCTCATGGGAACAGTCCAGCCCGAACTGCCAAGCCATGTCTTCCCTGGACCGGAAACAAGCATCCTGGGACCGGTTTCTGGCCATTCAGCCGTCATCAGCCAGGCTAGCTTGAATCCAGTGGCAAAGTGAGCAAGGGACCCACGACGGAGCGTTTGTATCGCTTTGGTCGCCCACAGTTTTTTCATCCCAATTAAAGCCCTGGGAAGGGGTTACACAGGACAATGAAAGGGATTGGAACAGAGGGATGCTGGGGCAGCGAGGGGTGATAAAATCACAGGGCAATGAGAGGGATGCCAGGGCGGCAGATGAGCACACAGAGGGGTGGGATACAGGGGGTCAGGAAGGGGTGAGGGAAACACACACAGGGACGGAGACGCAGAGCAGCACTGGGAGGGGAACAGAAGGCACAGAGAGTAAGTGGGGGCAGAAGAGAAAAGAGTAGGTGGAGTGAGGTGTTTTCTATTTGCAGTATACCAGCCCGCATATTCCCCTGACGCCATTCCTCAGTCACACTCAACAATAACATTGATGATTATGAAAAATAGGCTTAGGCACCGCACACGGTATGAAATACTCGTTTATTGGACGGGCAGGCTCCTTTTAATGCACTCATGCCTCAGCAGCCTGCCTGGCTCTGTCACTGGTCAGCGCGTGACTAGGACCAGACAGGATCAGGTTTTTTTTAACAAATCCTGCTGGACCCCCAGGAAGACATTGCTGCCACGCTGGCAGGGCCCAGGCAAAATCATATGAAATACTCGACTAGCTTCCTGTCATGGTGTTCGTGCAATTTGTCTGTGGTTTCGCAAGCAGTAGTAGTGATCACAAGAGTAAAATCATGTAGAATGTGAGTAGATTGTGGGCATACAATCATTTTACAGTAGGATCAGGTGCTCTGCAGCAGTTCTTTTTATAGTTTGTCCTTGCTCAAATCAGTGTAATTTCTTTTGTTTTATCTGTTTCCATGTACTTAATTTCTTGATTTTGCTCTAAGTGTCACTCTTAGTGTCATACCATTAGTAGTTGTATGTCATTCATAAGTACTCTGAAACCCTGAAAATGGCTCACCTTAGCACTCTTAAAATGTGTCAACTATGCAGTCTATTTTCCATATCGGATAGTGTCCTTCCATTTCTGGTGCTTTGAAATAGTTTTAAGATCTTCATAGAGTTTCTTGTTGCTGGAATGGCTGTAATTTCTGATGTTTATATGTTTCCCTCATCTTCTTTACTTGATTTTTGTTCGTGAGAAAGTGTCACTCGTAGTCGTTGAATGTCACTCATAATTACACAAAAAATTTGAAAATGTCACACTTGAGCAATCTGAAACCTTGGCAGCTATGAATCGCCTGCAGGCACCTTCGTACCATTTTTCTTTGCCTTCGTACCATTTTTCTTTGATCAGGCCACAAGACTTCATGTTGCCTCGCACACAGAACCGTGCTAGCTGTGTGAAACAAGCATTGGAATTCAATTGTTCTCACATTTGTTGGAGGTGGGCTATTGGCAATGTGAATGTCCAAGTGTAATTCGTCCATACTTCGTTGTTAGTGTCTTTGTAGTTCCTAGCTTATTTGGCAGGTTTGTAATGCACGCAGACCTTCATTTGAGGTTTATGTTTTGTATTAAGCTTGGCACACTTTAAAAATCGTGTTCCTTTCACATTGTGGTGAGTTTGTGGGTTTAAACACCCTTTCCTGTAAGCAGAAGGGTCATAAGGTAGGTAGGTTCTTGCAACCACTGTGCCCCGTGAGATGGGCGCACCCATGGAGGAAAGGCTTCTCACCCCTAATTGGAGTGAAGTAGGCCTCTCACACCCACGGACCCCGGAGGCACTGCACCTCTGCACTAATGATCGTATACGTCTTTAAGGCAGTAAACATTTAAGGTGCTGTCACCAGACTTCAGGAGAGAAGAAAGGCATGGTCTTTTCAGGTCAGGGCACTGCTGCGAGTGCAGCCATCGTACTGTTACTCTTGGAATTTGCCTGTATGTACACTTTATGGTCCAGAGGCCTCGATTCTATGTGATGCGAAGCTTTTCATTAACCGCCCAACAGTCTTTTTGTCAGCAACTAAGCGCAACTGTAGCTGTGCTATATTTGCTCATGTAGCGCAGCGTTGACCTTTGTCTTGGCAACAACGCCTTGCAACGGAGTGCCATAGTCTGACATTACGTTACCTATTCCACATTATGGAAGTCCCAAACTGTGCCACACATATTACCGCCAGACCTTGGTATAGTACCTTCGTAATTTAAGCAGTAGGACCTGCTTCAATCCACCGTTTTCTATTTCAAAATTAGTTTTTTCATCTTCCTGTCTCATTTGCAGCTGCAATTGAAGCAAGGATTGTTAAATCCAACAGGCTTGGCACGAGCAAGCATGCCATTTTTTTTAATGTATTTATTTTTTGCAAACATATGCAATCTGCAAGAAAAATTATGTTTCAGAATGGTTTGCACGGGTTAGTCTAAAAGTAAAACAGATGGTATAATTGGTACACTTTGAAAGGATGGTAGCATACTGGCACCTGAAGGGCACATCTGTAAGGGATCAAAGGATTCTGTGTTGTCTCTCCTCAGCATGCTATATTGGTTAGTCCCACAAAAAACATGAGGTTTTGTGTGTTTGAACTGCAACTGCTAAGATGCATCTTCTGTCACTTGTTACTTTTTTAGCCTTCCATGCTGTGCAGAACGGTGACATCACTAGTTGGTCAAAGTGCTAATGAAATAAATTAATACAAATTAAACGTGTACACCCAGATAGTTGGCATCACACTGAATACAGAAGTGTTGAAGACATTCCACACTCATGGACTGCTGGGTAAGAAACGTAAGAGAAAAGGCACCATGTTAGTTTTGAGCCATTTCTTTCGACACTTGAATGTTGTCAGAAGCGCCTTTTCCTTCCCATACACTGCAAGTGATTAACAAAGTCCTGTGTCCTCTTAGCTCCCACTTTTTACAGGCCTACAGTACAAGGTTGGAGGTAGCCTCACATATCCTTGCTCTGTCAAAGAGTGCCTCCATTCGTGCGCAGGCAGAGTGCAGTGCGCACCAGGTTTAGCACAGCATGATGGTTCCTAGGGCTTGAGTCCTGGTAGCAGAGCTGTAAAGAGTCCACAGAGGAGAGCGTTACCAGCAGAGCTTCATTTCCAACATCCATGCTGTCATGGAAGATATAGCCGACCTCGGATGCCGTCTTTCATACTCTGCACCACTATCAGAGCTTTGTTCCCAAGAACCCTGCACAGGTGGAGGGCAGTGCTCAACTTAGCTGTGCTGCCGCTGACACCTTGCATCATTGTTAGAGCTATGTTCCCCAGAACCCTGCTGTAAAGACCAATTATTTACAACGCCAATACCTTTAAATCTCACAAATGCAACACCATTTTTTAAATTTCTTCCCGTGTTTTCCCAAATTCTACCCCTTAATTTGAACGTAACGCTTGCAAATTAAAAATATAGATAAGTATGGACAGACATGCTGCCTTTCACATGTCCCTAGTGCAAAAGGAACTTTCCACTGTCTGAACAAGGATCCACCATACTGTTGCCTGGCAAAGAACAGGAGATGGAGATTCTTCTGTGAGTCTGCAGAATGCATGTTAGATTTGGGGGTCTCTAGTTGGCATAGGTAGGTACCTGTGACAAATAGGGACCCTTGCGTCTAGTCAGGGTGAGCAGCTACACTCCTAAAATAACCCCTGCTCACCCCCTTGGTAGCTTGGCACGAGCAGGCAGGCTTATCTCAGAGGCAGTGTGTAAAGCATTTGTGAACACAGGTTGTATTATAAAAATAGTATTTTTATATAGACTTAACACAAGACCAAACGACAAAAATCCACCATACTGTACTCAAAAATAGACTTTAGAATGGCGTCTTGGTTGCGATGCGACAACTTTGGTGAGATGCGTGCACGCCCGACGGCCGTGCGGCGACTCGATGATCTTTGGAGCCACGACAGGCCCTGCGACGCGCTTCTCCGGTGATGCGACGATGTCCTCTGTGGCAGCGTCCCGCTTCTCCGGCGATGCGCCGCGCTTCGGCGATGCGATGATGACAGCGGCAGCGGCGTCTCGCTTCCTCAGCAATGCGATGACAGCGGCTGCGGCGGCGACACGCTTCTCGTTGTTGCGTCGCGCTTCCAGCTCCCAGCGACACGCAGTCTCTCAGAAGGCCCAGCACAACAGCAGGCACTTCAATTCCCAGCAAGGGAATTCAGGGGGAGCTGGTTGGTGAAGTCTTGTATCCCTGAGACTTCAGGCAGGAGGCAAGCTCTAGTTCAAGCCCTTGGAGATTCTTCTTCAAGTTGATAGAAAGCACACTCAGTCCTTTTCTCCTTTCTTTGGCAATGAAGCAACCACTGCAGGCCAACCCCCAAACACACAGCACAGGGGTAGTCTCCTCCTTCAGCTTCCTGGTTTTTCTCCTCAGCAAAGGTTCGTCTTGATTCCCAGAAGTGATCTAATTTCCTAGGGGTCTGAGTCCCCTTTTTATACAGAGTTTTTCTTTGTTCTCTGAAGGCAGAGAGGCCTTTGCCTAGTCCAAAACCAGTTCTGGTCAGTCCTGGAGCACTTTGTTGACAAGACTCCTTCTTTCCTTTCACAGTGTAGGCCAGGGACATCAGACACACCACAGGAGGTGGAGCCAGCATTGTGGAGGAAAGGCACAGTCCTATTCAGGTCCCAGGTGCAACTCCTCCCTCCTATCTGCATGCAGATCTCTCTATTCAGCCCTGTGCTGACTCACCCTGTCTCCTGGAAGCCCCCAGCCCCTGTCACTCAAACTCCAGACAAGGAATACACAACCTAGCAGAGGCAGGCTTGGATAGTTTGGCAAGAAAATACCTACTTTCTAAAAGTGGTATTTTCAAACACAGAATGTTAAAACCAACTTCACTAAAAGATGTATTTTATCATTCTGAGTTCAGGCATACTAAACTCGAATTTCTACCTGGTTCCCTGAGTCAGTTAGGATTATAAGATGTAATAATCTAACTGCCCATTCTGGCCTATGGGGAACAGGTAGCCTTGCAATAGTGAAAAACGAAAATGGCTGTAATTCACTATTAGGACATGCCACACACACCAGGGCATGTCCTACCTTTACCTACAATGCACCCTGCCCTTGGGCCTACCTTAGGGGTGCCTAATATGTATAAAAGGGAAGGTTTAGGGACTGGCAAGTGGGTACACTTGCCCAGTCAACTTGGCAGTACCAGACTGCCCACAGGCTCTGCAATGGCAGGCCTGAGACACACTTTACAAGCTGCTCCGGTGGGTGGCACAACCAGTGCTGCAAGCCCACCAGCAGCATTTGATTTACAAGCCCTGGGCACACGCAGTGCACTGTACTAGGGTCTGACAGTAAGCCAAACAAGCCAATCATGGAGTCACTAATCCATACATCAATTTACCATAGGGAGCACTTCCACTGTGGCACTGAACAGCAGTGGCACAGTGCCCAAAAGCATCTAAAACCAGCAAAAACATAAGAGGCAACAGCAAAAAAATGGAAGGGAGACCCACGCCAATGGTGCCAGGTCTAACACGTGTCCCCTCCAGCTGAAATGTGGGGAGAACTACCCTACCTCCGGGGAGTTCGCATCACTAAGGCGGAAAAATCTGGACAGACCATCAGCATTGTCGTGTTCTGTACCAGGGCGGTGTTCCACCGTAAAGTCCATCCCCTGTAGGGATATGGACCACCTCAACCGCTTTGGATTCTCACCCCTCATCTGCATCAGCCATCTGAGGGGCCTGTGGTCTGTCTGAACCCGGAAGTGAGTCCCAAACAAGTATGGTCTCAACTTCTTCAGTGCCCAGACCACAGCAAATGCCTCACACTCAATTGCACTCCACCTCTATTCCAGTGGAAGTAACCTCCTACTGAGGAAGGCTACAGGTTGGTCTAGGCCCTCCTCATTAATCTGTGATAGAACAGCCCCCACACCATGCTCTGAAGCGTCTGTTTGCACTATAAACTCTTTTGAGAAGTTGGGTGCCAGGAGCACGGGCGCCGTGCACATGGCAGTCTTCAGGGCATCAAAAGCTCTCTGACAGGTGTCAGTCCAAACCACTCTCTTGGGCTGCTTCCTGGAAGTCAGCTCAAAAGGCTCTCACCTCTGTCTGGGTCTTGGGGGGTTCCCAAGTCAGGATGGTCTCAATCTTGGGCTGTAGGGGCGCCACCTGGCCGCTCCCAACCTGGTGTCCCAAGGACACCACGGAACCCTGCCCGATCTAGCACTTACTAGCCTTGATCGTGAGGCCTGCTCTCCGCAGCGCCATCAACACTTCCCAGAGGTGGCGCAGATGTTCTTCCCAACTGGCGCTGAACACTGCAATGTCATCCAGGTAGGCAGCACTGAACTCTTCCAGTCCAGCCAACACCTGGTTGACCAACCTCTGAAAGGTGGCAGGGGCATTCTTCATCCCAAAGGGCATAACCCGGAATTGGTAGTGCCCATCTGGTGTGGAGAATGCTGACCTCTCTCTTGCCCCATCAGTCAAGGCGATCTGCCAGTACCCAGACGTTAAGTCAAACGTGCTGAGGTACCGGGCAGCCCCTAACCGATCAATGAGCTCATCAGCTCTGGGGATGGGGTGCGCGTCAGTCCTGGTGACTGAATTGAGCCCTCGGTAGTCCACACAGAACCGCAGTTCTGGTGAGACACCCGGTGCGGCAGCCTTTTGGACCAAGACCACTGGGCTGGCCCAAGGACTGTCAGAGGACTCAATCACCCCCAACGCAAGCATCTTGGAGACCTCCTCCTTGATGCAAGCTCTCACCCTGTCAGTCACCCTGTAAGTTTTGTGCTTGACAGGAGGACTGTCCCCAGTGTCTACATCATGGACGCACCAATCAGTGACACTGGGAATCAGGGAGAACAGGTCAGAGAACTGTCCCAGCAACTGGTGACAGTCATTCTGCTGCTCAGGGGTCAGGGTGGAAGAGAGGTTCACTCCATCCACTGACCCGTCTTGCTCTGTTGCAGACAGGAGGTCAGGAAGAGGCTCAGTCTCCTCCTCCATTCCAGCATCTGTTGCTAGGAGCATGCCCACTTCGGACCTCTCTTAGTGGGGCTTCAGGCGGTTGACATGCAGGACCCGCAAGGGGTTCCTGGGAGACCGCAAGTCCACCAAGTAGGTAACCGGACTCTTGCGCTCCACCACCTCAAATGGTCCGGTCCACTTATCCTGGAGCGCACAGGGCTCCACTGGGGCCATGACCCACACTTTCTGACCAGGCTGAAGCTCAACCAGAGTGGCATTCTGGTCGTACCACCGCTTCATCTCCTCCTGGCTGGCTTCCAGATTCACCTCAGCGAGTTTTCTGAATCGCCTAGTTTGGTTCCTAAAGGCCAGCATGTAGCTATATACATCCTGGGGAGGTTTCCTGGGAGATTGCTCCCAGCCTTCCTTGACCAAACTCAAAGGTCCTCTCACGGGGTGTCCATAGAGAAGCTCAAAGGGACTGAACCCTAGAGATTTCTGTGGCACCTCACAGTAAGCAAAGAGAAGGCATGGTAAGAGGACGTCCCACTTACACCTCATGGGTTCCTCAAGACCCATAATCATGCCTTTGAGGGTCCGGTTGAATCTCTCAACCAGCCCATTACCTTGGGGGTGGTAAGGAGTGGTGAACTTGTAGGTTACACCACACTCCTGCCACAGGGACTTCATATACTTGGAAATGAAGTTGGTACCTCGGTCTGACACCACCTCTCTGGGAAACCCCACGCCGGAGAAAATCCCCATCAGTGCACGTCCCACCACGGGGGCCATCACTGTCCTGAGAGGGATGGCTTCCGGGTACTGAGTGGCATGGTCCACCAAGACCAGGATGAACCTGTTGCCCATGGCTGTCTTGGGATCCAGAGGCCCCACAATGTCAATGCCCACCCTTTCAAAGGGGGTGCTGACCACAGGGAATGGCTGGAGAGGAGCCTTGCGCTTCCTCCCACTCTTTCCACTTGCCTGGCAAGTCTGACAGGTCCTGCAATGAGTGTCTGAACTCTTGCGCATTTGGGGCCAATAAAAATGGGTGACAAGCCTTTCAAAGGTCTTGTCCTGCCCCAAATGTCCTGCTAAAGGCACATCATGAGCCAGCCCCAGTAGGAAGGCTCTGAAGCGCTGGGGTACCACCAGCACACGGGCTGACCCAGGCTCAGCAACCTTAGGCTCACTATACAGGAGACCATTCTCCCAGTAGATCCAATGTGATCCAGACTGATCACCTGCTGCCTGGTTTGCAGCCTGCTGCCGCAAACCCACAAGAGAAGGGCACTTGTTCTGCTCCTCACAGAACTCTTCCCTGGAGGGACCTCCTTCCTGCTGCCAATGGGTCAGCTCAGGCAGGTCTCCCAGTTCAGCAATCTCTTCCCCGGTAGGCTCCAGGGCATCCCCTCAGGGTCCGCCTCCTCCTGGGCCGTGGGAACCTCAGGGACCGGTTTCCCGTGCCCCCTACCTCTTCTCTTTAAGGCAGGCACCTGGGCCATTTTCTCAGGCTCCAGGTCCTCTTGAACACCCTTACTGGCTGCCATAGACCGAGTGGTCACGCAGGCCCACTCAGGCAAACCCAACATCTCTAAATGAGCTCTCTGCTCCACCTTAGCCCAAGGGGAGCTCTCCAAATCGTTACCTAACAGACATTCAACAGGCATGGCTGGCCTCACAGCTACTTGAAGAGTCCCTGAGACCCCCCACCCCACTCAAAGGGAACCTGTGCCACCTTGCAGTGGCTCTGTGTTGTCAGCGGCACCAACTGGGTAAAATGCATTTGGGACTACCTGCTCTTCAGACACCAACCGACAACTGACAGCTGTCACACTGGCTCCGGTGTCTCTAAGAGCTTCCACCCTCTTGCCATTGATGGTCACCCACTGCCTGTATTTTTTAGTGTTATCAGGCAGCTGGGTCCTGGGGACCACCTCAGTCTCCTAAAGAGACAAGGGACATCTCTGCGGGACCCCACCCACCTTGGGCACCCATCTCCTCCCCAGGGCTACACTAGCCAACTGCCGGGGTGGTGCACCAGTGGGTGCTGTCTTCCCATACAAGGGACATCTAGCATCATAAGAACAGTGGCCTACTAGACCACACTTAAAACAGGTCTTGGGCCCCTTGTGAACAGGCTTATCTGTCGGGGCCACTGCCTTCTTCTCAGGGGAGGCTGGGAACCTTTCCCTTGGTTCCCTTGGGGATTACTTTGGGGCCCTTTCTGGAACTCCCTCTGTTTACCCTTGTCCCCCCCACTCTTCTGCTGGGGACCCTGCCCACCTTTGGCAAAGTCTCCCACATGACCCTTCTGGACCCGGGTGCTCACCCAGCGGTCTGCCTCCTCAGCAAGCTTCCTAGGGTTAGTCAGCTTGCTATCAATAAGATGCTGGCGTAGCTCTGGAAAACAGTTATTTGACAAGTGCTCCCATGCAAGCAAATCATAGAGCGCCTCAAAATTATCCACTTTGCTACCCTTCACCCAACCATCCAATGCTCTGCAAAAGAAAGACACATATTCCACCCAAGTGGTAGACTCCAGTTTTCTGCAATTTCTAAACCTTTGTCTATATAGCTCTGGGGTCAAACCAAATCTGGACATTAGGGCTCCCTTCATGTGGGTATAGGACATCTGCTCCTCTGTAGGCAAATCCAACAAAGTGTCCCTCCCATCACTAACAAAGCGGCCCCACAACCCCGCTCCCCAATCCTTCTCAGGGACCCGGTGGGCCAACATTGCAGCTTCATAAGCCCTAAACCACTGACCAATATCCTCATTCTTGTGGAAATCTTTAACTACATCTTTGGGAATGTAGGTTCTTGCTTCTACCTGCACTGGCGGTGTGCTGCCACCAGAGGGAGGAACCTCTAACTTCTTGGCCTTGAGTTCCAATTCCCTCAATCCTCTCTCATGCTCAAAATGCATCCTCTTTTCCTCTAAGGCTAACTTCTTCATTTCTAATTCCATCCCAAGCTCTATTTTCTTGCTCTCTATGTCTTTCTGACCATCCATTTTGAGCCTAGCTAGCTCGAATTTATGCATCCTCTCCCTTGCTCTGTCCTCCAGCTCTCCTGGGGACAACCCTTTGGAAGAAACACTGCTGCCCGGCCCTGAAGGTGCTTTCCCTCCAGTTGGGCCCACTGGCCCCTCAAGTTGCTCATTTAAATCCTCTGCCTCCATTACTGGCTCCTCAGGATGCTCACTGGCATTCCTAGATTCTACCCAGGCTCTCAGCGCCTTCTGGTATTCCTCTTTCCTGGTGAGGCCTTTCACAGAGATTTTAAATTTCTTGCACAAAGCTTTGAGATAAGGCACAGTGTAGGTATCAATTCTCTCTTCTTCCAAAACAATGTCTACATATACTATGGATGCTGACCTGCTCATGGTAGCAAAAAGACTGGCAGTTCTCAAGAATCAAAAATAGAAAAGAAGTTCCAAGGAAAAATTCTCAAAAAGTATGTGGTTGCGTTATGGTCTGCACTCACTAGTAGTGTACACCAATCACTGTATATGAATCACAAATGCAAGTCCAAAATCTCACCGCTGACCACCAATGTTAGATTTGGGGGTCTCTAGTTGGCATAGGTAGGTACCTGTGACAAATAGGGACCCTTGCGTCTAGTCAGGGTGAGGGGCTACACTCCTAAAATAACCCCTGCTCACCCCCTTGGTAGCTTGGCACGAGCAGGCAGGCTTATCTCAGAGGCAGTGTGTAAAGCATTTGTGAACACATACAGTAATACAGTGACAACACTACAGATGGACACCACACAGGTTGTATTATAAAAATAGTATTTTTATATAGACTTAACACAAGACCAAACGACAAAAATCCACCATACTGTACTCAAAAATAGACTTTAGAATGTTATAAAATAGTTCAGTTCTCTCAAGTTGTAGATGCGACACTTTACTCTCAATGTACCTTGAATGCGTAACGCAAAGAAAACAAAAGGGTCGCAGGGAAGGTGATGCGTCGGTTCCTTACACTCAGGGAGTGGATGCGTCGGTTCCTTACTGCTGCGCAGGGGAGTTGATGCTCGCTTCCTTACTGTGTGGGAGGTGATGCGTCGGTTTCTTACTGCTCTCCGGTGCGATGCGACAAGATGGCACCTCGATGCGATACTCTTCTCCGGTGCGATGCGATAAAATGGCGTCTTGGTTGCGATGCGACAACTTTGGTGCGATGCGTGCACGCCCGACGGCCGTGCGGCGACTCGATGATCTTTGGAGCCGCGACAGGCCCTGCGACGCGCTTCTCCGGTGATGCGACGATGTCCTCTGTGGCAGTGTCCCGCTTCTCCGGTGATGCGCCGGGCTTCGGCGATGCGAGGATGACAGCGGCAGCGGCGTCTCGCTTCCTCGGAGATGCGATGACAGCAGCTGCGGCGGCGACACGCTTCTCGTCGTTGCGTCGTGCTTTCAGCTCCCAGCGACAAGCAGTCTCTCAGAAGGCCCAGCACAACAGCAGGCACTTCAATTCCCAGCAAGGGAATTCAGGGGGGAGCTGGTTGGTGAAGTCTTGTATCCCTGAGACTTCAGGCAGGAGGCAAGCTCTAGTTCAAGCCCTTGGAGATTCTTGTTCAAGTTGATAGAAAGCACACTCAGTCCTTTTCTCCTTTCTTTGGCAATGAAGCAACCACTGCAGGCCAACCCCCAAACACACAGCACAGGGGTAGTCTCCTCCTTCAGCTTCCTGGTTCTTCTCCTCAGCAAAGGTTCGTCTTGATTCCCAGAAGTGATCTAATTTCCTAGGGGTCTGGGTCCCCTTTTTATACATAGTTTTTCTTTGTTCTCTGAAGGCAGAGAGGCCTTTGCCTAGTCCAAAACCAGTTCTGGTCAGTCCTGGAGCACTTTGTTGACAAGACTCCTTCTTTCCTTTCACAGTGTAGGCCATGGACATCAGACACACCACAGGAGGTGGAGCCAGCATTGTGGAGGAAAGGCACAGTCCTATTCAGGTCCCAGGTGCAACTCCTCCCTCCTATCTGCATGCAGATCTCTCTATTCAGCCCTGTGCTGACTCACCCTGTCTCCTGGAAGCCCCCAGCCCCTGTCACTCAAACTCCAGACAAGGAATACACAACCTAGCAGAGGCAGGCTTGGATAGTTAGGCAAGAAAATACCTACTTTCTAAAAGTGGTATTTTCAAACACAGAATGTTAAAACCAACTTCACTAAAAGATGTATTTTATCATTCTGAGTTCAGGCATACTAAACTCTAATTTCTACCTGGTTCCCTGAGTCAGTTAGGATTATAAGATGTAATAATCTAACTGCCCATTCTGGCCTATGGGGAACAGGTAGCCTTGCAATAGTGAAAAACGAAAATGGCTGTAATTCACTATTAGGACATGCCACACACACCAGGGCATGTCCTACCTTTACCTACAATGCACCCTGCCCTTGGGCCTACCTTAGGGGTGACTAATATGTATAAAAGGGAAGGTTTAGGGACTGGCAAGTGGGTACACTTGCCCAGTCAACATGGCAGTACCAGACTGCCCACAGGCTCTGCAATGGCAGGCCTGAGACACACTTTACAAGCTGCTCCGGTGGGTGGCACAACCAGTGCTGCAAGCCCACCAGCAGCATTTGATTTACAAGCCCTGGGCACACGCAGTGCACTGTACTAGGGTCTGACAGTAAGCCAAACAAGCCAATCATGGAGTCACTAATCCATACATCAATTTACCATAGGGAGCACTTGCACTGTGGCACTGAACAGCAGTGGCACAGTGCCCAAAAGCATCTAAAACCAGCAAAAACATAAGAGGCAACAGCAAAAAAATGGAAGGGAGACCCACGCCAATGGTGCCAGGTCTAACAATGCACTTGCACTTTATCGGGTATTAGCTCATGGGAACATCAAGCAGCAAGCTCTGCACCTCATGACTTGGACTGCTCTCTTCTGATGAGTACCAAAAAGTACGAAACATACGTAATTTGCGTATATAAAGAGATGTTCAGCATTGCTCTTGGAGCATTAAAACAGGTGTGAAAAAACATGGAGCATTGGCCTATATTGCCGTTACTCTGGGGGGCCTAATGTGAGTATGGAAAAGGAACTTCATGCTGAAGAGCACCTTTCCCAAGAAGAACGTTTCCGCAGTGCAGTCCTCAAAATTGGACCCAGAAAATTTTTGGGCAGCTTGCTCCACACCATGCGATATCAAGTGAGTGACAGTTTTCCTGACAGACCAACTTTGATTTTAGTGTACAAAATATAGGTAATCTGATTAATGTGGGTACTAAACATATAATCCTTGAATTAGAAGTATATTTTTGAATGTTGGAGTCAGGCTACACGTAAGCGAATGGAGTGGCAACATTGGGCTATTTTGGGCTACTTTTCCGTTGCTTTTGGGCTTGAAAGTTGTGAACAAATCTGGCAACACTGCCCAGAGGATCCAGGATCACCCGGACATTTCCGGCGTACCATTCGGAGGTGACAGACACTCCATCAGCCTCTATGCCGATGACATCCTGGCATCCCTGGTGCACCCGACTACCTCCTTGCCGGCCTTTATGGAGGAGCTTAGGGCTTTTGCGGTGGTATCGGGGTTCCAAATGAACGTAAACAAATCTCAGGCACTTAACCTTTCCGTACCCAGGGCACAGTAGACTTCCTCGCGACTCAATATCCCATCCTGTGGGCCTCTGAGTTGATCCTGTATTTGGGGATCAATCTAGCCCCCACGATCCAAGCGACAATAGACAGCAATCATGAGGCGCTTTTCCAACGCATACGGAGCGACCTAGGGAGATGGACACACCTACAGATTTCTTGGCTAGGACGGAGAGCAGCCTGCAATATGACGGCCCTGCCTAAGATTCTGTATCTCTTTCAGACGTTGCCCCTCGCTCCTCCAAGGGGTATGATCGCTAAACTCCAGTCAGAATTAGCACAGTTCATCTGGCAGGGACGAAAGCAGCGTATGAAGCGCTCCCTAAGTTATCTTTCCCCCGAAGCCGGAGGCCTGGGCTCTACTTCAAAGCGGCGCAGCTGCGATATTTAGTGGAGTGGAGTCGCCCAGAGTCTGAAAAGCACTGGCTCTTTCGGGACAGAGCAATCGCAGGCACGGCCCTTTGGAAGGTTCCATTACTTACCAAAGCACACAGACCTAGGGGCTTGTATTTGTCTCCAATAACCCGGGCTACGATGACGGCCTGGGACAGCACTAGCACTAAAATGGGTCTGACGACCTACCCATCCCCGCTGATGCCCCTCTTCGAGAATCCGAACTTCACCCCTGGCACCATGCCGACAGGGTAGGCTTCCTGGAAAGTATCAGCCTGTCGCTCCATGGGCCACTTCTTTGATTCGGAGGGCTTACTCTCCTTCCCGCAAATGCGCGAGGATTTTGGGCTCCCGGAATCAGAACGATTTCACTATCTACAGTTAAGACATTGGATCACACACCCCTCAAATTGCACCAACGCGCAACGCCATTTAACTCAGGATGAGAGGTGGCTTTTGGCCAAATCGTCAGATAAGGGCATGATCTCAGAGCTATATGCTATCTTACTCCAAACCCAGGTTCACACTTATCAGGCGGGGCGGGCAAGATGGGAGGAGGAACTGGGACAGCCCCTGAGCGCTAAAGACTGGGAGAGCATAGCTTATAGGGCCCGCCACACTGCCCACAGCACGGCCCTTACAGAGACACTGACCAAAATCACGACACACTGGTATTACACTCCGGTCAGGATACATAAAATTAAGCCCATGATGAGTGACAGCTGCTGGCGGGGTTGCGCAGGCCAAGGGTCACTGACACATATTCTGTGGGATTGCCTGCGGATCCAACAATTCTGGACGCAGGTCATAGACGATATAGACAAACATTTCGATACACAGCTCCCACGATTTCCAGCCTATGTGTTGCTGGGTCTCCCGAACCGATTAACATATCCCTTGAGATCCACCCATGGCCGGCAAATAGGAATGGCGTTGGGGGCGGCGGCCCAGGCCATCTTAGCCCATTGGGGCACTGCGCTACTCCCCATGCACACAAATTGGTTGCATAGGATGTGGCACATTCTGGGAATGGAGAAGATTTCCATGTCACTGGCAGGGAAATGTGCCGGCTTTCTGGAACTATGGGGCCCGTTTGTGTCACTGTTATCGCAGGAATTCCACGAGTTAACATGCCCCAAATATCTTAGACTTCTGCGTCTCCTAGAGGCCCCTCGGCCCGAAAAGCCCACAGAGCACTGAACGTCTCCATATTCACTCATTGGTCTTGGTATCACAGGAGGGTGAGTGGGGAAGGGAGGGGTGAGTTGGGGGGTTGGGTTTTGTGGAGTTTCCTTTTCCTTTCTTTCTTCAGTTTGTGTTTGTACCAACTACGCACGGAATTATGCTTGTATCGCCCCTCAGTGGTTTTCTGCCCCTGCGGATTAAAATCTGCTGCTGTATTTGTCTGTTATCTTTGAAAATGCCAATAAAAGATTTAAACCATAAAAGTCAGATCTTGACCAGCAGAGCTATCCCTGAGGTTTGTGACTCAAACATATGTACCTCTTAGTGCCTTCATTCTGTTGCACAGCTTCTGAAGAGCCATACCGTAAACAGCAGAGCTACCCCTGCGGTTTGTAAATCACACATATGTACCTCTTAGTGCCTTCTTCTGTTACACAGCTTCTGAAGAGTTAGATCTTGAACAGCAGAGCTATTCCCGAGGTTTGTAAATCACACATATGTACCTCTTAGTGCCTTCTTCTGTTACACAGCTTCTGAAGAGTTAGATCTTGAACAGCAGAGCTATTCCCGAGGTTTGTAAATCATACATATGTACCTCTTAGTGCCTTCATTGTGGTACACAGTTACTGAAGAGTCAGATCTTGAACAGCGGAGCTAGCCTTGAGGTTTGCAAACCATACATTTTCAGACCTCAGACGGGCCACCTGTCCCTGGTTTCGGAATTCTTTCAGGTTCCGTCTCCATACAGCATGCTGCGCCTCTGAAGGTGAACGCTTCATAGATGCTCCCTCACTCAGCACAGCGCGCGCTCTCCCGCCATGTAAATGAGGCTGGTTAATTTAAGTAAAGTGACTGATGCCTGCGGTGATGAGAGACAGAGGTGGGAGCGCGTGCGGGGGCAGAAGTACCTACAGCCTCTTCCTCCTCCTCCTCCCGCGAGAGAGCGCCTCATTAACTCTCTCTCCTAGAGAGCAAGGTGACCCTCCGCAGAACTTGGGAGGCACTTTGTCTGGCAAGCCCCCGAGTACCAGGGCTGGGATGGGAATTGTACAAATGGCCGTGCTCGCAGAGAACACCTTGGAGAAGGGCAGTGCTGAGTCAGTGCCGGCGAGGAGCATGCTGGCAGCATTACCTTGGTAGGCAATGCCCGATTCTGGGGCTGCCGACAGAAAAACCTGTGTATTCTGTGACCCTGGTGACATTGGGTACCCCTGCCGCATCTGAGTGAGTAAAGTACTGAGTGAGAACTATTATACACCGTGCTCCATGAAATTAGCCGTATCTAGCTGCTAGGGACTCTGTGCTAATGCTTAGATTACAGTGTTACAGCAAACAAATGATGGACGGAATGCTGACAATGCAAACATTCTCCCCCAGTCAAAAGATCTGGGTTAAATCCATCGTTCTTTTGCCCACTACGCCACCCCAGTTTGGACCCAGCCATATGCAAATCAGTCTTGACCCTGTGCCCCATGGGAACAGTCCAGACCGAACTGCCAGGCCAGGTCCTCCCTGGACCGGAAACAAGCATCCTGGGACCGGTTTCAGGGTATGTCACCCTTCTTCAGCCAGGCTAGCTTGAATCCAGTGGCAGAGTGAGCAAGGGACCCACGTCTGGGCATACCCATCCCACTTAGGGCGAAAAGTGTTACAGCAAACAAATGATGGACGGAATGCTGACAATGCAAACATTCTCCCCCAGTCAAAAGATCTGGGTTAAATCCATCGTTCTTTTGCCCACTACGCCACCCCAGTTTGAACCCAGCCATATGCAAATCAGTCTTGACCCTGTGCCCCATAGGCCCAGATCTCTGTACTGGGGTGAATGTATGACATTGTTCTGCATTCTGTCCATCAATTGTTCTTTTTGCATTTGTCACCCTGAGTGGGACGGGTATGCCCAGACGTGGGTCCCGTGCTCTCCATGCCACTGGAGTCAAGCTATCCTGGCTGATGAGGGCTGAAAGCCGGAAACCGGTCCTAGGATGCTTGTTTCTAGTCCAGGGAGGACCTGGCCTGGCAGTTCGGGCTGGACTGTTCCCATTGGGCGCAGGGTCAAGACTGATTTGCATATGGCTGGGTCCAAACTGGAATGGCATGGTGAGCAAAAAAACGATGGATTTAGGCCCAGATCTCTGTACTGGGGTGAATGTATGACATTGTTCTGCATTCTGTCCATCAATTGTTCTTTTGCATTTGTCACCCTGAGTGGGACGGGTATGCCCAGACGTGGGTCCCGTGCTCTCCATGCCACTGGAGTCAAGCTATCCTGGCTGATGAGGGCTGAAAGCCGGAAGCCGGTCCTAGGATGCTTGTTTCTAGTCCAGGGAGGACCTGGCCTGGCAGTTCGGGCTGGACTGTTCCCATTGGGCGCAGGGTCAAGACTGATTTGCATATGGCTGGGTCCAAACTGGAATGGCATGGTGAGCAAAAAAAGCGATGGATTTAGGCCCAGATCTCTGTACTGGGGTGAATGTATGACATTGTTCTGCATTCTGTCCATCAATTGTTCTTTTTGCATTTGTCACCCTGAGTGGGACGGGTATGCCCAGACATGGGTCCCGTGCTCTCCATGCCACTGGAATCAAGCTATCCTGGCTGATGAGGGCTGAAAGCCCGAAACCGGTCCTAGGATGCTTGTTTCTAGTCCAGGGAGGACCTGGCTTGGCAGTTCGGGCTGGACTGTTCCCATTGGGCGCAGGGTCAAGACTGATTTGCATATGGCTGGGTCCAAACTGGAATGGCATGGTGAGCAAAAAACCGATGGATTTAGGCCCAGATCTCTGTACTGGGGTGAATGTATGACATTGTTCTGCATTCTGTCCATCAATTGTTCTTTTTGAATTTGTCACCCTGAGTGGGACGGGTATGCCCAGACGTGGGTCCCGTGCTCTCCATGCCACTGGAGTCAAGCTATCCTGGCTGATGAGGGCTGAAAGCCCGAAACCGGTCCTAGGATGCTTGTTTCTAGTCCAGGGAGGACCTGGCCTGGCAGTTCGGGCTGGACTGTTCCCATTGGGCGCAGGGTCAAGACTGATTT
This sequence comes from Calotriton arnoldi, assembly GCA_963921515.1. NCBI lineage: Eukaryota > Metazoa > Chordata > Amphibia > Caudata > Salamandridae > Calotriton > Calotriton arnoldi. The sequence continues at coordinate 1,372,917 of CAWUFW010002974.1, forward strand.
ACATATGGCTGGGTCCAAACTGGAATGGCATGGTGAGCAAAAAAACGATGGATTTAGGCCCAGATCTCTGTACTGAGGTGAATGTATGACATTGTTCTGCATTCTGTCCATCAATTGTTCTTTTTGCATTTGTCACCCTGAGTGGGACGGGTATGCCCAGACGTGGGTCCCGTGCTCTCCATGCCACTGGAGTCAAGCTATCCTGGCTGATGAGGGCTGAAAGCCCGAAACCGGTCCTTGGATGCTTGTTTCTAGTCCAGGGAGGACCTGGCCTGGCAGTTCGGGCTGGACTGTTCTCATTGGGCGCAGGGTCAAGACTGATTTGCATATGGCTGGGTCCAAACTGGAATGGCGAGCAAAAAAACGATGGATTTAGGCCCAGATCTATGTACTGGGGTGAATGTATGACATTGTTCTGCATTCTGTCCATCAATTGTTCTTTTTGCATTTGTCACCCTGAGTGGGACGGGTATGCCCAGACGTGGGTCCCGTGCTCTCCTTGCCACTGGAGTCAAGCTATCCTGGCTGATGAGGGCTGAAAGCCCGAAACCGGTCCTAGGATGCTTGTTTCTAGTCCAGGGAGGACCTGGCCTGGCAGTTCGGGCTGGACTGTTCCCATTGGGCGCAGGGTCAAGACTGATTTGCATATGGCTGGGTCCAAACTGGAATGGCATGGTGAGCAAAAACGATGGATTTAGGCCCAGATCTCTGTACTGGGGTGAATGTATGACATTGTTCTGCATTCTGTCCATCAATTGTTCTTTTTGCATTTGTCACCCTGAGTGGGACGGGTATGCCCAGACGTGGGTCCCGTGCTCTCCATGCCACTGGAGTCAAGCTATCCTGGCTGATGAGGGCTGAAAGCCTCGAAACCGGTCCTAGGATGCTTGTTTCTAGTCCAGGGAGGACCTGGCCTGGCAGTTCGGGCTGGACTGTTCCCATTGGGCGCAGGGTCAAGACTGATTTGCATATGGCTGGGTCCAAACTGGAATGGCATGGTGAGCAAAAAACGATGGATTTAGGCCCAGATCTCTGTACTGGGGTGAATGTATGACATTGTTCTGCATTCTGTCCATCAATTGTTCTTTTTGAAAATGCTTAGATTACAAGCCGAATTGCAATCCATTTGTGCCTTGCGGGCCTGCTTTTCTAAACTGACCATATCTGACCCAGGCTAGTAGAATACCGTGTCCTCTCTGGTCCTGATGCTGTCCTTCAGCTTGCTCATCGAGGGTGTGTATTCATGCCCTTCTACCACCGTAATGTGCATCCTCCCTGGACCACTGTCCAATTTCTCAGTTTGAGAAAGACTTGTCTCCCATGATTCCATCTTTGACCTCATCACTCAACCTGTCACAATAGTCAACCTCTGCTCCCTCTAAGAAGTGTTCATGGTTCGCCTGTCCAAGATGTCAGGCCCAGATCCATCGGTTTTGACCTGCTATCGCTTGATCTCACTGATGCCTTTAGGGAAGAAGTTCATTGAAAAGATGTCGAAGGTCTGGAAGGAGGGTTTCTCAAGGTCTCATTTATACTCAATTCTTTTCAGTTGTTTCTTGGCATGCATGTGGCACCGAGATGGTTCTTTTGTGGTTTTTATTGGGTATTTCCGCTATGCCATGATGAATCATTTGACAATAGTGTTAAGACTTCACAGGTACGGGTCCGTGATAACACACAGTATGGTATTTAGTGTTTTTTTAATCTTTCTGACCTATCAGTGGCCATCTCTGTTGCACCTCTTAGTTCATCTTTCTGATATGTATATATGGATATATGGATATATATATATATATGGATAAACATGAAAAAACTGAAAAATAATTCAGCGATAGTCATCAATAAGTCGGACAAGGGGAGCAATGTGGTCATTTGGAATAAGAACGATTACAAAAAAGAAGCATACAGGCATCTAAATGTAACGGAATGCTATAAAACAACCAGCATGGTACAAGTCAAAAAGATTGGCAAAACCTACAAGGATGAACTGACCATGTGGAAAAGAGATGGGCTTATTACTAAAGAAGAATTTGCATTTTTAAATAATGAATTTCCTATTATGCCTACCATATATTTTGTACCAAAAGTGCACAAAAAGAGACACCAGTGCCTGGAAGACCGATTATCTCTGCCAAGAAAAGTCTATTTGAAAGCACATCTAGATATGTGGATTATTATTTACAAGACTTTGTGATTACTCTCCCCACTTACATACGTGACACCACAGATTTTTTGCACAAACTAAATGAACAAAATTGGTCCAGTGATTTTATCTTTTTAACTATGGACATTTCTGCCCTATACACTAGTATTGTTCACAGAGATGGACTTAAATCTGTAGAGTATTTTTTTGGGCAAACGACCAATAGAAATGTACAGACATAATCAGATGCTACTCAAGATGATACATTGGTGTTTGAATAATAACGTATTTATGTTTGACAATGTCATCTTTCAACAATTACGTGGAGTAGCAATGGGGGCATGCTTCTCTCCCAGCTATGCATGTTTACATGTAGGCTGGTGGGAGGAGCATGTCCTCAAAATAAAACATCATGATGACTGGGCTAATCATATAGTGCAATGGTGGCGGTACATCGGCGATGTATTTGTGATATGGAGGGGCACACCACAACAGGCACGAGATTTTGTCAACAATATTAATGTCAATGATCTGAATTTGCAATTTACTGCACATGTAGATGCCTATACAACTGATTTTCTAGACATTAAGGTTAGTATAGAGGATGGCAAAATTGAAACATGCTTATTCAGGAAACCAACTGCTGGTAACGCTATTTTGCACGCTAGAAGTTTTCATCCGAAGCATACTATTGCAAGTATTCCCTACGGAGAATTTTTCCGGATACATAGGGCATGTAGCTCAGAAAGTGCTCAGATGACATATCAGCGGGAGGCCAAAGTAAGATTCATACAGCGAGGATACGATCCCAAAAAGCTTGATACTGCTATGAAAAAAGCCAACAGCAAGGATAGGAGCTGGCTGCTCAATCCATCTAGGAATATGATGCCAGAGGTCAACACAGTCGATATTTCTATAGCTGAAACCTCTGAAACAGCGCATAACAGACTGATCACTACCTATAGCAAGCAGTCCAATAGCATTAGGACCATAATAAATAAACAATGGCCAATCGTACCAACTGATGCTACTTTGAAACAAATACTGCCTGCAAAACCCATACTTACTTTTCGCAAAGCCTATTCAATGCGAAACGACTTAGTGAAAACCAGTCCTGAGATTGACAACAAAATTAGTTGGTTGGTACTGCAGCGGGGCTGTTTTAAATGCAGCACATGCCGTGCATGCAAATTTGGAACCAACACTACCTCCTACCATACTGCTTTTTCCAATGTTAATATTGAGCTACGGGGTCATTACACGTGCAGAACTGACCATGCTGTTTACGTACTGCAATGCAGCTGTGGCCTACGCTACATAGGCAGCACAAAGTTGCAAGTACATATAAGAATACTACAACATCTCCGTGCTATACTCAATTCTGACCCTACATACCCCGTAGCCAGGCATTTTAAAATCCATCACGACAATAATTTGAATTGCCTTAGATATTTTGTTATTGATGCAGTATGCATTAACAAAAGAGGAGGTAACAGAGAGAAACTGTTTAGGCAGATGGAGTCCAAATATATCCTTGAACTAGACACTAAGGCCCCGGCCAGGTTGAATCTTAGTGAAGATCTTTATAACTACTTATGAATCTCATATGTCCCTACTTTCACTGCTGCTAAACCGTATATGTATACAATTTTGGTTTCCCTTCAATTGTATAATATACCTATTGACCTATGAATTATCCCTGTATTAGTCTCTTCTAATGCAACTAATAATATATGCTTCAAATGCCCACATATGGCTATACAATATGAGTTTGTCATTCGACAACACAGGGTCCCCCAATTTTGCTTTACTGAATAGGGCCATGTAGCTATATATACCCTCTTCAGCTGCTATATTTATGTACTTATTATTTTAGCACGTTATTAAATTTGATAATCGATTAAGTTTTATTCGATTACACATAGCTTTTAGCCTAGAAATCAGTTTAGCACTAGCACTTTATAGACGCACTTTTATATTGCATTTTAGTTATCTTAACACATCTGTGGTCGTATTAACATCATAGTCCTGTAATACCAAGCGAAGGTAAAAATCAATATAATAAGGCAATGATGACCAATTTGAATTGCACATATTCGGCATAAATGTATTTGTACATATTATAAATCTATTAAGATTATTTATAATTTTGTTTATTTTTATATTGGTTTTAGTATTTTTATAATGGTTTTTGCTTTTCTTATAACAAATTATATAGAGTCATGTATTTATAGTTTTATACATGGTTCAAAAACATTATGCTTATTTATTTATTAGCATTTATGTAGCTTTCCAATGTACCGATATATATATTTACCCAATACGTTATGGTAAATGCGACACCCGACCCTTGCAATGCTTTTCTGTATACTAGCTTTGAGTCTGTTTTCTATGGCTATATGACGTCGTCTATCACATGGTAGACAAGTTACCTATGTATACCTGTATAATTCGTAGCGTGAGCATGTGATCAAAGGCCACAGGTCGTGGCCGAAACGCGTCATGAGGAACTGCACTTTGTGATGAAATAAACCTAAAAACTTTGGCACCAGCAATTCAAGAGTCCGTACCTGTTCTGTATAGGCAACGGGACCAGTATTGTTTGTTTGATATATATATATATATATATATATATATATATATATATATATATATATATATATATAATATGTCTATATGAATACATATACAATAAATATATATAGTAACTGAAAAAATATATAAAACATATATATGTGTGTGTGTGCTTGTCTGTATGTATATATGGTGGTTGCCAGTAAGTAGTTATAGTCAGGTCTGTTTTTCCATAGACGGAACATTTTGTGGTTTGCTAATAACTTTGGCCTTGTATGACAAATTGCCACGAAAATTTCCCGAAAAACATTCATCCACCTCAGTTCCTTCCTGGAAAGTTTCAGGTTGAGCCATTCAGCTGGGGCTGAGAAAAAAGAGGGGCCTGAATATGTAAAATCTCCATGCATTTTCCATAGGCTTCGTAAAGACAGGTTTTAGCAAGAACAGCTGAACGGAATTACACCAAATTCAGCAGGAAACTAGATCTTGAACTGCAGATTTGGTGTAAATCCGCTCAGTATTTTTTTTAGATGTTTAGGCCTTCATTACGATGGTGCACATACTATCACTGACAGGCCATCGGAGGTGGTTCGCCCACCGTCCAGGGCATCGGTGAGACTGCTGCATTAGAATGCAGCCGGTCGGACCGCATAGGTCGGGGGTAGGAACACCGCCTCTGACAGAATCAAAGATCCCGTCAAGATGGCGGTTGGATTCCTAACCCTACAATGGAGGCAGTGCCTATGCAGGCACCAACGTAGGGATTAGAGTATCCCTTTCCAACTGCCTGTTCATGGTGGTCCCACCGCCATGAACAGGCAGATGGAAAGGGACTTTGGGGACCCCGATCAGGGACCCCATCCCCGAAGGCCACAATTAAGTGGCCTGGGAGGCACATGTAGTGCCACCAAACACATCCATGCACTGTGTGCCAGGCCCCACTTAGGGCCTGGCACATGGTGCATGGATGTGCACACAGTGCCTTTTTCTACTGCGGCTTGTTCTGCGGCCCTTTCCCTGGGTCACAGCAGAAGCCACAGTAGAAAAGAGCACTTTACTACCGCCTTCACGGCGGTCCTATCTTAATAGGGAAGGTGGGACCGCCGACTCATTGTCAGATGGTCACCTGCCTGATATGATGGTGATCGGCGGTCGGGTCGACCGCCATTGTAATGAGGTAAAAAATAATTGTATCTTTTGCAGTGGAGGCCGGCACGGATCAGGAGTGGCGGGGTAGGGGTTGTAAGGGTTTCTAAATTAAGAAAAGAAAAGAACTTACCTTACTGCCACGTCTCTCCTCCATCTCACCTCCTCGTCCATCCGCACCGTCGGAACAGGAAGCACATCCAAGCTCCCCTAAGCCAATCACAGTGCTGCAATGTAGTGTTGTGATTGGTCTGAGCACTGTGGTTCGGCACTCAGCAAGGGAATGGAAGCCTGGGCATGTTCTCCACCCAGCCTGTAATGCAGCCTGGGTCAAGAACATGCAAAGCGAGCATGAATGTTTGGCCGGCCCGAGACGGCCGGCCAAACATTCATGCGCACTTATAGAGTGTGCTCACCACTCGTCTGCTCCTCTCATCCGAGCAGCTCTGCACCGCCCTGCAAAACTGCTGTAGCAGGACAAAATAAAATGATAATAACCTCGAGTTAGTATCATTTTATTTTCCCTTTATTTCACTGCTGCAAAGCAGAGGGGCAATGCTCCTCCGCCTTAGTGTTGGAGCCACCACTGATATTTTGTCATTTGAGGGCGCAAAAGGCCCGCAAGCACAAAATCAAAAATGGAGCACTGTGATTGGCGAGAGGGCCATTTTTCATGTGAGCCTTTACGCTCTCGCGGCAGCCTCTCTGGTTGGCTGGCTATTGAAATGTAAGAAATGAAATGTCCGCCGTTACTGTTTACTGTGAAAAATTGGAGATGTTGTAATTAAATTTAAAAGCTATATAAGGGCGCGGGAGAAAGGCATGCTGTCCCCTTAAGTTTAAAAAGGTGGTGTATTAGGGATAACTACTGTGAAGAAAATAAATGAATATTGTTTTAAACTAATTTTTATGTTCTTGTGGGACTCTCGCACGATGGTGAATAGTAAAAAGGAGTAGATGAGTTCACAATACACACTATTAGTAGGAATGCATATTGTGGTCCTTGCTTTTGAGAGGAAGTTTGTTAGAGATAAGAACTGTGATGATTAGAAGGTTAATTATTTTCACCCAAAAAAGTATGCTCTGGCAAGACTCCCGCGGGATTGTGAAAAGTTAGGAAGGAGTAGGTGATGTCTGAATACACTCTGGCATGCACACTTGTTACTGTAGGAAGGAGTTTTACTGGAGATGGTGTTTATCATACTCTACTATTTATGCTCATTGGTTTGAGAAGAGTTGTGAGTAGAGTTAAGGCTCATACAAACACCCTACTATGCATACCCACCATCTGAGATAAAGATCTGAACAGAGATCCCAGTCCTCCCCTACACCCTACACTGCACACATATCATTACAGAGAAAGGTCTCAGCAGAGAGGCCATTCCCTCCACACACCCTACTACGCACACCCGTCACCTGAGAGAGGTCTGAGAGGAGAGGGCACTTCTTCCACACACCCTAATATGGTAGTTACTCACCAGTATGTAAACTGTAAAACAAACTTGCACAATCTTTGGAAGATGTCATTAGTGACATGATCAATAATGTCATTTGAGATGTCATCAATGATGTCATAGAACATGTCATGAGTGATGTCATAAGTGAGGTCATAAGCAGTGCTTGGCGGAGGTGCAAGTTATAGTTAGCACTGAGTCCTCAGATGAGTCCTCAGATAAATGTTGGGGATCAGCACTTATTTCAGTGCAAATTAAGCTCCAGATTGCATGTGCATTTGTCGTATGTATATACCATCAACATTTGTCAAGTAGCCAGTGATCCTTGAACACCTGTGTGGTCCGACCTTGCTTGAGCAGCATAAAGTTAACAGTAAACATGCAGAGTCAGGGGGTCTTAAACTGGTGGTATCATGATAATGACCCCAAACTATACGAGGGGGTTATAAGGCTTGAAGGAAACCTTTAATGTTAAGACTGCATGCTAAGTTTGTATATCCACATTTTGTATACAAAAATATAATTCCCTTTGGTGTGGATTTTCGGTTATTAACTCTGTAGGAAAGTGGATTATTATTTGGGGTGGGCAAGTGTCCACCTGAAAGGATAAGGTCACAACCTGCTGTATGTTACACCTATTAAATAAAATAAACCTGTGCTCAATCCCTGGCAACATGACACAGAGCAGTCCGGCATAAATCAGAGGCAATATGTAAAGTATTTAGCAGTGCGTACACAGTAGACAAAGTCACACAAAACATGACAAAATTCTCCAAGCAAAAACCTTTATGAGTAAACTACGACCAATATGATAAAAATCCAATAGGGGGAACCAGAGATATTAATTTTAAAAGGTTTAAGTGAAATATCACAAAGTGCCAATGATAGTCTATGGAAGCGGTAGACCAGGACCTAGGCATGATTTGAGACAGGGTGCAATGGAGTCATAGTTGGATACAACAAGTGGATTGGTCCGGGTGAAAGTCTGGAAGTCAAAAAACTTTTCTAAGTCCAAACACAGAAATGGACTTTGTCAATTTTGATAAGAAAAAGCATTTGTGATATAGCCACAGATGAAATTGTAGTTGCCGCTGTGGAACCGAAGACCGGATATTTGAAGCAGGCTGGTCATGCTTACGGTGCTTTGGAGATTTCTTGCAGAAATATTTTTAGCCCCAACATAGAATGTGATTGTGCTGATTATTCGGAGCTGCTTGGAGCCTTGACCGTAACGGACCTGAAATTCAATCTGACATCGTGGAACTGCTGGTGAGATACTTTATCCCATAGGTCCCCCTGAATCTCTGGATGAAACGTTTTTCAAACGTTCCAATTTTCTTTCTTGTGCCCAACCAACTACAGGAGTACACTTCTAAGGCCCCCAGAACCTCAGGGGAGGGAACTTAGGGTATCATGTAGAGACCCACAGTAACGTCCAGTCCAGGTCCAGTTGCCACTGGTAATTTGGGTACTTCCGGGGAAAGGCCTCTTGCAACTTGTTGTGTCTCTGTAGCCACACAGCCAACTGATCCTTGGAGGCCACTTATTTGTCCTGGACACAACATAGAGCCAGTCCAGATCTTCAGCATTACTCTGGTCAGAACCAGCAGGTTCAGTCCTCTTTTGATCTTCTGCATGTCCAGAAAGTGTTCTGTGGACATGCCTTGAGTGCCACATTCATGCTTGGCACCAGCTAGTGGGTGGGAGTGACTCCTGTGCACTCCCTAACCAATGGGGTAAAAGTTACCGGGGGCAACCCTACCCATTTTTCAACAGTTCTTTTTTGCCCTACTGCAAACAGTCCAACTGTGCCACTAACTCTCAAAATCCAAGATGGGGCAACCATTCTTCTCATGTGCAGAGCTTGTATGCCAACCCAAAGGTATAACCAGGGTAATGAGCAGTCTCTCTCTTTAGTGGTCCCTCAAAACAAGTTTTTGAGGTAGATTTTCTCCCATTGAGTATTGTGCCAGCCTAACTAGGGACAAAGGCTGAGGCCTTTACATGTGTCATTTAACATTTACTTATGCCAAGGCCCCTTTGAAGTAAATTAAGTTCCTGGCCCACCACAGCTGGTCTTTCTACCTGGGAGTGATAACATCTCCCCATTTCCAGGCCAGTCTCTCTGCTCTTGGACCAGTTTTCACTGCTCTTTAACACCTAATTTAGACCAAGTAAAAGCTGAGCAGTTGCTGGAGAGTTAATGGAAATTATCCTTCAGCAGCTTCAGGCAAGGTAAGGTTAACTTTTTAAACAATTCCAGTATATTTAATAATGATCTAACTTTTCCATTAAATTCAAGGGAGTAGCCAGAAAAATAAAATACCCCCACTTTGAGCCACATGGAATGAAATGTCCAAGCAAAGTGAGCCATCCCGACCCGTTTTATTAAGGAGATAGTGGCCATTGTTGCCCTTTTTTCTCTCCATCTTTCTTTCCTACTTTGTATTAATTTCTTTCCTCCCTTTTCATTCTCCTTTCATTCTGTTTTTCATCTTTCTTTTGTTCTGTCCATCCTTCTTTCACATGTCTTTTGAGCTCTCTGTCCTTTATATTCATGTTTAATTTTTTCTTCCTGCTTTCCATATTTCCTTTGCGTAGTCCCATTCTCACATTCTTGTTCCTTCCTTTCTATCATTTCCTGTACTTCCTTTGCCCCTATTCTCATGTCTCTTTCTTCTTGAATTCCTTCCATTTGCTAATTCTTTATTTTATTGCCATTTTTTCCAATATTACATTCTATTTTCAGCTTTTTTTCTCTCCTCCCATTTTTAGTTCTTTGTTTCTTCCTGCTACCCCTTTTTCCAAGTTTCATTCTTTTCTTCCTCCTCACATTCTTGTTCCCTTTCTGCCCTTCTCTCCTTCTTTCCATTTTTCTTTTCTCTCCATTCCTTCAAGTGATTTCATTGTACTTGCCTCTAAATTATTTTTTCTTTTATATTCAAAATATTTCTCTTCCATTCTATCACCATATTAAGCTTTTTTGAACACCTCCACCCTTTTCCTATCTCACAGTTGTATCTCTATAATTTATAGATCTTTCCTTCTGCCTTGCAGTGACCTGCAAGCCAGAGATAAAAGTTAAGAAGAGCTGTAAAACAATTTGTCTGTCCCGTGCACCTCCGCTTAAGATGGCATAGCGGAGGGCTTTGCTACGCCCTTGAGACTAGATTTTTATTAAATATAAAAATAAGTCTTTGAATGTTGTCTGTAGCTGGTACAGGTCAAAAGTTATAGATTAAAAAAGTATATAATCTATACTTTGACTTGCCCTATGTTCCAGTTCCAGACTGACCAGTGACAGGGGGTTATTTACTAGGGGAATATGCCTTTTCTACAGTTACACTTGAAACACTCTTAAATATTATGCAACCTACTTTGTGGGCAGCAAGGTGCACTTCAGAGTGACTTATTTCAAAAGAGTGACTTTGACAGGTCTATGCAGCGGGATTCGAGCTGCTGCTGTCAGTTTATACAGGGTAGGCCTCAGGCCATGTTTTCACTGCCACTCTAGTGGATGGCACAATAGGTGCTGGAGTCTACAAGTGGCATTTAACTTTCCATGCCATGGGTGCACTTCTGCACCATTTACTATGGCCTTGTAGGAAAAGGAAATGTGCCAATCAGGATTGAAGCCAATTTTTACATGGTTTAAGGGTAAGAACACATAATTGGGCACTGGATAGCAGTGTTCCGTCGTTAGAGTTCAAGATTACCAGCAGGTTAATCTAAAAAATAAAAAGGAAATACTGGTAGTGAACACCTAAAAAGGAACCACTTTGTAATAAACTCCAATGAAGCATTATTTTTGGAAAAGATATTTAAGTTAGATGATATTCTGCCTACGATATTCTGAAATCGTACCTTTAGTACAACTGTGTTTTTGAAATATCCAGTTATATATTTTATCAAAGTCACCTACCCTGTCACTCAGTGTAAGCCAGCTTTTCTATTTTGTTTAAATGTTACATGCAATTGAACACCTTTGCAACTTGAGATTTATGTTTAACTTTCTGGTCATAGGACTGAGGCATCAGGAGTAGGGGTCCCTCAACTTTTCTATAATAAGAGCTACTGATGATCAATGAAAACAACCCCAAGCTACTAATATTAAGTTGTAGTAGCGACAACATCAGATAAAATTACATTAGTGACCACCCCATACAAGTTTATCAGGAGTGATCACGTCAGTGCATCAGGTAGGGTTGTCGCCATTAATGTAAAAAGGCTTTGCTAACTTGGAATGTCTTACATGGGTAATATATAATGACGATAGCTGCAGTGCCCTTGGAACCAAGGTAATAACATTATTAATAAATCTTCATAATGCCACATGATGTATCAGTCAAATATCAGCTTTAAACATATTGTGGAAATTCAACTAATGCTTGCCAGATATCAACATATTGGTTCTGGAAATACGATAATGTTCATCTCTAATACACACTTTTCAATTTTGGTATGTGTTGGACTTGGCCCTTTTTGCAGGGTTATCCCCAAACGTTTTGCTTCTTCCTCCTATTTTTTCCTGACCTGTTGTTGTTAGTTTTAGGACTCTGGGCACTTTACCACTGCTGATCATTGCTAAAGTGCATATGCTCTCTGTGTAAATTATTATTATGATTGGTTCTCCCTGATTGGCATATTTGATTTACTGGTCAGTCCCTAGTAAAGTGCACTGAGTGTGCCGGGGCTGGTAAATCAAATGCTACTAGTGGGCCTGCAGCACTGATTGTGCCACCCACATGAGTAGTTCTGAAACGGTAACTCAGACCTGCCACTGCAGTGTCTGTGCGCAGTTGTTAACTGCCATGTCGACTTGGCAAGTGCACCCACTTGCCAGGCCCTAACCTTCCCTTTTCTTACATGTCAGTCACCCCTAAGGTAGGCCTAAGGTACCCCTGTGGGCAGGGTGCAGTGTATGTGAAAGGTAGGACATGTACTGGTGTGTGTGACATGTCCTGATAGTGAAATTTCATTTTTCACTATAGGACAGAATGGGGAATGCTTTGTAACATTTTACAAGCATATCTTCCCATAGGGATAAGATAGAAAAATAAAGTTTAGGCTCTCTGAACTCAGAATTTAATAACACATCTTCTACTGAAGATGGTTTTAAATTGTGTGTTTAAAATGCCACTTTTAGAAAGTAGGCATTTTCTTGTTTAACCATTCTGTGTGCCTCTGCTTGTTTGTGTATTGACTGTCTGGTTTTGGAGTAACCGGGGCTGGGGAGGTGCATCCTCTCAGACAGCCACCGAGGAGGGTTGATGTGTGTCCTGCCTTTCCTGAATGAGTGCTGGGAGCTGGAAAGCAATGCAACAAGCAAGAAGCCGACGCTCTTCTGGCGACAGTTTTCCGACGAAACGCCGTGGTGCGAGAAGAATCTCCCTGCACCACCGCTCCGCTGCTGAAACTGACGCAGCGCCTGGTGCTGCTGCTGAAACTGACGCAGCACCTGTCGCCGCTGCAAGAATCGACGCATCGAGGGATTGCGGCTGAAATGGTCGACGCAGCGCCGCTCGCCGCCGCCGCATTGTTCGCCGACGCATCCCAGATTTCCACGCATCGTCCCTGTGCCGCAAGCTTTCCCCGACACATCACCCTCTCATCCGAGTCGTCTCAGAACCGATGCATCGCTTCCCCCTACAGACCAGACCCGACGCATTGCTCCCCTGTGTACAGCGGAACTGTCGCATCGCATCCACGAAGGTCTCAGGAACGACGCATCTCTTTGTTTTTCGACGCTTCTCATCGCTGCGGCTGTTTGGCGAACTTTGTCGCAACAACAAGTACTTTGCAAGATATCACGCATCCATAATTTTCTATGGACTCAGTTGCTAAAACCTTTTGAGAGTCATTTTTCTTAATACTTGTATGTTGGATTTATGTCGTTTTGGTCTTGTTAAGTTTAGATAAAGATACTTTATTTTCTAAACCGGTGTGGTGTCCATTTGTGGTGTTATCACTGTGTTACTGTGAGTGTTGGTACAAATACTTTACACATTGCCTTTGGGATAAGCTTGTCTGCTCGTGCCAAGCTACCAAGGGGGTGAGCAGGGGCTATCTAAAGTGGGTATCCCCCATACCCTGACTAGAAGCAAGGGTCCCTATTTGGACAAAGGTACCTACCTCTGCCAACTAGAGACCCCCATTTCTAACAGTATACTTATATTAATTTAATAGCAAAAGCTTCCAATTTTTTTATTCAGGTTGCACATGAGAGCTACTTACAGGTAGCTGGACAGCTACCAGTAGCTCATGAGCTACTCGTTGGAGAAGCCTGTAAGATGCATCAAGACTCGCCTCATGGGCAGCATCTCATATCTTATGTCCTCCATTTCACCACTCCTTCAAGGTCAGTTGACCGCGCTCCCCAGGTGGAAGGTGGTCTTCAAGGCACCTCCTACAGATTCCAGGTTAGAGCACAACTAAGAGGCTCCTGACATAGGGAAAGGCTAGAGGAGCAACGGAGGGGGCACTGCTTATTTGAACTCTGCTCTTCCTGTGGCTCTCCATCTTGTGTTGACCCCATGAGAGCTTATTTAAAGTTCCGTCCCATGACTGTTCTGTACGAGTCTCTGGAGCAGTGATGCTCTACCAAGGTACCTTATGACAGGATGGCCTGCATTTATTTTATCTTAAGGAATATGGAACAAATTGGTGAGTCTGCATTTTGGGGTGTCACTCTTAGACTCCATCAGCCTACTTGTCCATCACCCTTCTGCCCAGACTGGTCTATTTATGCTTAAGACTACACGCAGAGGTTGGTGGGAATTCTAGCCCGAGTGTCTACCTAGAGCGACATAAGAAATGTGCTGCCAGGTAGGATTACTCCCAGCAGCCTGAGGAGTGGTTGCTCCAGCTTCTAGAGTGAACCACAGTGTGTCTTAGGATAGAGGGATTCAGTTAAAGCAAAGGAGAAAAGGAACAGTGGCATTATAGGGAGTGTTGAATACGTAGTGTAAGTCTGGTCCATTCCACCAAGAGAAAGAGGGCTGAGATGCTCTACAAACTTCTACTGCAACAGACTTCTGCTTCTCAAAGCCTTTGCATTAGTAAAGTCAGTGCAAGTGACTTTGTGAATGCAAGTCTGAAACTGCAAAACACAAAGTGCTCTACTGTTGGCAATGACACTTACGAATTGAAAAACACTCGTAACGCACTGTGAATCACATCAGAAAATGAAGGCAAAGGGTCTTCCCCCTAAATTGATGATCGCAAAGGTGTACACAAATGCCTTGACATGTTTTTTGCAGTCGTAAAACAGGGAATGGTTAGCACATGCCAAGGGCAGAGTCTAAGCTTTCACAAAGTATAAGCTATCTAAACTTGTCTGCTTATTTTCTGCTTGTGCTAGCTGGGGACATTGGGAGGTGAGGCCGTCCCCTCATGGAATACTGCATTTGTTTATTGTATTTGTAATGTAATTGCATCTATATAGCGCTTACTACCCCTGACGATGGTATCTGAATAACAATGTGCCACTTATTTTGGAACTGACAAGGACAGAGATCATAGTGCTGGCACAATGAGGTTTCAAATGTATGGATAGAGGTCTCCATCCCATCATTCAAAACTTTTTACTATGAGTCGCGAGCGAGTTCCTGCCTCATCAATATTCTTGAAGCATGAGGATTGCAACTGTTAGCGAAAAAAACCATTCGTGGTGCAAGGGCTTCAAGTATCTGCTGCACCAGAAAAGTGCAGGTTGGTCGCAAAATAATCAAAATTTGTGTTCTTTTGAGAATCAGGCCTAAGATTAGGGTGACCAACCGTCCGTAAATTTCACGGACTGTCTGTAATTTGGACCTCACGTCCGTTGTCCGTAAGGATCCCTTTTACGGACGCCTTTTGTCCGTAATTTTGGCCATTACAGGGAGCAGCACTGTTCCCTTGCATGAAGCCTCAGCTCCATGATGGGGCCGCCTCGCACTCCTCCTAGAGCACAAGAGCAGCCCCACCCCGCCCATTGTCATTCTGAATGCCGGCTAATTGCCACATACAGAATGACAATGGGGCAGTCTGGGCTGTTAAAGCATGTGGTTGCCTCCTCCTGCCTCAGAGTACAGCAGGGCAGTCTGTTAGATGGATAAAAGGTAAAAAGCCCATGCTGCAACGTGAGAAAACAGTTTATTTAAAGAAGCCTGTGAAACAAGTTAAAAAGAACGGGTTATAGTTCTTTCACTGTCTCATCATTTTAGAACTGACGCATTTTCAATATTATATTCAACAAAGCCATGGTTGCTGTTTTTTATTTTAAGCAACTAACAACCATTGACAAAGCCAATAGTCCTGGCTTGTTGTTGGTGTAATGATACTTGCTGTATTATATATCTGGATGCAATGACAGACACAACATAATACCAGTCGGGCGGAACACTATGCTCAGCACAGATTTTTAGCCTAGGTGTTTTAAGCCACGCCCTTAATTACATCGAACACCCCTTTGAAGAGACCCCCAGTTTTTTACCCCACTTAAATCCCTGGAAACAACACCATGTCACAGTCACCTCACGTCCTGGCACTGTGCATCATGCATGACTCATGACTTCTAAGTTTTCAGATTGCCTATATGCAGGGGCATAGTGAACCCACCCCACCCCACCCCTTGCTTTAGGAACTACAGCAAGGGTGAAGTTCTTGATGGGCCTCTTCTGTCTGCAACTCTGCAGACAAAGGCTCAGCTCATAATGTGAAAAGGTGGGTGAGAAAGTAAGTGAAGGAAGTGTGAATGGCTGGATGGATTAGTGAAAGGATGAATGAAAGGGTGAATGGATAGATAATGAAAGAAAGGATGGATGAGTGAGTAAGTGGAAGGATGGATGAGAGAAAAGGTAAATGGATGTATGGGTGGTAGGGTAGATAGATGGGTAAAAGGGTGGATGGGTGAGTGAAAGGATGGATGGATGAGTGAAAGGGTAGATGATGGGCGAGTGAATGGGTGGATGGATGAGTGAAAGGATGGATGGTTTGATGAACTGATAAGTGAAAGGGTGAATGGATGGATGGATGAGTGAAAGGGTGGATGTAAGTATTGGTGAGTGAGTGAAAGGGGGGGAGATGGACAAAAGGATGGATAGATGAGTAAAGATGTGAAAGGGTGGATGGATGAGAGAACGGGTGGATGGATGAGTGAAAGGATGGGTGAGTAATAGGGTCAATGGATGGATTCATGAATGGATGAGTAGATGGGTGGTTGGGTGGAAAGATGGATGGATAAGTGAAAGGGGGATGGAGAGAGAAAGGGAGGATGAATGACTGAAAGGGTGAATGGGTGGAAGGATAAGTGACTGGGTGGATGGATGAGTAAGTGAAAGGATGGCTGAATGGGTAAAAGGGTAAATGGCTGGATGGATGAGTAAATAGATGTATGGGTGGAAGAGTGGATGGATGAGTGTACGGATGGATGGGTTGAAAGGGTGGATGGATGAATAATGGATGGATGAGTGAAAGGGTGGATGGAGGGATGGATGAGTGAAATGATGGATGGAAGGATACATGGTGGATAGGCTTGCAAATGGTTGAATATGTTTGGATATAGATGGGCACACAGATGGAAGGTCAGAATGAATGGTGAAAGACTGAATGATAGATAAAAGAATGATTACACCTTGTAGCACCCATTATCTTAAGTAACATTTCTATACATTGACTTTCACATTTATATGAGTCATTGTCTCTATATAATGTGTGTGTGATGTAACGCACTCAGACACCCTCCCCTACATAGTTGGGACGAGTAACACTATAAAAGAAATTAAATACACACTAGAGACGGTCTATGTGAAGATAAGGGGCACCATTGGAGGGTGGTAGCAAGGCCGGACTGGCCGGATCGGTCATCGGGTGTTTCCCTGGGAGGCTGGAAAGGGGGCGGTTTTGTTACTGGGGGCTGGCACTGCAAAGTTCCTTGTATATCCAGTAGTTTTCAATCAACAATAAAAGCGGCCTCACTTATATTCAGGTGTGGTTCACCATTGTCTGGTGACTAATGTACCTGCTGGAGCAAGATGCGAGTTTTTAATCGTCTAAGGTAGCAAGCTGCGGGCATACTGAAAAACTGTGAAGTGCACGATTGTCTCAACCTAATATAAACTTATTTTGACTTGTACTTAAGTGGTTGTCTATTTACTTACTTATATACTATTGCGCGACCTCCTCTTACGTGTCTGTAAAACTTACCTTTTGTCCCGAAGTTTTGTCCTGAATTTTTACCTCCTGTCCTGAATTTTTGTCCTGAATTTTGACCCTTTGTCCTGAATTTTTACACTCACCGTCCTGAATTTGCACCCATGCCAGTTGGTCACCCTACCCAAGATCAGGCTTTGAACTATTGAAATTGTAGGCGTCAGATTCCTCTTCAGGGTACCTTTCATCACAGCCTTTAGCGGTGCACGCTGAATGTGTTGTAGATGTGAAGTATATGCAAAACTACCCAGAAATCTCTACAACCTATTGATAGCAGAGGCATGAGGCAAACTTAACATTTACGTTTTACCTGCGTCGCCAGGCGGACTGTCACACAACACATGAGAGATGTGTTACCCTCTGGGGGGGCATGCGTGCTCCCCAGGAAGTCCTGGTGCGCCAGGCAGATTATTACACAACTCTAGAGGAGTGTGTTTCCCTTGGGGGGTTGGTGTACCCTCCCGGAAGTCCTGGGTTGCCAGGCACAGGTCCAGCCTAAGGGTACAGACCCTGGGTTGGAGGACCAGGTTCAGGGTGTCCCCCTGACCTGGAGGAAGGGGCAGCTGCTAACAGTGCCCCTACCAGTTTGTCTTCTGGGGGCACCGCTCCAGGTGGGAGGGTGCAGGACCCCAGTAAGGGGGCGGGGAGAGGACAGCCTCACCCCTGGCCTCTACCCAGTCTAAGGGTACAGACCCTATGCTGGGATCCCAGTTGCAGGATAGAACCCCTGAACTGGTGGGCGAGCTGTGCAGGACCCCTGCCACAGGTGCCCTGACAATTCTGGAAGGGGGTACAGCTCCAGGTGGGAGGGTGCAGAGCCCCAAGGAGGAGGACCAGGTGTGGGAGAGCCCACCCCAGTCTCCTGTCCAGCCGCCGGTTACAGGCCCGGGGCTGGTGGGTCAGTGTCAGGATGTCATACCTGACCTGACGGTTGGGAGAGTGGACAAAGGGTGCCAGGCACCTGGGGCTACTGCCCCCGCTCTCTGACACCACAGAGGTTGGAGAGCCATGAAAGGCCTGGGGCCTGGCTCTCATCACTGACGGCTGTCAGTGGCCACTGTGGCTTGCTGTCCTGGTGGACAGAGTTGCCCCTGGGAGGGGGACAGAAGTCACACCCGGGGGTGGACTAGGCCACACATCTGTGTTGGCCATGTGGGTACTGTCTGTCGGTTGGGACACACCTGTGAGCAAGCTAAGGTTAGGTGCTGCACAGGTGGTGTCCACAGTTGAGGAGAAGGGTTCCCCATGGGTTAGCTGGGTGGGCCCTGAGAGTATGGACAGAGGGATCCAAATAGGTTCAGATTGGCGTAGAACTGGAGTATGCCCCTGCTGTTGTGGGCCAGGGTCCAGGTTCTATCGCCCAAAGCAGAGAAGCCCATCAGGGTAGTGATTGGTCTCCCCTGCGTTTTGGCTGGAAGGGGGTTGTGTTGGACTTGGCCCTTTTTGCAGGGTCATCCCTGAACTTTTGCCTTCCTCCTATATTTTCTCTGACCTGTTTTTGTTGGTTTTATGACTCTGGGCACTTTACCACTGCTGATCAGTGCTAAAGTGCATATGCTCTCCCCATGATAAATTGTGTTATGGATTAGTGACTCCATGATTGGATGATTGGTTTACTTGTCAGTCCCTAGTACAGTGCACTGAGTGTGCCCAGGGCTTGTAAATCCAATGCTGCTGGTGGGCTTGCAGCACTGGTTGTGCCACCCACAGAAGCAGCCTGTAAAGTGTGTCTCAGGCCTGCCATCGCAGAGCCTGTGTGCAGCCTAGGGCTGCCATGTCGACTTGGTGAGTACACCCACTCACCAGTCCCTAAACCTTCCCTTTACTGCATGTTGGTCACCCCTAAAGTAGGCCCTAGGGCAGGGTGCATTGTAAGTATAAGGTAGGACATGCCCTGGTGTGTGTGGCCTGTCCTAATAGTGAATTACAGCCATTTTCGTTTTTCACTATTGCAAGGCTACCTGTTCTCCATAGGCCAGAATGGGCAGTTTGATTATTACACCTTATAATCCTAACTGACCCAGGGAACATGGTAGAAAAACGAATTTAGTATGCCTGAACTCAGGATGATAAAATACATCTTTTAGTGAAGTTGGTTTTAACATTCTTTGTTTGAAAATACCACTTTTAGAAAGTAGGTATTTTCTTGCCTAAACCATCCAGCTGCCTCTGCTCAGGTTGTGTATTGTGTGTCTGGGTTTGTGAGTGACAGGGGCTGGGGGATTCCAGGAGGCAGGGTGAGTCAGCACTAGGCTGAATAGGTCTGCCTGAAGGAGGATGGGTGGGAGGAGTTGCACCTGGGTCTGAATAGGGCTGTGCCTGCCTTCCACAATGCTGGCTCCACCTCCTGCCGGGCGTCTGATGGCTCTGCCCCTCACTCTCCAAGGAAAGAAGGAGTCAGAAAAACAAAGTGCTCCAGGACTGACCAGAACTGGTTTGGACTAGGCAAAGGCCTCTCTGCCTTCAGAGAACAAAGGGAAAAGGTGTATAAAAAGGGGACCCAGACCCCTAGGAAATTAGATCACTTCTGGGAAATCAAGAAACCTGTTGCCAAGGAGAAGAACCGGAGAAGCTGAAGGAGGAGTACTGCCCCTGTGCTGTTTTGCTGATTGGGGTTGGCCTGCAGTGGTTGCTTTCTGCCAAGGACAGGAGAAAAGACTTTGCTGTGCTTTGTCATCTTGAAGAAGGGAATCTCCAAGGGCTTGAACTGAGCTTGCCTCCTGCCTGAAGTCACAGGGACACAAAGACTTCACCCCTTCTGTTTGCCTGCATCTGGAACTGCTGTTTTAGCTGCTAACAGAGGGAAATTGCAACACCGACGCCGGCGAGCGACGCCGTAACCTGCACCGAAGCCGTGGGCACCGCTCGTGAAGAGCACGACGCACCGCCCCGACTTGCACCGTAGGCCCGACGCCTGCCGACGCCGTGCGACATCGACTCCGAAGCCGTCATCGAGGCCGCTGCCTGCACCGGAGCCGAGGACACCGCTCGTGACGCTCACGACGCACCGTCCCGACTCGCACCGCAGCCCCGACTTCACCGACGCCAGGGCTTCATCATCGCGGAGCCGATCCTCGACGTGGGTGACCCCCGAATCCATCGACGCCGCACCATCGTAAGGAACCGACGCCTCGCCGCCATCCGTGACGTCACCTCCCGACACAGTAAGGAACCGACGCCTCACCTCCCTGCGCTGCAGTAAGGAACCGAGACATCACCTCCCCTGGGGTCGTAAGGAACCGACGCCGCCGGCGCCAACGAAGCATCACCTCCCGACGCCGTGCACCGTCTTTGTTTTCATCGAATTCCAGGTACTGTTCTTTGTGGGTCTGCTCGACTCCGGGCCCGACGCCGCGCACCTCGCGGTCGGCGCCGTACTTTGGGATTTCCACCGGTCACGACGTCGTGATAACTCCAAGTGGAGTTATTTGTTGCTACAAGCTTTATTTGATTGACTATCCTATTTTTGAAGATAACGTGAACTGTCTCTATCATTTTAAGTCTATTTTTGAGTACTGTATTGTGGATTTTTGCTATTGGGTCTTGTGATAAGTCTATATAAAGATTACTTATTTTTACATAAACGACCTGTGTGGTGTCCATCTGTAGTGTTTTCACTGTATTACTGTATGTGGTCACAAATGCTTTACACACTGCCTCTGAGATAAGCCTGTCTGCTCGTGCCAAGCTACCAGGGGGTGAGCAGGGGTTATTTTAGGAGTGTATCCCCCTTATCCTGACTAGAAGCAGGGGTCCCTATTTGGACAAAGGTGCAAACCATTGCCAACTGGAGACCCCCAGTTCTAACATTGGTGGTCAGCGGTGAGGATTTGGACTTGCATTTGTGATTCATATACAGTGATTGGTGTACACTACTAGTGAGTGCAGACCAATACGCGACCACATACATTTTGATAGGATTTTTTTTCCTTGGAACCCTTATTTTTGTTGAGAACTGCCAATTTTCACCATGAGCAAAAAGGATCCATTGCACCTGCAGATATTGAATTTGAAGAAGATAGGGTTGATACCTACACTGTGCCAGAACTCAAAGCTGTTTGCAAAAAGTTTAAAATCTCTATGAGAGGCCTCACCAGGAAGGAGGAGTTTCACAAGGCGCTAAGGGCCTGGTTGGAAGCACGGAATGCCAGTGGGCAGTCCGAGGAGCCTGTGGAGGAGGCAGAGAATTTAGATGGGCAGCTTGAGGGGCCATTGGGCTTACCTGGGAGGGGAGTGCCTTCCAGGGAGGGCAGCAGTGTTTCTCAAAGGGCCTGTCTCCAGAGGAGCTGGAGGACAGGGACAAAAGCAGGATGCATGAAATGGAAATGGCCAAACTAAAACAGGGAAGCCATGATAGCCTTGAGCATAAGAAATTGGAGTTGGAAAGTAAGAGGTTGGCCATGGAAGAAAGGAAGATGCTTTTAGAGCATGAGAGAATGATGAGGGTGTTGGAGTTCAAAGCCAGGGGCTTAGGGATTCCTCCCTCTGGTGGCAGCAAAATTGTATTACCTAGTGCTGAGGGAGTAGTACACACACCCAGAGATGTGGTGCCTGACTTGGAGGGGGTTAATATACACCAGGAGGTTCAAGGACATGAGGTAGCTCCAGTAGTGCGCAGTGTCCCTGAGAGGAATAGGGAAACTGACGCAGGGATTCATGGTCCTAGTAGCAGGAGGGACACTCTACTGACTCTAGATGGGAGGTGCAGGGAGAGTGGTTCCCCCATGTTTGAATTCCTGGGGTGTGAGTGTGAAGACCGCCCAGAAGAGTGTGGGTTGAGTGACAGAGACAGTCAGATACTGTCTTGCCAATCTCAGCAGAGTGGTGTGGGGTACATGTGTGAGGCACTGGATGGTGAGGTGAAGGATAACTTGGTTAACACCTGTGAGGGGTTGTGTGATCCAATTGTGGGAGAGCATATTGTAAGTCCCTGTTTTCCAGAGCTATGCCAACGCCTGTTGGAGAGTGAGTTCTCTGACCCCAGGGAGCTCACGAGGGAGGAAGACCTTTGGTGGTTTCCAGAGGGTCTGAAAAGGCATTGGGGAGTGACCCTAAGAGGAGTGGCTCAGGTATCTTCCAGCCCAGAGTGGTGGAAGTGGTTCAGAGTAGCCCAGCTAGGTCCCGGTGTAGTGGGAGGGGTGTAGGGGCTCACGTCCTGTCTCAGTGGAGAAGGAGTGAGTGTGGGGCTGCGTGTCCCAAGGTGCCCGAAACCCAGTCTCAGAGCCTGGATGGTTCTTTAAGGGAACACCAGGTAGGGAGCCTAGGCTGTCCTGATGGGCCGCCTGTTGAGGAGGATCTCCTAGTGTCTAGAGAACCTGGAGCGTCTGTAAATGGAGCTCCAGTGTTTCTGGTATCTGGCAGTGCCGCTCCACTTGGGAGGGTGCAGAAGTCCAGAGTGAGGGGTGAGAGGGGAGAGAGTCCCCAGTGGAAGAACCAGTGGGTCAGGGACCAGCCAGAAGGGCTGAGTCACCAGTGAATGACCATGGTGACACCACTTCTGTCCTGGGGGATCTTCGCGCGCTGTCAGATGGACAGGGGTCGGGAGATCTGCGCCAGGCGGACTGTCACACAACACATGAGAGATGTGTTACCCTCTGGGGGGCATGCGTGCTCCCCAGGAAGTCCTGGTGCGCCAGGCAGATTATTACACAACTCTAGAGGAGTGTGTTTCCCTTGGGGGGTTGGTGTACCCTCCCGGAAGTCCTGGGTTGCCAGGCACAGGTCCAGCCTAAGGGTACAGACCCTGGGTTGGAGGACCAGGTTCAGGGTGTCCCCCTGACCTGGAGGAAGGGGCAGCTGCTAACAGTGCCCCTACCAGTTTGTCTTCTGGGGGCACCGCTCCAGGTGGGAGGGTGCAGGACCCCAGTAAGGGGGCGGGGAGAGGACAGCCTCACCCCTGGCCTCTACCCAGTCTAAGGGTACAGACCCTATGCTGGGATCCCAGTTGCAGGATAGAACCCCTGAACTGGTGGGCGAATTGTGCAGGACCCCTGCCACAGGTGCCCTGACAATTCTGGAAGGGGGTACAGCTCCAGGTGGGAGGGTGCAGAGCCCCAAGGAGGAGGACCAGGTGTGGGAGAGCCCACCCCAGTCTCCTGTCCAGCCGCCGGTTACAGGCCCGGGGCTGGTGGGTCAGTGTCAGGATGTCATACCTGACCTGACGGTTGGGAGAGTGGACAAAGGGTGCCAGGCACCTGGGGCTACTGCCCCCGCTCTCTGACACCACAGAGGTTGGAGAGCCATGAAAGGCCTGGGGCCTGGCTCTCATCACTGACGGCTGTCAGTGGCCACTGTGGCTTGCTGTCCTGGTGGACAGAGTTGCCCCTGGGAGGGGACAGAAGTCACACCCCGGGGTGGACTAGGCCACACATCTGTGTTGGCCATGTGGGTACTGTCTGTCGGTTGGGACACACCTGTGAGCAAGCTAAGGTTAGGTGCTGCACAGGTGGTGTCCACAGTTGAGGAGAAGGGTTCCCCATGGGTTAGCTGGGTGGGCCCTGAGAGTATGGACAGAGGGATCCAAATAGGTTCAGATTGGCGTAGAACTGGAGTATGCCCCTGCTGTTGTGGGCCAGGGTCCAGGTTCTATCGCCCAAAGCAGAGAAGCCCATCAGGGTAGTGATTGGTCTCCCTGCGTTTTGGCTGGAAGGGGGTTGTGTTGGACTTGGCCCTTTTTGCAGGGTCATCCCTGAACTTTTTGCCTTCCTCCTATATTTTCTCTGACCTGTTTTTGTTGGTTTTATGACTCTGGGCACTTTACCACTGCTGATCAGTGCTAAAGTGCATATGCTCTCCCCATGATAAATTGTGTTATGGATTAGTGACTCCATGATTGGATGATTGGTTTACTTGTCAGTCCCTAGTACAGTGCACTGAGTGTGCCCAGGGCTTGTAAATCCAATGCTGCTGGTGGGCTTGCAGCACTGGTTGTGCCACCCACAGAAGCAGCCTGTAAAGTGTGTCTCAGGCCTGCCATCGCAGAGCCTGTGTGCAGCCTAGGGCTGCCATGTCGACTTGGTGAGTACACCCACTCACCAGTCCCTAAACCTTCCCTTTACTGCATGTTGGTCACCCCTAAAGTAGGCCCTAGGGCAGGGTGCATTGTAAGTATAAGGTAGGACATGCCCTGGTGTGTGTGGCCTGTCCTAATAGTGAATTACAGCCATTTTCGTTTTTCACTATTGCAAGGCTACCTGTTCTCCATAGGCCAGAATGGGCAGTTTGATTATTACACCTTATAATCCTAACTGACCCAGGGAACATGGTAGAAAAACGAATTTAGTATGCCTGAACTCAGGATGATAAAATACATCTTTTAGTGAAGTTGGTTTTAACATTCTTTGTTTGAAAATACCACTTTTAGAAAGTAGGTATTTTCTTGCCTAAACCATCCAGCTGCCTCTGCTCAGGTTGTGTATTGTGTGTCTGGGTTTGTGAGTGACAGGGGCTGGGGGATTCCAGGAGGCAGGGTGAGTCAGCACTAGGCTGAATAGGTCTGCCTGAAGGAGGATGGGTGGGAGGAGTTGCACCTGGGTCTGAATAGGGCTGTGCCTGCCTTCCACAATGCTGGCTCCACCTCCTGCCGGGCGTCTGATGGCTCTGCCCCTCACTCTCCAAGGAAAGAAGGAGTCAGAAAAACAAAGTGCTCCAGGACTGACCAGAACTGGTTTGGACTAGGCAAAGGCCTCTCTGCCTTCAGAGAACAAAGGGAAAAGGTGTATAAAAAGGGGACCCAGACCCCTAGGAAATTAGATCACTTCTGGGAAATCAAGAAACCTGTTGCCAAGGAGAAGAACCGGAGAAGCTGAAGGAGGAGTACTGCCCCTGTGCTGTTTTGCTGATTGGGGTTGGCCTGCAGTGGTTGCTTTCTGCCAAGGACAGGAGAAAAGACTTTGCTGTGCTTTGTCATCTTGAAGAAGGGAATCTCCAAGGGCTTGAACTGAGCTTGCCTCCTGCCTGAAGTCACAGGGACACAAAGACTTCACCCCTTCTGTTTGCCTGCATCTGGAACTGCTGTTTTAGCTGCTAACAGAGGGAAATTGCAACACCGACGCCGGCGAGCGACGCCGTAACCTGCACCGAAGCCGTGGGCACCGCTCGTGAAGAGCACGACGCACCGCCCCGACTTGCACCGTAGGCCCGACGCCTGCCGACGCCGTGCGACATCGACTCCGAAGCCGTCATCGAGGCCGCTGCCTGCACCGGAGCCGAGGACACCGCTCGTGACGCTCACGACGCACCGTCCCGACTCGCACCGCAGCCCCGACTTCACCGACGCCAGGGCTTCATCATCGCGGAGCCGATCCTCGACGTGGGTGACCCCCGAATCCATCGACGCCGCACCATCGTAAGGAACCGACGCCTCGCCGCCATCCGTGACGTCACCTCCCCGACACAGTAAGGAACCGACGCCTCACCTCCCTGCGCTGCAGTAAGGAACCGAGACATCACCTCCCCTGGGGTCGTAAGGAACCGACGCCGCCGGCGCCAACGAAGCATCACCTCCCGACGCCGTGCACCGTCTTTGTTTTCATCGAATTCCAGGTACTGTTCTTTGTGGGTCTGCTCGACTCCGGGCCCGACGCCGCGCACCTCGCGGTCGGCGCCGTACTTTGGGATTTCCACCGGTCACGACGTCGTGATAACTCCAAGTGGAGTTATTTGTTGCTACAAGCTTTATTTGATTGACTATCCTATTTTTGAAGATAACGTGAACTGTCTCTATCATTTTAAGTCTATTTTTGAGTACTGTATTGTGGATTTTTGCTATTGGGTCTTGTGATAAGTCTATATAAAGATTACTTATTTTTACATAAACGACCTGTGTGGTGTCCATCTGTAGTGTTTTCACTGTATTACTGTATGTGGTCACAAATGCTTTACACACTGCCTCTGAGATAAGCCTGTCTGCTCGTGCCAAGCTACCAGGGGGTGAGCAGGGGTTATTTTAGGAGTGTATCCCCCTTATCCTGACTAGAAGCAGGGGTCCCTATTTGGACAAAGGTGCAAACCATTGCCAACTGGAGACCCCCAGTTCTAACAGAAGGCTAAAAGGCAGCAGCAGCGGGTACCATAAAGGAAGGAGGGTGGGGCGGGTGGGGTCACGTGGGAGGCGTCGCGGGTGGTGATGAGGGAATTGAATATAAAAGTTAAAAAACGTACCTTTTTCCGTCGGACACTCCAGCGTCACGTCTCTTCGTGCCGCCTCTCCTCTTCCTGCCTGCTGGTCCCAGCAGCCCCTGGGACAGACTCCCTGTCCAATCCCCGCGCTGCAGAACAGCGCGGGGATTGGTCTGAGCAGCCAGAAAAGACACCCTGCTCAGACCAGTGAGTCTGTGGGGTTTCTCCAGCCT
This sequence comes from Calotriton arnoldi, assembly GCA_963921515.1. NCBI lineage: Eukaryota > Metazoa > Chordata > Amphibia > Caudata > Salamandridae > Calotriton > Calotriton arnoldi. Next base: position 1,399,778 of record CAWUFW010002974.1, read on the forward strand.
GGCTGCTCAATGCAGCTGGGCTGGAGAAAACCTAAGTGCGCATGGGTGTTTTGGTCGGCCTGAGATGGCCGGCCAAAACACATATGCGCACTTAGGGAGTGGAGTGCGCTAGCACTCCTCCTCCCCCCTCCCGTACCTCGGCCCACCCCTCCCAACAGCGCTGGCTAAGAGCCGGCAAATGTAAATTAAAACTATGCAAGAGCATCCTTTTAATTTACATTTGCTGGCTCTGAGCCAGGCAGTGGGGCGACGCTCCTCTGCCATTAAGGAGGAGCCGCCACTGATTAAGGCAGGTGGACCTGGCAATATCTGGCCTCTGAAATGTCTTTAAAATTTGACATCACAAAAAGTTCTGTAGTTTTTTGCTACCTGTAGTTTCTAATGCCTCTTTAATAAAACATTATTTTCTATGTAAACATGTCAAGTGCTCTATGAACACACTCTTGCTCTGTAAACAAGTCATTCTCGCTGCTAACTTTTTATTCTCTGTAAAAAGCTTATTCCCATAATTTTGTCATTCTCTGGGTTACTACGCCAGTCTCTTTGTAAACGCGTCATTCCGCCTGAGTGTGAGCACATGTAAACAGTTACTCTCCTTTTAAACAGCGCATTCCCTCTAGAAATAGTTAATTCTCGGTTCTGTAAACACGTCATTCACTTTGCAAAAATCTCATGTTCTCTATAAATCAGCCATTTTATCCATAAACGACTCATTATCTCAGTAAAAAAAAAATTGTCTCCATAAACATCGACATACCCTCTGATGCATGGGTCTTTCGAAGACAACATTCTTGCACCTAGACCTTGCTTGCAACATCTCACCTTTCAAGTGGCCTCCTCCGTACTTTTAAAGCCAGCTAATATTTATTGCTCATCTTCATCGCTCATTTGTGTGTTTAAATGTGCCTCTATCAATTTATTTCATACATTTTGTGTATGGTTGTCAGTTACTTCTAATTGCTTTGAGGGCTTGTCGGTTGAGAGTTTCTCAAACTCTGCAGTGTGTGCTCCAGTGGTGAATAATTTTATTTCAGCAAGGATCAGAGTATGTAAATTGATATCTCACGCTTCACCAAGAAAGAAAAACAATGTCAACAAATAAGGGCTTTATGAGATGAACTCTTTGAATCACTTTGGTTTCAAGCTGTCTAAGGCAATTATCCAGTTAGTCACTCTCTACACAGCATTGTGTTCCTGGTCTCTACAGCCTGTTCTCAGCATCCAGTTCCATAAACATTAACACATCACTGTCTCCATCATGACATGCAGAGTACGTCGAGTCTGGCCATGACAACCCATGGTCCCAAATGCCTCAAGTTTGAGTCGTGTCCGCACTATTATTGCTTTGACCACAAAAGTAGGCCTACAATTCAGGAAATCTTTTAGCACCGTCTTCCATGCTTGTTAAAGAATTTACAGCCTGATGTAGAGTTTGGCAGATGGGTTACTCAGTCACAAATGTGGGGGTTATCCTGTCTACCTTATTATAGGTGTATTACGTCCTATGACACTTGTAATAAGGAGGATGGGATATTTCTCAAGGACAGTGCCCACTTTGCAAATCAGTATCACCTGCTTCGACAGGCCTCCGAAATGACAATGTTTGCGACCGTAATTGTGGTAGGTAATTGATAGAGAAATTAATCTCTTGTATGATCCCGTGCTCGCAGATCCCTGTACTTGACGTGTGATCATGGTGACTGACCTCCATTCTTCTTTCTTTTAGTTTCAGCTCCAGTCCTTCCTGATTGTCTGCAGTGCTGATTTCCCAGAAGAGAATGGCTGCTGTGACCTCCCTGCAGAGGTATGTATTTCAATGAACAAGCAGTGACCTGCAGTGAGATGAATGAGTTAAATAAAGGCAGATTGCTTGATGTAATGAAACACACCCAGCTTACTTCAGTCTAAAAGAACAACACTCCTAAAGCCTGCCTGGGAAGTTCTTTGGACCAGTTCTCAAGCCTTCATTTGCTTCTATTGATGTGTTGGGCCATGAGTAAGCTTCTCATCAACTAGGCACAGACCCAATACCTGAAACATCACTGAAACTCAGTAATGATGATTTTGGGGTTTGAAGTACATGTTGCATGCAAGCGTTGCAAATTTTGTCAGCCGTTTCTTTGAGTGGGCACAAATCCATTTATGAGCATAAAAAGCTGTTCTAAATCTTGCTTTGCATGGCACTACCCCTCTGTCTTGGCCAGCAGCACTCCATGATCTTACAGAAAGAAGTACATGCCACACATTTTATTATTTTTCGAATTTCAATATTGCATCTCTCTGACCTGCACAAGAGTGATATTGATGCACTTCAGTCAATATTTTGCTCTTTGATTTTGACTTGATATAGAATGCCCCCTCACCTACACCCCAATGCACAGATACTCTAAGTAGCAGGGGAAAAGTAATGCCAGGGCTCACAAAAACATAAAATATTAAAGACCTTTGAAAAGCTGTCTTTTGGATTACTGTCAAGGAAGCAGAATTCCCATAGCTATTCCACCCCTAAGAGCTTTTAAGCAAAATGGCTTTTCCCTTGTTCCAGAGAACAAGGGATCATCACTATAAAAGGCTTACACCGTCCAAGGAAGTGTAATGCCTGAAGAGGGCAATACAAGCCCCATCCATTTAGAACTTTGTGAAGAAGAACCACAACTGTTCGAAAAAGAGCGCTAAGAAGTGCTTTTTTGCTTTGTGAATGCTGAATAGGTTTCAGAGGCAGACTGTCCTATTTCAAAATCAGGGGATTTCTTTAAAGTCCACCTTGGATACTGACATATTTTTATCTTGACCTGGGGTGGCCATTTTGGAATTCTTCATGCCATTCAGTGTGTTTACGCTGTCTTTAACATCACAACAACATCAATCTACTACATACTTTTTTTTAGCGGGATGAGGAGACATGCCCTGCTGTTGCCCCTCCCTGCACTTGCAGCACTGAGGTCCCAGGTCCACCAGGGCCCCCAGGCCCTTTGGTAAGTACAATTTCTAATTTTATAGATGCAATGTTTTCATGAAATCGCATTCAATGATTCACTCACACACTCACCCCTTCCCATACTTTATTTCACTACATTACTCACTCAAATTTTCGTTGTATTATACAATTGAAGGGGAAAACACTGGTCAGCTATGATCTACATTCATACTATACATGCTGTAGCACATACATTATGTAAGGATGAGTATTTGTCTGTATCCACGATCCTCCTGGGATGTCATCAGTTCATAGTGCATGTGAGAAACACTGCTAGGAATAGTCTGCAATAGGAAAGATTTTGGGAGCTTCAGCTGGAAAGCAAAAAGGTACAATGATTGATGACCTTGGGCAGTTTTAAAATCCAACTGGCCGCTTTTGTCCACTATATTCTCTCTATACATAGAAAAAGGTGAAAATGATGATGTCCTATCAACGACTAGCTGGGATTGAGGTACTTATCTCTGGTAACATATTCAGACACTACATCCATGGAGGATCTTAAAGCAATTCTTCGCCTGTTGCTGTTCTATTGAAAATCATGATTTCTTTGAAATGATTTCTAATTCACACATCCTATAAATGTGACAATGAACCAAATCCTATCATGTTCTCTAGAAATTGGGTTTTCTCTTCTCTGTAATTTAAGTAGTAAATTAGTAGGTTTTCAAAAAAATATAAATAATATTACAAAGCCTTATATAATATAAGGGTTTCCAAATATTATGGAATGATAGTGGCAAACAAATTCTACACATATTTATGTAAGAACGTGATATGTTACCAATGATGTACTATATACACTTTCACAGTATTGTAGGAGTGCTTTTTCTCAGCTGTTGCCTTCATCATTCCTGACCATAAGTCATTTTTACTGAATCTCCTAAATGAGTTCCCATTATCCAGCTCATGATTCTTCTTTACACATATTCCTCTGATTTCTGCAGAATTAAAAATGAAGCATTTTCTGGACTCTGCTTCCCACCACACTCTTGTGCTTGAGAGAAGAGGTCCACTCTGTGTTCCAGATGACATGGTTCTTTTTTCTAGGGGTAGCATAAGTACTAAAATTAAAAAAAATATATATATAACGTTACACATCATGCTGCAGTAATAATAACTTAACCATCTGGAATAAGAACTTTTGGTTAGAAGAAATTGAATATAAGAAAATGGTGTGGGATTTTTTTATTCACACACTACAGATATGAATACAGGCATTAAGTTTAATAGACTAAGAGCCTGATTTAGATCTCATGGATGGGTTACTCTGTCACAGTATTGACGGATATCCCATCCACCGAAATATAAATCCCATAGGATACAATGGGATTTATATTTTGGTAGACGGGATATCTGTCACTGTTGTGATGGAGTAACCCGTCCATGAGAACTAAATTAGGCCCTTAGTCTATTAAACTTTATGCCTGTATTAAAATCTGTAGTGTATGAAAATAAAAAAATCCCATACCATTTTCATATATTCAATTTCTTCCATCCAAAGATTCTTATTCCACATGGTTAAGTGTTTCTTGCAGCCTCCAAATGTTGACAATCATTCTCCATTTGCCCCATACATTTGTAATAAACTCAAAATGCATAACAAACAGCCAGGCTGCAATAATTGGGGCAGAGGAGCTCCTCTGCTCTCCATTTTTGTGGTACAAGAGGCAACTAACATGCATAAAAAGAAAAAATATAATAGAGTTAATGTTGATCACTGTTGACAATAACTAAATAATGCAACTGTAGGGCAGGTGCAATATATCTTTTGAAAATTTCACTTATGTTTTCAAACATTGTCTACCATTGGTTTTCCAATTAATGGCAATGTTATAAGACATGAAACCAGCTGCATGCCAAATTATTGAATTGTTTACCTTCACTCATATTTTATGAGATTTATTGAATCACTCAGGGTTGTGATATTGAATAATATTTAACTCTTTGAAATTAGAATTTATCGAGAGGAGCTCTTCCCATTTTTATGTGTAAATACAAATCATTGGTCTTTTGACCATTTAGAAGACATTTCCTGATGTTCCTGCCTTTTATTAAACAGTGTAAATAATTCTATATGTGTGCAATATAGCCTTTAAGTGATTGTTGAAAATCCATAAGAAAGATAAGGATGACTCCTTTCTTAAAAACACCAAAATAAACCCTTAATTGAAAATATTTAAAAATGGCATCTAAATACAATTGCATCTCATCAAATAGAATCAAACTGGTAATATACTCTCAGGCAAAAACAATTTGTGCAACTGTCTGTATACGAAGAACGTGCACCCACACCTTCCCCTTCAGTTAGCTCTATGGGTAATTTTGATGTTTCCATATTCGAAAGCACCCTTACTCCCCACTAAAGTCCAGATTTTTCACCTACCACACATACACTTCACATATGTCTTGCAATGTTTGAAAGTTATTTTTTTAAATATTGAGAATCCTTAAATTCAGTCTCAAACCCATTTATACCAAATTATTTGACCATTTCTTTTAAATTTCTGGAGAAAATTATATCTTAGCCTCTGGTATGACAACCCACTGTCTTACCTATGATATAGCTGCTATGAACATTTTTGTGAAAGTTTTGAATCTGTCTTTGATCAGAATAATTTCAGGCAATCATATATAGAATGCCAGATATTAGACTGTGAAGAGGGGTTCCTCAAATAAGAAAATCCAACATGAGATTTTGAGTATGGGCAAGTTCCACCAATAGAAAATTCATTTTTGAGGCATTGTAGTTTTTAAATTATTTCCAACAATGTAAATTTTGAACAAGTTAACAGTTTAGGATACTTTACACCAACAGTGGAATCCAATGTGGAAAATATAATAGTGGATGAAGATTGTCAGGGTTGGACATTGGTGGTTGGACATAATCTCTTACACTGTGTGTAGCCTGTTTGAGTGTTTAGACTTTTGTATTACCAAATTGGTTTGCTTTTCCTATTGTGTTCAATTTAAAGAAAAGTAACACATTTCTTTGCCATCTCTCTTATCATTAGGGAGGTCCAGGGCCAAGAGGGATAAAAGGAGAACAGGGTGCACCAGGGCCTAAGGTAAGCAGCTATTTCCCAGCAATCTCTTTAATTTCTATTCCACAGTGAGCAGCCTTGTTTACAACTGTGATCCTATATTGTAAGTTAGGCCCCTGTGTTTTCCTAGGATTCAATTTCTCCAAGTTGGAAATGTTTTCGTACAAATGCCATGACCCAAAAAGCCACAAAATCAATAGGGTATACTATTCAGATATTGGATTGAAGGTAATATATTAGGGGCCAAGAACACCATATGTCACTAGGAGCATCTGCTCATAGAAGCAAGAGTCCTCAACCACCAGAAGGTGGCATGCTTTATCATTGGGCCTGCTCCTCGTTGGGCTGGTGCTGCAATACCCAATGGGCCCAAGACGGGGCACTTTACCGTAAATCTTTTGATTCACCTGAAAAGGACTGGATGTATTAGTGAATACCAGTATAGGAAGATTGGATTTGAAAGTGGGTTAAAATTGACTATAAATACTTTGCTGTCTGTTTAATTGGGGATAAAGAATCTTTGTCAAGGTTAAAAGAAGTGCGAGAACCTAGAGGAAATAATGGCCCCAGTTTTTTCTACGAATGACCAGTCTCTAGTACTAGAAAAGCGGGAGATTAAATCAGATAGAATTCTTGGTCAGCATGTTTCATGTCTCTGCTGTCCCTAACGATCAAATGGCATTTCATCACTGGACCTGTCAAAATATACCTAATCTTCACTTAGGGAGGAGATCCTAATTTAGTGATAAAAAGAAAGTGGTCCCCACCTCTGTGAGGAACACTAGAAAAAATGGTTAGATCACCAACTTACACTCCTATATGCAGGTTGAAGTTCCACTACTAGTGACCCTCCTTTATTAAGCAATGGTCCCCTTGGAGTATGTGGTCGAACCAATCTCAGGATTGTCTCTGAAAGCGATGTGATGGCTGATTCACCTACCCTTCGTCCACATCCCCAGAAAAGCTGCATTCATAAATTTGGATGGTTTCCATTCACTACTCATTTCTCAAGTTTAATCCAAATATGGAAGCACAAAACTTGGTAATGATACCCAGGAGTGATAAGAACCAGGCAACATCTGGTATACACCAGTGGAAATTAAGGCCCCCTCAGAACTGGGTTTGTGTTAAGCAACCTGTTGCAGAAAGAGCTGGTACGGTTGAGTGATCACCTCATTGGCAACTGATAAAATGCTACATTTTGGAACCAACTGTGTTCTAGCTTAGTGCGTTTTTATAACCACACTCCTGTTTAGAAAATGTACCATTTTCAAGCTCAACCGTCTGTCTCTAGTGGGGAGTCACTTTGTCCTTATAACTTAACCACTGATAACTGCCTGCAGACATGACGCCAATGATGCAGGTTAGATGAAGGATGGGGTGTACAGAGAATATAAAATTGCTCACCTCTAGGACTGAAACACATGGTGCTTTACTCTAACTTAAAGTAAGGAGGCACACGGGCATAGACACATCACAGATGGTGAAAGCAGAAATCTGCAGAAGCAGCTAAACCAGTCTTGTTCTTATGACCCATCCCTCTATGCTGGTGACGAATTGGCAGCAAACCTCATGCTCCAGAAAGGAAAGATGCCCTTTGGGCACAAAAACCAGCTAGTTTAGTTGGAAATTTTGAAGGTTTGCTAAATATAAATCTCTAGCTGCATGAGCACCTTGCAGTGTTCTGTGCACTGGTAATCCTCTCAACAGAACTCTTTCTAAGGAGGTTGAACCTGAAAGACTTATGGTCCAACAATAATATATGTAAACTGTTGGACCTAGCCCTTTTTGAAGGGTTATTCTCAAACTTTTTGCCTTCTCCCTCCTATTTTTTCTGACCTGTTTTTGTTGGTTTTAGGACTCTGGGCACTTTACCACTGCTAACCAGTGCTAAAGTGCATATGCACTCTGCCTACATTTTATTGATGATTGGTTTATCCATGATTGGCATATTTGATTTACTAGTAAGTCCCTAGTAATGTGCCCCAGGTGTGCCCAAGGCCTATAAATCAAATGCTACTAGTGGGCCTGCACCACTGAATGCGGAACCCACATCAGTAGCCCTGCAAACATGTCTCAGACCTGCCACTGCAGTGTCTGTATGTGCAGTTTTAAACTGCCATTCTGACCTGGCAGGTGCACCCACTTGCCAGGCCGAACCTACCCTTTTATTACATGAAAGATACCCCTTAGGTAGGCCCAAGGTAGCCCCATGGGCAGGGCGCAGTGAATTTAAAAGGTAGGACGTGTGCTGTTGTGTTTTACATGTCCTAATAGCGAAATACTGATAATTTCGTTTTTCACTATTGCAAGGACCATCTCTCCCATAGGGTAACATGGGGATTGCCTTGAAATATCTTTTAAGTGTAATTTCTCATTGGGAGCTGATAGAGGTTTGGAGTTTGGTGTCTCTGAACTCACAATTTAAAAGTACATCTTTTGTTGAAGTTGGTTTTTAAATTGCATGTTTGAAAATGCCACTTTTAGAAAGTGGGCATTTTCCTGCTTAGCCATTCTGTGCCTCTGCCTGTCTGTTGAATCCACGTCTGGGTTAGGATAACAGTTGGGCTCTTGTGCATTCATCATCATCATATATAACTTTATTCGGTCATTTGTACAAAAACCATCAAAGTATACAAGAATAAAACATAAGTGTATTTACAATTAAAAAAGTATTAAAACATTGCATTCTCGAGTACAAATGACAATCCCAAGTCAAAGTTAAGAAAAACATAAGTATGGTCGAACTAACCATACATAAAAAAAATGCAGAAGCAGCTGCCAGTGCATAAGAGATACTAGACCATACTTACAAGACTTAAAAATACATATACAACATGGGAAAATTAAATATGACAACACAGCTATGATAAAAGCTTTTGGCGAATTATCCAAAAGGAGAATAAGAAACGACTAAGAGCAAAGACTATTGGCCCAGAGGTGTCTGTTTTTAGAATTCTGAACGCAATCTGATACTTCCTTGCACCCAAGTTGAGGCATATTAGTCTTATCCACCTCCTACGTATCTGCCGATACTTGGAACAAAAAAACAAAACGTGTTCTTCAGTTTCATTAGCTTCAGTGCAGGCAGGACAGGAATCTAAAACTAAGCCAACCGCCTCTTTCCCAGGACATTTCAGGAGCAAGTTGCCATATCTGAACCTAATGTACAAACTTTTGGCAAGGGGGGGCGAGATCAGATCAAGGAAGGGTTCAAATAGAGAGCATGATTTTATGTTTAAAAAGTTAGATGTTAACTGACCACTAGTTTGATTATTAATGTAATGCTCCCCCACTACCTTCCAATACATAGCTTTAAGGCTCAAAATATCACGTCTAGTGGCCCTATTTGGATGCTCCCACAAGCCCGTCAGGTTCAGTAGTTTGCACCAGTTAGCAATATGTTTAAACCATGGTAGACGTTTTGCGCCATTAATCGCCAGGACCTCCCGTAAGGAATTGCGATAAACAATTAATTGGGGAGTAGTCCATAGGCGCAACCAATAAATTAGGGGTCTCAAGGCAGCCAAGTCGCCAATTCTCTTTAACCCAAGATCGCAAAAAAGTGGGGTGAGTGGTGTTGTAATAGGTAGTGAAATGAGAGCCCTAGCAAAAGTGTTCTCGCAAGTCGTTAATTTACTAACAGAAGTGTACCCCCAAATCTCTGCCCCATACAGAGCTCCACTTTGGGCTTTTGCACAATAGATTTCTAGAGCCGGAGAGAGGGGTTGGGTATAAGATTGTTTAAAAAATCTTAATATTGATTTAGATCTTTGGCATAGTGCTAGGAAGCTCTTTCTTAATTGATATTCCCAGCTAAGTGTCTCATTCAAACCTATGCCTAGATAATCAAAGTTTTTTACCCGTTCCATGGGTTCTTGTAGGATCTTGATCTCCCGTATACCACCCCGTACTTTACCGAACACCATATATTTTGTCTTTGAGGAGTTCAGTTCCAGTCTCCTCTCCCTGCAAAAACCCAGAAATTTATCCAATAAGATTTGCAAGCCCATAGGTGTTGTGGATATTAGTAAGGAGTCGTCTGCAAAGAGCAGGATAGGAACTTTTGCATCATTCAATGAGGGGGCATCATTCTTACAACCCATTAAACATCTCACCACATCATTAATAAACAAGGAAAACAGCGTGGGGGCAAGGACACACCCTTGGCGCACCCCACGTTGTATCGGTATCTTCTCTGTTAATTCCCCGTTTTTCCCCCACCTGACCTGGGCGTAATTATCCTTATGAAGCCTGGCAATCAAGGTCACCAAATCCTCTGGGGCACCTTGGTCAAGCATAGTCTTCCACAACAGATCACGCGGTACCAAATCAAAGGCAGCTCGCAGTACCACAAAGGCTACATAGAGCCGCTGTTTCCTAAGTAGCATGTACTTCCATGTTAACAGGGAAAATCTAAAAGCTTGGTCGCACGTGCTACTTTTCGAGCGAAAACCCGCCTGAGCTGAGGACAATATCTTATTATCGTCCATCCATCCTTGGAGTTTATCTAAGACTTGCCTAGCAAAAACCTTTTGTAAATTGTCTATCAGGCTGATAGGTTTATAATTGCAGGGGATAGCAGCATCGCCCTTTTTGTAAATAGTTATTATCTCTGCTCCCCTCCAGGGTTCCGGAATATCCCCACCAGCCGCAATACAATTAGACAAAAGGTTTATGTACGGTACCCAAATCATAGGTTCTGATTTGTACAGGTCTCCCGGTATCAAGTCAGGGCCAGGAGCTTTACCTGCTTTCAGTCTACTAATTGCTAACACGGTATCTTCTAAGCTAAAAACTAATAATAGGTTATTTGCGGTCGCCTCAGAGACAGTGGTTTCTAAGTTTTGGGCAACCCGATCAGTATATGGACTGTCAAGGACCTCCTTCTCTGAATATAATCTCGAAAAACGATCCACCCAAGCCTCCGGCTGGATGTGATAATTATTAGTGGTAACTTTCTCCAAACTGCCCCTGGATACAATGTGCCAAAACATGCGACTATCTCTAACTTGGCCTGCTGAGACCAGGTCGTTCCAATTTGTGTCGGCATAATCACGCTTAGCTTTACTAAGCGCTACTCTATAAATATAACGAGCAGAAATTATGTCTGATCTGGAGCACTCTCTAACTGCTATTTGCAGTGCCTTCTTAGCTCTCTTGCAATCGTCGTTAAACCAATTGCGATCCCTTGCACTAGCGGGCCTTCCACCAAGGCTATGTTTGGAAAAGACTGATTGTAAAGCTTCAAAAAACTCGTTGTGTACTACAGTAACATACGAGAGTTCAGGCGATTCAATACTTTCCTTGTGACTGCACAGATTGGTTAAGGAGACCACGAAGAGCTTATATATTCTAGTGTAGAGGTCCTGGTCAGCTTGAACTTTAGGCCATGTAACTCTTCTACGATTATAAGTTGTACACGGCTCTACTATTTTAGAAATTTGACAATGAGCATCCCTGTCCAGATCCCTACCCTTCAGTTTTAATAACAGGGAATTATGATCACTGTCAGTCTTTGGTTCGATGGTCATCTCTTCCACTAACAACCATGTTCTAACATCAACAAGAATATAATCTATGATGCTTGTATAAGTGCCCCTCTTGAAGGTGGCCTGTCTTCCTAGGTCAGATGGAGTTCTCCCGTTGCAAGCCCTCAGGCTCCTACCTGCAGTTAAGGAGGCAATCCGTAGAGAGACATTTGAAAAACGTTGGCCATGTTTGCCAACAACCAGGTTTGGAATGCCCCATATCTCGTCCTCCTCCTCAAGCGAAGCACTTAATAAGGGGGAGGGTTCGAAAGCGGCATTAAAATCCCCTGCAACTATAATTTTAGAGTGTAATTGGTAACCTCCCACCAATTCGTCTAACAGTGAAAGTACCAAAGACTCGCTACTTAAAGATTCTGACCTGGCATAAACATTGAACAAGGTCAGAATTAAACCAGACGAGAAAGCAAGCTGGATCCCCATAAGGTCAAGCGAATTTATTAATAATTGCTTATACTTACAGGCTAGGGTGTTTTTAACTAATATTAGCAGTCCACCACTGGCCCTACCTGTCGTTTTTGGGGGGATAGCATCCACACAATATGTGGTATAACCATTTATGTGCACCTTGTCTACGGCCCAGGTCTCTTGGAAAACACAGATATCAGTGTTTCCTAAGGCAGTAAACCACTCGGGATCTTGGAGCTTAGAATGAATCCCCGCCAGGTTCCAAGATATTAGTGTTAGTCTATTGTTTACCTCGTGTCTACCGGCGGGGGCACCCCCATGAATGTCTACACTACTTGGTAGAGCAATATCAGTGGTTTGAATGAGCGAGCATTTAGGCGAATTACATTGCATCGAAGGTAAAAATGTAGCCGTACTAATTGTATTATTGGTTATCACCTCAGTAACTACAATCAGCTCTTGTGCATTCACTCTAGACAGGCACACAAAGGGAGCTGAGGTGTGCCTTGCATATCCTGATGGACCATCACCAGGCGGATGGGCCATCACCAGGTTGATGGGCCTTCCTGAGCTAGAGTGGTAGGAGGAGTTGTCACTAACGCCTGAATTGGGCTGTACCCATCCTCATACAAAGGTGTCTCCACCCCCCATGTAGTGCGTCTGGAGTCAGGTCAGGGAAAGGCAGGGTCTTGTGCCCTACAAAGACTTTCCTTTGAAGTTTGCCTACTTCAGAGGCAGAAAGGGGTATAAGTATTTGACCTCTCACACTCTCAAATCAGAACACTTCTGGACTAAAGGAGATTCTGCTAGGAAGAAGAGCTGGATACTGTAGAAGGAACTGACACTCTGCCTGTTGCCTTGTTGTGCTTACCTGCTGCTTCTGTCCTGGGAGTGAAAGGACTGGACTTTGCTTTCTACATCCTGCTTACAAGGTTCTCCAAGGGCATGTGTGTGCTTGCCTCCTGTTAAGAAGCTCAGGGCCATCAAAGAATTCACCTACCAGTGCCTGGGCTTTTCTGCTGAGAGTCCTAACTTGCCAAGTGGTACCAAATCCAGTTCCTGGGCTCTTGGACGTAGAAGGTGATGAACTAAAGGAGAAAATCCATGCATCGACTCCCAGCGTCTGGTTTTATCGATGTATCGCTACAAACTTTGACGCATCGCCACTGCCAGCCAGCACCGGAGCATGGTTCCCGATCTGCGCATCAACCACAGCTTTCACCGCAGGCCCCAGCTTTCCATCGTAGTGTGTTAGAAAAACCGCAGCACCACATCACCGAAATCCGTGATGCACCGTTCCAATGCAGCACCTGTTTTGCAGCTGTGGAATCAACGCAGCGCCTGCATTGATGCTGTCGCATCGACGCAGTGCATCTGAATTTCAAAGCATTGTCCCTGGGAACTGATTTTGTCATCTACGCGGCCCAGCAGTAAGGAACCGAGGCCGCGTGTCTTAAGTTTGATGCCTCACCTCCCCTTCCAGTAAGGAACCAACGCATCACCTACCCTGCCTAGCAGTACGGAACCAACGCTTCACCTCCTCTGGCAGTAAGGAACTGACGAGTCACCTCCTCTGGGAGTAGGAAACCGACACATAGCTTTGCTTTTACGGTGGCTCACTTCCCCTGCGCCTCGCACCGTCTTTGATTTTGACACATCTAAGGTACATTGTGCTAAAAATAATGCATCCATTGATTTCTATGAACTGAACTTGCTTAATCTTTGAAAAGTGATATATTTACTTATGTATGTTGGATTTTTGTTGTTTTGGTCTTGTTCTATACAGAAAAATATTGGCTATACTGGTGTACACTCAGTTTTTAGTGTTTCCACTGTGTGCAGGGCCGGTCCTAGAACTTCTGGGGCCCCGGGCGAAAGCGAAGATGTGAGGGCCCCTCTAATTTGCATGTAACATCCAGTTGCGGGTGGAGGGTCGCGCGCGGAGGGGGGTTAATTTAAAAATAAAATAAACTTACCTTCCCGGGCCTCGCGTCGTCTCTGCTCCTGACCTGCTCTCCTGCTTTCCTGCCTCTGGCAGGAACAGGAAGCAGGCAGCCTCCCTCCCCTCCCTAAGCCAATCACAACGCTGCAATGGCAGCATTGTGATTGGTCGGGACGCCGACCAGCCAGGCGCCTATGGGGAGGCCATTTTCTCCATGTAGGCTACATTGCAGCCTACATGGAGAAAGGCCAGAGTGCGCATGACTGGTTTGGTCGGCCCCGGAGGACCGACCAAACAGTCAGCGCCCTTAGCAGTGGGCAAGGCACTCCTCCCCTGCCCTAAAGCAGACCCGCCCGCCCCCAACCAAACACTTCTGCTTTCTCGCAGTGCGAGAAGCAGAAACATAAAATGGTAGTTTAGCATTTTGTGTTTCTGCTTCTCGCACTGTGAGAAAGCAGTGGGGCGACGCCCTTGGTAACATCACAAGAAGTGACATCACAGATGTGACATCGCAGGACTATTGATCTTATTTGGCATTACTGAAGAGACTTAACGTGGATATCAGTAACATGGACAAAAATATAAATATACAAATAGTCCATATATTTTAAAACTGTATTAAATGGATTACATTTGTCACATTGGATGGAAAAGCTAGGTGCAGGTCTCACAAAGATGTATATTATTTACTCCTCGTTAACTGATTGTTTCCAGATGAGTGCATGATACAATTTCCAGTTCTGCCTCATAAAGGGGGGAGATCCTGTTGAGGTAATGAGGGGCGGATCATTCAAAATATAAAATGACACAAGAGAAAACCTCTCACACCATGGATATAATTGCAAATTTCAAAAGGCTCCCTTATCTTTCTGTGCCATTATTGTGCTACCTTAGATGACATTAATACTTTGCAATTTGTTTTAATGTAAATCCTCTCACCAGTATCCCACACGCACATGCTAAGAGACGTAGGACAATCTTTTTGTGTGTGGGCTCTTTACTCGGCAGAATTATGTTAAGTGCAAAAACACAACACATATAGTACAAAAATACAAGACACCATTGCAAACAAATAAAGATTGTACATAAATAAAAAAAGACCTTGAACAACCGAGACCACTGCCAAATCATACATTGACTTGAAGGTATGCTTCAGATTTAAGGGGTTTTCAAATCAACGTTTTTGATTTGGTGTTAGAACTGTAGGAAGTAGAAGCGGCCACCTTTAGCGCTGGTGGAGCCCTGTGCGACAATGTTGGTGCCCCCCAATGACTCGCTCTGCCACAGATTCTCTCACTACCACCCTTTAACAGTGTTCCTCAAGTCTCCATAACCACATTCTCGCTCAGATGCATTTAATTTGATTTACAGCGCCACTGATACCAGTGTAGGGTGTCAGAGAACTTTATAGCACACATTACACAGAGACAATCAATCATACATGTGTAAATCACAAGCGGTAATGTTACATAAGACAAAGGACTAGGAGTCACATGACAATCATACTAGTAGGCAGTATAGTTTAATAGTGATTGATCTGGAGAAACACAAACTCTGAATTTAGAACGTAATACCATGGTTGGGGGTTCTCTTTAATAACCAGAATTTATTTCTGTCCAAATGAACCCTTTTTGCAACATTAGGATAATCAAAGGCTGGGGAAAAAACCATAATGCTGTAATTTATACCTTGCAGTTTGCATGCAGCTCTTAGATGACAGTTAATAGCTCATTGTTCTATGTTAGGATTTTGACTTATAAACTGCAAGTAACAATAGGATCTCTCTGACAAAAGCAGTAACCTACTGGCCTTTTTACATTATGTGGACTTAGTGATCTGCATGGTACATGTTCTTTGCAGCAGGCACATTAACCCTCTGTGCTACCTTTCCACAAGTCAAAACTTCCACTTGACAAAACTCCATCTCTCTCTAGGAAGAACATTAATCCCCGGAGTTATCATGACATTTTTATTGTTGCCGATAATTGCTGGAGGCCAGGAAGGAGGCAGCAAGGGCTTTTAGAAACATAATATACTTGCAAACATGACGCCCCCACCCGAAGTCAGCGCCTCAGTGCGATCTCATCGGTCGCACCGCCCTAGAGCCTTCCTCCTCAAGGGTCCTGTGACCTCAATGACAGAGTCACTGTTGCTCTAGGGTGTGCTGCTTCGTAGGCCTGCCAAAAGACTTGAGGTGAGCTTCAATAGGGGTTGTAGTGGACAGGCCTTCAAGGTTAACCCACACTTGCCACCGCTATGGTCCACCTGCTGGTGCTCAGACACCACTCTTCTAAGGTCTTTCGGGGCCTTCTAAGGTCTAGCATGGAAATGTGCTCTCTCAGGAGAGTGGTCTGGTGGACTGGTCATGAAGGCTGAACCTGGTTCCCCAGTTCCAAATTCGGCAGCTCTGACCATAGTGCCACATCCTCTCCCCCACTGAACACCATACTGCCCCACTGAGAGAAACTCACACTGCCTTCAACTACAACCCAATTGCACCCCGCTATAAACACCTGGAGGCAACTCAATTCAAATTATGCACTAGACAAGAGCAATATGCTGCCTAAAAAAAAAAGTGACAACATCCTGGAAAAAGCAAACACTCATAAGGAATGCAAGATTAAGTAAAAGCATGTGAAATGTAAGCAGGAACAACATGGTTACCTTAACGCTTTTGCACTTATTATTCAGAAATCAATGAGTGCTTTTGCATGAAAAGTTAAGGCCATGACTACAGGGCCGGAAGGGACCAGTTTCAATGTCCATTGCTTATCTCCTTACAAAACGTAAGCAATATGGTTTAAAAAGACCACATTCGTGAATACAGAGCCGCAGTATGCTTTTTGTTTTCGAATCCGCCCATCAAGCAGGTATTGCAGTACATCCAGGAATGGTGCACTTCCCCACCAGAGGAAAACAAAAAAGTAGCGCTTCACTGGCAAACTCTGTAAAGTGGCACTAATGTGTTTTGGGTGTGAATAAAATCAATCTGGCCCCTTTTCGACCCACTCTGTCTTGCTTTAGTTATTTTTTACATTTTGAACCTTTTATTTCTCTCCATCCCAAGGCTGCACTTTGGAAGTGAAAAATGTCAGAAAAAAGATGACCTTTCCAGCAAAAGCGTTTTTATATTTTGGATTAATTTCACAGGGGAACAAATAAAGGAAAGAAAAGAGGGAGTACTGGCTACAAGGCCCAGGAAGGGGCCCCCACACTTGGACCTCGCAGCTTGCTCTAGTGCTTAGAGGCCCAGGGAAAGGGGGCCCCCTCCCCTGGGCCTTCGAAGCAGTAACGAGTCATTTTGTAAAACACTGCCCCAGCACCGGCAGTACTACATACATTTTAAATACACATTCCCATAAAAAAAAAAAAATGGGTGATGTAAAAGTTAACAAAAGCCAGTTGATCTGGCTACTCCCTCCTCCCCTCATCCACCTCGCCTTACCTGTGTCTGGCTGGTCCTGGAAACAAAGGGGCCTTCTGTCACCTAGCAACAAAATGCAGAAAGGGAATGGCCGGTACTTAACAGAGGTGCTGCCCCTCCCCTGACACTGTGAGCCATAATTGCTGGCCTGGCTGCTGTGCCTTCCCCACTCTGTTTGAACCTACCCCCACCCCTGCACCCCCAGGAATGCCACGACGACGCCCTGACTCAAAATGTGTATTGTGATAGTGTGGGGCAGGGGGCCTCGTAGGAGCAGGTGGGATAACTGTGAAAGTGTGGCCTTTCACACGGAAGCGGGGCCCCCTGTCTTTCAGCTGAGCGCGAGGCCCTGGGCAGCTGCCCACACTGCCCATGCCTAGCGCCGGCCCTGTGTGTGTGTATGTACAAAAGCTTTACACATTGCCTCTGAGATAAGCCTGATTGCTCATGCCAAGCTACCAAGGGTGTGAGCAGGTGTTATCTTAGCTGTGTGACTCCCTTACCCTGACTAGAGTGAGGGTTCCTACTTGAATAGGGTTTCAAACCACTGCCAACTAGAGACCCCATTTCTAACTTAACCAATCTTCTTTAGCGGAAAGATCCATTCCGGTTTGGAAATCCTGACTCCCAGATTGGAAAGACTCACAGTCTTTCTGTATCAGGACCAGCAACTAAAGGCTGGCTCGATTCCAAGTGCACAAGGCACAGTAGATGCAGACTGGTTAGAGATGCAAACCAATCAGTAATCTTTCTAGCTAAAAGATGAGGGACAGTGGCAGGTGTCACACTGCAGAAGGAGGAGCCACAAGCCCTTCTTCTGACCTGCATCAGCACAGTGGGAGTAGGTTGAGATCATATCAGTCCTTTGGAGCAGCATCCCAAACAGCACAACAAAGCCCCTCCTATTCTCTTCTCTACCCACGCCAAGAGTTTCTTCCCCTCAGAAGAGTGAAGATGAGAATTTTAGGCTCTTAATATGCTTTTTCTCCTCACAATGGCTAAAACATCCATCAAGCCAATCCTTTACAGTGAAGGAATCTGCCAACCTGTGGGTATTGTACTCCTTTCAGAAAGGACCCATGCATTCTTCATGCTGTCAGTGTTGTTGCCCAGCTCCAGGGACCAGTTGGGCTTGGCTACACCATGAGGCCTACCTGTTCCTTACCCTTTGTTCAAGCAAAACTTGAGCCAGGAAATAAAAGGCGGCCTACCCAGGAGCCTATCCTAGGTCACACTGCCGCTCCTCTCGGGGTAGAAAGCAGGACCTCTGTAGTGCAGGACCTCCGTACTGCAGTTACCCATTGTGGAGGACCCGCCAAAAATGCGGGCCTCCGTCACGACTGCGGGGCCTCTGCCATGAGTGTGGAGGCCCTTTGTGAATCGGCCCCAAAGTAATGTAATTATATTTTAATAAAAAGTAATGTTGCATTATTCGTGAATTCAAAAGGGTTATTAAATATTTTATAATTAAATAATAGATATGTACCATTTTCAGATTTTTTTAACATTCATTTATATATATTTTTATTATGAGATGTTTATAGCAATAATTTAATTTAACATTATTTCCTATGGGGGTTTTATTGTATGTCCCCACCTCCATTATGTTCTATGGGAGGGTGTTGCAGCTTCAGTGGTTTGACATGTGTGGTGCTAGACTTCTGCTCTGAGCTGGAGTAATTTCCTACTGTTTTGGTACCTTTTGGCTGTAGTAACTTTAGAAATGAGTTTGGGAATAGCAGTAGGCTCATTTTTTGTGTGGGTGGGTGCATGTCCCTCCTCAAACCCATCCCTGACCCTCTCTAAACCTCTGCTTAGTCCTTCCTAAACCCCTCCCATTTAGTCATATGTATTCCCCATTTTTCAATGAATCCCACCAGTCACTCCCACATTTACTATTAAAACTTATACCTACATGCTCGTAGACTCTGCAGGCGGGGTGGAGATCTCTGCACAGAAAAAGATAGGAGCGGCGCAGGCGGAACCTCCACATGTAAGTTTGTGAATAGCATTTTGTAGTACATTTGCTATGTTGGTGCAGTACTACAATACATACTACCAAATGCAGTTTGTGAATCAGCCCCCAATGTGGCCAGCTGTGCTGTCAAGCCTGACCTTAAAAATGTAGCTTAAGTCAGAGAGGTGGATATTCCTAGGTAATGAGAATCTAGTAAGAAGAGTGCCTGATTCTTCTGTGGCATGGGTAACAATTTAGGGCCCGATTCTGATGCGGGTTGGAAAAGCTTCCCGACTGAGGGCCTGATTCTGATGCGGTTAGGAAGGCCTCCTAACGGCATTTGCTCCTTCCAAATCGGATCGGGAACGTGTCTTCCCGACCGAGGGCCCAATTCTGATGCGGTTAGGAACAAATGTTCCCATTGAAGTCAATGGGAGTTCAACCAAATCGTATCTGGAAGCATCCGGATGCATCCTACTCCGCCGGTCGGACTTTCCCGATCCGAGTGGGTCGGACACCATTTCCCAACCGATTCGGTCGGGAAGCTTTTCCAACCCGCATCAGAATCGGCCCCTTAGTGTTTCTGTACCTGCCATTTATCTGGTGCCCACAAAACTGTTTATGGAGAACCACATTTTTTTGTTTTTTTTGTTTTTGTTTTTTATGTGTTGTTGTTCTTGGTACCCACACAGTTTTATCTGTGGAAATGGAGCCCTGAATAACAGTTAATTTTGGTTTTTTGATTTCCCACCAATATAATTTAAAGATTGCTTTGTCTGCACTCGCAGTTTATTATACCAGTACAAAATAAATTATATATGTTGATGAGGATTATAGAAGGGGTGACCAGGAGTCCCCGATTTAACGGGACAGTCCGTTTCTGTTTTTTCACCATCTGTCCTAGCAAATTTCGCTAACTGTAGTACATGTCCCGGTTTTCAGAGAGGCTGAATTGAAGACAGAGTGAGTAACATTTTCATGTGTGCTCTGGTGCATAATTATGGTGCATAATTAATTAGCACCCCCTAGCGGAAAGCAATGTAGATAACACAGCGGATAGTGTGCAAAAAAAAAAAAACACTTGCATTTCCCTTCGCTTTCTTCCTGATTACCTCTTGTGTTGGTTAGCACTGTCAAGGGAGCCATTTTGTGCCACTTTGTCGATGCAAAATTGTGGCCCTATTTCTAGGTTTTGGAATGTACCGCTTTTAAGGGTTTTTAGATCTGGTCACCCTAACAATGGAAATGTTCATGGGAAAGGTTGTGGAATTTTATTACTAATGCTTGTTGGATTTATTCCTAACATGGTTCAATTGTATTGAGTTCTTTTGAATAGAAGGAAGGGGCACACAAACCTGGATGACTTGTTTGGTAAAAGTCTCCGTTCTGAGCAAGACAGCCGGGGTGAGATGCGTCATTAGTTCTGAACACAGTCGCGTCCTACTCTTCTGGACAGAGCCATTAGTTTTATATAAATTGTATTCTCCCTTGAACGTTTACTTACATTTCTTGGCTCCTGCGCTTACTGCAGTCGCTGCCATTAATGACCAGATACAGGCAGTTAATTGCCCACAGTTAACGCCTCCTGCCCGCCCTCCAGGCTGCTGGTAATGGACGGAGCCGGGGGGCCTCGCGGGTCCCATAAAGAGACGCTTGCTAATAATGTCTTGCTTGCCTCATTAGGTCCTGCAGAGTGTGGCAGGTGATCAAGGCTGTGCTGTACAGGACACACTGCAGGGCACCGAGCGCATCCCTGACCCAGACCTGTGACTGCCTGTCTCTAATAGGCATGGGCTGTGCTCTGTGGCTGCGGTGTTGGGGTCTCTGGTGTGATGGGTAATGCCAGTGCTTAATTTGTAAAGAAATAAGTGCCAGGGCTCTAGTCAGGAGGCTTCTCTGCAGCTTGCACCACTCATTGCCACTGCCAGCACTGTCAATGACAGTACCTACACAACTACTAACCAGCACACTGCTACAAGTGTGACAATTCAGACTATTCCAGGCCCCCAAAGCTATAAACACAGCTTGGGCAGCAGGTATTTGTTGTTTTCAATGCATACTGAATTAATAAACAATTGCTACTCTGCTCATCTCTAAATTATACAAACCGCGCCACCATGGGGCAGCTGTCATAAGTGCTTGTGTCGACAATTATTTGCTGGCACCGACAATTAAGTGCTGGTGCCGAACAACGGAAACCAACGGCTCAAATTAAGCACTGGGCACCGCCCACCTTCACAATAGTGTGGCCCACCATGCCTGAATACAGCAGGAGAGCACAGTGGCACCCATGGAAATTCCAGGAATAGGAATCGTCTCCGAAAACAAAAACGTATGAGCAACACAGTCTTCCTCGGATCAAAGGTTAGAGGAGGATGCAAACGGACACCTGGGGACGTATTATAGTTAGGACGCACTGTCCCTTTTTGCACCACTGTGCACCAGAATGAGGTGTGCTGGGAGCAAACAGGGACAGTGCACCCTGTTCCATATGATGCACTGCCCTCAGGGTGGCTGCAAACTCATGCCTGCCCTGAGGGCAGGGAATTAGTGGAACGCTCTTTGAGCAGCCCCTCTGTCTTTCATGGTGCAGGAGGCACCCAACCTGACCTTCAAAGATACCCTGCAGGTGGGTACAGTGAGTGACTGTACCCGCCTGTAGAGAATGTCTCAGGAGTTCATGGGATCCCTTCCCCCCCCCTTTTCAGCGAGCACCGTTTGGGGCACACTGACTGCATGCCACCTCTTTTTGGCACACTGCAGGTGTACCTCCTGACGGACTCTTTGCCTCAGCACCTGCATCCATAATATGGCACAGAGACAACGTGTTTCCCTGATGTGCATAGGGTTGTGCCCCATAAATGAGGGAATGCCACTTAAGATAGCACTGGTGCTCTATTTTTGCTGGAGCTTTCTGTATTACAGAAGGGGCTACACAGGCGTCCACAGGCCTTTCTGTTCTCTAAGGCACAGGTTCTTAACCTGTGGTGCTCCAATCCCTGGGATCTGAAGCACCTCTTCAGGGAGGTCCACACACCCATCTGACCTCTAACCGATATCTTCGGCCGATAATCACATGCATTTTGAGCCAAAATAATTGTATGAAGATAATTCCTCCTATTATCTTAATGAAGTAAGAATAATTCTTGAAATCTAGTTTACTACCTCCCCGGTGTATTGGTTGTGTTTTAGGCTACACGTTTTCTAATCCACTATTTCACATGGGCAAGCACGAACAGACTCCAAGCACCTACACCTCTTGTTTTGGATAGGGGGCACGACTGAATTTTCAGCAGAGCTGAAATATTTAACAGACAGAGTGCAATTTACCAGAAGTACATGGGCTCATAGACTACATACAATCACTGTCACAGTCTTTGGGACCTTTGACACAAAGACCTTGCATGGTCTCCAGTTTTGTACATACGGACCTCGATTGATTTTAGTCCAGTTAATACTGCTGTCCTACCACTTCTGCTGAGAGCTCTAACTTCACTTGATCATTTAATGATTTCTGAATACAAACTGGGTCTAATACCAGTGTGCTGTCGCTCTCGTATTTTACATTTGCAGCTGCAGCATGTTCTGAGGTCAAAGAGTGTGTACTTGCTTGTGTTTTTTTTGTTTATTATTGTGGCAGTACAAACTGCAGAAATAGCTTGGGGATCCCTGGCTTCCAGTTGTGATGTAAGAGTAGCCGAAAAAAATCAAAAAGGTTAAGACCACTGCTCCAAGGTGTTACTTTTACAACCGCATTCCTAATATAAATAAAGGGCAATTCCACAGCTCATGCAGCAATGTTTCTTTTGCTACACATCCACAACAAAAATTGTAAACCAATTAGGGTTTTAAGTAAACTTTTTTGCATGGCTATTAGAATACATTAGCAATAGGGGTGGCACTATGAGGCAACATTGACTTAAGTGCAAATGTAAGGCACATTTTACAGCATATTATGCAAACAAAGGCAATTTATGCAACTATTATTATCTCGGCATTTTGACACCGTTATACATTAGAGATGTCAATGTTATAAAATATGTAAATTTGTAGAAATAAAACTATGCACATCCAGCAAGCTTCATTCAGCATATCATTTCATAAAAAGTGATAACTTTGATTTGCAATGAAACACTGCAGTGCTGTATTTATTACAAATGCCCTTCCAATCTGACAGTAAAGTACACTGGTGATAGTAATTAGAGGTTGAGTCATTTATTTAGGCACTACCAACCATTTTTAAAAACGGTCTACAATTTCGAGTTTTCACATTGACTATACGGCTTCTTGTGGTGCCTTTTTACTTAAAGAAACAGCACAGAAAAACACTGCATATCATATTTACTATCGATGTGTCTCGAATTTTAGTATGTACCTAATTAATTCATAACGGGTGGAATATGTGCGATTCCTTAATCTCACACGTTTTCCGGGCAAAACTATGTTAAACAAGCATTGACAAAGCCACAGGCTCTAACTTTCATATGCCAACGCACGTTAACACACGCATTCACAAATGCTGGTCATCACAGTAAAGCTTGCACTAAAGGCTCTGGCATGGACGGGGAAAAAAAAGTTTTAAAAAAAGTCTGCTGTCTGAATATAACGTATTCACTAAAAAATAACTGAATGTCATAAACGGTGTGAAGACTGTATGTACTTTTGAGATGTAAACACATGCATTCCAGTGAAGTACTCATCAGAAGGCGGAATGATGCATTAAATAGCCAATAGCATGAGGTATAAAAGAGTAGCACTTCACTAGGGGAAGCCAAAGCCAATCTATCTATATTTTAAATAATTATTTACAATCTGTTGCCGACAGTTGCGCTGTGTAGCCACTCGACTATGAAAGAAAAATGAAGAATATAAAGACGTGGACTGGCATAAATGTGGGAAGCTGTCAAGTGGTGTGCACTTGAGATCACATGATCTACAAGAGGTGCCCCAAGCTTATCACAGTCAAGTAATCGCTTCTCCTAAAAAACAAAACATACTAGCAGCTCCATCAGAAACAGAATCAGGCAGGGCCGCCAGATAGAAGCAGTTGTATGCAAGACATGCTGATTATCCAACAGAAGCAAGCATACATAATCAGCATTCAGGCAACAACTGGCATGGCAGGATCTGCCTGGAGATAAACACCGAACCACCTCTTTAGCAACCCCCACCACAACCATTTAAATGTGGAAGGCTCTGCAACAACGAGGGCACTGCAACAACTCTACATACGCCATGATCCCACGGGGGGGAGGGTAAGGTAGGGACTTTAACAAATAAACTGCTTCCCTGGCGGAAAACAATGAGCTACGCATATGGGAGGGGTGCTCCGTGCACAGCTGAATGTTAAAGTTCAATTGTGTTTAACAAAATGGGCACCCTTGAGACTGACAACAAACCTCAGGGGCGGGTATGGGCAGACCAGAGTCAGATGGAAGACCCAGAAAAAAGCCGCTCGTGCCCTTCCCTCTTCACAAATGCCATCCTCTGATTTGTGCACCCCTTCCCCACTAGCCAGCCACTCGCCCATCGAGAGGCGACCATTAGTAAACCAATGCACCGCTCCCACACCAGGCCCCCTGTCTCACCAGCGGCTGAGATTCCATGCACTTTCTAACCCAAAACACAAAGTGCGAACACACACACACGCAGTAAAGGCAGGCAGTGCCCTGTGTAACTCACAATCGCAGCAGGAGCCGGACTCACCCCAGTGATGACGGCGCATCGCGAGGCGCTCAGCAGCAGTGTGCAGACCTGCAGGGGGCTGCTTGTGGCTCGAGCGGAGGTGAAGCTCCCTTCAGAGCTCAGGGCCAGTGAAGCTTCAGCGCCGTAGAAGAAACTCAATAAAGGAAATAGACCACGTGCGTTGTAACAACCAAGTAAAGGGGCCAGTAGCCATGGGAGGTTACAAATGACGACATGGTTGTACTAAGGAGGGACTAACAAGCCTCATAATGAATCAGAAGAGAGCATTTACAAAGGACAAACACACAGGCCAATGAAAAATAAGGGCAGGGGAGTGGGCGGGGCTTCTCTCCCGTACTGAACTACCACAGATCTTCACCTGAGCGCTGGCTCAGGCTCGACCTAATGACACATTGTCCCACAAGTCTCTGGCATGAAGAGGATTACTTTTCTATGTGGTTGACCACATTGTGCTTGTGCGGAATGGCTGAAGTAGCCGACACCGTATGCTGTCTTTGGCAGAACAAAATCTGAATGACACAACAACAACACAACTACAGACAATGGATGACGAAGGCTGGCATAGGTAACCCCTGAAATTATTATTATTATTTTTTTTTACTAAAGTCAGAAGGACATACTTAGCCTAAGGCAAAACATAAAAACAGGTGATATCACCACACATGTTTGGGAAGTCGCCATGTTTGCATTACACTCTTATGAATAACACTGCAATTTATAAGCAGCAGAGAAATATATTTTCTTAAGAGCCTGTCTGCCTTTTCTAGACTGTAAATGCCTAGTTCTCGGAACATAAAGAAAGAAACGTCCCAATTTCTCTTTCTTTAAAAAAAAAACCTTTATTTCCTGTTTTTTTAGAGGTGAAATTGGCAATCTGGGATTTCTTTGTAGTGGTTACTGCATTGCTTTCATACACAGTGTAAACATGGTTGGCCACCGTGCCCCCATTCATTTGATATACAAACTGCAGCCCTCTTATTGGCACCTGAACTTGGTTCCTATGTCTGCATCTCACATCACTGCTACCAGAAGCGTCATTGAATGTTATCTATTGTTTGTTAAGTGTTCAGCTGGCGCTATTGTGAAACTGTAGCACAGGGTTCTCACCAAAAAGTACAAACTTCGCATCCTTTGCGAATGTTGTAAGATTTAAGATTTATATTGCTGGAAAGCAAATTTTCAAAGTAGGTTTCTCAGAAAAAAATCTAAGCAAAAACTTACTTTTAGTTGTAGCAGTTTCTCTCAAAAGGCTTTTGCAAGAAAATTCTTCCACAAGCAAAGTTTTCCAAAGTTCACTTAACTTTGCAACCTTCACGAAGTATAAAGTGTGCAAACTTCTCAGAACTTCACAGGTGATAATAAAATTGCACCCGAACTCTTGCTAGGTGTACCTGAGAGCCAGGGAAGTGCACCTACTGTGTAACAGATGGGCCACTGTTGATTGGCTGGAGCAGTAAGGTGCATGGACCTACATGAACAGTTAGAGAAGTGTTTAGGTTAGGTTGTCCTAAACGGGAAAAGTCAGGTGTGGTAATTGAAGGCCAAATACATCCTCTGACCATATTGTTAAACATGTGATGCAGTTGGGTTGGAATGTTGTAGAAGGTGTAGATGAAATAGAAAGTGATGCTGAAGAGGAATGGTCCACTGGAAGGACAGTGGAGAAGGTTGTATATTGAGCGAAAATCCTGACAGGAGTGAAAATGGTGGAATCTGGACTGGTGAAAGCAGAGGGTGTGGTGGGTGGGAAGAGGTGTGCAAATTAAAGTTGTCAGCAAAGGGTGCGTAGGGGATTAACATGGGAAGATGTAGGCAGACCTGGGTACTGCGGGAGGGCGATGGCTGGAAGAAATGATGTTAAGAGGGAGATTTGTAAACGGAAATAACTAGCAGGTTTTCTCTGGACAGAAGTGCTGAAACACTTTCAGAGAGGAGAATTAGTGGGGGTGTAAAGTAGCAGAGAGAAGAGGCTTTGGCAGAAAGATGGTTGAGAGGAGTGAGCACGACTGGAGAGGTATTATGGTTTGTCAGAGGAGGTAAGGGACGAGGCTGTAGGAATTTGTCAGGAGGGCACAGTGTTGGAGGAGGTGGATAGCATTAAGCAAGAGGAATAGGTTGAGGTTGGAGGCTGTCTAAGGCTAAAATGACTGCGAGAAGAAGTTGAGGCCACAACGCTGTGGTTCAAGAATATAGCCGTAGTAACAGGGCCGGTGCAAGGAAGGAAGGTTGTGTTTTGGGCTCCACGTACACATACAGCAACTGATGCTTTGGGGAACAATCAGCAACACTGCTTAGTCTATTGGAATATTTTAACAAATTGCTTCAGCTCTGTTAGTGCTTCTGTTAGCGTTTCTGTCCATGAGGGATCCATTTCTTGAATCAAGTTAAAGCCTGAATGGTCATGTTGCTTGTCTACTATGGGGGCTAGAGGCATTGCAAGTGCAAGACCAAGCCACATATCAGCAGGGTCCCTCATATCAATCCAGAGCTCCTTTGGTAAGACAAATATCCCATCAAGTGATGGCCTAGGAGTGATAGTGAAGGCCCACTAGGCCAATGCTACAAATTGCATAATCCAGTACATTTGCATGAGTCAATCCAATGCCCTAGTGATAGGTGGTCCAGCCTCCTTCTGTGGTCAGAGCACAGATCATCCCAGAGGCGCTGGCCCATAGAGCAAGAGCAAAGCATGAATGAACGGTGCGAATCAGGCCAAGGGTACAAGGTAGCATGAGTGAGCGAGCCACGTGCTCCTGGTATCAGAACTGTGTACCTCCTTACGGACTGCCTGTACTCTTCCGCAACCAGTGCGTGCCCACTTCTGGATGGGCAGGTATCCAGGCTATGAACGACAGCAGCATGTTGTTGCCATAGTAAACACTGTAGGGCAGGGGTAACCAACATTTTCTGGACTAGGAGCTACTTATATTCAATAAAAATCATTCCGAGCTACTAATATTATTAGTGTTGTAATAGTGACCACGTCTGACAAGATTACATCAGTGACCACCGTATGCAGGATTACCGGGAGTGATCACCACAGTGAATCAGGCACAGTTGGCAGCAATATTGCAAAAGGGCTTTGTCACTTTGGAATGGCTCTACATGGGTAATGCATGAGAGAATTGCTACTACGCTCGTGGCACAAAATTAATATAATAATATAATAAGTCTCACCAGTTCCACACCATGTATCAGTCAAATACCCGGTACAAAAAACATTGTGGAAATTCATCTATTCTTCACCAAACATCAGTCTACGAGTCTGGAAATACGCACATTTCAATTTTGGTATACATCTATTAATTCAACCAAGCAAAAGGAGAGAGAGAGAGGGAGAGAGAGAGAGATTATTGTCCAAGAGCACCCACCTCCCAACCCCAGTGACAGGAAACCTATTGGCCCCTCTGCCACTCTTAAGCAGTAACTTACTTCCTTTATGAATGAATGAAGATACTTTTATATAGCGCATGGCTACCCGGAGGCATCCCAGCGATCACAGCGGAAGGAACAGCGTAGCAACCGGATTTAAGGAAATAGCCAGGTCTTTAACAATTTACGGAAGACAAGGTGGTTGGGTTCTTTCCGTAGGTCAAGGGGAAGAGAGTTCCACAACTTCGATGCGTTATAGGAGAACATACGGCCTCCGCTTCTGGCTTTCCTAATTTTTGGAACAGTGGCTAGATGTAAGTGGTCAGATCGAAGGCGTCTGTTGGCACGATAGGGACGAATAATGGAATGATTGATGGCAGGACTTTTCCCGGCCTATGACTTGTGTACTATGCACATCGCCTTGAATTCAACTCTCTCCTTGATCGGGAGCCAATGCAGAGATTTTAAGGCTGGTTTTGCTGATTGGAATTTTGGAATGTTCAGAAGAATTCTGGCTGCCTAATTCTGTACCATCTGCAGTTTGGACAGTGTTGCACAGGGAGCACCTAAATAAAGGGCATTACCATAGTAAAGACACGACAGAATGAGAGCCTGAACCATTAGTTTCCTGGCCTGAAAAGGAAGGAGAGGGAGGACCTTCCGAAGCATCCTCAGGATGCCATAGCATGAGGCCGCCACCTTGCGTACCTGAGCCTTGAAAGTCAGGTCCTGGTCTAGCCAGATACCTAGGCTCTTTATCTGGGGCTTGGGAGTGGGGACAGGACCCAATGTATTTGGCCATATAGTGTTAAAATCAATGGGGGACCGGTTCCCCAGGATCATCAGCTCGGTTTTTTCCCCATTTAATTTCAAAAAGGACTCATCCATCCATTTAGCAGTTTCTTCCAAGCACTGTCGAATATTGGGGGATGCAATGTCGGCATGGTTGAGTCCTACCACCAGTTGGGTGTCATCTGCATAGGTCACTATGTGTACCCCAAAAGGCACCACCAGCTTAGCTAAAGGGCTCATATACACGTTGAATAATGTGGGGCTCAGGGATGACCCCTGCGGAACCCCACAGTGAAGAGGCAACTGTTTTGAGGCCACATCAGCGTCAAAGTCCTGAAAGAATCTGTCACTCAGAAAGGATCGCAGCCAGGCCAGGGCAACCCCGTTCACTCCTAATCTCCTAAGTCTGTGGACCAGAAGTTGATGGTTTACCATGTCGAAGGATGCGCTGAGGTCTAAAAGTATGACCACAGTGATTCCTCCGGCATCCACAATTTTTTTTGACTCTTCTACAACTGAGAGTAGGGCTGTTTCTGTGCCTTGCAGTGGGCGGAAACCTGTTTGAGACGGGTGGAGAAGTGTATTGGTCTCCAAGAAGGTGGACAGCACTGAATTTACATGTTTTTCAGCTATTTTGCTGATCCCTGGGAGAAGTGAAATAGGATGGTAGTTTCCCAGGGAGTCAGGGTCTAGACTGGGTTTTTTGAGGAGGGCCCTCACCATTGCCTCCTTACAGGGTGGGGGGACCACTCCAGATACAAAAGAGGCGTTGGTCAACTCCAGGATAGCAGGGGAGACTGCTCCAGCCACCTGTTTCAGAATTTTTGGAGGTGCAGGGTCTTTAGGTGACCTGCTCTTTACTTGAGACATGATGCGATCTAGAGTCTCATTGTCCATCAAAGGGATTATATCTAGGTGGGAGTCTGTGCTGCAAAGACTAGAATCCCAAATTTGGCTCTCCATCTGGGGGAATGAAGTGTATATAGTTTGGATTTTATTGTGGAAAAATTCTGCAAGCTTGTCACAGCGTGAACCTGAAGTGTCAAGGGTCACTGAGGGAGGGGGAACTCTGAGGAGAGTCTTCGCAATGCGAAAGATCTCAGACGCAGAGTTGCCTGCCGATGAAATATTTTCTTCGTAAAAAGCTGCCTGGACTGATTTGATTTCGGCTTTATATGCTTTTATACCCTTCCTATATTTCAGTTTGTTGTGTGGAGAGAAATCCTTCCTCCAGGTTCTTTCTAACTTTTTTCAAGTTTGTTTTAGTTCCCGAAGTTTGGCAGAGTACCATGCCATTCTATTGCTACCTTTTTTCACCTGGATTGATTTTATAGGAAGAAGTAGATCTAAGGAATCCTGTATCCATCTGTTAAAATTATCGTTAGCGATGATAACATCAGAATTTTGTGCTGGTTTTGTTTTTTCTAACTCTGAAGTCCATTGTTCCATTGATAACTTGGACCAGGGTCGTGACCTTATGCTAGTTGGTTTGGCGTGGGGTATGGTATAATTAGGGGTCCAGAGAAATGGAATGAGAAAATGATCAGACCATGGTACTGGTATTGGATTCTCCCCTACTAATTCCTTCACGTTGGAGAAGATAGGGTCTAATAAGTGCCCTTTCTTATGAGTGGGATTGACAACTTTTTGGTGAAGCTGATATGCAGCTAGATCTCTCATAATCTCTACTGAGGCCATCTGTGAGGGATCATCGAAGTGCAGGTTGAAGTCTCCTAATAGAGTAAAGTTGGCCAAAGTATTGACCGAGTTGGCTGCTAAGTCAGGCAGGGAATGACCGAATTGTCCCAATGGCCCTGGGGGCCAGTATATTAGTATGCCAGACAGAGTGAGTGAGGGAGTAAATCCTATTGAAAAGGCAAAATTCTCGCAGTCCGGTATTGGGCTACCAAAAATGCGGCAGGTTAGGTAATTTTTATATATTATGGCAATCCCGCCACCTCTCCCTGAGGTGCGATCAAGCCTCTGGATGCTATAGCCCAGGGGGAGGGCCTGGACAAGGTCTGGCTCCGACCCAGGGTTTAGCCAGGTTTCGGTCAGGAACAGGACCTCTGGCCTTTCTTCATCCATAAGGATGGAGATTTCCATTACGTGCTTAGATAGTGACCTGCAGTTTAGCAGGAACATTTTATATGAAATAGGTGGGAGTGGATTCGACTCTAGGTCCGTTGTTAATTTGAAAGAGCAGTATGGACAATTGGTTGGACTACCATCTGGGTGAATAAAGTGTTGACAGTTCCCCGTGATAGGTCTATCCAATTGAAACAGCTCCTCTGCCTCATAGTGCAATCTCTTTGGATTGGAAGGTGCAGGGGTCCTGGCCCCTGGCCCCTGGCCCCGAACGGACGCGCGCAGACGGGCTTGCCTTTGGCGTGCCAGCGGCGCGCCCGCGTCCGCTGCGCGCGTCCGTTCTGGCATGTAACTAAATAGGTTTCTGACCCGGAAGTGAGGAGGCTAAGGGGTGGAGCGACGTCCCTCCGCAACAATCGGCTGAGAGGCCGTGGCGGACCGGGGACCGGTAATGAAAGTGCGCGTGCAGATAGGAGCAATTCAGTTGCCCTAACCCAGTTTAAAAGTTAACAAAATCACACAATTACAATTTAAAAAAAGATGCTGGCTGTCTTAATCGGCGCGGCGCGCTTCAGCTTACCGCTGCGCGTCCGTTCTGGTGTGCAACTAAAAAGGTTTCTGACCCGGAAGTGAGGAGGCTAAGGGGTGGAGCCACGTCCCTCCGCAACAATCGGCTGAGAGGCCGTGGCGGACCGGGGACCGGTAATGAAAGTGCGCGTGCAGATAGGAGCAATTCAGTTGCCCTAACCCAGTTTAAAATTAGTTTAAAAGTTAACAAAATCACACTATTACAATTTAAAAAAAGATGCTGGCTGTCTTAATCGGCGCGGCACGCTTCAGCTTACCGTTATCAGCTTTATCAGTTAATTAGGGCATTGCCCTTTTGTGAGACATCCGCAGAGCTGCCTTCACATTTATTTTCTGAATCTTAAAATTGGAAAAGCCTTTGCTACTTTTTCTGCCTTTACGCAGTCTTGTTTCATTTAGCCGTGTTTTCTGCTACTTGTCTTGATTAAAACGAGTGGTACCTTGAGAGGAGCTTCCCTATAGCCAAACAGATGGATCAACAGAACATCAGTGCAAGCTTCTTTCACACACATGAGGGCCAATATCAAGAGCACTAGTACAAGTTACCCTCAAGAAAGATCCGGTACAGTGTACTATGCAAAAATGCACGCTTCTCTCACAACACAATAGTCACAGCATTCTCAGCAGCAGTGCTAGCTTCAGTAACAGAGAGATCGGCTATAGCACAGGCAGCAATGGCGCAAGCTTCCCTCACACAGAGAGACAGTACAGTAGTGACAGCAGCAGTGCTAGCTTTTCTTAAAGAGCACAGCAGCATCAGTAGTTCAAGCTTCCCTCACAAACACAATAGTCACAGCACCATCAGCAGCAGTGCAAGCTTCGGCCACATAGAGTTCGAATATAGCACAGACACAATGGTGCAAGTTAACCTCACACAGAGATACAGTAGTGACAGTAGCAGTGCTAGCTTTCTTTAAAGAGCATAGCACAACAATAGCAGTAGTGCAAGCTTCCCTCACAAACACAATACTCACAGCACTATCAGCAGCAGTGCAAGCTTTGGTCACATAGAGTTTGGTTATAGTGCAGGCAGCAACGATGCAAGCTTCCCTCACACACAGATACAGTACAGTAGTAACAGTAGCAGTTCAAGCTTTCCTTAAAGAGCACAGCAGCAGCAGTAGTGCAAGATTTCCTCACAAACACAATAGTGACAGCACTATCAGCAGCAGTGCAAACTTCGATCACATAGAGTTCGTACAGGCAGCAACAGTGCAAGCTTCCCTCACACAGAGATGCAGTACAGTAGTGACAGTAGCAGTACTAGCTTTTCTTAAAGAGCACAGCAGCAGCAATAGTGCAAGCTGCCCTCACAAACACAATAGTCAGAGCACTATCAGCAGCAGTGCAAGCTTCGGTCACATAGAGTTTGGTTATAGTACAGGCAGCAACAGTGCTAGCTTCTATCACACAGAGAGACAGTACAGTATTAAAAGTAGCAGTTCTAGCTTTCCTTAAAGGGCATAGCACAGAAGCAGTAGTGCACGCTTCCCTTACAAACACAATAGTCACAGCACCATAAGCAGCAGTGCAAGCATCGGTCACATAGAGTTCGGTTATAATACAGAAAGCAACGGTGCAAGCTTCCCTCACACAGAGAGGCAGTACAGTAGTGACAGTAGCAGTGCTACTGAAACCTTCCTTAAAAAGCACAGCACAGCAGCAGCAGTAGTGCAAGCTTCCTTTTTGCAAAGGTATAGTATGTATAGTACACATGCAAGAGTTCATGGTTCCATATAGAAAGTACAGCCTCCATCACATACACAGATCAGCTGCAATACAGGTGCATGCTGGAGGCCCAGTTGAATGCACTAGAAACAGCAGGTTATTTTTATATGACATACTTAAAAGAATCAATTTTTTGAGTCTGCCAACATTCTTACAATTGTACATTCTAACGCTGAGCTTGTTGACCCACTGAATAGCACAATGTGCCAGGTTATGGGTTTTTTCAGATTTTTAAAAAATACTTTGGAGCTTATTCACCAATAAAAACGTAAAGGGGAGATTTTGAGCTCTATCTGAATGTACTTCTGGAAAGCTAGAAATCAGTGCCACGTGACTATTGTTGTGGTCTCCTACCCTAGTTCTGCAAAGATATAAATAGCGTAGAAATCCGCATAGGGGAAATGGCGCATCCTGTCTAAAGGCAGAGTTTTTTCCTCTTTTTTTCTCCACGGGAAAAACATACTTCCAAAAGGAGAAAGCTCTTCCCTTACATTCTGAACAATTTGGTGTTGATCCACTCTGCTTCCCGTCCAGGCAGTGGCTGGAATTAATCTTTGACCTTTTCCAGAGTGGAAGGGGGTTGTAGAGACACTCACTGGCATATTTACGAGCCCCAGAACCGCTGGAGCAGCACTTTCTGTGACGCGTTTGCGGTGCAGATTAAAAAATCATATCTGAGGCCACGCAAAGCCACTATGCATGCCTTTGAATGGGCTTGTAGATATGGAGTAAGGCAAGGTAGCGCAGATCACTGTGTTGCCTTACTCTGCGCTTGGGAGGCGTTCCATGGGCATTTATTTGGGTTTTCCCACGCAACACCCATGGATTTTGACACCTCCTCAGATTCATGAGAGCATGTAAAGCTGGAGAAGCACCAAAACCTTTGCCTCCCAAGATGAGGCATAACGAGAAGAAATAACTATATTTTTCCTCATTTTTTCCTTTTTCTATGTGTGCTGCATTGTGCTGCACACATAGAAAGAGGAAAACACCTCTTAACATTGTTTTTGTGCAGGAAGGAGCCCCTTCCTGCACAAAAACAATCCTGCATGCAACACAGGCATTCTTGCACCATGGTGCAAGGGTGCTTGCTTTGGCGCTAGGCTGCTAAAACAGCGAAAGCGCAGCTGGAAAGGACAGGAATGCACTGTATTTCATAAATACGGTGCATTCCTGCCCTTTCACTTTGGCGTCAGGCAGTGCAGCAAGCTAACTTGCTGCGCTGCCCTACGCCAAATCCCCGTAAATGAGGGCCACACTACCTACCCCTGAAGTGGAATTTACTACTGAGGATTTCTGTGCACTAGTGACAGAGAAAACTGAATTAGTAGATGTTAGGCATGGGATCTCTAGTTGGCAGTGGTTTGCACCGTGTCCGAGTAGGGACCCTCACTCTAGTGAGGATAATGGAGTCACACAGCTAAGAAAACCCCTGCCCACCCCCTGGGTAGTTTGGCACGAGCATTTAGGCTTATCTCAGAGGCAATGTGTAAAGCATTTGTACATACACACACAGTAGTACAGTGAAAACACTACAAAAGGAGTCCACACCTGTTTAGAACAATAGCCAATATTTATCTGAATGAAACAAGACCAAAACAACAAAAATCCAACATACACAAGTCAAAATATCACTTTTCAAAGGTTAAATAAGTTTAGTCCATAGAAATCAATGGATGCGTTCTTTTTCACACTTAGATGCGTCAAAAATCAAAGATGAGAACAGGCGCAGGGGAGGTGAGGCACCGGAAAACAAAATGATGCGTTGGTTCCTTACTCCACAGGAGAGGTGATATATTGGTTCCTTATTGCTAGCCAGGGGAGGTGATGCATCAGTTCCTTACTGGAAGGGTAGGTGATCCGTCAAATTCTGGACACGCGACCTCGGTTCCTTACTGCGGCCGGCGTCGAAGAATCAGCATTGAGGGATGATGCCTCAAAAATCCAGATGTGCTGCTTCATTGTGGCATCGCCGAAGCAGATGCTGTGTCAATTTCACAGCCACGAAGCAGGCACTGTGTCGATTCTCCAGCCGCGATGTGGGTGCTGTGTTGGAGTGGGTGCCACGGACGTTGGTGACACAGTGCTCAGCACTTGTTCTGCGTTGGTTTCTCAGCCGCAAAGCAGTTATGGTGTTGATTCTTTATCCGTAAAGCAGGCGCTGCTTCGATGTTTCTGCTGCACGGCAGATGCTACGTCGAGAAAATTGGCGCTGAGTGTCAATGCGTGGATTTTCTCACCAGATTACACTTCAAAGGGCCCAGGAACTGGAGTTGGCACCACTTAGCAAGTCAGGGCTCTCAGCAGAAGAACCCAGGCACTGGTAAGTAAAGTCTTTGATGGCCCTGAGACTTCTTAACAGGAGGCAAGCAAGCACAAGCCCTTGGAGAACCTTGGAAGCTGGATACAGAAAGCCTTTCACTCGCAGGACAGATGCAGCAAGCAGCAAGCCAGCACAGCAAAGTAACAGGCAGAGTGGCAGTCCCTCCTACAGCATTCAGCTCTTCTACCTAGTAGATGTCCTTAGTCCAGAAGTATTCTGATTTTGGGGTTTCAGAGGTCCCATACTTATACCTCTTTCTGCCTTTGCAGTAGGCAACCCTCAAAGGAAGGTCTTTGTAAAGCACAAGACCCTGCCTTTCCCTGTCCTGGCTCCAGACACACTACAGGGGGTTGAAGACAGTGTTGTGTGAGGACAGACATAGCCCTATTCAGGTGTCAGTGACAACTCCTCCCACCACTCTAGCTCAGGATGGCCCATCAGCCTGGTGTTGGGCCATTAGGATACGCAAGGCACACCTCCGCTCCCTTTGTGTGATTGTCTAAAGTGAATGCACAAGAGCCAAACTGTCAGCCAGCCCAGACGTGTATTCTACAGACAGGCAGAGGCACAGAATGGTTAAGCAAGAAAATGCCCATTTTCTAAAAGCGGCGTTTTCAAACACGGAACTTAAAAACCAACTCCACCAAAAGTTGTATTTTCGAATTGTGCGTTCAGAGACCCCAAACTCCAAATCTCGATCTGTTCCCAATGGGAAATTACACTTAAAAGATATTTCAAAGCAATCCCTATGTTACCCTATGGGAGAGATAGTCCTTCCAATAGTGAAAACCGACATTAGCAGTATTTCACTATTAGGACACACCAGTACATGCCCTACCTTTTAAATACACTGCACCCTGCACACGGGGCTGCCTTTTTGCCTACCTTAGGGTTAACTTACATGTAGTAAACGGGGAGGTTTGGGCCTGGCAAGTGGGTGCACTTGCCAGGTCGAAATTGCAGTTTAAAACTGCACTCAGACACGGCATTGGCATTGGCAGGTCTGAGACACGTTTGCAGGGCTACTCATGTGGGTAGCACAATCAGTGCTGCAGGCCCACTAGTAGCATTTGACTTACAGGCCCTGGGATTACCTGGTGCCCTTTACTATGGATTTTGTAGTAAATCATATATGCCAATCAACGATAAACCAATCACCCATATTATTTAGACAGAGAGCATATGCACTTTAGCACTGGTTAGCAGTGGTAAAGTACAACAGAGTCCTAAAGCCAACAAAAAAAGGTCAGAAAAAAAAGGAGGAGGGAGGCAAAAAGTTTGGGGATAACCCTGCAAAAAGTCCAACAGTAGATATGTTTACACATGTCAGGAAGCCCTTTATAAATTTCTGGAATATACAGAAGAGTTATTTTTGGCCACAAACTTACATTCATGGATGAAAGCACCTTTGCGAATTGGCTCCTTTGTATTTAATCCTTTAAGATGTGTTTAATGGTTTGCAATAATTAAAATAAGTGCAGCGTTTTATATGAAAAAATAATAACATCAGAATTCATCAATTCATTACTCGGATAAAGGGTAAAACTATCTGAATCCCTATAAAGTGAGTCAAAGCACAACTCTTCCTTTGAAAGAAGGACCAACTTAATTATACAAATAGAAATTGAGTATCATCACATGGATGCGATATGGGTGTTTCCTGTGGTACACAGTCCTTCAGTAGGGTGGGGAGAGAGCTCCTTGTGGCAATATCTATAGTGAGAGGGATATCTGTAAGAAAGTGGTAGAAGGCATTGTGTTTGCTTCATTATGATTTTCAAGTGTGTTTTTATTCTCCACTGTCACCTGTTACTCAGAAGTATCAGACGAGTAGGAAACCTGTTCATTTTTTCTGCTAATAGCCAATTCCACTTTACACACTGGCCAAACTCTTCATATGCTGTTAAGATCATCTGAAAAAAATCTTCCAATATGTTTTGCTGTCTCACCATTGGGTTTTCCGCCTTTTGTGCCTCACTTTGGGCGTATGGCTATAAACAAGGGCTCTGCAAATTGTAACGACCTTTACCAGATGTTTGTGAAATGCATAGCTTCACAACATCAGGAAATTTCAACATTTGTGGACTTCAAATACGTTTTTCAAAAAGCGTTTCTTAGATGGACTAATTGGCCATTGAAAAAAAGAGTTTCTATGAGAGAATGCTCCCACTAAAATATCTGTTGGCAGGCTTTTTCTCTATCCCAAGCCTGCTTTTAGCATTTTTTTTTTCAGGAACGTTTTTTAAAAACGTTTGGCAGCTCGAAAAATATCAAGAAGTATGTTAAATTTAAAATAATCCCAAAGTGTGCATATGTAAATTTTGACAACTCTTCTTGCCCAAGCTCATAATTAGCATCTATTTGTGCCTTCACCATTTATTCAGCGGATACAAAGCTCATACAAAGCTTTTTTCATAATGCCCAGATCCGTACCTTGATGCAGTGGTGACAAATAATGCACTGGGGTGGAAGCGGGTGGACTATTTTGTGCAGTACTGTTCTGTCAAGATCGTTTAAACTAGATGTGCTAATGTAGGTTCAGGAGAGGGAAATGCAAAAATATCAGATTTTCAGAACCTCCATGCAATGCCTTTGTAGACTGATTATAATTAATGTAAATAGCATTTATTGACATAATCACTGGGTGTCCTGGAGATGTGACATTGAGCTGACCTTGGATATGTCTGATCTAAGCAATTGTTTGGGAAAATCTGTTCAGGAACTGTTATACCCTACAATCTGATGAGCTTCTATTCTCTTGTCACACAGGGAGAACCAGGCCCACCAGGGCAATCTGGATCCGATGGCCCTGGAGGACAGACGGGATCACCAGGCCTGCGTGGAAACACAGTCCAGGGACCTGCGGTAGGTAATTGATTCTGGACCCTACAGAGCAGACCTTTATGTCTGCTGATGCCCTCTAGAGGTGGCACGTGGCTGCAGCGAAGGCATGTGAAGCTTGCACTGGCTGTACCTGCATTCTTTCATTGTATCCTGGTTCCATTTTGACCTCTGAACTCAAATATACTCCATCCTCCCACTGGGGTGTACAGTCTGCAACATGCACCATAGTTGTAGGTGAAGCACCGTAGTCATTGTCATGGATCCGTCTTCTGTATCCTGGTCCTAGACACCTCTCTTCATGTGCAGATGGGCCAGTTCACACCTCTGTGTCTGCCAGCTGTCGTCTAATACACAAAACGTTTTCTCATCATCCTCCTCCACTCAAGTAATGCTGGACTCTGCTCCTCCTTCCGCCTTAACGCCTCTCTTCTGATCACTTATGTTAGCCAGGTCTGGTGAATTAGTGGACTAATGCTTCCACTGTAGGGACCTGCGTTTGACCTTATGGTCACAGATTCAAATCCTGAGGGGTCCACTCATCCTTTCAGCATTCTGAGGTTGATAAAATGAGTACCATCAAGTTGGGTAACAATAAACATGTTATTCAGCCGCAAGATACACTTGTCTGGGTGAATATGTGCTTTACAAATACACATTTTATGTAACCCATGACACCAGAACACATTGGAGCCTCTCTTCTGGCTTTCCTTGGCTTCCTGCAAAATTTCTTAAAGACCTAAAATGTGGCACAAACTTGATCATATGTTTACATCTTACAACACACTTTAGACAGCCCCATTTGAAATACACTAGTTTGATCCCTTTTCTGTTATCTAACTTAGCCAAGCCTCCCGTGCTGCCGCTTGTCCACCATTTCATTAACTTGAACCTCACTCATCTAGAGACAAATCATCCTGGGGAGCTCAATGACGTGATAAGGAAGCAATTCCTTCCTTTAAAAGATATTTTAAGTCAAAAAGTGGCCTCCCTCTTCAAAGAGCTTGCAGCCATAAACACACAAAAGTCTGTACCTGGTTCCTTAGTATAAGAGATGAAAACATTGAAGCTTACAATAAGGCCTGGGTGAAATGTAAATATCACGGGTATAATTCGCATAATTTTGGGAATTTCATGTTATGCTTGTACAGCAAAATTCCTGAAATGATGGCACTATACCACATTGCGTAATTACATCACTGTTCTTAGCAAAATTATAAAACAGGAATCCAGAATCAATGTGATTTGGGGCTATTGTTTTTTGCAAGTGTGCTTCTTGCACTATATTTTAGCGTAAAACTGCGTCCTTGTGTCAAAACATTGACACAAAGACGCATTTTATGCTAAGCTACATTAGTAAGTGACAGATTTGCAACTCATATAATTATGTGTATTACGTACTGTTTTTCTGAACTTTCACGGTAATACGTAAAAGCAAATTACACAAATTTCACACGCCCCTATTTATAATGCCCAAAGCAGAACAAGCATTTGCAATGCAATCGGTCTCACCTTTGGGACCTTATATGTATTTAGCTATGCAGCACATTAATCTGGGTGCTGAAACATCTACTGTTCTTTAACATGGAGGGAAAGAAAGCACCAAACTGCGGAACGCGCCAGGTATGGGAACACATGGAGAGAAATACTGCCTATCAGCGGGAAACTGTATTGTCCATTGCTCTGTTTTTAATATAACATCAGCCCCTTCGGTGGTCATATCACTGAAAATACAAGATTTGAAATAAATATTATTCTGTATGGGTGCTCGTTTAATACAAGATTCTATGGCCTGGAATCTAGGGAATGCTAAAGTGATTCTGGTATTTTAATGACCTCTGCTGGTCGTTTTCTATCAAGAAAGTTAAATAGAGGCAGTTGCCAGAAAAATAAAAAAAGAAAGTCCCTAAGCAGAAAGCAATTCTGGTATTTTACTGACCTCTACTGGTCGTTTTCTATCAAGACAGTTAATTAGAGGCAGTTGAACAAGCAGAAAGCAATTCTGGTATTTTACTGACCTCTACTGGTCGTTTTCTATCAAGACAGTTAAATAGAGGCAGTTAAACAGAAAAAAAAAGTCCCTATGGCAAAGCCGGAAGCAGACAAGTCCTAGGGCTGATCTCCAGATCCCACAAAGTACATACAACAGATCTTCCAGACAGCGCAAGCACTGTCTAGGCTCGAACTAAAAAATGTGAAGCGCCCCAGAGTAGAACACAAGTGTGTTAGTTTCACTTTCCAGTCAAAGAAGTGTATTTTCCCACTGAAAATAATGCACAACACCACCAGATTGTATCTTTCCATGAATCTTTCAGAACTATGTTTTCTTAGATATCCTTTCTATGCATCCACAGCAGATAAGGTGATCTTCTCGACCAGCACCGACGACACACTCAGCACCGCCGAACACCTGCACTTCCAGATCCACACCGATCCCAACACCACCCTCAGAGATACCCTCGTCTACAGACCCCCCGGACCCCGGCCCCAGTTCAATGACTCCAACGCCGACTTCGTCAGCATGCACGCCCTTGCCTCCACAGACTACATCCTCCTCGGGGACCTGAACTTCCACCTCGAACAACAACGACACCAACTCCACCACCATGATTGACAACCTCGCCAACCTCGGACTCCGACAGCTCGTCACAACGCCCACCCACTCCGCCGGCCACACGCTCGATCCCATCTTCTCCGCAAGCCCCCACGTCACCTTCAGCCACACCACCGAACTCCACTGGACCGACCATCGCTGCATCCACTTCACCTTCCGGAAACGCACCACCGCACTCAACAGATCCTCCGCCACAGCTGGAGCAAAATCACCGAAGACCAGCTAAACACCACCCTCGCCCAAAGCCCACCTGCCGACCCCACCGACACCGCCGCCCGCAATCTCCGGAGTTGGATCGACAACTGCGCCGACACTCTCGCCCCAATCAAGAAACCCTCCAACAGGCACACTAACAAGAAAGCCAGCTGGTTCATCGCGGACCTCCAGGCCTCCAAGCAAACCTGCCGCACACTAGAGAAGAAATAGCACCGCGAACAGACACCAGACAGCTACGCAGCCCACAAGAACGCCATCCGTAGACACCATCACCTCATCAGATCCGCCAAAAGGGCCTCCTTCAAGGACCGACTCGACAACAACGTGCACAACAGCAAAGAGCTCTTCAACATCGTGAAGGAACTCTCCAACCCCAGCTCCAACAACAACGACATCCCACCATCGCAAGACCTGTGCGACTCCCTTGCCACCTTCTTCCATCGCAAAATCGCAGACATCCATGACAGCTTCAACGACCTGACTGCCCCGACAACCACCGACAACGCAGACCCCGTGGCCACCACCCACATCGACCCCCTGCTCACCTGGACCAACATAAACGACGACGACACCATCAAAATCATGAACACAATGCACTCCGGCTCTCCGTCAGACCCATGCCCACACCACATCTACAACAAAGCTAGCTGCACCATCGCACCCCATCTCCGCAAGGCCATCAACATCTCCTTCGAGACCGCGACCTTCCCGGAGAGCTGGAAGCACGCCGAGATCAACGCCTTACTCAAGAAACCCAAGGCGGATCCGAGGGACCTCAAGAACTTCCGGCCCATCTCCCTGCTCCCGTTCCCCGCGAAGGTCATCGAGAAGACCGTCAACAGACAGCTGACCCGCTACCTCGAGGAGAACAGCATCCTGGACCCGTCCCAGTCCGGGTTCCGCAGCAACCACAGCACCGAGACTGCCCTCATCGCCGCCACCGATGACATCAGGGCCCTACTGGACAACGGCGAAACCGCGGCCCTCATCCTCCTGGACCTATCTGCCGCCTTCGACACTGTCTGCCACCGCACCCTACGCACACGCCTCCACAACGCAGGGATCCGAGACAAGGCTCTGGATTGGACCACCTCCTTCCTCTCCGGCAGAACCCAGAGCGTCCGCCTCCCCCCTTTCCGCTCCGAAGCCTCCGAGATCATCTGCGGCGTACCCCTAGGATCATCCCTCAGCCCGACATTATTCAACGTCTACATGGCACAGCTCGCCCACGTCGCCCGACTGCACGACCTCAACATCATCTCCTACGCCGACGACACCCAGCTGATACTCTCACTCACCAAGGACCCCCTCACCGCCAAAACCAACCTCCACGAAGGAATGAAAGCCGTCGCCGAGTGGATGAAGAACAGCTGTCTGAAGCTGAACTCAGACAAGACAGAGGTCCTCATCCTCGGATCCACCCCCTCAGCATGGGACGACTCCTGGTGGCCGTCCGCTCTGGGAACAGCACCTACACCCACCGACCACGCTCGCAACCTGGGATTTATCCTCGACTCTACGCTCTCCATGACCAAGCAAGTCAACGCCGTCTTTTCCTCCTGCTTCAACACCCTCCGCATGTCCGCAAGGTCTACAGGTGGATCCCCACCGAAACAAGAAGAACGGTCACCCAGGCCCTCATCAGCAGCAGGCTGGACTAAGGAAACGCCCTCTACGCAGGAGCCTCGGCCAAACT
The DNA here is from genome assembly GCA_963921515.1 of Calotriton arnoldi. Lineage (NCBI taxonomy): Eukaryota > Metazoa > Chordata > Amphibia > Caudata > Salamandridae > Calotriton > Calotriton arnoldi. The sequence continues at coordinate 1,443,043 of CAWUFW010002974.1, forward strand.
CCTGAAACGACTAAAACGCATACAGAACGCCTCCGCACGCCTGATCCTCGACATCCCTCGCCACGGCCACATCACACCACACCTGAAAGACCTGCACTGGCTTCCCGTCAACAAGAGGATCACCTTCAAGCTCCTCACCCACGCACACAAGGCGCTCCACAACACAGGACCGGCATACCTCAACAGACGACTCACCTTCTACATCCCGAACCGACAGCTCTGCTCCGCCGACCTCGCACTCGCCACCATCCCCCGCATCCGAAGAACGACCACCTGCAGGAGATCATTCTCCCACCTCGCCGCCAAGACCTGGAACACCCTCCCCATCCTCCTACGGCAGACCCAGGACCTACTAACCTTCAGGAGGCTCCTCAAGACCTGGCTATTCGAACAGTAGCAGCACCCCTCCCCCCCAGCGCCTTGAGACCCTCACGGGTGAGTAGTGCGCTCTACAAATGTCTTGATTGATTGATCTATCATATTCTAAGCAGCGTGTACCAACTTCATTCCTAAAATGTGTACATCTATTTCCTCCAAATGATTTTCCAAATGTCTATTGAGCTAACAATTCTTGGTCTGACATCAAAGGCTTCACCAGTGAGGACATTGTATCCTTAAGCTCTTAACTGCCACTAGTGGCGTAGAAAGGGGGGCTGAGGCGGCGGTTTGCCCTGGGCAGCACGAGTTTTGGGGGCGGCGAACCCGCTTTACCTGAGGCTGTCGTGGAGCGGCAAATGTAGGAATCACCAGCACCTCACCCCCGCTTTTACATGCAGCCGCTGCAAGTCGGCAAATGCAGGGACCGCCACGGGCGGCCAAAGGTCTAGCTACGCCACTGACTGCCACCATAAAGGCACAAGCTAAAGTGCATTTGCCATATGTCCCACCCCGACAGTAAAAGCTGAATAACTTCACTCCCACTCAAAACCTGTTAATTCCTCATTACATCAAAGACAAATGTCACACCACCCACCTCTCTAATGTAGACTTTATTAACCTGACTAAGACTCCGCCCTTCTATGATGTCGCCAATCCTCGACATATGGCACTTTTCGCGCCAGTGAGTGCCTTGTGCTTGTTTCCCTCGTAGATGTCTCAACACTCCCAGGGGAAAGGTATGCCAACTTTCACTTGAGTACAGAAAGGAGAAAGTGGGGAAAATTAAATATAAAAAAAAATACATTAATCTCAATTTTCACGCGAAATCCTAAACATGTAGCCTGTTCAAGCTTTGGTTGTTTTTTGTAGATTTTGTAAACTTTTCAAATTTGCTCGTTGGTTGTTACAATATGCAAGACTTACAATATACAGACTCCCTGTAAAGCTACCTCACTCAACCTTCGTAATGCACACAAAACTGTTTGAGGGTAGTAGTGCCAGGCTTTATTGTGTGAATAATGATGACACATCTGAGCCCTCTGGCCCCAATGTGGTTCGTGAGCCTCTGTTTGGTGATCCAATGGCATCCTTTCATGAGGTGCATGAAACTGCACCTGATACTGCAAACCAGAAGCGCAATATGAACGCAGGAAACCATCTGAGTCTGCAAAACCAACCCCTTGTGTCGTATCTAAAATTCATTGCGAGGCTACAACAGTAATCCTTGATGACATACACAAAATTGTGTTGTGCTCTACAACACTCAATCTGCATGACTTAAACTCCATCTGAGGCTACAACAGCCAAGCCTGCATGCCTTGCACGAATGATTATCTGAAGCTAGAACATCTAAACCTACATGCCTTACATGAATCACTGTCTAAAGCTACAACAGCCAAGATGCATGTCTTACATGAATGACTATCTGAATCTCCATCCAAGCCGGCGTGCCTTATATGAATCACTATCTGAATCTCCATCCAAGCCTGCATGCCTTATATGAATCACTATCTGAAGCTATAACATCTAAACCTACATGCCTTACATGAATCACTGTCTAAATCTACAACAGACAAGCTGCATGTCTTACATGAATGACTATCTGAATCTCCATCCAAGCCTGCTTGCCTTATATGAATCACTATCTGAATCTCCATCCAAGCCTGCTTGCCTTATATGAATCACTATCTGAATCTCCATCCAAGCCTGCTTGCCTTATATGAATCACTATCTGAAGCTATAACATCTAAACCTACATGCCTTACATGAATCACTGTCTAAATCTACAACAGCCAAGCTGCATGTCTTACATGAATAACTATCTGAATCTCCATCCAAGCCTGCATGCCTTATATGAATCACTATCTGAAGCTTCAACATCCAAGCCTGCATGCCTTACATGAATGACTATCTGAATCTCCATCCAAGCCTGCATGCCTTATATGAATCACTATCTGAAGCTTCAACATCCAAGCCTGCATGCCTTACATGAATGACTATCTGAATCTCCATCCAAGCCGGCATGCCTTACATGAATCACTATCTGAAGCTTCAACATCCAAGCCTGCATGCCTTACATGAATGACTATCTGAATCTCCATCCAAGCCGGCATGCCTTACATGAATCACTATCTGAAGCTTCAACATCCAAGCCTGCATTCCTTACATGAATGACTATCTGAATCTCCATCCAAGCCGGCATGCCTTACATGAATCACTATCTGATGCTACAACAGCAATCAGACATGTCTAATATTAAACTTCACCTGAGGCTGCAGCATCGAAGCCTGCATGCCTTACATGAATCACTGTATGACGCTACAAAAGCCAAGGCTGCATGCCTTACATGAATCACGTCTGAGGCTGCAACATCAAAGCCTGCTTGCCTTACATGCTTTACATGAATCACTATCTGAAACTACAACACCGAGTTTGCATGACTTACATGAATTACTATCTGATGCTTTTTACAAGCCTCACATGAATCCCTATCTCAGGCTACAACACCAAGGCCTGCAGGTTTACTGGTGACATCTTGCTAGCATGGTGTCCATAACCCTCTACTGAACTTTATAGCCATCAACGTGGACCATTTCAATCTTGTTTTTGTAGTGTGTCTGCCCCTTGCTGCATGACTCTGTGGCACTAATAATTTGTAAGGGAGCTTAATAAACATGCTCATTTTGTGTTCCAGGGTTCGCCTGGCGCCAAAGGGGACAGAGGAGAGAGTGGAAGCCCCGGTCTGCAGGTGAGATGACTGTTGGTGTATCTTGTGTCCTCTCAGGCAGGGCTATGGAGCTTTCATTATCCAGGGACCAGTCTGCGTATGAGACATATTTATGACTGTTTGACAGGCTGTCTCAACTCTTCATTTTAATCTGTTTAACAAAAAGCCACTAGCTTGTCACAGAGCACCCCAGACTTTACACTCCTAGGGTGAATGTAACAGAAACTTAATGCGCTGCTCTGGTTGGTTGACTGTCCAAAACACTCGGGCTCTGATCTCATTGGTTGACTGTTACAGATACATTATGTTGTGCTCTCTTTGCTTGACTGCCCAAAACACTCTGACTCTTCTCTCATTGGTTGACTGCCCTAGCCTTTTCAGACTCACCTCTCATTGGCTTGCTAGCCCAGAATACTTTCACAATGCCATCGTTGATTGACTGTCCCAGAAGGGAAATATTCTAAGGGTGGTATTAATGTGTAGGTAAAGGGATTACCCCAATTTTACATGCTGTTCTAATGATTATCGAATGTGGAGCTATTTTGTTTTTATGTGTCTCTGTGTTTTTATGATTGTGTGCATGAGCGCGCCATTTTTTACCAGAAAGACCTCATTTATGAGTTTTGGAGCATGAAAATTTCCTTGATTCGCCCTTGGTGATGTTTCCTATAGATTCATATATTTTAAGACTGTTTGGAAAAGTGGAAATTGGAGTAAGTATACTCCCAGCAAAATGTGCTGTTAAAGAAGTTCGAAAGTGAGTGGAGTTGTGCCTTTGACAACAAACAAAAATGGAAATATTTCAATGATCAGATTTGCTTCAGCATTTTTGCGGGAAAATCATCAATAAATTTTAAGGTGCTTGAAGAGTGCACAACGAGTATTGCAAATTGGGTTCCCCTCATTTACACTTTGCATGCTTGCTCAAGATCACAATCCTGAGAATGGTGGTGAATGAATGCTCTGGCACACACTGTGTCTGCTCAATGCCCATTGACAACTAGCGCATGAGCAAATAATTATTTATCAACTAGCAATAGTGTAAACATTGACAGTAAAATCACTAAGAACAGACAATTTAACCAGTGTCCAGCCTCAGTCATCGTACTTCTTAGTGCTCTTAATGCTACAATGTATACCCCTCATGCCCAACATGTGATTATCCTTGACGACAACTCAAACCCTCATCAAGTTTATCGGATGCTAAAGAGCCCAGCATCCGGTACACAACCACCCATCTAAGTGTACAATACCCAAACCTTAAACCAACATGTTATTACCCTTGATTACAACTCCAACCCGAGGTCATGTTTATATGATGCTAAAGAGCCCATCATCCGGTAGATAAGAAACCATCTAAGGATACAGTACCCAAACCTTAAGATGACCATGTGCTACCACCACAGACAACACCACCTCACGGTGAAGATGTACACAAGGCTCCATAGGAGGCTTAACCACTTATCATTGTGTACATGAGACTCAATCTAAGGTGAGAGTGCCCAAACCTAATGATATACGTAAGATGAGATCTGAAACAAGTCCACCCCACCCTCCAAGATGTACCTGTGACTAGTCTAGAACATCCACCGTCATGTAATTGAGACTCCTTCTAAGGCTACACATTTTATGATGCAAATAAGCTATGATCCCAGACAACACAACTCCACCCTCTGAATGTACACAAAACTTCATCTGAGACTCAAACACTTATCAATGTATGCACGGAACTCCATTGAAGGCTACACGTTTAAACCTTATGATGTACATCAGATATTACCTGAGACAAGACATTGCTACCGTCAAGGCATACGCAAGACTCCTTATGAGACTAAATCACCCATCCTCAAGTGTATGATTCTCCAATCAAAGTCATATCTTGCAAACCTTGTAGTGTACACAAACTACGTCCTCAGACAACACAACCAACCCCTTAGGATGTACGTGAGACTTCCTCTGATGTACATAAGATACAGTGTGAGACAACACCATCCAACTCTCAAGATGTAGGTGAGACTCATACTGAGGCTTAAACTCATATGATCATAATATCCACGGGGATGTTGTTTATTATCACATATATTGTGATATACTTTGCTTTTGCAGAGCACTCTGACAAGTAGTTTGCTGGTGTTAATTAAAAAGTACATGTTCATATTTGCGCATGTGTTGCTTATTAGTACATTTTTTAGCACTTGTTTATTTGTACTTTGGATAACATGTGCATGTTTTAAAGTTTAAGTAACTAGATGAATGTCTATTTTGCTATCCCTTTTTTAATTTTCTTGGCTTTTCTTTTCCCCAATACTGTAGCAGTATTGGTGCTTTCTTACTGTAGTCTGCGAACATCCTGTATGTCAAACATCATTTTTACTCCTCTTTTTTATAAGAGATTTATTTTTTAACCGTGAGCATCCTTAAAGACACACATTTATTTAAATCCAAATTTGGTTGTAAATAAAGGATATAAAAGGCACTTATGTTTCAAATTTTTGTGCTTACACATGATTTTAAAAATGAAATACACACTAAAGGCAAACATCTGTAGCTTCAGAAAATACAGGACAAACTGTAAAAATGGCGGGAAGCCCTTGTCTCTACTCTTCTGAATTTGAAAAATATTCCACTGCCATGCTCTATTAAATCAAATTGTCGCACAGTGCATCATCTCGTAATGCCACCACGATCAGGCAGTTAAAATATTGTTCACCCTGAGTGATGGTCCTAGAACCCTTGGATAATGCTTCTTTTTGGCTAAGTGACCCATGTGTTACATCCCTACTGAGAGCAGTGCCAAGAACGTATTTCAGACTGTTTGCCGTGAGAGAGAAGAAGGGCTCCTTGCACTTTCAGTCAGCATATTTCTGAATGTTGTGTACTGCACATAACTGAGCATCTGTGCCCCTTGGACCACACTGGTGTCTCAGTGCATGTGGTCACGAAGAGGTGCCTTCTACAAGTAGTCTTGGTACCCAGTATTGACAGCAGTAGAGGATTTTTGCAATCCAGCGTGTGAATGAAGAATCTCAAACGTGGGCTTCTTCGTTTGCCAGATGAACTCCATGCTTTCCTGAAAAAGTACATGGACAAGCCTTATAGATGGTGGCCTGTCCACCTCATATTAATCGATGTTTGCAATTTATGATAAGGTGGAGTTGTTTCCTGTAATGTCAGTTCTTGTTCGAATCCTATCTAAAGGTGACATTCACGACAGGGAGGTACGTCGCAGTGCATTTGTTCCATTAATTTGGTTGTATTCTTTGTCCCTATGCTACTGTTTTCTCCCAGATTTTTGCTCTTAGTAGTTTGATCTTCTGCTGGATTCTACAGCTGGAATTCTTGCTTGACTCTTTTCTCCTTCTTAGGAGTAGTTTAGTGTCTGTCTGATTTTCTTCGGTTTTAATCCTAATCTTCAGTCAAGAGCCATATGATTGCCAAGCAGGTGTTTTCCCTTTCTTTGCTACCCAACATGGACTCTTTTAAGGAGACACTTGGCACTTTTTTCACTTATGCTATTTTGTGCAGGGTGGCTTGGCGACTACTGTGACATGTCACCCTTTCAACGTTCAATCAGGAATGGACCTCAATAGACCTTTTTTCAATGTCCAGTCCTGGACACCGAATACTCAGGGAGAGCTTTCATTGCAGGCATTGACAGTTGCAGTACCAAGCGCTCCAGATCATGCTTGCTAAATACCATTACCCTGATTCAAACTGCATTGGAGCACTTGTACATGAGACTGCTGAAACATGATAAACTCTAATTCTGTAATCACTGGCTCTCCTGACCCATTTTTGATTGGGTTCCCGCAATTGAGTAACATAATTTGGGAGCATTTGGTATTCCGTGACTATGTTCAGGTGATTAGACTGTCAGGTTTGTGAGCCGGCTATATAAATCTTATTTTTATCCTCTAAACGGCCCTGTCTTGATGTTGACCCTAGAATTACTTCTGTTTGCTTGGGGCAAATAGATCAGAATGATTTTTGTCTAGCTTAGATCTGCACCATTTTTGCCTCTGGTGGTCTTTTGATCTTCTCTGAGTTCACAGGAGGTCTGCATTGGTTATCCATGAGAAATAATCTCTCTTTAAGAGTTACCAATTAACTTGGTGTGCCTGGGGATGAACAGTACATCTGTTCAATTTTAGAGGGGATTCCCCAGGCCATGGGTTTATTGGACATGGTCACTAAACCTCTCTTAGGTAGAGAGTCTGTCGATTGAAAGAGTGTGAAGGAGGGTTGTCTGCATTGGGTCAGCTTTTTGCTGAATTTCTGTAAGCCGGGTTAATTTGTATATATTTCAGCTTTGCTCCATGTCTTTGCTGATCTGTCTCCATGTTGTTGCAGGGCCCTCCTGGACCCCAGGGATCTCCGGGTCAAGATGGATTGCAAGGACTACTGGTACCATCTCCTGACATCTTCCACCAGCCTATGACTTTGTCTTGCACACAGTCTTATCCCTTTCTCTTTTTGTCTTTCTTCTGTTTTTTCCTTTACCCTTGTCATTTTTCTTGTTACCACATTTTCACTCCATCATGGCCACCTTCACCTTATTTTGTCTCATTAAACTCCTGTAATTGTCTGTCCTCTTCTTTGTCTATTTTGTGTCTTGCTTTGGGGGGTCATACTTACCGTCATACATCTATCTATCTATCTATCTATCTATCCATCCATCCATCTATCTTCCCATCCATCCATCCATTTAGGAAGGTAGGATCCTTCTGCATGGGTACCCCCACTTTTTGCCTGGTACCAAGCTGTGTTTTGACAAGTCTGACTGGGATCCTGCTAATCAGGACCCCAGTCTATCTGCTTTCTCCCTAAACTGTTATGTACCCTTGTCTGTCCCTAGTATATGGTACCCATGTACCCAGGGCATAGGTACACCAGAGGTCCCCCACGGGCTGCAGCATGTATTATGCCACCCATGAGAGACCATTCAAAATGGAACTACAGGCCTGCCATTGCAGCCTGTGTAAGTTGGTGCATGCACCACTTACTTAAGATATAGGTTCACTATATCTAAGGGTCACTGCACTTAAAACCTATAAGTCACCCCATAGCAGGCCTTTACAATCCTGAAGGCAGGGTGCTTGGTTCTAAGTGAGAGGGTGCCTCTGCATGAGCAGGACACCCCTGCAGCCTACGGAGTCCATTCTCCCGGGTTGTCAGTGAACCAGCCATATACTAATATAGAGAAGCATTACTCGACCGCGTGATGACCATCTCGAAAACGGCTGCAACAAACCCTATCGTATTTGGCGTCAAACATGTTGGAATCATACCCCCATACCGGTAACCGGTGTGGGAGGTATGAATCCACCCACCAGGAGCTCCTTCCGTGGAGCTCTCGGTGTTCCCGGTACCAGCCTTCTAGCTCCGCACAGCACAAAATGGTTGCTGCCAACCAGAGACACATTTCTGCCCTCCTGCTGCTGAGCCAAGCTCGAGCAGAGGAAGGCAGGACAATAGGCATACTGTCACAGGGAGGTGTGACCACCTCTCAGACAGGATTTAGTGTATTAGGGCTGGGTGGGTGCGCTTGCCAACGGCTGAAATTCTGCATGATGCGCACATTTGGTGTCCCTGTGCACAGTCAAGTTCAAACCAGTCCTGCAAGCCGTTGGCACCCGCTCTGGCATGAAACTGGGCAAAGGACATGGGAGTAACCTCCCTCCTATCCAGACCCTCCCCTGGGAGGACCCCTGAATCTTTCCAACCCCTCTCCTGTGGGTACGTAAGGGCTTTCCTGGCTGTAGGACCTTAGATTCGTCGTGGACAAGATTCAGAACTGAAACCACTGCACTTCGACAGTCTGGGAACTCTGGACTTTGCTGGACTTCGTTTGGGCCTGACTTCATCTCCCTCTCAGTCTGCTGCATCGTCTGTGCCTGCGCACCATACAGGATCCATGCAGTACCTGTGGAGCATCCAAGACACCTGAAGATAATCTTCCTTGGAGTGAAGGAGTTACTCCCCTACATTCGTAGGCACCGCAAAACTGCTGACCGGTCTGCTGATCCTGAGCTCCTAAGGACTCCGATGGGTTCAACAACACAGGTGGTGATTATCCCCAGCTCCCGAGGCCTGAGCTGCCCTCTCACCAAGTTTGAGGTCAGAATCCCTTGTGGGGGCTGCAATAACCGAACCACTGTGCACTGTGTACTTTTGCAGTTGCATATGCTTGTTGGTGACTCTGTGACAAGTGCATTGGGCTCCACGTAGCCCCAACCTCTGGCAACTTCTTGCACCAAGATCTTCAGCCACATCGCCCCGTGGGCACCGTGGCCTGCTCCTTTTGGTGAGCTGCTCGAGGTCCTCTCGCGACTCCTGAGCCTCTGGCCTGTGGGTCCAATTGAGGGTCATCTTTGATTTCCTTGGGCTCCCCTGATTGCTCGGGGACTGCCCTGACCCGCCTGATCGTGGTGAGTCCCCTGGACCTTGCTGGTCCGACCCGTACATTGTCTTGACTTCCTGTGTGGGTTGCATTTGCCAAGGCTTGTTGGTGCTCCCGTCGGACACTGACCCCTCAGCTCTCGACATCCTTTGTGGGACAGCTCGTATCCGGCTCCTGGTTGTCCTCAGCATCCTCTGATCCTCACAGCTGCAGAGTCAAGGTCACTGTCAACTATCCTGAAGCACCCGACATCGGTGGGCATTCCTCTACCGAGCCCCTGGTCACTCCCAAGTGACCCAGACTCTGTCCCCTCTGCTTTCAGGTACTCTCCTTAAGAATCCATGTTTGGATTCCTCCAGACACTTACTCCTCTTCCAGCAGCGGCACTTTCCTGAAGTCCTCCATTGGGTTCGACAGCAGTTTCCGACACCCCCTTCACACCTATGCACCCGGCTTCCCTGGGATAGGTAACTTGGGTACTTCGGTATCCACGGGTGGGGTGGCTCTCCAACCTTCTGTCTTCCACTGGGTTTCTTCAGGGTCCATTGGGAAGGGACCCTAATCTTTAAACTTCCAACCGTGACTTGCACATAGACTTGTCCGGAGCACGCTGTTGTGTTCACACACTGCACACGCACTCCGTGGGGTCCCTATCTACTCACCTTGGGTGGTTTCTTGGGGTCCCAGCAATTCTACGTCCTCTCGATATTGTCCTGACTTGAGTCATGATTCTTAGACCACTTTCTTAGTATATGGTTTGGTCTCCCCTTGGTGCCCACTGTGTATTTGTGCTATTTACTGTGATTTCTTTGCTAAAGTATTGTGTGCTTTGTGTCTATCTCCATGTGGGAGATACTGTAACGTACTAAGTTGTGTTATATAATAAATACATATTTTTATAACTACTGTGTGGTTCTCCTTTCATTTAATCTATACTATAAGATTTCATTCAGGTAAAACAAGCTGCTTTACACTCCTTCAAGACTAAGCCTGAAGGCTGCTCTCCACAGCTACCACTTGGATAGATTTCTAAGGTTGTCGGAGACCTCTTAAATCATCATAAGGGTTGTCTGGACTGGTGCAAGGTGCCCACTTACATTAGTGGACATCATATACCAGGCCAGCTTCTCACATTAACCTATATCTTAAGTAAGTGGGGCATGCACCAACTTACACAGGCTGCAATGGTAGTTACATTTTGAATGGTCTCTCATGGGTGGCATAATACATGCTGCAGCCCATGGGAGACCTCTAGGGTACCTATGCCCTGGGTACATGGGTACCATATACTAGGGACTGACCAGGGTACCCCAGTATCCAATCTGGGGTGCACCTAAGTACATAGTATAACAGTTTAGGGAGAAAGCAGATAGACTGGGGTCCTGATTAGCAGGATCCCAGTCAGGCTAGTCAAAACACAGCTTAGTACCAGGCAAAAAGTGGGGGTGCCTATGCAGAAGGATCCTACCTTCCTACAATCTATCTATCTATCTATCTATCTGTCTGTCTGTCTGTCTGTCTGTCTACAACTTACTGTGTATGTCTTTCTTGCTCGCCCGTTTGTGCTCTTGCTCTTTCTTTCTCTTACTATGTTACTTAATTTTTCCTCCTCTGCTCCCTTCTCCTTTCTCTCTCATTATCAAATTGAATTCAAATAATTTAAATTAAATTAATTTTCTCGTATACTTATGTGTATTAAATATAAAGAAAGCTGCAAAATGGTTATATTCTCACCTTTCAATTTTTGATACAATGATATGCCTGCCAACATAGTTGAGTAAACATACTTGACATTGCATTTCGTGTCTAACCTGATAAAAGGATGTAACATACCCACCAAGCAGCTATTTCTGTCAACACTGTCTATTAGAGTGATGGGTTTATTTTTATTTTCCCCATTTCTTAGGATTCATTTTTCTTAGAAAAACTATACTCCTTTCATTTCGCTGTATTTGACATTTCCACGCTGTCACACTACCTGGAAACCTGGCAACTCTGAGCTGCACTTCTGTCTGTGCCGCCCTTTTTGGAGCCAAAGTTAGTGGTCACTAATATCTGGTGACTACCTGCCTGTGTTTTGTATCCTTGGCATTGATGAGGTAGTCTGATTTGTGCAAACTACTGTTGTTGGTCCAAATGATGACCCTATTATCAGTGATGCTGCAGAAGAGCTTGCTTAGACATTTGATGACGCGCATGCCGCAGAGTCACTTGCGTTAGGCACATCTCTCCTTCAGTGATTGGTGCGATTCATCCTTCTGCCCATGTCTTAGATTATAGGATGGCATTAGGCAGTGTCAGCAAGCCTTACTAAATCTTTGGGGAGCTGCATTCAGTATCTCGTTTGACATCTTGTTTGGGCTGCGTGCCTGAAGCCTTTCTTCCATTACTTGAACAGTGATAGGGTTATTATGGGGGCTCCGTTATTATGTAGTGGCATTCACTAGCAAATATAAATGTATTTCTGGTCCTGATGGGACAGTTGAGACTGGACAATAGTAACCCTGCGACCTTCTCAATCATTGGCTACCTGTGCGCCTGGGAGGGGCTGCTTACACGGGTTATTCCTGCTGTGCCTTTTGAGGTGTTTGTGGATGAGTGGTTCATTGTACCCCAAGCCTCCACTCCATGAAGTGTCCATGTTGACTGCCTCTGCCTCAAGACGTCCTTCTGTCACTATCTGTTGAACTCACTTTGTGAACTCACTTCTGCCTTTCCATCCACAGGGCTTCCAAGGATTTGATGGGAATGCCGGGCCCCCGGGACCTCCGGGCCCTAGGGTAAGAACTTGTGGGTTGCAGTCACAATGGGGGCTACCTGTGGTTTATGTATGCTGCAGATCATAAGGGACATGTGCACACAACACAGATCTGAATAACACACCAAAGGCACACTACAGAACACACAGTTCATTATCACCAGGCACTTGTAAGGGGCCAGCCATATCAAAGAAATTTGGGACTGATGCAAAAAAATGGTGCAAATTTATTTGTATTACTTTTCCCTCTTGAGTGATATGGAATAGACAGAAGAGATTTCACTCCAGATCACAAAGAAAGAAGTTTGTACCAAAGTAAAAATAATGGAGATATCAGTTTTTGGAACCATATGCAGGGCCAGACTGTGACAGAAAACAGGTCGGGCACCAAAATAAAAGTGGTCCCCATTAGCGAATCAGGTAGCTAAACAAAGTGGACCACAGTAGCAAATCAGGTCAGTTTTGAACTTGTGCAGACACAAAGTGTAGGGGGCTTACTTACAAGCCCCTTGCGCCGCGCCGCTGGTACACCACTTTTTCCCATATTAAAAGTGATGCACTGGCGGTGCAAGGGTCTTGTAAATACGCCCCTATGTGTTTTTCATTGTGTGAGAGTCTGTATGCATTTGTGCTTGCTGCAGGCAATGTTTGTGGTAATATCAGGGAAATCAACTGTAACAAGCATTTGCAATGCAATCAGTCTCGCCTTTGGGACCTTATAAGTATTTAGCGATGCAGTGGGAGCACTCCAGCGGGTTGTGGATGGTAAAGATGCACATTGTTGGATAGGAAAGTTGAGGAAGGGCAACTCACAGGGGCTGCAGGAAGTAGGGTATAAAGAGGCATTGCAAAGTGGTAGAGGCACAAAGAAAGGCTGGCGGTGCAGGCAGGCAAAACAGAAAGTGCTAAAGAGGGGTGAGAGACACAGAGCAGCATCAGGTGGGTGACATGCAGAGGGACTGTAGTGTGCAGAGTGGCACATAGTTTTTCCAGCAGGAGGGGAGGACGATGTCCCACAAGAGCTGTAGGGGTGGGAGCACAGAGGGCCTACAGGGGGTGAGGGCACACAAATGGCCTGGAGGGGCAAATCAGGGTGGTCTGGGGCACACATAGTGCCAGTAGAGTCTGGGCAGGGTGACTCACAGACTCAAACGGATGAAGTCACCTATGATCATTCTGCTCTGACTGGGCTCAGGACTATCCAATAAACACATCAAGCGAAATACTATCTACATAAGTAATTTTTCCCCAGCAGCGTAATATTGCACCTCGACATACCATCATAGAATTATAAAAAATGTGGCAATCAAAGTTTTGGAAGTTCCATTACGCCCCAAAAAAATGCCTTTCACGTAAAAATATTCGCCTGTACGACACCTAATTGACCCAAATTGGGGTTTTTAGCATCTCAAATAACAAGGTGACTTTGTAAATGTGAACTATTCCTTGAACTTCCAAAACAGGCTATGCTGAGGGCTGAACTGAACTCACAAAATATTTACTTCGTATAAACATAACAATACCGGTATTGGCTGTTGAAAGATGCATAACTAAGTACAAACGATTAAAAAACAATATTTTATTACTTTTTATTTTATGAAAATATTTTATTGTTTTTCACCAGTCTGCCCACTGAGACCTCCATCTTTTCCTCTGGTGTTTAGTGAAACAAACGTCTAGTTTTCTGATGCTGTCCATATTGTACACCAGCCCCATGAATGGAAGTAGAAAGTTTAAATTAGACAACCATTTCAATATCGAAGCACATTCGTTGCATCGTTAAAAGCTGTGCTGCAAGGCTGGGGGCCTTCATGGTCTTAACCTGGAATACAAATAATCTAACAGAGAGGGCTCACTTTATTAATGCTACTGAAGAAAATCAACAAATATGCATCTTAAATCGGCCAAGTACACGGTGGAATCCTCTCCTCGTGTAGCTGGTGTTTTGTGCTAAATGAAAGCATTTTTGGGAAGGGGTAAATTTGCGGTGATTTAAAGAATGACGCCAGCGATGATATGTTTGGCACTGTTTGAGACCAGGGCTGAAAGTTTCAGGAGTTACCGAGTGAGGGCAGTAGGATTCCAGTCTGAGCTGCAAATACAGATTGTATACAGTCTTAGAAAACTCAAAATGAGTGCAAGTAGTAGAATCGCTGCTGAGTCACCATCTGTGTCAGTGCAGCCAGTGACAACCTCACCAACTTGGTCATGTGTGGCAACACCAGCAGTGCAATGGTTAGTGACTCACCAAAAGAGGCAGTGTCACCAACACAACCTATAGTAGCTGCGTCACACTCTTTGTCAGCAGGACTAGTGCACCGTGCACCAGTGTCATGATGTTATAGTGCAAGCCTAAGTATCTCAACTGCTAACAATGCTAGTACCACGAGTACTCACCCTAGTAGCTCAGTCCCCATCAGTGCACCAGTGACAAGGTGCAAGGCTTAATGATTTAGTTCCTATCAGTGTCAGTACCACAAGTTCAAGCCTCAGTAATTCAGTCAGTGCCAGTACCAGTGTCATAGAACAGTGGGTCTTAATCCATACTAGAAGCCGCAGACCCCCCCAGGCGCTTTCTACTATTTGAACAAGAAAACTATGCACAGAAACAAACCTACATGAAACAAATACACAAATATGAAATGTTTTATTTTATTCACAATTAAAAAATATCTTAATAGTAATTTTGGAGCTCTTAAAAATTTAGTTTTATTTCTAATGCGATTTTGTTGTGATACGCTAGATTTTAGACAAGGATTTAGTAATCCATCAGTGCCAGTACCACCACTGGAAGGCTATCACTAAGTTAGCATTGGTGACAGTACTACCACTGAAAGGGTTTTATCTTAGGTTAGCATCGGTACCAGCACTACCATTGCGGGGCTTGTAGCTTAGTTAACATTGGTGTCAGTACCACCAGTGTATGGCTTTTATCTTAGTTAGCATCGGCGCCAGTACTACCACTGCAAGGCTTTTATCTTAAATTAGCATCGGTGCCAGTACTCTACCAGATGCCTTGGTTTCTCAGTAGTCTCCATTGCAACCGCCATCAATACACCCCGTGGTATCCCACTAGTGACTGGTAAAGTATCCGTGCCACCAGTACAAGCTTTAGTAGCTCAGTCAACATTACCGACAGAACATGGCATGGTGATTCAGGCACCATTAATAGCTCCTTACCTCGAGGCAGGTTTTATGAACTAGCGCCACCAGGCAGTGCCCCGGTAACACCAGTTCATATTCAGTATTACTGTGAACACCTCGCCTTGATCAGGCCAGCAAAGAAACCACTGCAACGGCCTGCAGAGTGCACGTGAGCAACAGTACACTGTGGGTATTCTACTCGAGTAACCACAGAGCCCCAAATTCAAACTGGGTCGATCGCTTTCTTCAGTAGCTCTGACTGGCATCTAATCATCAAGGTTGCGATGACGTATGACTAGCCCTGCAGCTTGCTACCGCCAAGCCAAAGCCCAAAACTACAAAATGACATTCAAAAGCGAAACCTGTAAAAGGTTATTTTCGGTTATGTTTACATTGTCTTGTGCTGCTCTCAGGTGCTGCATCGCGCACTTTGAGCGGGTGACACGGAGAGCTTGTGGTCGCTGCTGCGTCTTACCTGTTGCTCCGAAAACAGCGATGATGTTGCAGGCCATTGCACTTAGGGGTGATCTGCCCGATGCAAGGTGGCGTCTGACACTGAGGAATCCCTGCCTGTGGAGATCTACTCACCGTGTAAGTAAATCCACGTGTAGGCGTTTATTGCCTGTGTGGAACCTGGGGTTGATGATTCATTTGGCGCGTGCTCGGGTGCCCGGAGAGGAGGGCTGGGTTCACGGCATGTGCACAGGGAAGCAGGCGCTGCTGGCAGCATTGTACCTGGCCTCCAGCAGCAGCAGGCCAGGGTTGCAGGGTTACAGAACATTAAAGAAGTTACAGGCAAGCAGATGTGAAACAAACAAGCATTTGCAATGCAATAGGACTCTCATTTACGCGAGACCTATTGCATATTGCATCACGGACAATGGGCAGGAGGGTGGGGGCACGGGCATGGACAACGGGAGTGCTGGCGGGGGGAGAAGGGGGCACAAAGGAGTGCTCACAGTCCACGTACGGTGTAACACTCGAAGTAAAGGGGCCAGTAGCCATGGGAGGTGACAAATGACGACATAGACGTCATAAGGAGGGAATAACAAGCCTCAAAATGAATCAGAAGACAGCATTTACGGAGGACAAAGACACAAGCCAATGGGCGGAGAGTGGGCGGAGCTTCCACGAAGCTTCCACTCCGTACTCAATACTTTATGCCTCGCAAAGCGAGCAGCGCATGCGCACTGCTGCTATAGGCTCGACCTAAAACCAGCTCTCCAGACCATAAAACAGGCCCAAAATCAGCCAAAAAACAGCCCACACATGGACCTGTCGGATCAGCCATTCTGGCACTGCCAGTTTACCCTATAGGTCAGTCTGACTCTCACAACATGTAACATAATTATTGTTTATATATCTTTTTAAGTGCGAAATGGAGAGTTTTACTATGGGTGTGTGAAGTTGTAAAGTCCATGAACCTACAACCCTGCAAACCTT
Organism: Calotriton arnoldi; assembly: GCA_963921515.1. Classification (NCBI taxonomy): domain Eukaryota; kingdom Metazoa; phylum Chordata; class Amphibia; order Caudata; family Salamandridae; genus Calotriton; species Calotriton arnoldi. The sequence goes on from CAWUFW010002974.1 coordinate 1,459,894, forward strand.
TTAGGTCAAAATCTACCAGACAGTGCTGGTATCTCGTTGCTAAAGATGTCTTGAGAACATTCAGAAAGCTGACCTAAAAATGCATTTCACCCATTGCTTACCCTTGGCTTTGTGGTTTGTAACTCACATTTCCTTGCTTTCTATTTGCTGGCTATATTTGTTATAGGCTTTCTCGCATGTCTTTATCCCTCCTGTGAAGCACACCCTGTTTGCTGTCTTCTTCTACAAGTTCTCGCTCCCTGTAGACAGGCCTTTAAATATTGTTCTTATCTTGCCACGTTTGCTGGGCATTCAAAGACAGAGGCGAAATGCTAGGCTGTTTACATTTCTTTCTCTGACTTCAAAGTGAGAGGATTTTTTCTGACAATCTGGGGATGTGAAAGGAAAGGCTTTTTTCTAGCACACGACAAAATTTAAATATCTGTAAATGAAATGTGCAAATATTTCAGAATATATCAGAATTATGAAAGCACAAATGAAGCACTTTTTTTAAAATTCTGAAGTGTGCTTGAAAAAAATATTTTAATACGATCAAAATAAATCAATACACTAGTTGATGCCATTTTCACACATTATAATTTGTGCACTGTTAGTTTTATCAGTAAAACTGCATGTCTGTGCAAATATAATGGTCATTTTAATTGAAAGTTTATTGACTGTAATGGCAGTGCACTACCACATGATGCATACTCCACTCTATGCCACTCCACTCTAATCCAGACTGCGCCTCTCCGCTCCACGCCATGCCACTCTATGCCACTCCACTATATGCCACTCTATGCCACTGTGTGCCACTCTACGCCACTCCACTCTATGCCACTTTTCTCTACTCCACTCTATGCCTCTCTGCTCCACTCTATGCCACTTTACTCTATGCTACTCTACTCTACGCCCCTCTACTCCACTCTGCGCCATTCCACTCTATGCCACTCTACTCTATGACACTCTGTGCTACTCTACCCCACTCCACTCTATGCCACTATGCCGCTCTGCTCCACTCTATGCTACACCACTCCACTCTAAAACACTCTATGGCACTCTGTACCATGCCAATGTATGCCACTTTACTCCACAGCACTCCATTCTACTCTACATATAGTTTGTTCAACCCAAGAAACGTTTTTCTACATCATGGAAGTCAACATTTCGCTTGACTATGAAGGGTAATAAATCGTGGCCTTGCCAAAGTTTAGCAATAAAGTATAATTCATGAATAAAACAAATGAGGCAAGCTGGTTTCACATATGCGCCACTTACGCAACATATGAAATAAAAAACAATTTGTCTAAGGTTCGGGTACATATTTGAAAAGTGGAAGAAATGTTTGCGCGCCTTTTCTTATGTGATCAGAAACAATAGTTTAAAATCATGTAATGCCCAGATGTATTAAAAACATATTTACCTATTTCTATTACCGAAGCAGCAAATATGGATGAAATACTTGGGCAAGTTTTGTTTTTCCCACTAGTCCAAACCCTCTATGGCACAGCCTCAGGTGCTTTACTTCTTCCAGTGTAAGGAGCTCCCAATATCATGGTTTTGGAAGAGAGACATAAAAATAATGTTTAATGAATGAAGACACCGCATTCAGAGACTGCCTGTGGCTGTCCCTGCAGCCGGATCGAACGTCAACACAAATATAGAACATGCTTCCCATTGGCCTATCACAGAGTGACGAGAACAATGGAGAAGAGGTCAAAGTTAAGTCAATGGAAGGTAGAGATTCGCGTTCACTGTATCTGCCTTGTGGAGTGCTTGGATTTCCGGATGATGGGGAACAAGGGGAACATGATTTCATGTTATTATACCTTAGGTGAAAGAGCTTGTGCCAGGTAGATATGCTGTCAAGAACATCATGGGAGGAATCGCTGCAGAGGAGCCACAAGAACACTTTAAAGCGTGAAAAAAGAGTGAATAAGTGGAGGGGTGTACAGTATCTGAGGGCTGTGATAGGGAGATAAAAATACTCAGCCATGCCTGCAGGAGAGAGTAGAACAGAGTATTTAATGCTAAAAGGCTAACATCCCTTCCCTGTTCCCAGACTCACAAAATGGAAAGACTGATGTGCAGTCCTTTCAATGTCTTCCTGCTAAGAGATTGGTCAGTTGCTTGCAACAGTGTGAAGTGCAATGTCTATTTAACACAATCTACATAAATCTCTGCAGGGTCAGCATGGCTGTATGAATTCAGCAGGTCATGAGAGGGCTGCCAGCTGAGAGGACTGTGAAGTAGGAGTGGGCAATGAATTCTGCTCCGTTGGCGGTGTTACGCTTGTAATGTGGAGTTCTGGCAAAACTCCGCCAACCACTGTGTGGTGGAGTTTTTTCTCTCTCGTGGCTCGCACCCGCTGAGTTGGCGAGTGTGAGCGAGAATTTGCGTCTCCTAGTGCGGCTTTTGGGTGCTAGAATGACACCTGGCTAGATTTTCTGAACGTGGGCAGTCGCAGGAGGTCGCAACTGTTTGCGTTGAGAACGTTGCTGCACTAGTAGAAATTCTACTCAAGCAGCAGCAAAAAAGCAGAGCCCTCTGGCACGCTGCGTGGTGCAGTTCGCTCTGATTTTGCAGCACGGAACAAACTCTCAGCGCTAACAATTAGCACGAGCAGCGCAACATACCAATTTCCGCCCGCTCACAGAATTCCATGAAATCTCGCTGAGTTTTTTGTGAAACTCCGTGAGTTTCGCCCACCCCTTCTGTGAAGGGGCATCTCATTTGGGTAGAGTGGTTTTCCCCGTGTCTTGGTCTCATCGCTGAGCCCTCAGGAATGTTTAGCTATGTAAGATGTACTGTGTAAATTGACTCACACACTCACTCCATCTCCCCTCCCCTCGCCATTTTCTTTTACTCTTGTTTCCCTTGTGTTCCTGCAGGGCCTTCAAGGATTGCCAGGACTGAAAGGGATCCCTGGAGATAGGGGACGCATTGGTGGTGTTGGACCGACTGTAAGTACAGAAGAAAAGTAACTCATTATTAGAAAGTATTCAGTTACAGCCACAAATGTTTTGTATTCAGCCCTAGAGCCTACTTTTTTGGGGTTTTGTGCATTCTGTTAATTCTTTGGGCTCGACCAGAGAGCTGGATCAGAGAGTTTTGTTGCCACCTGACCCAGACAATGGACTCTCTCCTTCTCGTTTGTATTGCTGGAATAATTCAGAGGAGCTGGAATCCTGGTGTGAGAGGACAGTCCTGTTGTCCTTGGGTTGGCAGTGGGTGACTTGGCTTTGCATTTTAAGATACAGTTGACAGGGTGTCTCCCCTAACAGCACCAGTGAGGCTTCTGCAGCTGCACTATGCCATGGAGATTACAACAATAGCAGCTCCACCACCAGGAAGAGAACACATCACAAAGAGATCGAAACACTTCAGGCAGTATCTTCAAAGGATACCAGAGTGTGCTGGATCAGCATCCTGTGGAGAGCGTGAGCAGTAGCTAAGCCCAAAAGAGGTTGAAGCATGGGGTATGGCTGCTAGAGAATATAGAAATGTTCTTCTAACCACCTTGCCAGAGGGGTGATGGACTAGTCTGTTCTCTCTGATTTTCTGGCAGACCGATGCCTCTGAAAGGTCAGTAGAACATCTCCCTGTTCTCCAGACCTCCTCTTGTTGCCTTTTTTAGCACTGGGAAGAATGTGACAATATGGGACTAATTTCTTAATTGAAGAAAGTCCCCTTTAAGGGGGAAGACCTCTTCTATACTTCTCCTTATCCACCGTGACCTACAATGTTATATTTCCTTCTTTCCAGGGCCTGCCCGGCACCAGAGGAGAGAAAGGTGACAAGGTGAGTAGCTTAATGTGATCTGGATATTTATATGGTACGCACAACGAACTGACACATCCCTTTCCACATAAATTGTCGGTGTTATTCTGAACTCAAATGTTATACTGAACTTAATCATACTCATTTTATTGCTCGCCAAAAGGAGGAAAGGCGGAGTCTGTTCTGGTGACTCACAGTTTGCACAGATGAGATACACTTACTTGTAGATCGATAACCTAACTTCATTGACTGAATTCACTGATTACGAGTTTGGCGGACAGGGTTACTCCATCACAAACGTGACGGATATCCCATTGGCCAAATTACAATTCCATTATATCCTATGGAATGTGTAATACGACGGAGGGGATATACGTCACGTTATTGATGGAGTATCCCATCCGCCAAACTCGTAATTAGGCCCTTGGTGTCCTTTTTAAAAGCCAGGCAGGCGGAGTACTTGAAGGAGGTGCAAGTTGCTGAATTTATGATGAATCCTTCTTTCTCTCAGCCTCCACATTACCAACCCTACTCCTCAACCAACATACGGTCAAGCAATGTATATATTTATCACAGGCTGAGTGTTTGGCAATAGAGACTTTAATATTAGCATGTTTGTTAATTGGGGAGAACATTGACCCAGAAATGTTTTCTACTGAATAAATCTTTATAGCATCAAATGGTGTGGGTGTATTGTGTTAAACTTATCTTTAGTCTCTTCTTCATTTGTAAGAAAAATTAATCTTGAAAGAAGTGAAACACGTATTAGAAGTCTGCTAGTGAGGTATTTGTAACTTGAGGACCATCCTGCAACATCCTTCACACCAGCCAGAAGTCTTGCAACAAGGGCCTGCCATGCCACGTAAATATGGGGCTACCGCAAACATCAGGAGATTTTGCAAGAGACTGGTGTCTATAGATGGCGATTAGGGCTGAATCGGAGTATGGTGTGATTTTTACAGGATATATGGCGGATATGCGTTGTGAGCATGGAGTTTTCTTTGTATGTTTTTTCCCTGCATGCAGATTTGCTAAAATTATCTTTAACACACATAGTTGATATCCAACAATTGCACTCGAGCACAGAGTTCTTATATCATGCATCTTATAATCTGACGCAAAACTTTGTACCAGAAACAGATATGAAATGGCCATGTGAATCTAATGCACTACCTTTAAACCTGCGGTTCTCTAATCTGAGGCTCTTGTCATTTTACCATTAGTATCTTGATAATAATTTTCCCTGCTGGCCTATTGAAGGAAAGCATCAACTCAGTATTTGAGTAGAAATTATCCCTCTCAATCTTCTTGACTAACATAGAGTAAGTAATTGACATTCACCTCAGTGTTGTTTTCAGGCGTGGTAAAGAGCTTAAGATGATCTACTGCTTAGACTTCGACCGAGAACTTCTAATCTCATGCTGTACTTTAGTACTTTAGTATAATTCAATCACTTTGTTCTGCCTTGTGATATAGTCATATTCATGTTGACCTAAAGAAGGACGAACAACGTCATTAATAGCCCAGAACTTGTCGACATTTTAAATTGTGTATGTCAGCAGCATTATTGCCTATTCTACTGTGGCTATTTGGACATGAAAAGTCTATTATCTGTAACTAAAAAGCACTTATGCCTTCTGAAATTTTTTTTTTTTGTTTATCATGTATTTTTGACCAATTATTTAACTACATTTGTTTTGAAAAATTATAGAACAATTATACACCATCCAAAAACGAGTCAAGGAAGTATGTTATATACTGTTATGTCAAATTAAGGTGTGCAAAATGTATCACTCTGCTTATGGAATAGAAATGTATGCGCCGGTTACAAATTACATACACTTTTGAAGATGAAACGTTGTAGTGTAGTTCCATGTTTGTGCATCCATGAGAAATTGCTACTGGAATTTTCTGATGTATAGGTTAGAATACCCTGTGTAAGTGGAAGAAATGTATCTAGTAGATCTTTTAAGACATCTGTGCTTTAAACCAAGTTGTGCTGTCCTGTGACATGTGTTTCAATCTCAGACAAACTCAACAACCCCAAACTTCCAGCTTCTGAAGTCTTCCTGCCACCCTTGGAATTACTTGTTGCCTCTTGCATTCTTCTGCCATCCAATGTCATCTTCTGCCATCTATTCTCGTGCCCTGCCACTGCATGCTGCACTCACCCAAATCCCTGTTGGCCCAGCAGTCCGGTGCAAATTTTTGATTAGCACCATGCCAAGCCTTCACTTGCCCCTCCCCATGCTACTCCAACTCATCACAGTTCCCTATTGACACTGCTGTCTACAGTTGTTCTGCCCCTTTACATTTCCTTTTACTGCCATTTTATGGGGTCACGTTTTATCCCCCGCGGTTTCCTGTCCTCTGATAGACTCTGATATCATGCACTGGCACCTAAGACCACATATCATCTGGCATTCCATCTGATACCATCCCTATCCATCCTTTGCCATCCCTCACAATGACCTGAAGTCCTTTACTATCCTTTACTGTTGTCTGCCATCACCGGCGGCTTCTTCTGCCACCTCCTCCCTGTAAGTAAGTAAGTAAGAAATTTATAAAGCGCTCGATTGCCGAGGCGTCTTGGTGCTGGAGAGACAAAGATGTGAGGTGGAACACAGAAAGGCCAGGTCATTACTGTGTGGGAAAGAGCCACGTTTTTAGTAAGCCCCAGAAGTTTGTCCGAACAGGTTGAGATCTAATGTACAGTGGCAGCTTGTTCCAGAGCTTGGAGGCTCGATAGGAGAGGCATCTACCTCCCCATTTTGACTTCCTGATTATCGGAACGTTGACCAGTGCCTGATTAGCTGATCTCAGTGCACGTCCAGGGGTGTACCATTGGAATAGTTTGCCATATTGCGTTGGTCCACCGCCATACAAGGTTTTATGAACCAGACATACTGCCTTGAATTCAATCCGCTCCTTGACTGCGAGCCAGTAGAGATTCTTAATGGCCCCCAGATATATGATTGTATTTAGGGATGTTCAGTAGGGTTCTGGCTGCTGCGTTCTGCAGAAATTGTAGTTTGGTTAACTGCTGTTTATCAACCCCTAGGTAAAGGGCGTTGCAATAGTCAATCTGAGATAATACGAGCGCTACCACTACAGTTTTCCTCAGATCCATTGGGAGAAACTGTAGAATCTTCCGCAGGATCTTTAGCGTGAAGTAGCAGGTTGAGGTAACCTGGTTAATCTGTCCCGAGAAACTGAGCTGAGTGTCACAGACAACTCCTAGGTTTCTGATTTTGGCCACTGGTGACGGACAGACTCCTGCCACTGCCGGCCACCAAGCAGAGTTCCAAATGGGCGAACCAGTGCCGAACTCCATAACCTCTGTCTTCTGAGTATTTAATTTCAGAAAGTTAAGGTGCATCCATTGTATGATGTGGTCAAGACAGCTGTGGAACCTAGCCGACGGCGCGTCTTCCATGGAAGATACGGAAATTATGATTTGCGTATCGTCGGCGTACGATACAAGCAAAAAAGCTGTGGTCTTTGACTAGTTTGGCCAATGGAGTCACATATACGTTAAACAATGTAGGAGAAAGCGCCGACCCCTGTGGGACTCCGCAAGGGAGGTGAAATGAGTCTGACTTAAGGTTATCCCAGCAGACCTTGTGTTCTCTGCCTGTCGAAATGAGGTGAGGAGGGCCAGCGCGCTGTCTCGGATCCCACTTGCCTTCAGCCGTTGCGTGAGAACTACGTGATTAACTGTGTAAAACGTGGCAGATAGGTCAAGTAGGATCAGGACTGCCCTGCCACCCTTATAAATTTGAAATTGGATTTCCTCCGTGGCCATGACCAATGCAGATTCAGTGGAGTGTCCAGAGCAGAAGCCATGTTGAGAGCCTGTACTACCCCATGCCTTGGCTTGCTTTGTAGTTTTTGCTCATTACTCTGTAATTACAAAGATTGGTCTGGGCATAGGCTGGCCAACTGACCAGCCAAACTAGGCTCTTCCACTGTTTACTGCAAGCCGAGAAATGCTCCTTTCTGAGAATGATGGACAGGCAAATAATATATAACAAGTTTAACAGGTAAGAATAAAAAGAAGTGAATATTCAGATGCTTAAATTCTGATTAGGATTAAAGGATTGATGTCTGGGTTGGTCAGAAGAAATGAATGGTCCAGAATAAAATTTCCTGGAAACGGCTAAGGCATGATTAAGAGTTTGAAGGGTGGCCCGCTAAGTCAGCAGAGGCTAGTGGAGGACCACCTGTCATATTTCGAGACCCGCTAGGCATACAGGGTTCTCTATACCTTCAGTGGAACCAGCGCGATGGCAGGTCCATTGAAGACAACTGAAGATTTTGTTAGTGAGAACCATGTTTGATGCATCAGTTTGGAATATGTTTTTTTCCAAGAATACGTTTATTCTAAAAAATCAATAAATCTGATGCACCAAGAGATTTTTCCCTGCTCATGGGGGCCATAGTGTGATTTCCCTGCCTGTGAGCTTCATGCCTCACATGACAGTCCCTGACAGAGTAATCAAGTAATGGTGGCCCTGCCCAAAATAGGGCACCATGACCTGCATTTTGACGTGACAGCCCAGCGATGACCGCCTCAGTCATGTGAGAGGTTTCCCAAGGTGGCAGCAGTGAAGGCACCCCTTTCAGAATCCCCACCCTTTGCCATCTCAAAAGATAGAGCGGGAACAATAAGAGTGGGGGTAGTGGGAGCACTGTCAATTTACTTCAGTGTTCCTGCTCCGCAAAACTCTAAATGACCACTTAAATATCTCATTCTCTCTCCTATTCGTGTGCAATCAGAGTTTTGTTGTAATTGTGGGTTTTTACTCACCTGCTGGTCACCCGGTGACACCTGGCATAATTGGGACAGGAAAAAACTACATCATTGTGTGTTTTGAAATGAAATAGAAAATGAATTTTAAAGTGCGTTAAACCAGAGGGTATCTAAGCGCTATGCCCGAAAAACAGAGCCTCTAAGTACAGAATATGCAGAGAGCCTATGATGAGAAAAGCCATGATTTTAACAATTTCTTGAATGAGGCAAAAGAGTCAAGTCTAGCGATGTGGGCGGGCAGGGAATTGCATAACTTGGCAACAGCCCCAGAGATGGACCGACTGCCCCATCTCACTTGCCAGCACCTGGGCATGGACACTTTCCTAGCTGAAGACGATCTGAGTGACCTGCCTGGAGTGTACCAGATGAAGAGGGAGGAGAGATGTTTGGACATTTTGTGATGGAGAGTGAGGAAGACTAGGCAAATAGCCTTAAAACATTGTGCCTCTTCACAGGAACCTCACACTTGTGAATGGAAGGAGACAAGCATGTGTAACTATCACATTTCTATATGTGAAATTTACAATGATGCAGCAAAACTGCACCGATTAAACTGGTGAAATCAGAACGCTCTGGTGTTGGTAATTCTAGCTGCTGTATTACCACATCATTTTACCAGGGGATACAGAACGTGTTCCTAAATGTCACTCTGAAAGGCAGGCTGTGGACCCACTGCATGGAGTATTTCAGAATCGATAATCTCCGGGTTCATTTGGTGCGGCACCTTTTCTAATACAGAAACTAATGCTTGCACGAGATTTATGGATTTGAAGGAAAATTAAGTAACATAATTGCCATGTATATGATGTGTCGTGTAGTGGTGTCTATAACTTACGAAATTCAGTGTAGCATAATCATATGGAATTACCTGAGAATTCCCGAGATTATGCATAATTACGGGAAAAGAGTAATTCTGCATTTAGCGCTATTTCTTAGTGCAAAAAGGCCCATTGCCTTGAAAATGGGAACGTGAATGAATTTTGCACTACGAAATAGCGCTAAATGCTACACAATACGACTAGCAAGTGCAAGCAGCCGCGAGTGCTTGCTAAATGTACTCTTGGGGTAGGAGTTTCCCTCAATTTACTCCTGACATTCAGCGCTATTTTCTTAGCTCAAAATGCCCCCTCCCGTCCAAATTGGCACGAATGTGCACTTTGCGCTAAGAAATAGTAGTAAATGTGCTCTTGGGGTAGGATTTTCTGCCAAATTACTCCCAGCATCTAGCGCTATTTGCTTAGTGCAAAATGTATCCTCATGCCCAAAATGGACACAAGGATGCAGTTTGTGCTAAGAAATAGCGCTAAATGTAGTAGAACACAAATAGCAAATACGAGTGGCCACTCGTGTCTGCTAAATGTGCTCTCGCAGTAGGATTTTTCCCCCGAATTTACTCATAATTATACGAGCAGGAATAATTGCGTAACTATAGGTGATTCCGCAACAGAGTAACACAGAATTACCTAAATTACACAAATAGCAAATACGAGTGGCCACTCGTGTCTGCTAAATGTGCTCTCGCAGTAGGATTTTTCCCCGAATTTACTCATAATTATACGAGCAGGAATAATTGCGTAACTATAGGTGATTCCGCAACAGAGTAACACAGAATTACCTAAATTACTCTGATTACTCCACCGTAATTAAAATTCCGCCTGGGCCAAATGTCCTGTAACCCTTAAGGATCATCGTACCATTGGAAAACCCACTCAATTCTCCCCACTATCCGTGTTCTCAAGCACATGATCGTAGATGGGTGCTTCATAGGTGGTCGCACCCTTTTAGTACCTAGGTGATTTTTCCCCTTGTCCTATTATGGGGGCTGCTGGTTGGTGGTGATTTGTATAATTTTTATTGTGCCCCATTAAAGAGGTCTACCACCATATCACCCCTTCCACCCCCTGGTGGTGGAGCGAAGTACTTTTTTGCTGGGCGCCTTTTACCTTTGTTGTGAGTGCATGTAGAGGTCATTTGCAATGTGCAGCACACCTGGAGACTCTGTGTGGACCCACGACACTGACAAAGAAGCAGCATGGATTAGAACTCTGATCTGTGGGACTGTAGTCATGCAGCACCTGATGAAAAGTATTCAGTTCTGCTACAGAAAGAGATCTGGATGCTGGTAGAATTTGTCCTTGCGGACTCCTGCAGGCTGGCAGTGGTACGTAGGTGCAAAGGAGACTGATAGGGAGAAAAGGTAAACAATCCTTTGAGTCTCAGATCAGATAAATCTTTATTCGGTGTACAAAATGCAACCATGAAAGATACAGTCCAAGTAAAATAAATAAAACAAATAAAAATTAATAGATAAGTAAGCTCAAATCTAAGTCCACAACATTGTATACATATCAAATCTGAAGTATTAAGATCAGGGAAGATACTCTAAGACTTGTACAGTTTACTAATCTAGAAAAAATATAAAAGTAAACAAGAATAAAACATCAAGGGCACAAGGATTAATGAAAGTGAGGAAAAACGTATTTCCCCACTAATCGCCTTAAATGAACAGCAGAAGGTATATATTTATAGATTATCAAACATATATATTCAGTTTGGAGGTGCTACAGATAAAATAAAAGCTAGACGACAGCGTCTAATGTTCAAATTCTTTAAAAGTGAAATTAAAAATTGTTTTCTCGGAACACTATACAGCGTACAAAAAAATAAAAAATATAAAAGGGACTGACTTGTGATTGAATCACACGGGCAGGGCTCTAAGCAAGAATCATGGTAAATGGAGCTCGGATAAGAGAGCAAATAGTGTGCAAGGCCCAACCTGAATCTTATCAAATAATAACCTTGGGTGTGGGAAAATGCGTATGAAATATGTGACTCCATTTTGCAGATGGTAATAAGTGGGAGGTAGTCCATTACCCTCTTTTTTTCCTTTCTCTATTTCTTGCCTTTGAAGGCTGGTATAGCGAGAAAATCATATTTTAACTGGTTTTTTTAACATTAACCATTTGCGTATGAGTCTAATCTGTAGCAGAGAACATGCCTGGCAGAATTCTGGAGCGAGTACATTTATTTACTTATTTACCAAGTCAAATAGCAAATTGAATTAAAAAACTTCCAACTGTGTTGATTTGCAACACTGCTAATCCGGACAGGCTTGCCTGCTGTCTTAGATTTGTGAATCAATACTTTTTAAAACATGACTCCATTGAATTTTTCGTTATTAGATTTTGCTCTGTGGTAAAACCAAGATAGATTTGCAAAATATGAAGATGAATTGTTTCATTAATAAATTCGTTTTGTGAAAAGAAATAAAAAATTTCAAGAACCAATTTGTTGATGTCAGAATTAAGGGATGAAATTGATTTGTTTGACATATTCTTGGGTTGAAGTTTGAGTTGTTTTAATTTCAGGATGGAGCTAATATCTGGCTGAATAGTCCTAATCGGTATTAGATTAATTAAATGAATCCAGCCCTAGTCATTAGGAAGGCCAAAGCAATATATTTTACAAATGGGATATTTAGTTTCCCTTAACCTCAGTTAAGCAGCAGGTTTAGTCAAACTCAGGAAATTGAAGACAGATTGGAAGGGGAAAGAAGACGCATTCATCAAATTACAAATGAATCAATCACGGGTGTGGTCTTTTTGTCGATTTAGGAAATAGGTAAAAGAGAGGGTTGGTCTTAAAAACAACAAGCACTGGCAAAGCCAATATGTCTGGGTTTAATGTGCTAATTAGGGGTGGGCGTAACTCACTTAATTTGCTGTAGCGTAATTACGTGAAATTACAGAAAACGTTACAAGATTTCATAGAATAACGTGAGGTGTGTAACCCAGCATTTAGTGTTATTTTCTTACTGCAAAATGTAATCTCCCATCCAAAAGGGGGCAGGGGATGCATTTTGGGCTATGAAAATAGCAACAGAACATGAACGGTAGGAGCTGCTAATGCTCGTTACGTTCATTCTTCCTGGTCTCATGCAGTACGATTTTTCTGCCAAATTACTCATAATTATGCAAACAGACATAATCACATAATTTCTGGTAATTTCATAGCAAACGTAATGTGAAATTACAGAAATGACTCCAATCCCACCAGCGTAATTAAATGACAGTGCTAATGCAAGCAATGTTAGCTCATCGTTGTGTAATATGCCGAAGGAAGCCAGTAGAGAGGATAGATAGAGAAGGCTATATTTCTAAAGTAGGTCTTAATGCAATTCAATGCAAGGATTCTATTGGAGGTGGAAGAGAACACTTGAATAGCCAGTAGTATAGGGTGAGAGATGAATACTTCACTGGGCTGAGCCAAAACGTCATTAATAAAATCTCAACCCAGTGGTTGAAAGAGGCTGATTAAACAAAGCCAATGGTTGAAAAAGGTGGATCTAGCTGTGTGTATATTGCTACCATTAGGTCTGTTTGACAGCTGGCTGTCCAAATCCAGATCTAAAAGTAGATCCCTTTAGGCTCAACCCTTTATTACCTTCTCTCCTTAGCCTTTCAGCAAAGAACAGAAAGGGGGAGACTGGTTTTTCAGGGACCTCTGGGCTTATCTTTCCCCTGTTTGGAAAAATACCCTTTTGGACACAAGATGAGCTGAATGGAAAATGTACCAGTGGACATAAGAGGAGCTGAATGGAAAATGTTCCAGAGAGTACATGGATTTTGTTTCAGCAGAGACTGCGGGAGCGGGTCCCTGAATATCTGCTGTGTTTTTGTCCTTGTTCTTATGCCCCAAAACCCAAAATTTCGAAATCATGATTTTCATGGCAGATAAAAGATGTGTAGGGAGGACGTCATGGAAAGAGGTGTAGGGAGTCAATCTTTCCGAGGCACGAGATTAAATATTTCAATTTGTGGATTCTATCATCTTTGTTCATCCCTTCCACCCAGAGGTTGGCAGGAAACAATGATTTTTGTTTGTTTCTGTTGTGCATGGATTGGTTTCTTCTTTTCCTGCTCTGAGTATGATAGATCAGTAACCTAGTGCATCCACTGCGGGAATCTGTGCTTGACCTCATGGTCACAGGTTGGAATCCCACCAAGACCACTTAGTCTTTCATCCTTCTGAGACTGATAGAAGGAGTGCCATAAAGTTAGGCAAGAGTACAGATCAGTTATCTGCCAATAAGGGCAACCGAACCCCTTTGGGGTGAACATGTGATCAACAAATATATTTGTTACATTAAAATCTTTCCTTTCATACCTTCACCTGTTGAGCTGTGACATCCCTTTCATCCTCTGCCATCCCATGATGCCTCCTGTTGTCCTCTGCCATCTTCAACCACACCGCTAGTATACTCAGCCACTGCCTTGCATGCCCAGCAAGCCCTGCTCTACCCATCTGTCCCATGTCAACCCGAGTTCACCAGCAAATGTGTGACCTTTGCTTAATCAATGCCTTTTAATATCAATTTCAGGGAGAATCTCAACCTGTTTCAGCAATATATCAAATGGTGACCCAAGCGTGCGAACAGCTGATTCAAGGTGAGTATCGACCGAAACTTGCACATCAGCCCTCCCTCCCCATTACACCCCTCGTGGCCACCACTGCTGAGTCAGCGGTAGCCATATTCCTGAGTTTCTTTATTTGTTTCATTCTGAAGTTTACGGTGATGTTCCCTCTGGAGTAGAAGGATTCAAAACACCCCAGATGACAGTGAAGAAAGACTTAATGTGAAACGAAATTAGACACAATAGTTGGTGTTCACTGTCTGACAAAGGAAAGCAGTGGGGTTGGTACATGATGACCTCCTTTTTGCGGCAAAACACTGTGTAAAATTGTATTATTGTGAATGTTTTGCATACAAAGAATAGGTTTCAAACAAACATGGATATTTACCAGAAAATTCCTATATGGCCATATGTACTTTTGAAATGCATCTAAGTAATTTTAGATTTTTTTAATAAAGTTCTGAAAGAATAAAGTTCTGATAGGTAGGGTCATTCATTTATATGTGTTTAGATTGAATGTCACTTCTTTCTGAGAGAATGTGTAACTCCAGCCACAGAGTTTTGCCTCCTGACAATACCTGCCTCTGCTGCATCTGTCTCACAAGGATAGCTGGACTGGCCTAAAGGCAAAGCTTAATTTGAGCCGGTGGTTTTCCAGTGTTCGGCACCAGCACTTCATTGTCAACACCTGCACTTATGACAGCTGCCACACGGTGGCGCTGTTTGTGCAATTTTGAAATGAGCAGAACAACAGTTGTTCATTAATTCAATATACATTCAAAACAACTAGTACCTGCTGCCCAAGACCTTGAACAGTCTGAATCACTGATACTCAAAGTATGGCCCAGGGGCCGCATGCGCCCCTCCTGACCTTTAGGTGCAGCCCCTGGTCAACAGCAGCACTAGGCTACAGTCTTCTCGACTAAGCGCTAACATCAAAAAGATGTTAAATAAAAAGGCAAGCATTTATTTAAAAGTTATTTGAAGTTAAAGAAAGAAAGTAACTAGGGTGTCCTGCACCTCTTAACTTTAGCAACACTCATTTTTAACCCCTTCGCTGCTTCTGTCGGCCAACGGCCGTCGCGAGCACTACCTCCGTAGTGCTGCGCACGTCCGTTGGCCGACGCGGCCCCGCCCACTTAATTAAACCGCCGCACCGCGGCGGAATTCGCGCCGCGGTTAACCGGTTAATCACACCTTGCAGCAAAAGTGTAAACATTTTATAAAGTCTCTGCTAAATTCAAAAACTGCATTTCATTTGCATGCAGAACCGTTTCTCCTTATTACATCAGATTATATCAGTGTGCTGAGAAGTATTTTTTTTTAAGTGATTGTTTTCAAACATGAATTTAAAAACATTAATTCTTCCCTTCACCCTGACAACAATGCCAATATTGAACTAAGAGTTCAGTCAGTTGTTATGTGCATCCTCTTGAGTGGCGTGGGTTATACATGAACAACATTATAATTGATCAAATCAAACACAGGAGAGGATTTTGTAAAGCGCACATCCTGAAGTCATATTTCGAGGTCCTCGTATATGCGATAATGAATAAAAAGGAAGGAAAGTGTAAACAATTGCCTATGATCGGACAATTTGGTAAAGTGGGGAAGCCAGGGTTAATCCAAGGTTTTCTGGTTTCACATTATGCAGTACATCACTATATATATATATATATATATATATATATATATATATATATATATATATATATATATATATATATATATATACCAACCAACAGAGGTGCCACAGCCCAGTTCCAGACTACCAAGACATTTATTTAATATTGCAGGTTACAGAGATGCGGGAACTCCTTCCTGACGCGTTTCGGCATGATTGCCTTAATCATAGGAAATGACGTCTTCACCGGCCACAGATGTTTAAATGATCTTTGAGTCATGTGACTTATGTTAACAACTGCAAGTCCCATAATGCTTCTCACACTGCAAGACAATGTCCGTGATGCCAAATGGAGTTTGTCTCTTGCAGTGCCTGTTCTAGATGAAAAAACACAGGCAGGGTAAGTCTTAAATGAAATATGCAGCACTCGGAGAAGTCAAAGTTCATATATATATATATATATATATATATATATATATATATATATATATATATATATTCTTTTTCCTAAACGTTCACCTACTGCCGCTCCACTCGGCACGGGTGCTTACTCCAGTATTGGAGCTTTCATAGATTCCCATGCTTGGAATCATTCCCCGTCGTCGAGATGGGAGCCTCGGTAATTATATATATATATATACAACAGTAGTAAATAACATTACAAAAGAGAAACAGGCCTAGGCCTAATCCCATTTTGTAGTCAGACCATGTCTTTTTGTAAAAGAGACCAAAAAGAATCATTAGCCAATCAGAGCAGCCTCACCCTCTAGAACCTTGGTGAAAGAACCTCAGCTCCTTAGATTTTCTACCGCACGTTGTGCAGAAGGGAGTCTCCTTGAGCTCTGCTCTATTTCGACTATTTTTCATATTTTTCAGCTGTTTTCTTCAGTTTTTTCTTGGGGAGATGTCTGAAAAAGAAAAGAAAGCGTTATTCAAGGCCTGTGCCACTTGTGGAAAAAAGAGGCTTTATGTGGAGGACAGGCATAAGGACTGTATATATTGCCTGTACCCGGACCACAAGGCTGCGGAGTGCAAGATTTGCCGCACCTTCTCGACTAAGACTCTCCGGGATCGTGAGGGTCGTTTACTTACCTGGCTTCACAAGTTAAAGTCAAGGAAAGAGTCGGTGTCCAGTGACAGTGAGGACGCTTCTTCCGCTGTCTCATCAAGAAGGTCAGTCAAGAGGGGTAGGGGTTCCCCTTCATCATCTCTGGGTCACCCCTCTAAGGCCTCAAAAAAGACCCCAAAGGAGTCAGAGGACCAAGGTTCTATCAAATCTCCTCACTGTGGTGTAAAGGAGAGGGAAGAACCATTATCTTCATCTACCACTATCCCAGGCAAGGAGAAGTCATTGAAGAAGCTTTCTTCACAATCTTCGGATAAGAGTTCTCATTCGTCGTCGATGCGTAAACCCTCGTCGACGAAAACATCAAAATCACTTTTGCTCCTGTGTCGACGCCGTCTCTTTTCCCAGTGTCGACGGGCTCGTCGACGAGCACTTCTACAACAACGTCGACGACGGTGTCGACGAAGATTGCGACTACAGTTCCGTCTACCACTGTGGCGTCGACGACGAGAGTGTCGACGATGACGGCCACGACAGTGACGACGACGTCAGCAGGGGTACTGCTTATTTCGTCGACGACAGGTTCGACGACGCCCATCGTCTCGTCGACGATCAGCTCGTCGTCGAGGGTTTCGTCGCTGGTTCCATCTACTTTCTCGTCGATGGTGCCCCCGTCGACGATGACTGCTTCGACGACGGTTTTCACCTCCACGTCGACGAGACCGTCGACGACGTCGTCGACGGGGAAAATTTCGATTTCCTTTAAAAGAAAAGGGGCTGCGCCGGAGAGGCTTTCACCCAAGATAGTGGATCCCTTACCACCTGCATTATTATTGGAGGAGGAAGAGGGCTCTGATGGTGAGGACAGCCAATTTGGCTATGCTAACAGTCCCTCTCAGCTTCTGGTAAAATGTCAAGAAACTGATTCTGAGGGTGATTACTATCAGGAACAGGCTACTCAACATGAACAATATCCACAACAGGGGAACGGTCAGCAACAGATGGTATCTGTCCCCACCTCTCTGTTATCGGACTTACAAGGGATGCTTCTAGACTATCGTCAGAGGTTGTCTTCGCATCCTCCGCAACCTATTCTCCTACCACAGACTGTGCATACTCCTCAACCCATGGTGATAGTGTCACCACCTCCATTGGCTAGCCCACAAATTCCAACGGAGGCAGTTCCTCAACTTCAGGATGTTTCCTCTGATGAGGAGGAAGGTGAACTTGTGCAGACGGATCAGGGAGAGGAGTGGGATGATTACGTCATTCCTGATCCCGCTTCTCCAACTCCTGCCCCTGTGGATTCCCCTCCTGCTGACATAGGGGGTTTTCACAAGCTGATGCAAAGGGCTTCGCTACGTTTTGAACTTCCTATGCCATCTGTTCAAACGGAGTGTTTTCTATATGATTTTAAGGAGCCGAGTAAGAGGATGATACGTTCCATTCCCATAGTATCTCATGTATGGGAAGAAGGGATAAGGGCCATGAAGAATCCAGCTACAGTGGTCCCAGTCTTACCACGGCTAGACAAAAAATATAAAGCCTCTGAGGACAGCCCAGCCTCTTTGACTGGTCAACCAAAGCCAGATTCAGTCATTTCCCAGGCAGCGCAGAGGAAATCTAAGAATCCTTCAGCACCTCTGACCACACCACCGGACAAAGAAGGCAGGCGCCTAGACAATGCAGGGAAACGATTTTCCTCTATGGCAAGTCTGGTGATTAGGGCTGCTAATGCATTAGCGATACTTGGCCGATACGACCGCCAATTGTGGTGCGACCTTTCGCCTTACCTTAATCAGTTGCCTGATACAGCTAAGTCTGAAGCAAAAAAGATCCTACTTGAAGGAGAACTAACTTCAGCAGAGATCATCGATTGTGCGATGGACATCGCTACGACATCTTTCCGCTCCTTGGCAGGGGCAGCGGTGCTTCGTCGACAGGGTTGGCTCAAAGCGACGTGGTTCCGGCCAGAGGTTCAGAATAAGATCCTGGACCTCCCATTTGACGGTGAAGCTTTGTTCGGCAAGCACATAGATGATGCTCTCCAAGACATTAAAAAGGACACTGAGACGGCTAGATCATTGGGGACCCTTCAGTACCAGAAAGCCCCCTTTCGGGGTGCTAGGGGCAGGGGTGCTCCTTCATACAGAGGATCCTATCAACAACAGCGATATTCCTCTTATACTCCCGCATCCCAATCTTACCGGCCTTCTTACAACCAGAAACAAGGCCAGACGTCATCTTTCTCCAGATCCAATTTTAGGGGAAAACAGAATCGTCAGGGACGAGACGCCGCCAAGAGGCAATAGCGGCGAACTGGCTCTTTGCGCTGTGCCCTCCTCCTCCTCCAAGACATCTGTAGGAGGCAGGGTATCTCTTTACCTTCAAAACTGGCAACGGATTACATCAGACCGTTGGGTTCTAAACATCATTCAGAGTGGCCACACCCTGGAGTTCATTCATCTACCACCATCCAGAGCCCCTTCCGCCATCTCCGTGAAACATCTGCGTCTTCTTCGGCTCGAAGTTCATCAACTGCTGATCAAGGGGGCAGTAGAACCAGTTCCTTTATCCCAGAGGAACAAGGGTTTCTATTCCAGGTTCTTCCTGGTAAAAAAGACGTTGGACAAATGGCGGCCTATTCTCGACCTCAGGGAGCTCAACACTTATCTCACAAAACAATCCTTTCGGATGGTGTCTCTCCAGGACATTCTGCGTCTTCTCAACACTGGGGATTTTATGGCCACGCTCGATCTCGAGGATGCATATTTCCACATACCCATCCATCCGGCCCACATGAGGTTTCTTCGGTTTACAGTCGCCAAGAGCCATTTCCAGTTCAAAGTGCTTCCATTTGGCCTTCGCTCAGCTCCGAGAGTCTTCTCCAAGGTGCTGGCACCGGTAGCGGCATTTCTCAGGAAGCATCATTTCCAAGTGTTTCCCTACCTGGACGACTGGTTGCTGAAGGCCCCGTCCAGGGGGGCAGCAGCGGAGGCGGTCACCTCTTGCACCTGCCGCTTCTCCAATCTGGGCTTGACTCTCAACACCACCAAGTCTTCTCTTCGCCCTTCCAGAAGGGTTCAGTTTCTTGGAGCGATTTTAAACACATCTCTCAGCCAGGTTTTTCCCTCTCTAGAGCGACAAAGAAATCTAATCTCAATGGCCCACCTAGTGCGAAGAAAAAAGTATCTTTCTGTTCGCCTCTACAAATCCCTGCTGGGGATGATGTCCTCCTGCAACCCTTGATACCTCACTGCAGATTGCGAATGCGTCCCCTGCAAGAGCTCCTGGATTTGCAGTGGAGGCAAGTGAGCGGATCCTTCAACGACAAGCTTCTGATCACTCAGGACATGCGCAAGGCCATTCTATGGTGGACAAAACAAGAGCATTTGTCCCGAGGTCTATCCTTCGTAACCGCTCCAACACCTCAAGTGGTAACTACGGATGCGTCACTGGAGGGCTGGGGCGCAGTCTTGCAGGATCTGCAAGTCAGTGGGCACTGGCTTCCAGAACATCGCCTCCTTCACATCAACCTCTTGGAGTTGACAGCGATTCGTCTAGCTCTTCAAGCTTTCCTTCCAATGTTGCAGGGTCTGTCGGTTCTTGTCCGGACGGACAACACCACAGCCATGCACTACATCAACAAGGAGGGCGGCACCAGGTCACTGCCCTTGTCACTAGAAGCCCAAATGATCTGGGAGTGGGCTATCTTTCATGGAATTTCTCTGAAAGCAGAACATTTGCCAGGAGTGCTAAACGACAAGGCGGACAGGCTCAGCAGGCTGAAGTCTGTTACACACGAGTGGGAACTGGATCAGACAACGCTGGAGAGGGTGTTTCGCCGGTGGGGCAGACCTTCCATAGACCTGTTTGCCACACCAGAGAACAGGAAATGCCAGTGTTACGCCAGCAAGCTACACCATCGAGGGTCACTGGGGAATGCGCTTTCGATAGCCTGGTCAGGCGCATTTGTCTACGCCTTTCCCCCATTCCGCTAATTCCCAGATTACTCAAGAAGATGAAAGCGGAGCGGTGCAAGATGATCCTGATAGCTCCTGCCTGGCCGAGGCAGTTTTGGTTCACCGAACTTCACCTTCTCTCCTTGGACCATCCTCTTCGACTGCGACCAATTCCGCATCTTCTTACAATGTCTCAGGGTCAGATACTGCACCCAGATCCTCGCTCGTTACAGCTCTCAGCATGGCTCCTGAGCAGCGGGAATTTCTTCACCTAAATCTTCCAGAAGAAATTAAGAATGTCCTTTCGCAGGCGAGAGCTCCTTCCATGAACAGGACCTACCGCTTGAAATGGAAGCGTTTTAGTATATGGTGTCTAAGCAATAGTTTGGATCCTTTCTTATCAGAACCACACCAGGTCCTTCCTTATTTCCTGTCCTTGGCTAAGGCAGGTTTGGCTCTTTCATCCATTAAGGTGCACTTAGCAGCAGTTTCTCGATTTCGACGCACGTCCTCTGGGCCTTCTCTTTGGTCAAGCAGAATTGTCAAACAGTTTCTTAAGGGCCTCTTCAGGGTGTTTCCGCCAGTGAAGCCTCCACCGCCTTCGTGGCAATTAAATTTGGTTCTTTCTCAACTTATGAGACATTTATTCGAACCGATTCATCGGACGGATCTCAAGTTCCTCTCCTGGAAGGTGGCTCTGTTGTTGGCCCTCACTTCAGCCAGGAGAATAGGAGAATTACAAGCTCTTACAATTCAGGAACCCTTCCTTCAGTTCAAGGGAAATACTGTCATCTTGAGAACTAATCCTAAGTTTATTCCTAAAGTACCTTCTTCTTTTCATCTCAACGAACCAGTGATCCTTAAAGCTTTTTTTCCTCAGCCTACGTCGCCGGCTGAGAGAGCTCTTCACTCTCTGGATCTAAAAAGATGTTTGAAATTTTACCTGGACCGAACTAAGTCTTTCCGCAAGTCTTCACAACTTTTTGTATCATATAGCGCTCCCCGCAAGGGATTTCCCATTTCCAAACAGGGGATATCTCGCTGGGTTGTGAGCGCTATTCGATACTTTCACACAGCAGCGGGCAAACCCCTGGAGGGTATTGTCCGAGCACATTCGACAAGATCTATGGCATCTTCAGCTGCCTTGTTTGCTGGGGTCCAGATCAAGGACATTTGTAGGGCTGCAACTTGGAGCAGCACTCACACCTTTATGAAGCATTACTGCCTGGAGTCATCACTCCAAGACGACGCAGCGGTGGGACAGGCAGTTCTGAGGAACCTCTTCCAATGAGTGGTGAGCTTTCCCTTGCTACCCTCCTTCCTTCTTTTATCTGCTTTATACACATTTTCTCTTGTTTATAAATGCACTAACTTATCTATGCCTTCGGCTAGTTGTAAAGCATGTATTTAGATAATGTGTTTCCGGACAAACAATGTCTTATGGAAAATGTGTATCCTTACTGCTAGCTACTCTGATTCCAAGCATGGGAATCTATGAAAGCTCCAATACTGGAGTAAGAAAACAAGTTACTTACCTGTAACTTTGGTTCTCCAGTATTGGAAGCTTTCATAGATTCCCATGCGACCACCCTCCTCCCCTGGGAAAGCTCAGCCTCTATCTGTGTATGTTTTCACAACGTATACGAAAATCTGAGGAGCTGAGGTTCTTTCACCAAGGTTCTAGAGGGTGAGGCTGCTCTGATTGGCTAATGATTCTTTTTGGTCTCTTTTACAAAAAGACATGGTCTGACTACAAAATGGGATTAGGCCTAGGCCTGTTTCTCTTTTGTAATGTTATTTACTACTGTTGTATATATATATATATAATTACCGAGGCTCCCATCTCGACGACGGGGAATGATTCCAAGCATGGGAATCTATGAAAGCTTCCAATACTGGAGAACCAAAGTTACAGGTAAGTAACTTGTTTTCTTTCCTCCGCGTTGGTGAAACACGATACAATCCCTGGATGTGACTCTCCTTCCTCCTAAGTCACAAAACGAGGCGCACACTGGCAATGACATTGAGGAAGGCGTGAAGCCGAAACGCATCTGTCCATCAGTACACGTGTGACCATTAAATTTTTGAACTTACCGTGCCAGTGTGCGCCTCGTTTTGTGACTTAGGAGGAAGGAGAGTCACATCCAGGGAGATATATATATATATATATATATATATATATATATATATATATATATATACTCTGCTTCCCCTATACCCACCATACCACAGACCGTGCCCTCCTGCCCTAACCACCACCCTGCTGGCATCAATGCGGCCCTCGGTCACATCACAGACCAAAAATATTGGCCCCTGGGAAAATGTTTGCGAGTACCCATGGTCTGAATCATCACACTTATAGCAGTGTGATGGTTAATAGTTGTGATGTACTGACAGTGGCAATGGGTCAAGCTGCAGTGGCCTTCTGACGAGGGCCCTGGCACATATTTTTTTTTTTTACAAATTAAGCACTGCCTACAGGAGACTTTCCGGCAGAACAGTGCATTTGAAAGTGAAAGGCCGGAATGGCAGAATTGTTAAGGAGGGTCATGACTTTTATTTTGTGAAAATCTCATGAAATAATGCCTATAATGCAAAATTTTGTGCTGCGGGCTCTAGCATTGTTATTTTTATTCCATGGTATTTGCCGTGTCAGAAAGTAACGTCAGATACCTGCAGGAGACTCGTTTGAACAGAAAATATCTGTGTGTGAGCCATTTTCTGTGCAAACCAGTGTTCCATGCATTAATATTATGCGAAATCACACAAAGTGAAATTCTCCGAAATTTTGCACTCTTAAAATTTGCATATTTTGTAGATGTCACCAAGGAAATTGAAATTTTGCTGGGCCTACTGTGAACTTAATGTGTGAAAAACACTGCCTCACCAGTGGTTAATTTGAAAAATAATAAGTGCCAGGGCCCTGACCAGGAGGCCACTGCAGCTTTCACCACCCATCGCTCCTGTCATCACTGCCAAAACAACTACTAACCATCACTCACGCCGGCAAGTGCGACAGTTCAGATTATTCCAGGTCCCCAAAGCTAAAGGAATGGCTGGGGAGGCAGATATTAGTCATTTTTTAGGTAAATTGTATTAATAAACAACCGTTGTTCTGCTCATCTCTGAATTAAATGAGCAGCGCCACCATGTGGCAGACTGTCATAAGTGCGGTGTTGACAATTAAGTGCCTGTGCTGAGCACCGGCAACCGCCGGCTCAAATTAAGCACTGCTGCCTCACTCTGTCACACTTCAGGATGACCGGCCTATCAGGATATCTCCTTATTTAGCCGTCTGTCAGTCTACCTCACTTCAACTGCTGCCTTGAATTGGACGTCATCATGATAAAGTTTCATCATTCGTTGTCTCCTCTTCCCCCTCAGCTCACCTCTTGAAGCTGGACGCCTTCCTGGAGGAACGGACCAAGCCGCCAGTCCCAGTCCGGAAAGAGGACCTGACTCCAGGACCACCGGGGATCCCAGGGCTACGAGGTCGGCCGGGTGCCCGAGGCGAGGTCGGTGACGATGGGACACCTGGCCCACCTGGCAAGAGCGGATATCCAGGAGAAAGAGGTACATCCGACTGTTCTCTGGCTGTCATCTTAGCTAGCTGCTGAGGTGAGTGAAGGGCAGAAGCTCGCTTACGGAAGACATGTTGGCGCTAATGTTGGCGCTAAAGCACACAGCCACAGGTTTCCAGTAGCTGAGCGACGTTAGTGACGTAAATAGGATGTCCTTAGATGTATCGTTTATATCAGGTATAAAGCTGCAGATATTGTCACTTTCTCCTCACTCACATCTCCTCCCTCCGTATCTGCCCCTGAGGTGGAACATACATGTCTACATTTGAACAGCGCAGAGGTTGGTGGGAAATCTTCTCGAGCCCCTCCCTTCTAGAGGTCATGAGTTCAGAATCCGGCAAGAAAAACAGCCTTCCAGCTTCCGAGGTTTATCAATTTAGATTTAGTTCCCTAAATTGTTTACAGGTAGCATGTGTTTTTATAGGGCATAGAAGCGGCAGAAGTGCTACTTGAAACGCTATCATTAGGAGTAATTTTCATGTTACTCCCCACAGGAAGACCTGGCATCAAGGGTGAGAAGGGCAGCCCCGGACTGAGAGTGGAGGGCACTCTGGGCCCAGGCGGGATTGCAGGTAAGTGAAGCCTCAAGAGGGCACTTCATGTGCAGGCCTTTAGTTAATCACTCCTTCTGGCTTACGGTGAGGGGGGGGGAGCTGCTTGAGACTCCAGTGTGTGTGTGTTTGTGAGGGGGTCACCAGGAGAGTAGTTCTAATGCCCATCCCGAGAGACTGACTGAATACTAGGAGCGTGAGGGAATAGGGGAGGTGCTGAAGCGCTTGGCAGGATGAAAGAATCCAAGGTAAGCAACAAAGGAGGGGTGAGGAGGGAGCTCAGAGTGGATGCATCTGAGCAACACAATGCCCTGGTGCACTGCTGACTGAGTACCTCACTCTGTGGGTGAGAGAGGAAATAACCACGATTGTGAGGGGGGAGTGACTGAGTGAGAAGCAAAGCGGAGTGCCAGGCAGGTGCCACCAATGAGTATGGATAATAAACCGTTGAAAAGAGGATGCGAGGGATGGTGAGTGAGTATGCGATAGATTTGGTCAGTGGCAGAGTCTGTGAGAAGCTGAGTGATTAGGTGACTGGATGAGTCAGCGCCTCTGTGGCTGATTGACTGCTGAGGTGATCGTGTGCACCGGAGATGTCAGAGTTTCTGAATGACTTGCTGTGAAGTGTGAATGAGTGATACATGATGTGATCCAGGATATATCAATGGAGGGGAGTGGATAAGTGCAAGCATGAGTGATTGATTCCCCGTAGAGAAATGTGCGTGATGAGGGAGATCGTGAAAATAGAATTGGTGAGCATATTGAGTGTTTTATGCAGGCATAAAGTGAGTGAGAAGGATGAAAGGGTGAATGAATAATCCTTCTGTGGTGACTGGTTACTTAGCTGGTACAGGTATTAACTGTACACTGTGTGATAGAGAGAATCATATCATGAAACCGCAACAGTGAGTTTGTGCTGTAGTGAGTGCACGAGGCAGCAAATGTGATATATATTTGGTAATAGTGTAAATGAGGGTTTCAGTAATTGAATGGCTGATAGAAGAGTGAGTTAGCGAGTCATAGAGTGTATGAGAATATACATGTGTACTTGATGATGTCACAGCTTGTCGCAAGATGAGGGCCTGGTTGACTCGGAGACTGAGTCACTGGCTGGAGTGCCTTGGTTTCGGATTGAGCCAGGGTCCAAGAGTAAATGTGAATCCCTGACTGCCTCTACGTCAGACTGGGTGAGTATGGTTGAATACAGTGAATCACTCACAAAACTGCCTGTAATTTGTGTACTCTCCTCTCTCCCTCCTTTATATGACAGGCCCTCCTGGGGAAGAAGTTGAAGGTAAGCAGGGCCCCAAGGGCTCCTCAGGATTCCCAGGACCTCCGGGTGCCCCTGGACCCCACGGACAGAGCGGTGAGCTGGGCCCCCCTGGGGCCTGCGACTCTTCAGGATGCCGAGGTACCAGGACGGAAGGTATGTATGACATCAGCAGGAGGCAGAGCCATACCTCACCTTTAATGGCCCAATAAGGCCAGGCAGAGGCAGCTACAAGTCAGCCTGAGACATAGCTGACTTTTTCCCCAGCCCTACCAGCCTCTACAAACCCTGGTCCTATATGAAAGTATTCAAATGCCCAATAATGCCTATTCAGCTAGGCCAGGAGGATGGAGGATTGAAGAGCACAGTGGAGCACATGCCACTATAATGATGTAGTGGAGTTGGCGGAGTGAACATGCATTGGCTAAGCTAATAGCTCTGATCTTTTTTTGGGGGGGGGTTTGCGAAATTTGTGTAATTTGTTTTCACACACTTGCCTGAAATTTCATCAGAATTACGCGTAATTGCATGAAACACAAATCTGTCACTTTGCGCTATAATTTAGCAAGAAATGCGTCATTGTATGACATTTTGATGCGAGGATGTATTTTGTGCCACAAACAGTGCAAAAAAAAACATTGAGCACCATAGCCGCTAAGATTCTATTGTTCCTTTGCATTTGTGGTAAATTTTTAATATGGGTGGCGCGAAATTATGCAAAATGGCATAATGGTGTAAGTTTGGGAATTTCACTTAACACGTGTGATCAGAAATTCCAAAAATTGCTTGAATTGCGCCGGCGTAATTAAAATTTTACCCAGGTCTACTTTTTTATAAGTGAAAAAGCTACTTCTGAATTGGTGACTTTCTGTCTATGGTTGTGTGGCTGGGTGAGAGAATGAACAGACCAATGAGTCAACCATTGCTTAATTTGAGCAGGTGGTTTCCGGTGCACTTAATTATCAGCACCGGTACCTATGACAGTCTGCCACATGGTGGCGCTGTTTTTTTTTTTTAATTCAGAGATAAGCACAACAACTGTTGTTTATTAATTCAATATACATTAAGAATGACGAATACCTGCTGCCAAAGCCAACTCTTTTAACTTTGGGACCCTGAAATTGTCAGAATTCTCACACTAGTAGGAATGTGACTTATTAGTTATGCCGTTACGGTAACTGACAGCGGCAGTGGGCAGTGAAGCGGCAGTGGCCTGCTGACTAGAGCCCTGGCACTTATTTGTTTTAGAAATTAAGGACTGGAGTAAAACATTACAAGACTAATGCAGGAGTAAGTGCATGGTTGATGGATGAATGGGTCTGAACATGTGGAGATGAATGGGTGAGTGAGTGTGTGGAAGGATGAACGGGTAAGTTCATAGTGAGTGCATAGATGGATACATTAATAAATGGCACTAGAAATATTTATGAAGCCTGGGTTGTGGCTTAGCATGAACAGTGTAAGTTGCAATGGCCTCTGCTCCTCTACTTGACAATTATTGATTTAACTCGCCTTTTTATGGCTGTACTTGCATGTTACTGCTAGTGAATTCGATTAGATGCTCATAATATACCAAGAACGAACTCTTGCTCTCATGCTAGGGATAGCATTGTATCGGAAGTCACACTATCATGCCTTAGGTTCTAGGACTAGTGTTATACCAGGATGGCCACCATCATGTCAAGGATTCCCATAGCATACCAAGAATTCTCATATGCTGCCGCAAGAATTATGTCAGAATTGCTTTTGCCACCACATGCAAGGGCCATTGTTGCACTAGGCAAATGAACATCATTGTGTCAATAATTATCCACATAAGGCAGGGTCAGCATCATGCCCAAAGTGGGTACCATCAAGGCACGGGTGTGTGCAGCATGCCCAGAACATTCGACTGAATTCTGACCACTATGCCAGGGCCATTATTAATGTACAGTGTCCACTTTCATGCAATGGATCGCCCTTTCACCCAAGAATCAACACCATTAATGGACTCAACAAGAATTAACTTTGGGTGCCAGCTACACTCGGGGAGCCTAGTGGTGAACAGCGCAAACCAGGGCAGAGAGAAAACCGTGCCAGGCACAACCACTGACATAGATGTGCATGCTTGTGCAGGACCATCCCTGGTGCTTTGGTACCATATAGTTGTATCTAAAGCCATGGGGTGGAGGGAAGCCAGTGAGGGATGGCTGCTGTAACACTGACCCTGAGGCGCAGGATCTTTACTGTCTTCTCACGGCAATTATGTGGACCACCCAATGGAAGTTGAAAAGCAAGCTGCTGCCTCTTCATCTGTCATTAACATTATATAACATTAATGCATACCTCTGGAATTCAGTAGTTTGATGGGATGCCCTAAACACGCCCCTTCCAAATACTGAATCGCTAAACCAAATTGCAATTCGGGAAAAAGTTGCCAAATCACAATTTGCCATTTTTACATACGAAAATGCTTTTTTGCATTCGCAAACGGCTGATTCAGCGATTTGGCCCATTTACAATCATAAAAAAGCTCTGTACATCTAGCCCCAAGTTCTAAACAGCGGTTCTCTATTTGTCAATACTGTCCCTAGCCGCTTAACCGCGGCGTGAATTCCGCCGCGGTGCGACGGTTTAATTAAGTGGGCGGGGCCCCGTCGGCCAACGGACGTGCGCAGCACTACGGAGGTAGTGCTCGCGACGGCCGTTGGCCGACAGAAGCAGCGAAGGGGTTAACAAATACATATGCACATCTATCAATGTGTGTTAGTTTCTATAGAAACAATATCTGAAAGAAACACATAGTGATAGATTCCTTACCTTAGAATATCCCCAGGCGTCAGACTGGATCCGGAAAGTTTTCGTCAGCGGTACCCCTGCGCGTCGGTAGGGGCGTTGTGCGGCTCCGCGTCCGTCGTTGGCATCGTGGTCGCCGAGATGACGTCGCGGGCACTACTTAGACGCCGCCCAAGCGCGCTGACGTCAGTTGTTTCTTTTTCCGCGCCAGCAAGCGCAGATCCGGAGAGAGCGGTACCCCTAGTCTTTTTTGACTAAGTTTTTTGAGATCTTTTTCTCACCCTTTTCGAGTTGATACGACTCCTGGTGCAGTTAGGGATGCCCAGGTTTAAGTCTTGTGAGGACTGTCATCGGATGATGTCGGTGATGGACCCGCACCGCGTGTGTCTCTTCTGCCTGGGGCGCGACCACGACCCCAAGTCGTGCCCCGACTGCCGGTCCATGGCGCCGAAGTCTTTGCCGGAGCGGTCCCGAAAGCTGCTTGAAGCCCGGCAGTCGGCTCCGCGCCGTGAGAGGTCCCGGTCCAGAGGGAGGTCGAGGGACCATGCGCGGAGTCATCATCGGCGATCGTCGGGATCGAAGTCTTCGCACTCGGGGTCAGGTAAGGCGAAGCACAAGAAGTCGAAGCAACGTCATCGTTCTCCGACTTCCCCTCGCCAGTCGCGCGATGCGGCTGAGGGTACAGGTGGTGCCACCCCCGCTGCTCCGGCGGAGTCCATGGAGTCGCCGCCCGACTACCCGTCCTTCCCGGGGTCATCGGCGACTCCGGCCCAGATACAGGACTTCCTGTCGGCCATGGCTTGCCTCTTTGTGCCGTCGGGTCCCGCCTGTGCGCCTTCGGGCCCCGCGGTCCCACATGGGTGTCCTCGCGTTTCCTCGCCGGCGGCTCCGGCGTCACTGTTGGCTCCGGCCCCAGCGCCGCAGGACACCCTTGGATCCAGGCCTGGATCTCGGTCGATGCCGGTTGACCTTGTTACGCCTCCACCGACGTCGACTCCACCGGCACCGATACTGACGCCGTCCGCTCCTCGGGACGACGTCGACCTCAGATTCAGCCCCGAAGTGGACGCAGCGTCAGCCCGGCGTCGATCGATGCCGTTCTCGACGCCGTTTGGGGATTTCTATCCCCATGTCCCTACTCCTTATTTTAGGCCTGTTGAACAGCCTGAGGAGCAAGGGGAGGACTGGGAGGGGTCGGACGACCCTCTCGCTGCAGCCTGCGAGTCTGAACAGGACTGGGATGAGGAATTGGGGGACGCCAGTGGTCTGGATACCTCACCAGACCTTGGCATGCTGTCTCCTCCTACCGTGGCTATGGAGGAGGGAGCCAGTTATGCAGTGGTGTTGCGCAGGGCGGCGGAGGCCCTTCACCTCCAGCTCCCTACTGTGGCCGTCAGGACTAACCTCCTGACAGAGGTGCTTCAGCCAGCAGCTACTTCTGCGGAGCCGCTACTGCCCTTCAATGAAGCCCTTTCGGACGTTCTTTTGGGCACTTGGTCCAGGTCCACCACAGGGGCTCCTGTGGATAGGAACGTGGCCCGACGCCATCGCCCGGCTCCGGGTGACCCAATTTTCCTCTCCCAACATCCCACCCCCGAGAGCTTGGTTGTGCAAGCCTCTGCTTCCCCAACCGCCTTCCCTTCCGCCCCACCGGATAGGGAATCCAAGAAGCTGGATCAGTTTGGGAAGAAGATTTTCTCTTCCACCAGCTCTGCGCTGCGGTCCGTGAACACCGCATGCCTCTTGGGCCGTTATTCCCACACTCTCTGTGGGATACAGTGGCGAAAGTGCTGCCCCAGTGTCCGGCGGAGGCCCGGCCTGCTCTCGCCCAGGCTGTTGCAGAGGGGAGAGACGCAGCAAAGTTCATGATCCGTTGTGGTCTAGACACCGCCGACTCACTGGCCAGATCCATTGCAACGACGGTGACGGTTCGCCGTCATGCCTGGTTGAGAACCACTGGATTTTCGGGGGATGTCCAAAACACCCTTATGGACATGCCCTTTGATGGCCGTCGCCTCTTCGGCGACAAAGGGGACAGCGCGTTGGAGAGGTTTAAGGACTCACGGGCTACGGCCAAGTCCTTGGGACTCTCTGCAGTCTGCCCTCCTCCGCCTTCCGCTTTTCGCTCCTTTTGTGGCACAGGAAGGGGTGCCCCGCAGCGTTCGCAACAGAGCCGCAGGCCAGCGCAGCAGTCACACCAGCCCGGACGCGGACGCGGGTTCCGCCGTGGCGGACAAAGGGGCCAGCGGGCGGGTCAGTCCACCACCACCCCGGCCACCACTGCCTCCAAACCTTCCTAGTCCGAACTTTCAGGCCCATCAAACGCCAGTGGGCGGCAGGCTCCGCCATCACCTCCCCCACTGGCGCACCATCACTTCGGACAGGTGGGTTTTAGAGATAGTCCGGAGGGGCTACTCCCTCCCCTTCGAGACTACCCCCCCAGCCATGCCACCTCAATACCACTGCATGTCAGGGGATCACTTGGTCCTTCTTCAGCAGGAAGTTGCTGCCCTCTTGGCCAAGGGGGCCATCGAGCGCGTTCCGACGCACTAAATAGGTCGTGGTTGTTATTCCCACTACTTTGTGGTGCCCAAGAAGGACAAAGCCCTGCGTCCTATCTTAGACCTCCGGAACGTCAATCGTTTCCTCCGCAAAGAGAAGTTCAAGATGCTCACTGTAGCTCAGGTCTTGTCTGCTCTCGACCCACAAGACTGGATGGTAGCGCTGGACTTGCAGGACGCCTATTTCCACATCCCCGTCCTGCCAGCCCACTGGCATTACCTACAGTTCACGGTAGGCCACGAGCACTTTCAGTTTACCGTGCTCCCCTTTGGCCTTACCAGCGCCCCTCGGGTGTTCACCAAGGTGATGGCATGGTCGCAGATCAGGGGTCTCAGTCTTCCCCTATCTCGACGATTGGTTGTTGAAGGTGGGCTCGCCCCAGACAGTCGTCTCCCACCTCCAGACTACGGCCGACCTCCTGCACTTGCTGGGGTTCTCCATCAATGTGCCGAAGTCGCACCTGATTCCCTCCCAGAAGCTCCTCTTTATAGGAGCGGTTCTGGACACGGCGCAGTTTCGGGTCTATCCTCCCGAACGGCGAGTCCGGGATATTCGGGCTCTGATTCCCATCTTTCAGCCCTTGTCCCGGGTTTCGGTCAGAGTGACTCTGAGGCTGCTGGGCCTCATGGCCTCCTGCATCCTGCTGGTCAATCATGCCAGGTGGCATATGCGGGCTCTGCAGTGGGACCTGAAGTTCCAGTGGGCGCAGCATCAGGGAAACCTGTCCGATCACGTCCAGATCTCGGAGGGCACTGCACGACAATTGCAGTGGTGGCTCACGGACCGGCATTGGGTCGACGGCAGATCCCTCTCCCTTCCCCAACCGGAGTTCACAGTGGTGACGGATGCGTCCCTCCTGGGATAGGGCGGCCACATGGGAGAGGTGGAGATCAGAGGCCTCTGGTCTCTGGCGGAGTCCCGGCTCCATATCAACATTTTGGAGCTGCGGGCGCTCAGGCTTGCACTAAAGGCATTCCTTCTCCCTGTCAAGGGGAGAGTAGTGCAGATGTTCACAGACAACACCACCGCCATGTGGTACTGCAACAAACAAGGCGGGGTGGGGTCGTGGACCCTCTGTCAGGAGGCTCTGCGTCTCTGGACATGGCTGGAACATCAGGGCATGTCCCTGGTGGTTCAACACCTGGCAGGTTCTCTGAACGCCAGGGCGGACGAACTCAGCCGCAGGTGCATGCTCGATCATGAATGGCGTCTTCACTCGGAGGTGGCGCAAGGTCTCTTTCAGCAGTGGGGAGAGCCTTGGTTAGATCTATTCGCCACCGAAAAGAACGCGCAATGTCATCAGTTCTGCACGTTGGAATTTCCAAGGCGGCACTCGCTCTGCAATGCTTTTCGTCGCGAGTGGAGTTGCGGTCTGTTGTACGCCTTTCCGCCTATACCACTTCTGCCCAGAGTGCTGAAGAAGATCAGGCGCGACCGGGCCCAAGTCATTCTTGTGGCTCCGGATTGGGCTCGAAGAGTATGGTATCCCGAGCTACTCAGTATGAGCATCGATCCCCCGATCCGACTGCCTCTTCGGGAGGATCTTCTGTCGCAGCAGCAGGGGACGGTCCTCCACCCGAACCTGTCCAGCCTCCACCTCTTTGCGTGGAGATTGAGCGGCGGCAGTTGATTCCCTTCGACTTGCCTCCTGAAGTTTGTGACGTTATTCTGGCAGCCAGGCGTCCCTCTACTAAAGTGGTATACGCCTGCAGGTGGAACAAATTTGTGGCATGGTGCACAGCAAAGGCTGTGGATCCCCTTTCTGCCCCTCTTTCTGAGGTTCTACTGTTCCTTCTTTCTTTGGCCCAGCAGGGCTCTGTTCTGGGCACTATCAAGGGCTACCTTTCTGCTATTTCGGCCTTTCTCAGGCTCCCTGATCAGCCCTCTCTTTTCAAGTCCCCTGTTGTAAATAGGTTTCTTAAAGGCATTACACACCTTTTTCCTCCTATTCCTTTTGTGATGCCTCAGTGGGACTTGAATCTGGTTCTGACGTACTTGATGTGTGCTCCTTTTGAGCCCCTTCACAACTGTCCTCTTCGTCTTTTGACGTTAAAGACTGCCTTCCTGGTGGCCATCACTTCCACCAGGCGGGTGAGTGAGCTCCAGGCTCTTTCCTGTAAGCATCCTTTCCTTTCAGTCCATCCGGACAAAGTTGTGCTCAGGCCCCGTCCTTCCTTTTTGCCAAAGGTGGTTACAGCCTTTCACATTGGGCAGACTATTACCTTGCCCACCTTTTTTCCGCCTCCTTCCAGAGAGGAAGAGAGGCTCCACCGTCTGGACCCAAAACGTGTGCTTTCTTTTTATCTCAACCGCACACAGCAGTTCCGGGTGGATGACCAGCTTTTTGTTGGCTACGTTGGCACAAAGAAAGGTCGGGCGGTCCATAAGAGAACCATCTCCCGCTGGGTTGTCTTGTGTATCAAAGCCTGTTACTCTTTGGCTAAAAAAGAACCTCCGGTGGGGCTACGTGCTCATTCCACCAGACCTACTGCAGCCACTACTGCATTGGGACGTGGTGTCCCCCTGCAAGACATCTGTCAGGCAGCCACGTGGGCCTCGCTGCACACGTTTACCAAACATTATTGCCTGGACAGCCAAGTCCGGAGAGACGGCTTCTTTGGCCGTTCTGTTCTCCGTGACTTTCTGGTGTGATCTTAGTTCGCAGACCCACCACCGGGGTTGGTATTGCTGGGGTATCTATTCTAAGGTAAGGAATCTATCACTATGTGTTTCTTTCAGATGCACAAGTTACTTACCTTCGGTAACGATATATCTGTAAGAAACATTAGTAGTGATAGATTCCTTACCGCCCCACCCATCCTCCCCGTTCTGCGAACTGATTTCTAGGGTTAAGGTCATCCCTTTCAGGGCCCTAGTTTCAATGCACCAGTGGTCAGTATCTTGCATGGCTCTGCGTTCCTGGCGCAGAAATTCGTGTACAGAACTGACGTCAGCGCGCGTGGGCGGCGTCTAAGTAGCGACCGCGACGTCATCTCAGCGACCACGACTCCAACGACGGACGCGGAGCCGCACAACGCCCCTACCGACGCGCAGGGGTACTGCTGACGAAAACTTTCCGGATCCAGTCTGACGCCTGGGGATATTCTAAGGTAAGGAATCTATCACTACTAATGTTTCTTACAGATATATCGTTACCGAAGGTAAGTAACTTGTGCATTAAGAGCAGTTATGAAGCACCCAAAAAGAGGACATACCGTCATCTCTCAAACATTTCCTCTATCAACAATTACTTGAAAAATTACCACAGAAATACTATTACATCATTTGTGTTTACATTCTGCAACCATACCCTGTCAAAGAATAAAATAATGATAATTTATGGTTCATTTAGTTTAATTTAATTTAAATATAATTTGATATAAAGTTATTAGAATGATTAGGGTTAGTGTTCTGGTTGTTATTATGGTTGGAGAATTAAAATAAAATACCAATGTTTTATATAGGTATCTGTTAAACGTTCAGTAACGGTATCATTAAAGTTAGTGTAAGGTTTTCTTGTGTTTAAGATACAATTTTAAGCAAATTAACTTAGTTCTCATACATAAGTAAATGCTGGTTAGTGGTAGGGTTAAGCCTAGCATCAATGTTAGGTAAAGAAACCAACTTTTACTAAAGAAACTGTAATTTAATATAAATAATTACATATTTTGTATTGATAAGGCTTTGAATTACATTGTGATAAGGAACAGAGTAGGGACTTCTAAGCGGTTGGCATTTAATTTAAACCAATTCAAGTGTAAATATAAATATATATTTTTTAATGGTTTTATATACAGTAAACATTAGGGCTAGTGAATGTTTTAATTTTATTTATTATACTATTATGAAATTAAAAGAAGGTAAATAAAATGTAATGCAAATAATTACGCAGTGACCATAATTTCGAAGGAGAGTTGTAACTAACAGTCGGGCTAGTGTAAGGGTATATTATTTAATTAATTTAATCACAATAATTCAATGAACAGGGAACTAACTAAATCTTTATGATTTTAAGGCGGTATGGTTAGGACTAAGATTGGTTTTAGACATTCTTATGGGGAAACGATGTTGAGGCAGTGTCATTTTAATCTTAAAATGGTCTGATAAAGTAATGAAAGATGAGGTAAAAGCTTCAAGGTAATGGTAGAAACGGTAATGGCGAGAGAAGATGGTAGATATTCTCAGAAATACTACTGGGCTTTCTCTAAAGAAGTCACATACATTTCTCTCTTTGTGAGGACTGTGCACTGCTCCCTCTGGGAGATACAATTGCCAGCACCATGGAGATTTATCAAATCTTGAGATTGTATTCGGATAGATTAATTAATTTATTTTGTGCGCATTATGCTTTGCTTTTACGTTTCTCACCATCTCCCCAAAAGTTACCTGATCTCGTTTTTAACCTTTAAAAAGGGTTTTGCCCCTCTGTCGATATTTTAGTTAATTTCTGTTTCAGTTACAGTTGTTTTGGTCCATTTTATTTCCTACTGCCTGGTCCACTTTCCTGCGATTTGCTTGTGTTTCTTTTCCTTGTCTTTCGGAAGTCCTCCGACCAAGGGTTTAACCGCCTGGCCCTTTTGGACCTTAATTGTTTTAGTTCAATTTATTTTGTATGTATTGTTTCTTCTATACATTTCTCTCCACAAGGCTGCCTGGCCTCATTTTTAACCTTTATATTATCTTCGTTCTTTAAGCTCATTTCCTTCTCAGTTTCAGTTTTTTTGGCCTATTTTCTGTGCGTCTTGCTATATGCTTTGTGGTAGTAGTGGACCGGCTCCCAGTACCTGCTCCATGACTTCCTGCCCTTTGAAGCACCACCTCCCACTCCTCTGGGACTCCTAAAAGGCAGATGCAGCGCGGATGTCCCGCTGTAGCACCAAAGGCGCACAAATGGCAAGCCCATCTGCATCTGTCCACACCCAGACCTTGTCCAGCACCTGGACCTGGGGGTCCTGCCGCTTGAGAGAAGACTCAGTTATCCAGTATTAGGGTATCTTTCATAGATTCACATGCCTGAATCATTCCCCGTCGTCGAGATGGGAGTCCCCGGTACATTAGAAAAGTAATGTCCCATTAGACATACAAAACCATAGGCCTAAGGCCTCTCATTAGTAACATATCCAGGTCCTTTTGTGAAAAGGACCAAACTCTAAACAACAGCCAATCAGCTGTTACCACCCTTTGGAACCTTCCTGGCAGGAGCTCTGGTCCCTCAGATTTTCTACCGCACGTCGTGCTAAGGGAGTCTCCAACTGAGCTCTGCTCACGTTTCCTACTTTACATCGTTTAATCTCTCAGATAAGGTATTTCCTCATCCTTACATCTGTCTGAGTGAAGTCCCAGTTGTCTTCATGTCAGACACCCACACAAGAAAGGCCTTTTTAGGCCCTGTACAACCTGCAGCAAGAAGAGGTTACATGTGGACGATCCCCACAAGGACTGTCTGTATTGTCTTTACCCGGACCATTCATCTAAAGACTGCAAGGTATGTCGTACCTTTTCTTCAAAAACCCTAAAAGACCAGGAGGGACGGCTTTTAATTTGGCTGCAGAGGTTAAAGGACAAACACGACCCCTTGTCCTCTGAGGAGAGTGAGACTTCGTCAAGAACCTCCTCAAAAACTCCTCAGAAAAGGTCTAGAGATGCTTCTCCAAGCCCTTCATCGCAGCAACCTGCAAAGAAGACGCACAAAAAGTCTTCAGAGGTTTCCACAAGTAAAAAATTGCCAGTTTCAGACCCTGCGACTCCTTCAATTAGAGTCCAGCATTCATTCAAAAAGCCCTCCTCAGGCTCGTCAACGACGGCATCGTCGACGACGGCATCGTCGACGATCTCAACGACGACGTCTCCTGTCACTGCCAGAGTTACAACGTCGACGACGACAGTCTCTACTATGTCTGTCTCGTCTGCATCGCGTTCATCGTCGACGACCACAACATCTTCGTCGACGGCACAAGTGGTCATGTCGTCGACGATAAAAATCAAGAAATCGTCGTCGAAGATTCCGACCACGGATCGGTCGACGACGACCCCGACGACGAGCCTCCCGTCGACAATCACAGCCACTTCGACGGTTCCTCCGTCGACGATAATTTCACTGCCGACGATTTTTCCATCAACGGTGATGTTGCCGTCGTCGACGCCCTTGCCGTCGACTACGCCGTCGACGACAATTTCCACAAAGTTGAAGGTTTCACCCGTCGACGCTCCGCCGTCGACGACAAGTGTCCCGTTGACGATCCTGATGTCTACACCAAAAATGAAGGCTAAAATGACTGTTTGCCACCAAAAACTCAGCAAACACAGGTTATCACCTTCTTTAACTTCACCCAGTAGGGTCCAGTCCTTAGTGCCCTCTCACCTGTTGGATGTGGATGATGATTCAGACGACGAGGGGCCTTTTAGGGCGGCAACAAGTCAGTCGGAACTCAATATCAAGTATCAGGAGGTTTCAGATGATGATGATCAGGACATTGATGATCAGACATCTTATCACGAAGACCAAATGCCTCAGCAATCTCAGATGGTGTGCCTTCCGGTGGCTTTGGTATCGGATCTGCAATTCTTGATCACAGATTATAAAAAGAGGTTCCCTGCTGCTGCTCCATCTTCTGCTCCAGAACAAGCTCCACCACCAGTGGTACAACTTCCGTCTCAGCCCGCCTCCTCGGCAATGCTTAGACCTTCTCCCCACTCTACTGATGATGAGGAGGAGTTTCCTCAGGAAGAGGGAGAAATCCCGGATGATGAATCACAACACGAGGAATGGGACGACTACGTATACCACTTCCAGCGTCTCCTTCCCCTCCTCCAGTAGATTCGCCTCCGGAGGACCTAGGAGGCTTTCATAATCTCCTAGAAAGAGCAGCGAAGCGCTTTCAGTTGCCGATGACTTCCCAGCAACAAGATTGTTTCTTGTATGACTTTAAAGAGCCTTTTAAAAAGTCAGTGCGATCCATGCCTATAATAAATTATATCTGGGAACAAGGGGTCAAGATAATGAAGAATCCTTCTTCAATTCCTCCAATCCTACCACGGCTGGATAAAAAGTATAGGGCACCGGATGATGCCCCGGCTTGTCTGACTGGCCATCCCAAGCCAGATTCTGTGGTTACACAAGCAGCCCAACGCCGCTCAAAAAACCCTTCTACTCCACTTTCAGCACCACCGGATAAAGAGGGTAGGCGCTTGGACAACATCGGAAAGCGTTTCTCTTCCATGTCTGCACTAACGGTGAGGGCTGCTAACTCATTGGCCTTATTGGGAAGATACAATAGACAGATGTGGTCTGATATTGCACCTTTTTTGGACAGCTTACCACAGGACACTAAAGAGTAGGCAAGGAAGCTACTGCAAGAGGGCGAGAGGTCAGCTTCTGAAATTATAGATTGTGCGATGGACATCGCATCTACTGGCTTCCGTCAGTTGGCAGGGGCGGCAGTTCTAAGACGCCAAGTTAAAGCGACGACTTTCCGACCTGAGGTCCAGACAAAGATCCTGGATATGCCCTATGACGGACAGTGCCTGTTTGGATCTCATATCGATGAGGCCCTACAAGGGATTAAAAAAGATACGGATACGGCCAAATCTTTGGGAACCCTCCAATATAGAACTTCTTCCTTTCGTGGCTCACGAGGTAGAGGTCAATCATCCTATAGAGGAGGATATCAACAAAATAGATATTCTGGTTCCTCCTCGTCGGGCCAGCAATACAGGCCGCAATTTCAGCAGAGGCAGCAACCACAACAAACTGCCTACAACAAATCTTCTTTTCGAGGAAAGACTGGTCGCCAGAAAGATTCTACCCGGCGTCAATGACTTTTCCCTGCCACCTACTGCGATCTCCCCCTCACCATTCAGAATAGGAGGAAAGATATCACATTTTTTGCACAATTGGTAACAAATAACTACAGATCAGTGGGTCCTACAAATAGTGCAGTTGGGACATTCCTTGGAATTTCTTCAAACCCCTCCACCAACTCCACCTCAACCTATGGTTCACAAACATTTGAACCTCTTGCAGAACGAAATATCATCCATGATTCGCAAAGGAGCCATAGAGCGAGTTCCTGTTCATCAACGGGGAAAAGGTTTTTATTCCCGATTCTTTTTGGTGCGCAAGAGAAACGACAAATGGAGGCCGGTTCTAGACCTAAGAAATTTGAACAAATTCCTAAGGAAGCAATCATTTCGCATGATTACCATCCAGGAAGTCCTACAACTTCTCAATCCAAACGACTACATGGTATCTTTAGACCTCCAGGATGCCTATTTCCATGTCCCAATCCACAGAAAACACAAACAATTTCTGAGATTTGCCGTCGCTGGCAGGCATTACCAATTTCGAGTGCTGCCGTTTGGGCTCAGATCGGCTCCTCGCATATTCACAAAATGTCTGTCACCAGTCGCTGCGTACCTCAGACAGCAGCACCATCAAGTGTTTCCATATCTCGACGACTGGCTCGTCAAAGCACCATCTCTTCAAGGTGCGATGCAATCTTCCAGCGCTTGTCTAAAACCTTTCGAGCAATTAGGCCTCACCCTCAATGCAGAAAAGTCAATGCTTCAACCTTCTCAAAGGATCACATTTTTGGGAGCCGTTTTGGATACTGTCCACAAGCATGCTTACCCAACACAGGAGCGACAGCGCAAGCTCGCACAGTTGGCAAACAGGATAAAACTAAGAAAGTCTCTTTCTGTTCGACTCTTCAAATCCCTCCTGGGAATGATGTCCTCTTGCATACTACTCATTCCACATTGTCGCCTCCATATGCGTCCTCTCCAGGAGGCTCTTGCCACTCAGTGGATTCAGGTGGAAGGATCTTTCGACGACATCATACAGGTCACTCCTCAAGTAATCACAGCGTTACACTGGTGGACTCGTCCACAGAATCTGTCACAAGGCCTGTCTTTCCTACCTCAGGTGTCTCCTCAGGTAATAACTACAGACGCATCCCTGGAAGGTTGGGGAGCCTTTCTCCAGGAGCTTCAAATCAGCGGAAAGTGGTCAATAACAGAAAGGACTTTGCACATAAACCTCCTAGAGCTCAGAGCTGTTTATCTAGCCCTTCGGGCTTTTCTTCCCAGAATAGCAGGTACTCTAGTGCTTGTCAAAACGGACAACACCACAACAATGCACTACGTGAACAAGCAGGGAGGGACTCGTTCTCTCTTGTTATCTCAAGAATCGCAAAAAATTTGGAACTGGGCGCTTCAGCACAAAATCTCCCTGAAGGCCGAATATGTTCCGGGAAGGGAAAATACATTGGCAGATTCTCTGAGCAGACTACAAACCTCCTGCCACGAGTGGGAATTACACCAGGGTATTCTCGACCGCATTTTCTGTCAATGGGGCGAACCAAATCTCGACCTGTTCGCTTCATGATTCAACGCCAAATGCCGACGCTTCGCAAGCTGGCATCCCCAACAGGGATCTCTGGGGAATGCATTTTCGATAGCCTGGTTCGGCGTCTTTGCGTACGCCTTTCCGCCGATTCCACTGCTCCCCAGAGTCCTCAAGAAGATGAAGGCAGAGCCCTGCACACTGATTTTAATAGCACCAGCATGGCCTCGCCAACATTGGTTTACAGAACTACATCTCCTATCCCAGAAGCCTCCAATTCCATTGAAGCTGTTTCCGTCTCTTCTCATAATGGATCAGGGGCAAATACAGCATCCGGACCCGGCCTCGCTCAAATTTTCGGCCTGGCTCCTGAATACAATGAGTTCCAAGCTATGAATATCCCTCTATGAATATCCCTCCGGACTGTAGGGCGATTCTGTCTCGAGCAGTAGCGGACAGTACAAGCAAAACATATTCTCTCAAATGGAAAAGGTTCTGTATATGGTGTGCATCTGCTGAAGTGCATCACTTCAAGTCCTCGCCTGAGGAGATTTTACCATAACTCCTTCATCTCGCAAATGTGGGGCTCGCTCACGCTTCCATCAGAGTTCATCTGGCAGCGATATCCCGTTTCAGAAGATCCTCCACAGGTCCTTCTCTTTGGTCCAATAGACTCATAAAACAATTCCTCAAGGGTCTTTTCCGGACTTTCCCTCCACTAAAGCTTCCTCCTCCAACATGGCAGCTTAATACGGTTCTAGCCCAGCTTATGAGGCATCCTTTTGAACCAATACACAAGGTGGACCTCAAGTTCCTCTCCTGGAAAACTGCACTTCTGCTAGCCCTTACTTCAGCAAGAGGAGTCAGTGAGCTTCACGCTTTTACAATACAGCATCCATTTATGCAATTCAAGGACGATAGGGTAATTCTTCGAACTAACCCGAAGTTTATCCCTAAAGTGCCATCGCAATTCCATCTTAACGAACCCATTGTTTTGAAGACCTTCTTCCCAAATCCTCAAACACCAGCGGAAAAGGCTCTTCATTCCTTGGATCTAAAGCGATGCCTTAAATTCTACCTTCACAGGACAAGACCATTC
Organism: Calotriton arnoldi; assembly: GCA_963921515.1. Lineage (NCBI taxonomy): Eukaryota > Metazoa > Chordata > Amphibia > Caudata > Salamandridae > Calotriton > Calotriton arnoldi. The sequence continues at coordinate 1,501,713 of CAWUFW010002974.1, forward strand.
CGAAAGTCCAACCAACTTTTCGTGGCCTACAGTGTACCTAGGAAAGGTTCCCCCCTTTCGAAGCAAAGTATCTCTAGGTGGATCTCTAGCGCTATCACTTTATGCCACCAGCAGGCTGGTCAACCCTTCAAACTACAATTCGTGCCCATTCCACCAGGGCAGTCTCTACGTCCATGGCATTGTTTGCCGGCGTCCCTATTGTGGACATTTGCAGAGCGGCAACATGGAAAACGCCGCACACATTTACCAGGCATTACTGCTTGGATTCAGAACTGGCGAAGGACGCTGCAGTTGGACAGGCAGTACTACATCATCTATTTCAATAGAGGTGAGCCTTTCCTCCTTCCCACCAACCTTTATTTTACCGCACATTTCTATGATTACCTTCATGTCTGCTTATTATCATGCACTATATCGTTGATATACTGAAATGTACAACTATGGTTTTTTCTTAACCAATGCATGTATACCCCGTATGGGGAAAAAAAGAAATGTGCTCACTATTGCTTGCTACTCTGGTTCAGGCATGTGAATCTATGAAAGATACCCTAATACTGGATAAGAAATGCGTTACTTACCTGTAACTGCAGTTATCCAGTATTGGTATCTTTCATAGATTCACATGCAACCCACCCACCTCCCTTGGAAAGGCTCTTTTGGTTCTCTCAGTGGTACTGTTATATAGCACTCCGCTTACGAAAATCTGAGGGACCAGAGCTCCTGCCAGGAAGGTTCCAAAGGGTGGTAACAGCTGATTGGCTGTTGTTTAGAGTTTGGTCCTTTTCACAAAAGGACATGGATATGTTACTAATGAGAGGCCTTAGGCCTATGGTTTTGTATGTCTAATGGGACATTACTTTTCTAATGTACCGGGGACTCCCATCTCGACGACGGGGAATGATTCAGGCATGTGAATCTATGAAAGATACCAATACTGGATAACTGCAGTTACAGGTAAGTAACGCATTTCATACTCTGCAACTTTCCTACGTAACCTCAACCAGGGACCACTATCTCCATTGTGCAGCAGCGCCTTCCCTTGCTATGTGGAGGGTACTTTCCCTTGCCTTCACTGCTGTTTCTCTTGCAAACTCCTCGACCCTCACCCCTTCCTAACAAGGAGAACCATCCTTATCCTAATTTAGTCACCCTCCCCCATTCCCGGTACTTCCAGAATGACTCGATCTGCCAAAGCTTCTACTATGGCCAGTCTGAAATGTCATCTTATAAATACCTGCTTTCTAGCCAAACATGTCCTTGAAGTCTGGAATTTAATTGATGCCAGGTCCCGCGATATGCTATTTCATACAATCACCTGGCTTGACTCTACCTCTGCTTTTGACCTAACCGCTACCATCCCTCCTGGCTTTAGCATACTCAAGCAAGACATAGCTTGCATACGTGGCGGAGGGGTGGCCCTCATACACCATTCCTCCCTCAGTTGCATCACCATACGCATGGAAAAAATAACCAGATCGAACATCTTGCTTTCAAAATTAGCCTTCCTAAACTCCCTGCCTTTGGAGGGATCCTGGTCTACCATCACCCTGGTCCCAGGAAAATCTTTAGCATCAACTTGTTAAAAACCATTAAGCGTGTGAGGTTAACTCTGCTCCGCCAGCGGAGTTTGCGGAGTTTTAGAACTCCCCACTACGTTTGGAGTGCGAAGTTTGCAAAAACTCTGCACTCAAAGTGGAGCGGAGTTTACCGGTGCCAGTAGTGGAGGAGTGACTAGACTTACCTCCCAAATGGTGGCTATCGGTGGCTGCGCAGCTGGGCCACCAGTGTCTCCTAGCCGCCCTGCCTTTGCTTCCTCTTCCTGGCTCCTGCTCGCACACTCAGCTAATAGAAGAAGGCCGCAGAACTGACTGAGGCCTGAGCCCCCGCTGCTCTGACTCGGAACTCGGAATGCGGGAGCCTCAGCCAGTTTAGTGCAGCAGCTAGCCCCAACTCCGCAAGAGCTGCAGTGCGCATGTCGTACGACATGTTGCAAGAACTGCGCACTGCAGTCCTTGTGGAGTTGGGGTTAGCTGCTGCACTAAACTGGCTGAGGCTCCCGCATTCGGAGTTCCGAGCTGAAGTAGCGAGGGCTCAGGCTTCAGTCAGTTCTGCAGCCTTCTTCTATCAGCAGAGTGTGTGAGCAGGAGCCAGGAAGAGGAAGCACAGGCTGGGTGGCTAGGAGACACTGGCGGCCGCCTCAGATAGCCACAGGTGAGGTCAGGAGGCCTTATATATGGAATATATGTGAAGGGGGTGCAGTTACCCCACTAGGGTGTGGAAACCCTGCGGAATTTCACTGAGTTTTCCAGTAACTCCGTGCAATTCCGTGGAGTACAACTCCGCGAACTCCGCCCACCCTTAGAAATCATTTCACCCTAGCTCTCTCCTTCCATCACCTTATCATCTTGGGGGATTTCAGTTTCCATCTTGAAGACGCATCTGACATGGATTCTACTAATCTCCTCGATGACCTTTAGGATGCTGGGCCTCTCTCAACATGCAGAGGGACCAACACACCTGAATGTCCACTTGCTTGACCCAATTTTCTCCAACACGTCCCTCCTTCTCTGGTTGGAGACTCCTCTCCCTTGGACTGATCACACTACCTGTCATGCTTTCACATTCCCTTCTCTCCATACAACTCCCCTGCCCCTCACCCTATCATGGTTCACCCATGAGACAGAGTCTCTATAGACACATGGTAACTGCAACTCTCTAAACATCCCCCATACCTGGGGGCTGACCTGACTCTAGCCACCACCAATTTATTACTTGACTCATTAATACTGCCAACAAACTGGCTCCTGTCAAAACTCACCTTACCTCCCGATGCACTCTGCATGCCAGCTGGTATACAGAAGACCTAAAGCAGCTTAAATGCCATTGAAAACACCATGAGCATCACTGGAGAAGCTCATACGATTATCAAGACAGATGCAAATACATATTTGCCCTCCGCAGCTACCACTGTCAGTTAAGGCAAATGAGGCAACTATCTGAAACTTCCCATATCCAAGAAAGTGCTAATTTTTCCAAGGAAATTTTCTCCATTGTGAAGGAAATTACCTCCCCTTCAGCATCTTCACAATCCGTCACCCCTTCCTCAGTCCTCTGTTCTGACCTACCCCACGTTTTCCACAATAAGATTAAGCTTTTCTACAATAGCTTTAACTCTTAATCACCCTCGATGCCCTAAACCTTTTAAACTCGGCCTCCATAACACCCTCATGCTCAATCTGATGATGATGATGACGATAATGGATATTTATAAAGCGCAAAAGCTGTATACGCTAAAAAATGGTGTCCTGGTGCTTTTTAGCTGAGAGGGTGAAATTATGCCCTATTAGAACATTGGAATGTTCAGTAGAAGCCCGGAGAGCAACATTCCAATGTTGTTTTCCTTTCACAGCTGCTGCTGTGAACAAAGGCCTCTCGGAGCCCGAGGGGATTTAAACCCCCTTGGGCTCCAAGAGGCCTTTGTTTTTACTAGTTAGAACATTCTGCCCTCTAGGGGCGGAATGTTCTAATAGCCTTAGATCCCTCCTAGTGGGCTCTAACGGCCATTAAAGGACTGCTCCCTTGTTAAACGCATTCGCATTTGGCGAGGGCCTTTAGCGCTGGAGCGGGCCTTTAATGGCCGTTAGAGCCCACTAGGAGGGCTCTAAGGCTATATTAAACAGATACATTTTCAGCAATCAACAACATTTCCAGTGAATGTTTTTAGCCCAGAGAGAAATGGGGAGAATGTTACATAGCTTTCGAGCCAGGACAGAAAAGGCCCTACAACCCTTCCTCTATAGTTTAAATTTAGCAGTGGTAAGGAGTAAAGCTTCTCTCGATCTCAGTGCCTTCTTGGAATATACCACTGTAATTTCTCCGGGTTGGTAATTGGACCTGTCTGAAAAAAAGCGTGATGTGACAAACAGGCTGTTTTAAAGAGTTTTCTCTGGCTTATTGGTAGCAAGGGTAACCCCTCTAATGCAGCCAAAGCAGAGCCTTATTTCCTTCTTCCTGTTATAAGCTTTGTGGCTTCAGTTTGAACTGGTTGGAGTCTTGCCAGTGTATTAGTGGGAAGACCCAGATGTAAAACATTACAATAGTGCAGGTGTGATAAAATCAATGCCTGAAATACCGCACGATGGGTCTACTTTAGTAATAATGGAATTGCTTTCCGTAGTCATTTCAAATGTAAAAAGCAGGATGCTGATACCAGAGATTTCTGTTGGTTCATGCTCAAATCACAGTCAATTGCACTCCTTGATTTTTTGCTGTGGGAACCAGGTCTGATGCAGCACCCAGATCTTTAGGCCACCAATTATCTACTTTTGTTAGAAATAAGGGACAGAGACACAATAATTCAGTTTTATCACCATTTAATTTAAGTGCATTTATAGTCATCATATTCTTAACCTCTTGCGTGCAGTTATGGAAGTATTTAGCTGAAGTAAATCCCCCAGCTATTGATACCACTATCTGTGCATCATCTGCAGAGGATATTAGGGATAGCCCAAACTTCAGTAATTTTGCCAATTTCGAAATACAAAGATTAAATAATATGCGACCTAGAATAGAATCTTGTGGCACTCCACATGTCAAAATCTCTCTGTTTACAAGAGTAGGAGGCAATCCGAACTGTCTGTGTCCGTTTTGTTAAAAAAGAGGCAAACCAGTCCAAGGCGTTTCCTCTAATCCTGCACTATGGCCCTTATCCAATAAGTACCTTATGTCATCTAACACCATTACAAGGGCGGTCTCTACAATGAAGGGACCTAAATCCAACCTCAGCTTTGTCATTTAAGTTATATTTTCTATATGTTTGACCAATTGCCTATTAATTTCCTTTTCCATTATTTTCGTTGGCCCATTTCATCTGTTGCCTTTCAAAACAGAAGATGTCACTAAGAACAGGCTATCAGTCAAATCTGCTGTCCCCAATGACACCTGCCCCATTGTATCTTCTCTCTCGGCCCTTACCGCTGTCTTCAATCTCCCGCTATTTACTGCCTCCTACCGCATTGACTGGAAACATGCCACCGTTCTGACCCTTCTTAAGAAACCATTGTTTGATCCCAAGGCGCTGGCCAACTACAGGCCTATTTCTTTTCTTCCCTTATTCACCAACACACCTCTTATATAGCTTCTTAACCTCGCTCAATCGGGTTTCATGGGCTAACTTCTGCACTGAGGCTGTTGTCATAGCTACCACAGATGATAGATGACTCATCAACGATAGAGAAACCACTGCCGAGCTTAGTCTGTTAGACTCATTGGCAGCTTTTGACAAGGTATCCCACGCCATTCTGCTCAAACACCTCTACGACACAGGCAATTCCTGCTCAGCATTTCAGTGGTTCTGCTGCTTCCTCTCACCATGGACCCAGTTGGTTCCTCTCCCTCCCTTCCACTCAGATGTTGTCAAAATCTTGTGCGGGGTACCACAGGGATCCTTTATGTGATCCACGCTCATTAACATAGACATAGCACTATTAACAGCCATCATCAGATCTTTCAGCTTTACAATAATGTACGCTGATGATACGCAGCTGATCCTATCTCTTTGGCATGAAACTCTAAGCACCCAAACCAACTTCACTTAATGCATAAACTCAGTAACAGACTGGATGAGTAATAACTGTCTCAAGCTCAACGGTGAGAAAACCAAAATCATTGTTTTTCGGCAGACACTGCCCTCTAGACCAATACTTAGTGGCGCTGCACCCCCACGACGCCAAGCCCTCTGAACCCACCAGGAACCTAGGCATCACTGTTATGTTATGTTATGTTAAAATTATTTATAAAGCGCAGCGAATACCCAAGGGTGTATTAGCGCTGAGGCAGAATCGGCGAGAGGGGTGGAGGTGAAATCATTGATTAAAAAGCCAGGTTGTCAACAGTCTCCTAAATTGAAACAGGGAAAGGGGGTGGATCTGAGATAGAGTGGGAGAAGATTCCAGGCTGTCGCGGCTCTAACCACGAAGCTGCTGCCACCCCATTTAGATCTTTTGAATCTGATAGAGTTTGCTCTGAAAGAGCCTGCTGATCTTAAATTTCTTGAGGGGGTATACCAAGATAGGGCTTTTTTGAGAAAGCAGGGTCCTGAATTATGGATAGCCTTATAAGTCATTTAAAGGGCTTTAAATTTGATCCCGTTTTTTACTCTCTGCCAATGGAGATCCTTCAGAGCAGCGGAAACCAAAAGGAGCCTGGCTGCCGAATTCTGAAGGACCTGCAACTTATTTAGATATTAAGCTTGGAGGCTGATATAGAGGCCGTAAAATAATCAATTTTAGATAAAACAAGAGTGGAAATGACTGACTTCCTGACTGACATAGGCAGCAGTATTAATTTTTTTTTTAGAATTCTTAGGCTGTTGTATGAAGAGGACACTACTGCGTTAATTTGGTTTCCCAAGAGTAAGTGGTCATCAATCATGACACCCAAACTCTTGGCTTTCCTGGTGGGTGCAGGAAGGGGGCCCATCTCCCTAGGCCAACACTGGGCAGACCAAAGGTTAGGGTTGTTGCCGAGTAAAATCACCTCAGTCTTTCCAGCATTAAGCTTAAGATGGTGTCTGTTCATCCAACCATTGATGCCTTTCATGCAGTCATGTATACGGGAGTCGTTGTCTTCCTGTGAGGCTGATAATACAATTTGCGTATCGTCCGCATATGAGGTAAGGAAAAACCCGAAGGATTCGACCAGGGGGGCTAGGTCTGTGACATATAAGTTAAAAAGGGTCGGGCTGAGCGAGTATCCCTGAGGGACCCCGCATGGCAAGTAAAATGGGCTTGAAGAGAAGGTGTCTAAATTGATTGTGTTTTCCCTGTTTGACAGGAAGGATGAAAGTAGTTTCAGGGCAAGATTTTTTATGCCCTGTTGATAATCAACTCAAAATAATCAACCAAGTAACCTCTTTCTCTGCCTGATGCTTTAGCGTTCTCAAGATACTTAGGAAAATCTTTAAGTGGCTGCCTCTTGATTCTCAAAAACAACCATCATCCAAGCACTCATCGCAAGCAGATTAGACTTCGGCAAAAAAAAATATCTCAGTGTCACTGCCCATCTCACCAACAGGCTACAGGTTGTATGGAACACATGCCAGGCTCATTCTGGACTTGAATCACTGTGCTTCCATCACAGGCCACTTACGAACTTTACTGGCTCCTGGTACACAAGTGTGTGGTCTTTAGACTGCTTTGTCACAAGTACAAGGTGCTCAACAATATTAGCCCCTACTACCTCAGTGTTAGACCTGGCACCATTGGCGTGGGTCTCCCTTCCATTTTTTGCCTTTACCTCCTGTGTTTTTTTTTTAAACAGATTTTATTTGTCAAGTTACACATATATTGCAGGGCTCTCTACCCCAGAGACATCTGCACAATCAGATCATATTATATTGACTTTGACATTTGCAATTTAGAATACAGGAGGTAGAAAAGCAATACAAATAAAATCTAACTCCCCCCCACCCCTCCCCCCCCGATCGCACCATACACCCACAGTCTGACCGAATCATTAGGATAAAACAAAAGGTCTGCCCATCAGGATATCCCGCCGCACGGTTCTCCCCCGTTCCCTTCATTAAAGTAAGAATCACCTCAGAGGGTGATCTCCTGCCACCGAGACCGGCTCCAACAGCAGTCCTCGATAGTCCGCCCACCGTTTCCAAATTTTGAAGTGTTTGTGCGGGCACCCCCTGGCAATGAAGATGGGTTTCTCCAGGCCCATACAGAAGTCTAGGCCATTCTTCCACGCAGCTACTGAAGGGGCCCTCGGTGCCTTCCACGCCCTAGCTATGTCCCTTTTCACCAGGGTAAAGGCCAATTGCATTAGATGTCGTTTATAGATGTTACCTCCTATCCCCTCCATGATATGTAGCAGAGCAAGCCTCGGCGAGTGGGGGAGATCCCAACCCAGTACCGCCGATAAACAGGTGAGAACCCACCTCCAGAAACGATCTAAGGAGAGACAGTGCTAGACAGTGTGTATGAGTGTACCCTCCTCACGATTGCATCGAAGGCACACAGGAGAAGCAATCAACCCCGCCCTCCACAAACGCACCCGTGTAAAGTAGGCCCTATGTAGATACTTAAACTGGACGAGGCAAAGTTGTACTGCTATGGCCGCCCCCCGCGGAGCAGCTAAGGCCTCCGTCCAGTCTTCTTCATCCAACGGACCCACATTGCCCTCCTAATCCCCCCTGAGTTTCTGTAGCGTGGGGGAGCAATGGGTAACTAGGGATTGATAGATCTTGGAGATTTTGCGTTCCTGGAGGTCTCCCATAAAAACCTTCGCCTCCAGCGGGCTGAACTCCGGCAAAGACTCCAAACCGTCTAGGCTAGGGGACAGAGCGTGCCGAAATTGAACGTACCGATAGAATTGGGACTGCGGCATGTGAAATTCTTTCTGAAGGTCCTGGAAGGATTTGAGTGCCAGTCCCCTCATTACATCACCCAAGACCGAGATGCCTATGTTATCCCACCACCGGAATCCCTGCAGGGCCGCCAGATGTGGCAAACGTCCGTTATTCCAAAGGGGAGTTTCCCGAGTCAGTGTATTCCACCACCCCATCCTTCGCAGCGCCTGCCTCCAGACCTGAAACACAACCCTTGTTGCCGACGGCAGCGAGCCCCGCAGCGGCGCTGAATACAGGATCGTGTGTAGCGAGCAGTCTCCCATAAGTCATCGCTCGACCGCGTATGCCGGATCCTCCCTATTGCCATACCACCATTCATTTATAACTAGCAGATGTGAGGCCTGATAGTACAAGTAGATGTCAGAGGACGCTAGCCCCCCGCAATAAGTAGACAATAAACACGTCTGCAGGGCCACCCGCACCTTGCCCCCCTCCCATAGGAACTGCCCGAGAGCTGCATTCACTTGTCGGAACCATCGGGGTGATATCTGGTAAGGGTGGTTCTGCAATTGGTATAGGAGCCGGGGAAGCGCCACCATCTTAAATATAGCCGATCTGCCACATATAGACAGGGGCATACGGGACCAGGACTTAAGATCGTCACGCACTCGTTCCCACACCGGAACCAGGTTGCGCTCCCAGGAGATAGCGGGCACGTCCGACACGAACACACCAAGATATTTCAGCCCCCCCGTTGCTAACTGAACCGACGAGACCCACGAACCCACATCTGTCCGATCTCCCAGAATCCACAACGTGAACTTATGGGGATTCATATACAGTCCAGATGTCTCCCCAAAAATCTGCATAATACGCAGTAACCGCGGCCCCGTCCTGTCCACATTCGTAAGGAAGAAGAGGACATCGTCTGCGTATAATGCTATCCTGTCCGACAGCCCCTGCGCCCATTCGAAGCCCCGTACGTGCGCATCCATTCGCACCCATGCAGCCAGAGGCTCCATAGCCAGGGCAAATAAATATGGGGACAGGGGGCAGCCCTGTCTCGTGCCCTGCCTGATGGAAAATGTGGATGAGATCGCACCGGCTACCCGCACCGACGCTGTTAGGTCGGTGTATAGGAGAGTTAAGTAGGAAAGGAATCGCGGTCCAAAATTGAGTCTATGTAGTAATGCGAATAAGTACACCCAGCTAAGGGAGTCAAATGCCCTATCCATGTCAGCCAATAGTAGCGCCGCCGGTTCTCCCAGCTGCCGAATGGCCGCCACTGCCACATGCGCCCGCCTGATGTTATGCCTGGTCGCCCTCTGAGGCATTAATCCAGCCTGGTCAGAATGGACCAGGGCAGTAATATGGGGTAGAAGGCGATTTGCCAGGGCGTTAGCCAGGATTTTAGCCTCCACGTTCAGGAGAGAGATGGGACGGTATGATGCGTGTTGATCCGGGGGCCTGCCCGGCTTGTGAAAGACAACCACTTCCGCATGTCTCCAATCTGAAGGAAGAGAGCCCCGTTCTCGCGCCTCCTCCACCACCGAGCGGTATTGAGGGCCCAACTGCAAGAAGTAGCGTTTAAAAAATTCACTGGGGAACCCATTGGGCCAAGGCGCCTTCCCGGAGTTAAGCTGTCCCAGTGCAGTGCCCAACTCTTCGTCCGTCAGGGGCAGCTCCAATTGTGTCCGTACCTCATCCGACAGAGCCTTGGGCGGAAGATCATCTAGGAACCTATCTATTGTGGTGGCTGGAAAACATTCTCTAGGGGCGTACAGATCTGCATAATATGTGGCAAAGCTCTCAGCTAGGGCCAGTGGGCCTCTGAGCGGTTCGCCTGCCGAGCCCAAGATGCCCGGGAGGGCCTGAGAATGAAACATTCCTTGACAAAGTCGATGCAGCATCTTGCTAGATTTATCCCCCCACTGATACACCCTACTACGCGTCGCCAACCAGGCTTGGCGGGCCTCATCCATCAGGAGTGCGGCATAATTCTGTTGAGCTATCAGCAATTGCCTTCTGACCTGGCCGCCTCCCGCCTCCCGGCTCCTATGTTCTAGACCCTCTATGCCCGCCTCCACCTGCAGCAGCTCTTCCCTACACGCCCTACGCACCGCTACACACCAGGAAATGTCCGCCCCTCTCAGTGTAGGTTTCATCGCCTCCCATAATAGCTCGGCCCTGGGAACTGACCCCACATTAACTGTCAAGTATTGATCGATAGCGCAACTCATGTGTTCTCTATAATCATCATTTTGCAGGTGCCATACCGAGAGGCGCCACCTAAACGGCTGCTTCATCCGCCCTATTTGTAGAGTGAGGGCCACCGGGGAGTGGTCCGACAGGCCCCGCAGAAGAATCTCTGCCGCCACCACCCTACCCACCGCCACTCGGGGAGCAAAGAGGTAATCAATTCTGGAATAGGAGTCGTGGACCGCAGAGAGATACGTGAATTCCCGATCATATTTGTGGAGGCGACGCCATACGTCTACCCAGTCAAGCCCCGTCACCAAGGAGTGCAACTTCGTAGTACGACTACCCTCAGGACAGCCCCCAACCCTCCAGCGATCCCTGGCCATATCCATCACATCGTTCCAGTCCCCGCTGACTACGGATAAACCATCTGGTACCTCCGCCCAAAGGGTCATAAGACGCTCCACTAGATTCCACTGCAGCGGGGGGGGAGCATATACACTACCCAGCACCAAAGGATCCTCCCCGACCTTGCCCTGGAGGAATAAGTATCGCCCCTGAGTGTCCGTCCACTGCTTGGTGTGTGTATAGGGGACTCTGCGGTGTATCAAAATTGCCACCCCCGTGATCCCCTCACAAAACCGGAACGGAACACATGCTGATGCCCATATAGTTGAAAACAGAGGGCCTTCGTTCCCATGAGGTGCATTTCTTGCAGCATAAGGACATCTGCACCGGCCCGTTTAGCCTGCTGGAGTATGGCCCCACGTTATATCTTATCTAGGGCTCCTCGCACGTTCCAGCTAATGAGACGAAGCGTACCTGGGGACACCTGCTCCCTAGTGGATATACCGGCCATCCGGGGCTATGTCAGCAAATGCAGGAATAGGGAGCACTATGCGGTGTATGTGCAAATAACTACAGTCAGTGAGCGAAAGTGCGATCAGAGAACAGAAACAACCCCCACCCAACAAACCCCCCACCCTATACCTCAAAAACGATGAAGCATCTGTCGCGGCGGGAATGACCCACAACCCCCAACGGGAGGATGCGGCCCACCCTGACCAATGGATCCCCAACTTACAGCCCATGTATCATAGGCACACTCTCCGGTAGCAAAAGTCTAACAGAGATCCCGGCCCTTAAACGAGCCCCTCCGATCAGAACAAGGCAATCTACTTCACCGCAGCCCCTCGCGGGCTCACAAATCAGGCCACTGACGTCTGTCGCCCAGGGGCCGAGTCAGCCCGGGACGATGCGCCACAGGACTGGGAGCGGCGCCTGGATCGCGATCTTCTGGTGCCCCTCTGCTGCAGCCGGGGCCCCCCTCGGGCTGCCCCGCTCGATGAGGAATCAGACTCCCTTCCGGGCGGCGTATGAGCCCGCACCCGCACCGTCTCATCAGTCCATTTAAAGACCTCTTCTGGTGAGTCAAAGAAATGGGTGCGGGAGCGGTATACCACTCGCAGGCGGGCAGGATATAGTAGAGCATATGGAAGCTTAAGGTCTCTCAGACGGGCCTTTGCCGCTAGGAACGACTGCCGCTGCTGCTGGACCAGCCGTGTGTTATCAGGGAAGATGAGGATGCGAGCATTGTCCTAGACCAAGGGCTCCTTGATCCGGGCCTGCTTCAGTATCGCATCGCGATCATGGTAATTCAAGAGTTTCGCGATGACCGGCCCCAGGCGGCGGCTTCTGCATAAGCGCCCTGTGGGCCTACTCCACCACGAAACAGCGGAACATAGACTCCGGAGGGAGCCAGCCCTCCAGCCACTGCCTGAGGAACCGTTCCATATCTCCCCCTTCACAGCCCTCCGGGAACCCAACAAAGCGGAGATTATTGCGCCTGGCCCGCCCCTCGGCGTCCTCCACCCGCATCGCAAGACCTCGTTGGGTGGTCTCCATGGTGGCCATCTGTTTCTTTAGCGTAGAAACATCGTCTTCCACCCCAGATATGTGGGTCTCTGCCTCAGTTATGCGCGATGCAGCATTGCGCATGTCTTGCCACAGGAGCATGACATCGGAGCCGACTGCCCCGATTTTAGCGTCCAACTTGTCCCTGGACTGAGTAATGGCGGCCATGAGCGCTGCATTGTCCGGCATAGTCCCCTCCGGTCCCCCAGACACGACAGCCGCTGCACTCGGGCCAGTAAATTTATCAATCGGGCCATGCTTGGACGAGCCGCCGCCCCCCTTGTCTCTCGTCATGTCCGTCTCCGGGTCTCCCAGCACAGGCCCAGAAGATATCCGAGGACCCCGAACAGGACAAAATAAAGGGGGGGGAGAAGAGATCCCCTCACAAGACTCCCGCGACCCAACCCAGCCGCCGATCAGGAGTATGTAGTGAGCTGCAGGAGGGCCGAGGCACGCAAACAGTAGTAGGGGCCTGCTCAGCGTCGAGCCCCAACCGGCCAGGGGCCCCAATGGCGCTCGCGCGACCCGACCGCCGATGGAAAGCGCCGATGAGCGGCACTCACCCGCTGGCATCCACTAGTGCCGCCAACTCCACTGTTGCTAACAAGCATAGACAGGCCCACAACTGTCCCCAGGCACCAGGTCCCCCGATGCCAGCCACCGCGTCACTCCACCAATGGCACCGCTAAGCCTCCGTGTAGATAGCTGGCAATGTCTGATGGGCCAAGACACAAAGAACACCCTCCAAGACCTTTAGCACATAAGTGGTCCCCTTGTCAGATGAGGCGCAGCAAGATGACAGGGAAATGCGAAGCGCCCTAAGTCAAATAGTCCACGGGACACTAACAAGCAGGCCCGGGCCCTCCAGACCCTCCCTTGATGCCACAGAGATATACAAGCGCGTCCCACGCGACTCGACCTGGCGCCGAGCATGGGACCACCAATCAGCAGAGAGAGGGTAGTGAGGCCAGGAACCGGCAACCAGCGCCCACGCGGCGGCCCCGCTCCCAGCAGTATGCGAGGCCACCCCCCCAAGGTATCTCAGCCGCCTCAGGCGCCGCCGGCCATGCAGCGCCCACCTGGAATCCGGGGGGAGGGGAGGGCCCCCCACACACCAGACCACTCTCTTCAGGGCCCCCTCACAGCACCACAGCAGCGACTCGCAATGGGCTCACGGAGCTATACTCTCCCCCTCCAGCTCGCGCGACCCGAGATGGCCGCCGATGCGAGCTCCCAGGAACGAGGGGGAGGGGAGATAGAGGAAGGAAGCTGCCCGCTGAGTGCCGAGGCTCGATCGCGACCGCTGCCAAATATCACTGTAACGGCCCAGGACCAAAGGAGCCCCCCCGAGCTCCGATGCAGAGCCCCACCCCCGCGACACCTCCCGCGGCCCGGTACTGCCGCCGACCACAGGGCTGCCGCTCGCCAGGGGGTGGGGGGGGGAAATGGAGATCTCCGCTTACTGGGCAGGGAATCCCGGGCTCCGATGACCGCAGCCGCAACCAGGCCTCTCCGCAGCAAAGGGCCCATGCAGGCACTCCGCCACCGGCGCACACGGCCCCGGAGGCCCCGAAACTGGTGCTCTCCGCCCCGTCAGCAGCGGCAGCAGGGTCCCGCCTCAGCTCCACACGCTCGTCAGGCCGCGAGCCAGGCCGCCGCCTCCACCGCTTGCAAACTGCCCCCAGGCGTAGAATAAGGCTTCAAGGATAGCCCTCACTCATGCTCCGTTCCGGATGCAATTGGGGTGTAGAATAGGACCGGAGAGGCAGGATTTATTAAGGATAATTGCTTAGGCTGAGCGGAGCGCGCCTAGCACACGTCCGCCATCATGGCTTGGCAGGCCACGCCCCCCTTACCTCCTGTGTTTTGCTGTGTGTTGGACTCCATTTTTGCTGGTCTAGATGCTTTGGGCACTTTGCCACTGCTGTTCAGTGCCAAAGTGCAAGTGCTCCCTTTGTAAATTATTGTTATGGATTAGTGATTCCATGATTGGCTTATTTGATTTACTTGTCAGACCCTAGTACAGTGCACTATGTGTGCCCAGGGCCTGTAAATCAAATGCTGCTGGTGGGCTTGCAGCACTGATTGTGCCACCCACAGAAGCAGCTTGTAAAATGTGACTCAGGCCTGCCATTGCAGAGCCTGTGTGCAGTCTGGGACTGCCATGTCGATTAGGCAAGTGCACACACTTGCCAGTCCCTAAACCTTCCTTTTTCTACATATTAGTCACCCCGAAGTTAGGCCCAAGGTACCCCTGTGGGCAGGGTGCATTGTATGTGAAAGGTAGGACATGCCCTGATGTGTGTGGAATGTTCTGATAGTGAAATACTGCCAAATTCGTTTTGCACTATTGCAAGGCTATCTGTTCCCATAGGACAGAATGGGGAGTTTGTTTATAACATCTTATAAACATAACTGACCCTAGGAACAAGATGGAAATGTAAAGTTTAGTATTCCTGAACTCAGAATGTTAAAGTGCATCTTTTAGTGAGGGTGATTTTTACATTCTGTGTTTGAAAATACCACTTTTAGAAAGTAGGTATTTTCTTGCCTAACCATCCAGCGTGCCTCTGCTAGGTTTGTGTATTGTATGTCTGGCTTTTGGATGACAGGGGCTGGAGAGGGGCAGCCGCTCCAGAAGTCTGATGAGTCAGGGCTGGGCTGAATAGGCCTGGTCTGCATTTGAAGTGGTGGGAGGAGTAGCACCTTCACCTGAATAGGGCTGTGCCTGCCTCCCACAATGACGGCTCCGCCCCCCTGTGGTGTGTCTGGAGCCAGGGCTCACACTGACAATGGAGGTTGTTGTGCACTTGCAAAGTACCCCACAGAACTGGTTTTGGCTGGGTACAGACACTCTCTGCCTTCAGAGAACAAATGATTTTGGTGTATAAAAAGAGGGGCCCAGACCCCAGACTTTTAGATCACTTCTGGGAAATCAAGGGGAACCTTTGCCAAGGGGAAGAGGAGGAGGAATACTGCCCCTGTGCTGTTTGCTGTCTGGGGTTGGCCTGCAGTGGCTGCTTGCTGCCAAGGAAAGGAGAAAAAGGACTTTGCTGTTTGCTTTGCCACCTGCTTGAAGAAAAGATCTCCAAGGGCTTGAAACTGAGCTTGCCTCCTGTTCTGAAGTCTCAGGGACACAAAGACTTCACCACCAGCTCCCCTGCATTCCCTTGATGGGAATTCCAATCTGCAAAGTGGTGCCTACTGCTGTTTAGGACCTCTAGAGACTGTTTGTCGCTGGGAGCTGGAGAATCGACGCAACATCAAAGAAGCGTGACGCATCCACACCTGTTTCCGACGCATCGCCGAAGAAACCGTCGCAGCGCCTGCCGCGGCTCGAGAAATCACCGCACGACGCATCGGGTGCAACGATCTCCGAAGTCCGAGATCACCACACCGATCCCGACGCAAGCCTGCTGTGCGGCTGCGCAAAGCCACGCATCGTACCGGATCGACGTATCCCATCGAGGCGCCAAGACTGTCGCATCGTTGGGGGACGCAGTAAGAAACCAATGCATCAATTCCCCACGCAGTAAGAAAACGGCGCATCACCTCCTCTCCGGTAAGGAACCGACGCATCACCTCCCCTGTGCTGCAGTAAGGAACCGACGCATCACCTTCCCCGGAGCAAGGAACCGACGCATCACCTTCCCTGCGTGTAAGGAACCGACGCATCACCTTCCCTGCGGCCATTTTGTTTGTTTTGCCTGACGCATCCCAGGTACTTTGTGAGAAAAGTGTCACATTTACAACTTGCATTGAACTGAACTATTTCTACCATTTAAAAGTCATATTTTTATTACTGTATTGTGGATTTTTGTCGTTTGGTCTTGTTTTGGTTTAGATAAAGTTTACTTATTTTTCTAAACTGGTGTGGTGTCCATTTGTAGTGTTTTCACTGTATTACTGTATGTGTTCACAAATGCTTTACACACTGCCTCTGAGATAAGCCTGTCTGCTCATGCCAAGCTACCAAGGGGTGAGCAGGGGTTATTTTAGGAGTGTATCCCCCTTACCCTGACTAGAAGCAAGGGTCCCTATTTGGACAAAGGTACCTACCTCTGCCAACTAGAGACCCCCATTTCTAACACTCAGCAACTAAATCCACATCCATGTTCGATACAGACATCTTCGTTTGGCGTCACTCCTACTTGCCCACACACCCCACATCTATGGATCCAAAGCAGGAGGTCGCCCCAACAGTGTGGAACAAACTACCACTCAGTATTCACTCCACCACCACCTTCTTGCATTTCAGAAAAAAAACAAAATCTAGCTGTTTTACCTCCTCTCCTTACATTTTTCGGCCTCCTGGCCTTTATTTCTCCACTGTCAGGATACCATTTTTGAGTGACATGTGCATGTTACAAATAATGGTAACATAACATATCATACTGTAGAGGAGCATTCTATCTTTTGCACATTATTGGATTAGTTATAATTAAGCTATGTGTCTGTGTATTTGCTGTGATTGTTTCTTCTCTTTGCTAACACTTCCATCACTTGTTTGCCTCCAGAGACTGCAGAGGAGGACTACATCCCATGAGTGCTTCTGCCATGACTGGCCCCTAATAGCTCTTGGCTCCCAAGTAACCTCTGAAGCAACATTTGTACCCATGCAAGACAAGCAAGCATCACTAACATTGAACCATCCTGATCAATGAAGAGCATGACCAAAGGCGACTGTATAGCCTGTGTCCAGGGAAACTGTAAGGCAAGGGCTGTGAAAGGATCCCTCCAGTATATCATCACCATGCTACCTTCTTCAGACACAAAAGGCTGAGTACTATAGATGACCACCCACTGTGTCAGAAGTTACTGGCATTCAGTTGTATGTGGAAAAAGAAAATAGACTTTACGTGACTGTGCATGAGAAGAGTCATTGTCTGGAGGAGCAATCATTCAGGTAGCAAACACTTGAGAATTGTTACTATGTCACTACTGATAATGTTCCGCCTGTTTCATGAGTTGGAAGTTTCAGCCCACCTGTTGTCCAATGGCACCGCCACACATCCATTTAAATGTTGTACACCAGCCACATGACAGAAGACGTATGAGAAGTGGAGGAACGTCCTGGCATGGACTGGGAGACCGGTTTTCAACTCTATTATCCAGGGCAGGGTTAGGTCACATTGGCAATAAACACAAGCGTTCCAGTGCTATTTCCCAACATTCTAGTGTTACTTCCCACACTCCACGGGCTTTACAGAGGGAGGCAACATCGATATCTGATGGGGTCAATGGGTCACCATACCATAGTACCTGCTGCAATATGTCGTTGGAAGAGCCACCGAAGGCATGATGATGAATGTTTGAGCCAGTGAAGGAATTTCCCCTTGGCAAGACCTCAGCTGGTGAAGATTGACCCAAGGGCCAGTGGACTTTCCCCCAAGCTGCATGGGGCCACCAACAGGTCTTCTGGAAAGAATCTAATTGTATGACCGGACTCCACTTGTATTATCTCTCATGCTCTGTCCTTTTATCCACCTTTCACCAATATCTTGCAAAAAACCTATTTATGCACTGAGTGAAATCATATATTTTCTATTCTGTAAATAGATGATTGTAGAATTTTATGGTTTTCACCACTGGGATTTTATTCCCTATTATATGAATTTTGATAAATATAATAAAATATGACAGTGTCATTTATTTTATGATGAGAAGGTATATTGTCCCAGACTCTCCTGTATTCTATCAGCCTTACACAGTGACAGTTACCATGAGTTATTTGTATGCACATTAAAGAAAAGGAAAACTAAATCAAATGCTAAAATTAAACTTTTCTGTCTTTATTGCAAGTGTCAGAACTCTCAAATTTCTCGATTCAGTCCATTTTGGTACATTCAGTCCTGTTTATACCATTATAGGTTAAGAACAATAATGCAGAGAACATGTGGTCTGGATGATCTACTCATGCATGGAATCAGGAAGTACTGGATCCCTAAATGAATGAGAACTAGTAGGTGACTTAGGGACTGAATTATATTTTGGCATGAAGCCCAGCATATGTCAGCATGGCAGAGGTCTTAATACCTGCCACCCTGGCTGCACCACAGCCCACCATTTTAAGCGATCTCGAGTGGCCTCTCGGATTGCTTTTCTTTGGTGCCCTCAACAGAAAAAACGTACATCAGACTGTCCATTCAAAATGAGGAGAACAGTCTGATATACCTAAACCGATAGCCCCAACTCGAACAGGCTGTCGATGTAGGGTTTCCTTAAGCAACAAATTCCCTTTTGGCCTCAACTTGACTGGAGTATGAGAATGCTATAGAAAAGGATCAGAAGATGCACTAATCATTTATATGGACCATGAAAGAGGACTTATCCCAAATTATTAAAAATTACAAGAGATTTTAGTACATATGTAAAAAATACATTTGATTTTTATTTATTGCTGTCAGGTTTAGGACATATTTTTTTTTTTTTTTTAAATCATCAGATGTTACCATCCATACTCGACCCCATATGAATGTTGTTGAATATTGTCCTTTAGTTTTTCTTTTTTCTTTTCCGTTAGTTTTAATCGGGATGTGTGGGAGTTTGAGGGAGAGGTCTGGGGAAACGTTAGCTATCTTAGTATTTCAGAGAGAGTGTTCACTTTTGTTGAAAATATAAGCGCAGCATCATTCCCATATATACCTTGCAACTGTATACTTTGTAGAACCAAGGTGAAAATAGCAGGAAATGTTGGGATGCATTGTTTGTGATTTATGGAAAATTTATTAAAGAGAAGTTTAAAAAATAAAATCAGCTACATATTAACACAAATTCTCCACATTTGATACAAAATCCAAACCCTTTATTCTCTCATTAAAATATCTTATGTCCCTATCTCAATTTAGACAACACAGTATTAGAATTCATGTATAATGAAAACACATTAAAAACACTTATAACTAAAACATGTTTTCTGTTATTTTTTTATAAACTTTTTTTGTTATAAGTGTTTTTAATATGTATTTATAATACATGAATCTAATAATGTGTTGTCTAAATTGAGATACGGAAAGAAGATATTTTAATGAGACAATACGAGGTTTGGATTTTGTATTGAATGTGTGTTAATATGTAGATAAATGTTTTTTTCAAATAATGTCTTAAACCTGACAGCAATAAATAAAAATGGAATGTATTTTTTTACATATGAAGTAAACTTTGTTGTAATTTTAATAACTTTGGATAAGGCCTCTTTCATGGTCCATATAAGTGATTAGTGCATCTTCTGATCCTTTTCTATAGCATTCTCATACTCCAGTTAAGTTGTAGCACAAAAGGGCATTTGTTGTTTATAGCATTATACTTATCCTGTCCCTTTTGGCATTTGAGGGTGTCTCTCCCTGGTTTGTGGAATGTAGGGTTTCCAGCAGCGGAGCCTGTGTGGCCCGCTATCTGAAACATAGCAATCTACGTGACTCTGAACAGGGCAGGTAGTCTGTCAGATTGGTAGACAGGGGACAACTCCACATTTGTTGTGAAGTGCCGTGTCCACCAACCTCTAAATCAGGCCCTTAGTCTTTCATGGCCCTGGAACTCATGAAAACCCTATTGGGTATCCTGGTGGTATTACCTCACCTACAGCAAGGAGTTTACCTTAAGTGATTTACTTCTCATTATAGCACTGTCCTCTCATCTTATGACCCCCTTTTTCTCTGCCTCACAGAGGTGTACAGCCCTACTAAAATGAAGGAATACACACCTTGGTGGTGCCTTTGTATCAGTTTTTGGAGAAGAGTCAATGAGTCTTAAGTCACACACAGACATGGCTCCTCTGGGCATCGGCCAAGAATCTCTTAAAGTAGAATAGGGCTGGATCTGTGTCCTTCAGGCAGATATGTATCCAATTCAGGACTGCTGGTTTGAGGTTTGCCAGCTCAATGAAGACACTCCTGGTGTCCTGGTCCATTCATAGTATTTTGTTCGGGGTCCAACCCTTTCAAGATCAATGAGGACCGACAGGGTGGAGTTTGCTGTTGGGCCAGGCATTGACTCACTTCACAAAGAGCTGGATCTGTAGTTTATTACTTTGAGACCCACAGATCTATAAAAGGCCATCTGGTGGCTAGGGATTTCTAGAGGACTGGCATTCTGCTCATTAATACCTAATGCAGTGAGCTTCTGCGCTTGCCCTTGTGGATTGGTCTGTATATCTGAGACCTGTAGATCAGTGATCTCTTGTGTTGAGTTTGTGCTTGTATTCCAGGGTTCACTATGGGAATGACCTTACCAAGCTGTGGTCTCGTCTGCTTCCCATGGATCTGTATGGCTGTCATCTTATGAAGCTGTAATTTAGCTCAGCATGTTAGTCATCAAAGTGGAAATGATCTAAAGGAGGTAATGCTGTGCCTACACTCCAAGGATATTTGTGTGGGAGTTTGATCTATATTCCAGGTACCTGTATGGCAGCATCTGACACAGCTGAGGTTGTCTCTACATCCCAGGGATTGTGGTTTTTAAATGAATCTTATATTTCTCACTGGTCTGCCTGGGGAGGTTTCTTACCCAGGGATTTCACAATGAAAGATTTGCTTAGGAGGTACCTACAAAGGTGTCATGTCTTACTTAGATTTCAGTTTCCCTTTCCCATGTCTTCTCTCATCATCTTTTCTCCTTTTGCTCCTTCATGCCTTTTACTTTCCTCATGGACCTCTCTCTATTCCAATTCTGGCTCTCACCCATCAATGTCTCCTCTTTGCCGTGCCATTTGTTTGGCCTACTTCCTATGTTTTATCCACTTTTCTCCATTTAAAAGACTTTATTTGTTTACATTTTTGACCTTGCCTTGCTGATCAGCATCTATATGTCCTTGACATTTTGCACCATCTCAATATTCCTCTCGAAAATGTCCCTATCCTTGTTTTGTCTCACCTACCTCTCATTTAGTTTAAGTATCCCTCTTTTATCACTCTATCCTTTTTATAATAATCACCATATTTTCAATTACTGTTCACCCAATTAATAAACTCAGATAAGTTTAGATTTACGGAATGTTCTTTAGTGATTCGCCGTTTCTGCAAAATCAACTGTTGAGGTAACCCTGCATTCACCAGAGCTGAAACTTTGCACCTGCTGACAGCAAGCAAGGTGGTGCCTCCTCCCAGGTTATAGAGAACCAGAGCTTGAACTGTTATACTGAAGTCAGGTTCCAGTAGAAAGACATATGTTCTGGGAGCAAGCAGTTAGAGCTGATGGCATTCTGCCCAAGTCTTCTATGCAACTTGAGGTTTGAAGCAGAAGTTGATGTAAATGTAGCACCAAAGGTCTTATCGCAATTTGCCATATGGGCCAAGAAGCAATTTTAGGATGACCATAGAACCCAATTTAGAATTTTTGAAACATTGTTTCATTGGCTGTTAGAAATGGGCGTTCTGGTTGGCTAGGGTATGCACCTAAGCCATGCAGAGCCCACCACTCTAGTCAGGTTAAGGGAGTTACACACCCGAGATAACCCCTGCTTACCCCTTGGTAGCTTGGCAGAGCAGGCAGGCTTATACCAGAGACAATATGTAAAACATTTGCGCAACATACACACACACACACACACCAGTGACACAACAAATACAGCACAAAAGAGTCTCCACATCAGGTTATATAAAAATATCTCTTATATTATCTATAAACACATAGACCACAATTAGTTTCCCAACTAGGCAATTATCATTATCATAACAGTTAGAGCATTACAGTAAATAAGTAAAAATTATGTCATAAAACCACTCCACTGCACATAGTAATTAGATCCTGCAAAACGGTGCTAGGTATTCTGTTTTCATAAGGTATGGGCACAACATACATCAATCAATCAATCAAGTGGCTTGTAAAGCGCGACTACTCACCTGTAAGGGTCTCAAGGTGCTGGGAGGGAACGACTGAAGATCTGTCACAAGGCACTGTGGTTCAGTCAATGAGCCAGGTCTTGAGGTCCTTCCTGAATTGGGGCAGTGATGGTGATTGCCTTAGGGGGAGAGGCAGGGTGTTCTAGGTCTTTGCTGCTAGTTGGGGGAAGGATCTTCCCCGACCGTGGTCTTGCGGATACGTGGGATGGTGGCCAGGGCCAGTTGAGCGGAGGTCTCTGGTGTGTGCGTGGAACCAGAGGCGGTGGTTGAGGTATGTAGATGCCGTGTTGTGTAAGGCTTTGTAGGCGTGTGTGAGGATCTTGAAGGTGATCCTTTTGTTGACTGGGAGCCAGTGGAGGTCTCTCAGGTAGCTGGTGATGTGGCTGCAGCGGGGGATGTTGAGGATACGTCTGGCAGGGGCGTTCTGATGCTTTGCAGTTTCTTGAGGAGTTTCTGGGTGATGCCGGTGTAGAGTGCGTTGCCATAGTCAAGTCTGCTGCTGCTGATGAGTGTGTGGGTGGCTGTCTTTCTGGACTTGGTGGGGATCCACTTGAAGATCTTTCGGAGTAGGCGTAGCATTTGGAAGCAGAATGATGAGACTGCGTTGTTCTGGCAGTTCATGGTTAGCGAGGAGTCCAAGATGATGCCGAGATTTCTTGCATGGTCTGTGGGTGTGGGCGGAGGTCCAAGATCTGCAGGCCACCAGGAGTCATCCCAAGTGGAGGGGGTGGAGCCCAGGATGAGGACTTTGGTCTTTTCTGAATTTAGCTTGAGGCAGCTGTCCTTCATCTAGGTGGCGACAGCCTTCATCCCGTCGTGGAAGTTGCTCTTGGCAACTGTGGGTTCATTGGTGAGTGAGAGGATCTGCTGGGTGTTGTCGGCATAGGAGACGATGTTGAGTCCGTGCTTCCTGACGATGGCTGCAAGCAGGGCCATGTAGATGTTGAAGAGAGTGGGGCTCAGGGAGGAGCCCTGAGGCACTCCGCAGCTGATTTCTGTGGGTTCCGAGGGGAACAGTGGTAGCCTGACTCTGTGTTTGGCCGGTGAGGAAGGATCGGATCCATTCCAGGGCATTTTTGCAGATGCCGGCGTCATGGGGTCTTGTGCATAGGGTGCAGTGGGAGACGGTGTCGAAGACGGCCGAGAGGTCCAGAGGGCTGCAGATTCGCCTCAGTCAAGGAGGGTGCGAATTTCGTCTGTGGCAGCGAGGAGTGCGGTCTCTGTACTCTAATTGCTTCAGAAGCCGGCTTGAGAGCCGTCCAGGATGTGCTTCGCCTCGATGAACTTGGAACGTTGGGTGTTGATTGCCTTGTCAATGACCTTGGCTGGAAATGGGAGCAGAGCGATGGGACTGAAGTTCTTGAGGTCCTTGGGGTCGGCAGAGGGTTTCTTCAGCAAGGGGTTGATCTCTGCGTGTTTCCAGTCTTCCGGGAATGTGGCAGAGTTGATGGAGCAGTTGATGGTGCAGCAGAGTTTGGGGGCGATGGAGGTGCTGGCTCTGTTGAAGATGTGGTGCGGGCAGGGGTCCGAGGGTGCTCCTGAGTGGTTGTTCTTCATGATCTTGAGGTTGTCGTCAGTGGTCAGGGGAGTCCAACTGAGCAGAGTCTGCTGGGGTCTGGTGTCGTTGGGTGCAGTGGTTGCGAGTGGGTGAGAGGGTCTTGGGTATCGAGGTTGTTAAAGCTGTCATAGATCTCCTTAATCCTGTGGTACAAGAAAGTGCTGAGGTTGTTGCAGAGGTCTTGGGAGGGTGGGATGTCTGCTGTCCCTGTGCTGGGTTTGGCGAAATCTTTGACCACGGTGAAAAGTTCCTTGCTATTGTGCACTTTTTGAGCTGCCTACAGGAGCGTCTGGACTCATGCAGGGCAGGGGAGAACCAGCTAGCTTTTTTGGAGTGTGGTTTGCCTGGTGCTTTTTTGATAGGAGCCAGTGCGTCGACGCAGATGGAGATCCATTGGTGGAGGTTGGAGCTGAGGTATTAGCATCTGCAGAAGTCGGAGGTGGGGTGTTGCTGAGGGAGGTGGTGAGCTGTTCTTCTGTGACCTTGCTCCAGCTTCTGCGGGGGTAGCGGTGGGCGTGGTGGTGTACGGTGGGTTTGGTGACGGAGAAGTGGACGCAGTGGTGGTCGGTCCAAGGCAGATCAAACGTGTGACTGAAGGAGACATTATCACTGGCGGGGAGAAGACGGCCTCGAGCATGTGTCCTGCTGAGTGGGTGGGAGAGGTGACCCGTTGTCTGAGTCCGACGGCGGTGAGGTTTTCCAGCAGGGACAATGTGTTCTTGCCATTGGGGTTGTCCAGGTGAAAGTTGAGGTCGTCGAGGAGGATGTAGTCAGAAGAGGCGAGAGCGTGGGGTGCGATGAAATTGAGGATGGAGTTACTGAAGGGTGGACAGGGTCTGGGAGGTCTGTAGATGAGGGTGCCTTGGAGGGTGGTGTTCAGGTTCGTCTGAACCTGGAAGTGGAGGTGCTCCATCTTGGTTGCGTGGTCGTCTGAGTGGGTGGTGAGGCTGAGGGTGCTTTTGTGTACTATGGCGATGCCTTCCCCCATTTTGTTGATGTGGTCTTTGTGAATGATCTTGTAGCCATCCAGGATGGCAGTGGCGATGTCCGGGGCGGGGGTGGAGTTCCTCCAGGTTTCCGTGAGAAAGGTGATGTTTGGATGGCCGGAGTCAAGTAGGTCCCAGATCTCCACGCCGTGTTTGTCGAGGGAGCGTGTGTTGAGCAGGATACATCTGAGAGAGTTGAGTCTGGCATGTGTCAGTCATGCAGTGGGTGGGGCTTGTGTGCGGTGGAAGGTGAAGGTGCATCAGCAGTGTCTGCAGGAGAAGGGACCCTGTGGTGTCTGGTGTTGAGGGTGTGGATGGTGCTGGCATCGTTATCGGTGGATGGTCCTAGGACCGGACCAGTGTCCGTGGTGCTGGGAGCAGTCAAGGTGCCTTCGGCACACCTGCGACACGCCAGCTGTGTGCGCCCGCTGCATGGCCAAGCTGCAGTGACTATAGAGTAGCATGAGGGGGGGAGGGCTGGACAGCAGGGAGGCAGGAAAAGGGGAGAGCTGAGCAGGAGGAGGGCAGGGCTGCGGGGGACTAGCAGCTGCAGGGATAGGGTGAGGAAAGGCACAATGCGACAGGTGGGAAGAGAGAAGAAAATGCAGAAAGCAGAATGAGAAGAAAGTGACAAAATAACAGAGGATGGAGAAGGTGAAATGACGTGACAGAAGAACACAAAATACGAAAGGAGAAAAAGAGATCAGATCAGGAGGGGAGGCAGAAGCCGAGTGGCAGAGCAGTAAATGGCGGCAGTCCCAGTCAGTGGGCCCCAGCCGCGATTGTCAGTATCCACTTACCTGCAATCTCAGGTGGATCTTCGGCCCAGCACGGGGTAGCAGCAACCTACCCGAGGCTCAAAGAGGCAGTCTTCAGGGTCGGAATTCGGCTCTGCAGGGGCAGCAGGAGGGGCCACAACAGCCTCCCAGGACCCAAGAGACAGGGTGGTTGCGAGTGCACCAGAGCCCTGCAGCGAGAAGCACCGTGGTGACCCCACCCCATATGGTCAGGGACTACCGACAATCCCTCTCCCTGTCTTGCGCACTACCACAGTTAAACATTAAAGCAATTGGACATGAGAGGAGTTTTCTTTGCAAGGCGGGGGGTCTCGCGACCCCCCGGCCGTATTTATTAAAACATGAAAACAAATTAAAATTTGAAATAAACAATATTTACACAAGCATTTTTTATGCAGAAAATGAGACATTAGATTACAATCAATGTAGACAGGTATCAATGGCTAACCTTAACAAATGTCTAATACAGCGTGTTTCCTAACCGAATCTAACATCATACTTATTACTTTTCTGCATATCCTAGTTTTGGGCCTACGGCAAGGTCGCTAACCGGTGTCAAATCCTTATTAACCAGCTACGCCCTCACGTATGAGTGCGCATGCGCAGAGGGCCCGTTTACCGAGAGGGTACTTCCCCCCCTCCCGGTTACCCCCGTACGCTCCATGAACTCCATTACCCAAAAGGGGGGGCCCTTGCACTCTGCGCCGTTTAATGATGTCATCGTGCACGTGCGGGGTGGCTAACCAGCCCAAAGAAAGCGTGACTCCCCCCTCCCCCGCACCCATCCAAACAAGCGGATGTACCGCCCCTGGAGTTCTGGGAGAGACCACTTGCCCCTCCCCCTGGGCGACCCCATTCAAGAATGGTGACGCCCCCTAAGGACCTTAAATTGACTGCTCACTGATCATGACCTTACCGCCTGACCAAGGACTATCAATAAATACGACAATTATGTTACCTGCAAACGGGAAAAAAGGCCTAAGGACAAAGTTTACACAAAACCTCACTGTGCCACCATAACGTGATACTACAGCCTGTAAACGGGAAAAAGGCCTAAGGAAAAAACTCACACCAACTCACAACTACAGTGAACGAACCTAAAATTGATACAATCCACACACAAACACAAGAGTCTGCTTCAGGGGCTGGTGGGTGGGAAAGATTATTCTGCGCCTTGACGAGGCGCGGGGCAAGCCTGGGGAATGCGGGAACAAGAGGGCGCCTCCCGCGCTCCCCCGGCCTTTTAACCCCTCTGGGGGCAGACCAGTTGCCACTGGTCCGCCCACTCTGGCTCCCCCCCTTTGACCCGGAAGCAATTAGATTGCTTCCGGGTCAATGCAGGAGCTAGCACCAATCGGCGGTGGGGCGCGCCCGCCGCGTCATCGAGACGCGGCGGAGGGGCACGCCCCACCACCGAAAGTGCAGGGGGAGGAGGGGGCCGGCGCCCTGCCATACGTGCGGGGGGGGCCGAGAGGCCCCCCCTTTCCTTATGGTCAGGGACTACCGACAATCCCCCTCCCTGTCTTGCGCACTACCACAGTTAAACATTAAAGCAATTGGACATGAGAGGAGTTTTCTTTGGAAGGCGGGGGGTCTTGCGACCCCCCGGCCGTATTTATTAAAACATGAAAACAAATAAAAATTTGAAATAAACAATATTTACACAAGCATTTTTTATGCAGAAAATGAGACATTAGATTACAATCAATGTAGACAGGTATCAATGGCTAACCTTAACAAATGTCTAATACAGCGTGTTTCCTAACCGAATCTAACATCATACTTATTACTTTTCTGCATATCCTAGTTTTGGGCCTACGGCAAGGTCGCTAACCGGTGTCAAATCCTTATTAACCAGCTACGCCCTCACGTATGAGTGCGCATGCGCAGAGGGCCTGTTTACCGAGAGGGTACTTCCCCCCCCTCCCGGTTACCCCCGTACGCTCCATGAACTCCATTACCCAAAAGGGGGGGGCCCTTGCACTCTGCGCCGTTTAATGACGTCATCGTGCACGTGCGGGGTGGCTAACCAGCCCAAAGAAAGCGTGACTCCCCCTCCCCCGCACCCATCCAACCAAGCGGATGTACCGCCCCTGGAGTTCTGGGAGAGACCACTTGCCCCTTCCCTGGGCGACCCCATTCAAGAATGGTGACGCCCCCTAAGGACCTTAAATTGACTGCTCACCGATCATGACCTTACCGCCACAGGCCAGCATAGTTGACCGACTATCTGGCCCCCCCCTACCCTCCTCTTCCGAAAGGTCATGCCTACTTAGAACCTCCCAGCCATGCCAAAATGTTCTCCAGGAAAAGTTGGTTACCTGCCCCAGTCAGATGGACCCCGTCTTGCAAGAAGAACTGTTCCCCCCAGATACACCCATGTGGTATATTCTGTGGTTGAGGTGACCGAAATAATTTCTCCATCTTGTTGTTGATCCTCTTTACCGAGTGATTCAACGCCCTGACCGAGTCCCCCCTCCATTGGAGCCTAGGAATCATCTGAGACCACACTATGGTGCAGCCTTGGCATGTTTTAGCTAGCCAGTTTACTTCCGAAATTATCTCCTCCACCAGGACCCTCCTGCCCAGTTTCACCAGATCGTTGCCCCCCAGGTGTAGGATAACTACTGCGGGCGGCGGGGTGTGTCTATTGAGCAACTCTGTAAAGAACCCCCTAAACTGACTGAGGCATAGGCCCCCCCTACCATGAAAGGAAACTTTGAAACCTCCTTGTTCCGCCCTCTGTCTATAGCTACCTGAAAAGAAAACAGATTTAACGCGCTTCACAAATGAGTGACCAACCACCCATACCACTTGTGTCTCCTTCCTCCGTTCCTGTGTCCGTCGTGCTGAAGGTACTTGCTGTTGGTGACCCGGCAACAGTTTCCGCCCTGCGTGATAGGCTCGAGAAACTGAAATATAAGCAAACAACAAGACAGGCGTCAGCGTAACTTACTTGTCACCTCACAGCATGTGCATCCGCACATAACGTTTGTAACAGTTGGAAGACCATCTCCCAATCCTTTTCACGCTGCTCGCATGCAACCCTCTAGCAGCCGCCTCGGTGGCCGCACCTATCCTGAAGGAATGCGTCCCAAAATCCTTTGGATTGAATCCAGCCCTGTCCATTGTCATTGACAGTACTCGTTGGAATTGGAACCTGGTCAGTGGGGTACCGTCTGCATGCATTAACAATGCTCCCTCCTTCGCGCCCGCTCGCTGTTTGATAAAGGCTTCTACGTGGAACACTGGGCAGCAAGGATTAGCCCGTGCCCGATGGAGTACCAGCCCGTCCCCCGGGCCTCCTGGTCAGTTTTTGATTTACGTATGGTAATCAACAGCACATCGCCCAATATTTTTGTGTGTTCCAGTCAGAGACCCCCCAGCATGTCCTGCTTGCTGCTAGCCACCAGTTCCCCTACCCGGAATGCCCCATAAAAGGCCAAAGTAAAGGCGGCTCTGAACAAGAGTACTTCCCCACACGAACTGCAGGTGTCAGACAAGGCATTCAATAATAATGCCAGCCGTTCCAAACCTATCGGTTGCCTGGAATCTGCGGCGGATGCTTGCAGGCGCCGCCACCCCTTTAGTGCCTTCCGCACAACGAAACTATTCGTGGGATCTCTGGCCCCCCTGAGTTGTGCCATGAAAGACACGGCCGCCCTGTGTCTGCTAGCTGTTGCTGCTGAGCACCCCTCCTTATGTAATGCATCTAGGTACTTAGCGAAATTCTCCTCATGCTCCCATTTCTCTGCCCAGTCCCGTCCCAAAAAGGAGCAATAAGACAAAAAACGCCCCTTCGTAAGCTGTCCTGGTCCTGGGCGCTAGGCTAGCTGCCACGAGGTTCTGTAGCTGGGGGCACCAATTTGCCAGAGTGTTGCTGGGAAGTGTGCAGGCGTCGCCTCCGCGGTTGGTAGGTGTTCCCTGAATACCTGCATCTTAAAGCGAGAGAGTGCATCGGCTGCGTTATTCCCCTGGGACATGTTTGGCCCTAAACTGTACATTGAGTTTCATGCAAACCAACACAATCTCCTTAAGTAGGCGGAGTATAAACTTACATCGTGCCGCCTGCTGGTTGATACATTCGACTACCGTCATGTTATCTGACCAGAAGATTACAGATCGATTACACAACTGATCAGGCCAAACTGTTAATGCAACCCATATTGGAAATAGCTCCAAGAAACCGATATTAGCTGTCAGGCCGCTCGCATCCCACCAAACCGGCCACCGTTGGGCCACCCACTTGTTTTCCCAGTATGGCACCAAACCCCACACTGCCTGCAGCATCCGTCCATAGACCTAACTCTGCAGACGTAGTAGGGGGACCGCACCACACCACTCTGCCGTTGAAGCCCTCCAGAAATGCGATCCAAATACGCATGTCCTGGCGGACCTCAGCCAGCAATCTAGTGTGATGGTGTTTCTCTCGCAGGCCCGTCATGGCCTGCGAGATTGAGCGGGAGAAGGGGCGTGCCATGGGTATGACTCTTAATGCGAAATTCAGCTGGCCCACAATCTGTTGTAGCTGCTGGAGCGTCACTCTATCTTTGACCAAACCTTGCTGGAGAGCTGCTCTGAATTTCGTGATTTTGTCTTTGGGTAACCTGAAACAACCCTCCACTCAGTCCAATTCTATGCCTAAGAATTCCAATGTGGTTGCAGGACCCACCGTCTTTCCGGGTGCCAGCGGGACCCCAAAAGCCCGCATGAGCACGCAAAATTCCTGCAATGCCCACCCACACTCCTGTGAGCCCGCCGACCCCAGAAAGAGAAAGTCATCCAGGTAATGCATGACATGGAGGTGTCCTGACGTTTGCCTAAAAGCCCATTCCAGAAAGGAACTAAATTTCTCAAAGTAGGCGCATGACACCGAGCAACCCATGGGCATACACATATCCATATAGAATTTGTTTTGAAAAGAGAAACCTAGCAGATGCTGATCTAGGGGATGCACTGGCAGTAGCCGAAAAGCCGATTCAATGTCCGACTTGGCCATCAAGGCTCCCGGTCCGAGAGCCCTCAACATATCCACTGCTTGGTCAAAAGACGCATACTTAACACTACAAATGTCTTCATTTATGGCGTCGTTTAATGATGCGCCCCTGGGTGCTGATAGGTTATGAATGAGCCTGTACTCGCCCTCCTCCTTTTTGGGGACCACGCCGAGGGGCGAGCAAACAAAATTCGGTACAGGGATGTCATTAAACGGCCCCGCTATCCTACCCAGGCGCAGCTCTTTAGCTATTTTTGCCGCCACCACATCTGGGTTGTGCTTAACTGAGAGTTGATTCCTACATTCTGGTGTTCCGGTATATCCTACCGCTGGGATCCTAAAGCCCTGCCAAAAACCTTCTTGTAACATCGCCGCCGTGGCATGGTCAGGGTACCTGTTCAGCCAAGGAGTCATAGCCAGAACGTCAATGGGTGAATGAGCTACCAGACGGCCTCCTCCCCTAATCCTGCTTCTTTCTTCCCCTGTTTCCCGAGGCATTACCTTTATTGCGGCAGACTGTTTCTGGGTGGGAAGGATGGTTACAAATGGAACATGCGTGCCTGAACTTGCAAGTGCCCTGTGTCCTGGTGCATGTACGCTTGTTAAAATCCCAGCACACCCCTTTTCGCCCACCACTGTTCCCTGTCTTAGTGGCTGTGCCACCCCCTGAGGTGGCCGAAAGGGCTGCTGATGATTGGAGTGGTAGCTTTTGCTCCAGCTTGGCCCCGCACTCCCTGCCGTAAACTGGCCATACCATGAAATTGAATCCACCCTATCCCATGATAATGCGTGGTCAAACTCCTTAGCCTTCCTGAAAGTAGTGTCGTACTCCTTCCACCCATCCCCTCCATATTTCTCGCTGAAAGTTGTGATCCTACTCTGGTAACATGCCATTTCTGCCTGCAAATTCGGGAAAAGCTCGGCTGTAATTGCCATAAACACAGAAAAGGCTCTAATCCAGTTGATCAATGTCTCCTCCACCCTGAATCTCGCCATTTCACCCCGCCATTCGCTAGGCAACATCCAGTCTTTCTGTTTCCTAGCATACTCCATTTCCCTGTTATCAACTAGCAAGGAAAACATATTGACATATTTTCCCGCCCAGATCAAATCCTTCACTTCTTGTGTCACATGCTGAGCCAGATTTTCCCTCCTGGAGGGTATTGTCCCTTCCCCCAGCACTGGTAATGCCACCTCCTTACCACTTTCTGCGGCTCGCGTTGGTTCAACAATCTTGTCTTTTCCAGAGTCGCTGCCCGAACATGTTGCTTGTGGAGTAATGGGCGTGCTTGGCCCCCCCCGCCACCCTGCGCAATCATGATCTTTGCTACCATTTTCTGGGCCTTCGCCGAGGGGTCCTCTCCCATCTCCCTGGCACCCACTGAAGAAGGTAACATCCCACCTATCCCTAGCCAAGGCAGTACAGCCGCTATCTGAGCTGCCAGCTCTGGAGGTACCCGACCAACCACTGGGAGTGCTGAAACTGGCATGGGGGATCCCGAGCCGGGTACCGGAATCGGCACGGGTACCACCGGGACTACCGCTGGGACCACCTGAGGCACTATGCTTGGTGCTGGCGCCGGTGAGGCCGGAGCCGGTGTCACCGGTAGATTTGTCGGTATTATGGGAGCGGGCATAGGAGCCACCGGCGGTCCAAGCCCTCCCTCAGGGACCACCCCAGAAGGCCCCCCCTCTTCGTGTGGCTTGGGGACCCGACCGCTACCCCTCTTGGCCCTGACCCGCTTGGGCAACACATCTAAATCCCCCCTGGGCTGCGGGGGCACAATTATTCGGTCTATCTGGTCCACCTTCGCCTGTCCCGAGTTGGAGGTACACAGACTGGCCGTAAGCACCACGCAACTGTGACCGCGACACACCAGCTAACCTGGGTGTTGGGCGAGCGCACTCTAGCCCGGCGGCCCAACAGAAGCAGTGAAATGCAGGCCTGCCTGTGTCCCCGGAACGCGTCGTCCACCGCGCCACTCTCCTTTGGCTCAGTCGCGTTAACGAGATCCTAGGGTGAAAAGTAAATTAGGGTATAGCACTGCCAAATCTCTCAAAAGGCCCCTTTTTATGCGCAGCCGGTCCCACCACCTCAAAGTAGAATACCTTGGCTACCCCGACTTGCGCTTATTAGCAGATCACCCCTCACTAAAACAGTGCCACCACCACCTCACATCTAATATTATCACAATTTAAAACGGTCGCCTGCTATTATTTGCCCAAAATTGCCTATCTGCACCTGCGGTCTCCCATCCTTCTGCTGACCCTGCTCGACCCTGCTTCGCCCTCAGTTAGAACCTGTGTCTCAAAAGGCCCCTTTCTGTAGCTCTGGGAACTGGGGGCCTGCTGCAGCCAAAGGCAGAGTCTGAGCGGGGAAGGGGGATGGGGCAGCAGGGAGCACGATCCGACCTGATTCCTGGAAGCGCGTAGATCGCTCTCCTCGTCCGCCTCGCTGGGCTCCTGTCGTTCCGCCTTCAGAGCGACCGTGGCCACAGCTCTCGACCCTTCCGTGATTACACCAAAACTGGGCCCACAGCTCTCGACCCGCCGATCCGGTCCCACGCGCCGATCCTTCCGTGATTGCCGCACTAACCAGCCCAAAGAAAGTGCCCGGATCGCTCACCAAACCTGCAAAACAAAGCAAAGATTATTCTGCGCCTTGACGAGGCGCGGGGCAAGCCTGGGGAATGCGGGAACAAGAGGGGCAGACCAGTTGCCACTGGTCCGCCCACTCTGGCTCCCCCCCTTTGACCCGGAAGCAATTAGATTGCTTCCGGGTCAATGCAGGAGCCAGCACCAATCGGCAGTGGGGCGCGCCCGCTGCGTCATCCAGACGCGGCGGAGGGGCACGCCCCACCACCGAGAGTGCAGGGGGAGGAGGGGGCCGGCGCCCGCCATACGTGCGGGGGGGGCCGAGCGGCCCCCCTTTCCTAGAAGGCGGTTGAGACCGAGATTGGCTCACAGCGCCACACAGGTGTGGGATGGTGGACACACCACGCTCCTGGCCACCCCCCGGGGGAGGTACCCCCAGCAGGCGGTGTATACAGGGGCAGGTGCCACAGCAGCAACACCCTTAGGTCCGCCCGAGAACTTTGGTGGGAGCAGCTGTCGGCTAGGAGCCCCACCGTGTGGCCACTCAGCAGCGCTGCCCGGGTTGGGACATGGCCGTGCGCAGCCGCAGCAGAGGTGAGGAGGGGGCCAATGTAGTTCCCAGGAGGTCCGGACGAGTAAAGGAGCAGGTCCTTTGGCCGGCGGAACGTCAGAGGAATGCGGCCAGCTAGAGGTACTTCGTGCACATGCACGGTAGATTGCAGTTCAGTTGCAGTTTCAATTACACTGTGCGTTGACCCACTGCTGCATGTACTTCCAATATAAATCAAATGAGTCTATGAGCTCGCACTTCTCAGAATAATGAATCACCAAGTTTGTTAAGATTTTGTGTCTTTTATTCTCTCTGTGATCAAGCATTAGCGGTTATAAAGATTTCAAGGCTCTTATGCTCTCCCTGGGATCAAGCGTGCTAACGGTTATAAATATGCCGCTGGTTTCTCGAGAGTTAACTCACTCTCCCAATCCCACAAACACAAGGATTTGTTGTTAGTGTATTTAAAGTCTCTGCCATGTGCGTGCATGCTTTAGCCACTTAGCTGTCATTGTTGTGAGTTGCAGCCGATAATGCGTGTGTGATGCGGTTACACTGGAGGCGCTGGAACCATTTTGTTTTCTCTGGATGTTAAGCCACATGTCTGGCTTCAATGGGAGAGGTTATGATCACCTCACAGGCTGATGTCGGCATCCAGGCATCTAAGCTTGCAGCGGAGAGTGGGAGCGGAGGACCGTCTGCATCGAAGCCGGATTGCCAATAGGGGCACAAAACATGAAGCAGATTTGTGGAAAAACACATAAATAACCATAGGCCCCTCATGGCATAGAAATTACAAAGTCATGCCATGAGCACACAAGGAGCAGCATCAGCGCCCCAATATATAAAACACGTTGCTCCTGTTCTCTACCCATAGGTTACTGGGCCACCTGCCCACTTACCACAGTAACTGCAGCAAGTTTCTTATGATAGTTGGGGCCTCCGTTGAGGTCTACCCCGTGTGGCAAAATTGCAATCAATGAAACTAAGGTAGGTGATAAGGCAGCTGGCCGCGATCGTGAAGCGCATCTGCAAGTGATTCAAGGGGCTCTATCCCCCAAAGGTATGCCCCCAATGCGAGTCCCCGCTGGGGAACCGCACTCTGCTTAGGGTGGTACTCGCTGGGTCTCCCGCTTGTCAAGTGGCTGACAGCCGTTGTCCGCGGACGTGTGGCGCAGCTGCCTCTGCCCCTCCTCCTTCAGGGAGCGCATAAAAGAACTTGACTAGTCTCAAGCTGCCTCGTCAGGCAGCGCGACTCCAGACAGGGATGCACCAGTCCCTTGCAACACTCACCGCTCTCTTTTCTACAACTGCAGCTGCCTGCTTGGTGCCACCAAGGTCTCTTCTGACCCAGGTGCGACGCCCTCTGCGGCTGGACTCCGGTGTGGGGATAGTGGCCTCTCGCTCTGGTACAGGCCGGCTCTTCTAGTGGGCACTCGCACCGGCCCTCTGCAATCTCGAGCAGTCACGCTGATCCCAGAGGGGTGTGGCTACCAGTTCTGGCATCACTGGAGCTGTGCCGGACTCCCTTCGCCGCCGCACGTCCCTCTCTCCTGCTGGAGGAAGTGGCGTGAAGGAGTGGGGGTACAGAGGGGAAATCCCTTGAGGCCCTCGGCATTGTTGCTTGGGGGCCTGAGGTCAGCGACCCGGGAAGCACCTCAAACAATTACCAAAGGGGCTCAGCCATGTGCTGATCTTTCAGTTAAACGTAGCGCTCACCATGCGCAATGAGATAAAAGCATAAGGTGCTCCCCACGCCCTAGTTCTCTTTCAAAATGAAGAATACAGCTCTTACGACACTCTATTTTGCAAATTGGGAAAGAGCAGTCCAGTCCTTTCTCCTGCTCCAGGCAGGAGCAGCAACTGCAGGCTGGCCCACCCCACACACAGCAGGGGCAGCGCTCCTCACACAGCTCTTCAGCTCTTCTTCCAGGCAGGTTATTTTTGGATCCAGCAAGGATCTTTCTTGAAGACTTTTATCTACTTGAGACTTCCAACGGGAGGCATACACACACAAGCCCTTGGAGACCTTCTCAAGCAGGCTACCACAGCAGGGCAAAAAGAGTCAGTCCTTTTACTTTGCCACAAATAGAAGCAGCAACTGCAGGTCAATCCACCCATCACACAGAAAAGGTAGTGCTCCCCACACAGCTCTTCAGCTTTTCTTCTTGGCAGGGTCCTCTTATTTCCAGTGATCTAAATTCCTGGGGTTTAAGGTCTTATACTTATACCCCATTTTCTCATTGTTCTCTTTGCTTCAAAGTCTCTGAGCTCAGTACAAAGCAGTTCTGTCCTCCCCGGTCCAGCTTGACCACAGGTGGTTGAGACAGCATTGTGCAAAGGAGACACAGCCTATTCAGATGCTAGCGAAACTCCTCCCACCACTCTAAATGCAGACCAGGTCTATTTAGCCTAGCAATCAGTCACCCAAGCAAGGAAGGACACACCTCAACCCCGCTTGTGACTGTCTAGAGTGAATGCACATTCCCAGCTCCTGTCACTCCAAAACCAGAC
The DNA here is from genome assembly GCA_963921515.1 of Calotriton arnoldi. Taxonomy (NCBI): domain Eukaryota; kingdom Metazoa; phylum Chordata; class Amphibia; order Caudata; family Salamandridae; genus Calotriton; species Calotriton arnoldi. The sequence continues at coordinate 1,538,017 of CAWUFW010002974.1, forward strand.
GGTGAATACGCAAACAGGCAGAGACACACAGAATGGTAAAGCAAGAAAATGCCCACTTTCTAAAAGTTATACATAAAAGGGTAGACCCAATGGTACTGGGACCTGGGTAGTTAGCAGTACAATATAGAATGATCCCAGCAAACTAGAACTAACTGGACATAATATAAAGCATTGTAATCGCATTAAATTAACAACACTACAAAACGAAAATACGTAGCAAGTGTTGTTTAATCACACTGCTGCATAGAAAAAATGCTTTGTACATATATCAAAATTCAAGTCAATACACAGATAGGTGCCCAAAAGGACAGAGAAAAGGGGTGAAAGGGTAAGTGATTCACGTGAGGGTAAGAGATTGTGAAGGAAGTATGGAAATCGTGAATGCATAAAATGCCCAATTCAAATAAATTCTGGCCTAAATATTTTGCCAGTAATACATGAATTATTCATTGATTCAAATAGCTAGACCACATTTGTGAAACACAATTGAGTATTCTCTGTTGTTTCTGGGGGCTGGCACAAAAGAAAGAATGTCGACGTTTTGACCCCAAGGTATATCGTAGGCCAATTAACACCTTACACGGGGGTCTTCCTCAGGACTGTGATGAAGGGAGGGCACCTAAAATCAAAGTAAAACACCATTGGTACTAAAAAAAGGGGAGAGACAGATAAGATCAACCACTAGCAAGGCCAAAACGGTCCTTAAGTTTACCATAGTGAGTCCTACAATGAGGGCTCCAATGTAAGAAAAACGGGCCCACTGGCTCCAAAATGTGTAGAGCGACACCAACACCTGAAAAAATAAGGAGTCGTGATGAAAAGCCACAATTATATCCTATAAATCGATATGAATTATTTACATAGTTTCTAGAAGGGCGGTAGTGGGAAATTACAACACTAACACAGAATGCGGAAACTTCCAGCGTGTCCCTTCCAAACAGCAAAAATAATAATGAATTCCTGCCCCAAATATAACGGCTAGGAACAATTCAGCAGACGTATCTGAAAGCTAAAGTATAGAGGACAGAGTCACCAACCAAGCATCAACTTAAAAACCGGCGTAAACCAATAGAGTACAACACACATTGTCATTACCTGCTCTAATGTAAATGTTCGTGGCGCACAAGGTACCGTATCTATAAGAAAGAGTAAAAAGTGCAGCGGGGTCACGAGCGAGTGACATGAAATGGTTTACTCAGAATTATAGAGGCTAGGTCTTGAAACACTCACCGTTCTTCGGTGAAGATTCACCTCAATGGGAGAGCGGGGCTGAATCTAGAATAAAAAAGGGCCAGGAATTTGTACGGAGTTAAGAAATTCCGAAACACTACCTCCGTAATCATTAAACAAAGAGGGGCCCCGAGGGGTGGTTTATGAGGGTAGTGAGCGTAAACTTACCACTGCGCGCTGGCCACATTTGCAATGTATAAAGGAGGGAACCGAACCGTCAGTTCAACATCCATTATATAGACCTAATCGTCATCACTCGTCATGGGATGACGTACCGGTAGCAGACGCTAGATGCTGCCCGCGTAACGTCACGGCAATATGCTAGACAGAGACAATAGACTCGAAAAAAGCAAATGCTTGAGAAAAATAGCTATTCTCGAGTAAAAATCGAAAAAGTGAGACAAGGTGATCACAGATATAGAGGCTTTACTGGTGTCACCAGAGAGCTTAAAAAATCTAATTATCTAAATATAGGGAGAGGAGTATTATTGAGGAATTAGCCATTCAAGCGATCATGTCCTGAAAACACAAAGGGGCATAAGTCATCAGTAGCCTACTCGTGGTCAATTTCCCTCATTCTCGACTAAAAAACACACAAGAAAATATTCAAACAAGGTTACTACATAAAACACTGATCACGATGTTACCAAGGCAGTGTATATCTTTTGGGCCAATATCACAGTAGTTCACCTAAGCAACATTGGTGCACACGTTTATAAATGTAAAAGGTCACAATAAAACATTACAGGTGGTTCTGTGAATGGGCACTCGATCGCCGCTTGTCAGGTACAGGGTAATGACAACGAACCACAGTAACCACCAATAGAACTCGTTCAACTGACACATCAGTGCTCCTTAGCAGTACAGTATAAATGTAGTAGCGGAGATAAAAATAGCCCAATCTTAATCAGATGTTAAACATGCTAGCTGCGCATTGCTTGAATCAAGTTCATTTAGGCCATTCAGTACAGAGTCAAAACGGGTCATCCACTTACATTCCCTTACATTAAGGATTGATACAATGTTACCCCCTCTGGGTCCCAGAGTGGCCTTTTCAAGAACTATCCATTGGAAATCATCAGCGGTATGAGCAGCACTCTTAAAGTGTTCCACTAATGGCGCCCCTTGTACATCACATCTTATTCTACTACAGTGCTGTAGTATTCGCGTTTTAATCTTCTGTTGTGTCTGACCCACATAGATGGAACCACATGGGCAGATGATTCATAAATAACGTTGTTCGTGTTGCAATTGGTGAATGTCTGTAACTCTATTTGGTGGTGTTTGTAGGTGAATTTCTTTGTTTGGATAGTCATCCTGCAGGCCTTACAATGGCCACATTTATAGTGCCCCATCATCACAGGTAGATTCCAGAGTGTTTGTAAGGAGGGTGTTACTGGGTTGTCGAGAAAGGAACGAACCACATGATCCTTTACACTCTTCGCTCTCTTAAATGAATGCATGGGTGGATTGGGTTGTGCAATGTCATCCGAAATTAATGACCAGTGTTTATTGATGACCTTCTTAACAGCATTGCTTTGAGTACTAAATGTAGTCACACAACTCATCCTCTCCAAGGCTTGATCACTCTTGTCCTTAACAGCTAATAAGGCTTCTCGGGGGCTATACCAAGCTCTCTTCTGCGCTCTTTTGACAAGCCGTCGTGGGTATCCTCTCTCAAGAAGTCGTTGGCTTAGGACATCAGATTCCGTCATATAGTCTATTCTTCTGGAGCAATTCCTACGAATACGTAAGAACTGGCCTACCGGTAAATTATCCCTCAGGCCCCGCGGGTCATGGCTGCTGTAGCGCAAGAGTGAATTTCGCTCAGCTGGTTTGCGGAATAGGGTAGTATGAAGTTTACTATCTCCATGGAAGATTGTGATATCTAGAAAGTCAATTCTGTTTCTGTCCGACTGCATCATAAAATGAATATCATTATTCTGCTTATTGAGCCACTCATGAAATAAGATTAGGTCCTCAGCAGATCCAGACCATATCATGAGCACATCATCTATATATCTTCTCCACTCAGTCACTTTATTGTGGTAAGGATTATTCAAATTATCGATAAAAGTGCGTTCAAAATCGTCCATGAAGATAATGGCCAGGTCCGGCGCAAGGCCGCCCCCATGGCCAATCCCTTGGTCTGTAGGTAGAAGCTTCCTTGGAAAAGGAAGAAATTCTTCATCATGGCAATCGATAACAGTCCAATGATGAATTCTGTTGGCACCGCCATCGGTGCTGGTCTTCTATCAGGGAAGAGGTGTGGCGCCACGGCCAGGGCGACTGACGCTGGAATCTGGGGCTCACGGTTCGATCCCCGGCACCGGCGGCAGGTCAGCCCAGCACCATGTGACTCTGGGCAATAGCTTGCTTAATCTTCCCGACGGCCCCCAGCGCCGGGATGCCTTCGGGTAGCTGTTCGCGCTTTACAAATACTGGATTTACATTTACATTTACATCAAGTGCCCTGCGAGTGACTTCCAGTGCCAGTAGCTGTGGAATACTAGTGTAGAGGGAGACTATATCACATGTCACCAATAGTTGTTCTCCAGGGTCAAATGGAAGTTCATCAATAATACCAATGATTTGGAGAGTATCTCGCAGATATGTCTTTGTTCCTTCCGCGATGGGCTTGAGGAAGTAATCAATATATTTACACAAAGGCTCCAAGATAGAACCGCATCCAGACACGATAGGCCTTCCTGGCGGGTTGGACATGTCTTTGTGGATCTTGGGCAGTGTATATATGGTAGGGAGTCGTGGATCCTTCTGGTTGAGATAGTGAAATTCATGCTCGGTGAGGAAGCCTTGTTCATGGCCCTGCTTGGTTATTGACAGAATTTCTAATGCCAAATCCTTAGAAGGGTCAGCTCGCAATTTGCAGTAGCTGACACCATCCTGCAGTTGATTCATGATTTCCAAATTGTATTTATTCAGGTCTTGCACAACGATAGCACCACCCTTATCGGCGGGCTTGATGACAATGTCTTTATTATTCCTTAGTGACATCAACGCTTCTTTCTCCATTTTCGTAACATTGATAATGGTATGTTTCTTTGTTTCAAGTATTCTAGAAACCTCTTTAAGCACAATATTCTCATATGCCAAGATCTGACTAGTCATAGAGTTGGATGAGGGCACAAAGGTCGAAGGGACTTGTAATCCTGTTTGTGATGTTCTGAGTGGTGCTGTTGAATGCTTGAAGAAATATCGCAGGCGGATTTTCTGAAAAAATCTGAGAAGCTCAGTCTTCAATGAAAAACGATTGGGATACGCTGTTGGCACAAAAGATAGTCCCTTATTGAAGATCTTCTCTTCATCATCTTTCAATACATAAGATGAAAGGTTCACAACAGGTTTTTGTTGGCTGCTCACCACCTGTAGACTTTCCGTCATGTTGCAATCTCCCCATGGCTCTCTGGTGGGAAGCGTACCTGTTTCTGTACTCTGCCTCTGCCCCTCTCCCAGGTTGTGCCAGTTTGTATATGGCCCCTTGGTGGTCCTCTGGGCCAAAAGCCTCCACGGCCCCTCGGAGGTCTCCATTGGCCCTCGCCTAAAAAATGCAGGGGTCCTTGAGGTTGGTGCCAGCTTTCTTGGTAACCGTAATCAGAATTTGGACCAGCCTGTTCGTTCTCGCTGTCTGTGCTATTGGAAGATTCAGAAAATGTGGTATAATTTCTTCGTCCTCGATAGCTCCCTCTTCCACGTCCGGTAAAACGACCCTGTGAATCCTGCTTGTAGTAGTCGTCTTGGAGATAAGGGTAAGTATTCTTCTTTTCGTAATACCTGATGTCTTTGGATAATTTATCCAATTTCTTGTTTTGCGTCGTGATCTCAAAATCCTTCAATGTTTTACCCAGTTGTTCAAGTGCCTCCTTCGCATTATTAAGTGTGGAATCACCAGCAATCTCTGATTTCAGAGCGGCGATCTCACGAGTAAGCGCCTGGACCTGTTCAGCAGCGGTTTCTACTCCCAGCACCATCCAGTGCCGGGAGCAGTTGTTCGCAATGAAGCTAAAACCTTCCTTGAATTTGGGAATGTCCACAAATATAGCTGGTTCAATCTTAATTTGTAATCCCACCGGGATCACACTTGCTTGAAGATACTTAGTTAAGAGATGACCATGTAGACGAGTCCTTATGAGTTTTTTCTCCAGACGCTCTAGTTTGGCGATTTTGTCATTGAGAGTGAAGTCAATAGCAGGGGTAGTAGAAGATAGAAATTGGTTTGCCGGATCCTGTAGAAGTTGGTTAATGTAATCCTCCGTATAGGATAAAATGTCGCTCTCTACCATCTTATAGGTGCAGTTAATCACCAAGGAAAATACCTCACAGGTATGCACCTGCTCAGAGAATTATACATAAAAGGGTAGACCCAATGGTACTGGGACCTGGGTAGTTAGCAGTACAATATAGAATGATCCCAGCAAACTAGAACTAACTGGACATAATATAAAGCATTGTAATCGCATTAAATTAACAACACTACAAAACGAAAATACGTAGCAAGTGTTGTTTAATCACACTGCTGCATAGAAAAAATGCTTTGTACATATATCAAAATTCAAGTCAATACACAGATAGGTGCCCAAAAGGACAGAGAAAAGGGGGTGAAAGGGTAAGTGATTCACGTGAGGGTAAGAGATTGTGAAGGAAGTATGGAAATCGTGAATGCATAAAATGCCCAATTCAAATAAATTCTGGCCTAAATATTTTGCCAGTAATACATGAATTATTCATTGATTCAAATAGCTAGACCACATTTGTGAAACACAATTGAGTATTCTCTGTTGTTTCTGGGGGCTGGCACAAAAGAAACAATGTCGACGTTTCGACCCCAAGGTATATCGTAGGCCAATTAACACCTTACACGGGGGTCTTCCTCAGGACTGTGATGAAGGGAGGGCACCTAAAATCAAAGTAAAACACCATTGGTACTAAAAAAAGGGGAGAAACAGATAAGATCAACCACTAACAAGGCCAAAACGGTCCTTAAGTTTACCATAGTGAGTCCTACAATGAGGGCTCCGATGTAAGAAAAACGGGCACACTGGCTCCAAAATGTGTAGAGCGACACCAACACCTGAAAAAATAAGGCGTCGTGATGAAAAGCCACAATTATATCCTATAAATCGATATGAATTATTTACATAGTTTCTAGAAGGGCGGTAGTGGGAAATTACAACACTTACACAGAACGCGGAAACTTCCAGCGTGTCCCTTCCAAACAGCAAAAATAATAATGAATTCCTGCCCCAAATATAACGGCTAGGAACAATTCAGCAGACGTATCTGAAAGCTAAAGTATAGAGGACAGAGTCACCAACCAAGCATCAACTTAAAAACCGGCGTAAACCAATAGAGTACAACACACATTGTCATTACCTGCTCTAATGTAAATGTTCGTGGCGCACAAGGTACCGTATCTATAAGAAAGAGTAAAAAGTGCAGCGGGGTCACGAGCGAGTGACATGAAATGGTTTACTCAGAATTATAGAGGCTAGGTCTTGAAACACTCACCGTTCTTCGGTGAAGATTCACCTCAATGGGAGAGCAGGGCTGAATCTAGAATAAAAAAGGGCCAGGAATTTGTACGGAGTTAAGAAATTCCGAAACACTACCTCCGTAATCATTAAACAAAGAGGGGCCCCGAGGGGTGGTTTATGAGGGTAGGGAGCGTAAACTTACCACTGCGCGCTGGCCACATTTGCAATGTATAAAGGAGGGAACCGAACCGTCAGTTCAACATCCATTATATAGACCTAATCGTCATCACTCGTCATGGGATGACGTACCGGTAGCAGACGCTAGATGCTGCCCACGTAACGTCACAGCAATATGCTAGACAGAGACAATAGACTCGAAAAAAGCAAATGCTTGAGAAAAATAGCTATTCTCGAGTAAAAATCGAAAAAGTGAAACAAGGTGATCACAGATATAGAGGCTTTACTGGTGTCACCAGAGAGCTTAAAAAATCTAATTATCTAAATATAGGGAGAGGAGTATTATTGAGGAATTAGCCATTCAAGCGATCATGTCCTGAAAACACAAAGGGGCATAAGTCATCAGTAGCCTACTCGTGGTCAATTTCCCTCATTCTCGACTAAAAAACACACAAGAAAATATTCAAACAAGGTTACTACATAAAACACTGATCACGATGTTACCAAGGCAGTGTATATCTTTTGGGCCAATATCACAGTAGTTCACCTAAGCAACATTGGTGCACATGTTTATAAATGTAAAAGGTCACAATAAAACATGACAGGTGGTTCTGTGAATGGGCAGATTGCAACACGACGGAAAGTCTACAGGTGGTGAGCAGCCAACAAAAACCTGTTGTGAACATTTCATCTTATGTATTGAAAGATGATGAAGAGAAGATCCTCAATAAGGGACTATCTTTTGTGCCAACAGCGTATCCCAATCGTTTTTCATTGAAGACTGAGCTTCTCAGATTTTTACGGAAAATCCGCCTGCGATATTTTTTCAAGCATTCAACAGCACCACTCAGAACATCACAAACAGGATTACGAGTCCCTTCGACCTTTGTGCCCTCATCCAACTCTATGACTAGTCAGATCTTGGCATATGAGAATATTGTGCTTAAAGAGGTTTCTAGAATACTTGAAACAAAGAAACATACCATTATCAATGTTACGAAAATGGAGAAAGAAGCGTTGATGTCACTAAGGAATAATAAAGACATTGTCATCAAGCCCGCCGATAAGGGCGGTGCTATCGTTGTGCAAGACCTGAATAAATACAATTTGGAAATCATGAATCAACTGCAGGATGGTGTCAGCTACTGCAAATTGCGAGCTGACCCTTCTAAGGATTTGGCATTAGAAATTCTGTCAATAACCAAGCAGGGCCATGAACAAGGCTTCCTCACCGAGCATGAATTTCACTATCTCAACCAGAAGGATCCACGACTCCCTACCATATATACACTGCCCAAGATCCACAAAGACATGTCCAACCCGCCAGGAAGGCCTATCGTGTCTGGATGCGGTTCTATCTTGGAGCCTTTGTGTAAATATATTGATTACTTCCTCAAGCCCATCGCGGAAGGAACAAAGACATATCTGCGAGATACTCTCCAAATCATTGGTATTATTGATGAACTTCCATTTGACCCTGGAGAACAACTATTGGTGACATGTGATATAGTCTCCCTCTACACTAGTATTCCACAGCTACTGGCACTGGAAGTCACTCGCAGGGCACTTGATAGAAGACCAGCACCGATGGCGGTGCCAACAGAATTCATCATTGGACTGTTATCGATTGCCATGATGAAGAATTTCTTCCTTTTCCAAGGAAGCTTCTACCTACAGACCAAGGGAGTGGCCATGGGGGCGGCCTTTGCGCCGGACCTGGCCATTATCTTCATGGACGATTTTGAACGCACTTTCATCGATAATTTGAATAATCCTTACCACAATAAAGTGACTGAGTAGAGAAGATATATAGATGATGTGCTCATGATATGGTCTGGATCTGCTGAGGACCTAATCTTATTTCATGAGTGGCTCAATAAGCAGAATAATGATATTCATTTTACGATGCAGTCGGACAGAAACAGAATTGACTTTCTAGATATCACAATCTTCCATGAAGATAGTAAACTTCATACTACCCTATTCCGCAAACCAGCTGAGCGAAATTCACTCTTGCGCTACAGCAGCCATCACCCGCGGGGCCTGAGGGATAATTTACCGGTAGGCCAGTTCTTACGTATTCGTAGGAATTGCTCCAGAAGAATAGACTATATGACGGAATCTGATGTCCTAAGCCAACGACTTCTTGAGAGAGGATACCCACGACGGCTTGTCAAAAGAGCACAGAAGAGAGCTTGGTATAGCCCCCGAGAAGCCTTATTAGCTGTTAAGGACAAGAGTGATCGAGGCTTGGAGAGGATGATTTGTGTGACTACATTTAGTACTCAAAGCAATGCTGTTAAGAAGGTCATCAATAAACACTGGTCATTAATTTCGGATGACATTGCACAACCCAATCCACCCATGCATTCATTTAAGACAGCGAAGAGTGTCAAGGATCATGTGGTTCGTTCCTTTCTCGACAACCCAGTAACACCCTCCTTACAAACACTCTGGAATCTACCTGTGATGATGGGGCACTATAAATGTGGCCATTGTAAGGCCTGCAGGATGACTATCCAAACAAAGAAATTCACCTACAAACACCACCAAATAGAGTTACAGACATTCACCAATTGCAACACGAACAACGTTATTTATGGAATCATCTGCCCATGTGGTTCCATCTATGTGGGTCAGACACAACAGAAGATTAAAACGCGAATACTACAGCACTGTAGTAGAATAAGATGTGATGTACAAGGGGCGCCATTAGTGGAACACTTTAAGAGTGCTGCTCATACCGCTGATGATTTCCAATGGATAGTTCTTGAAAAGGCCACTCTGGGACCCAGAGGGGGTAACATTGTATCAATCCTTAATGTAAGGGAATGTAAGTGGATGACCCGTTTTGACTCTGTACTGAATGGCCTAAATGAACTTGATTCAAGCAATGCGCAGCTAGCATGTTTAACATCTGATTAAGATTGGGCTATTTTTATCTCCGCTACTACATTTATACTGTACTGCTAAGGAGCACTGATGTGTCAGTTGAACGAGTTCTATTGGTGGTTACTGTGGTTCGTTGTCATTACCCTGTACCTGACAAGCGGCGATCGAGTGCCCATTCACAGAACCACCTGTAATGTTTTATTGTGACCTTTTACATTTATAAACGTGTGCACCAATGTTGCTTAGGTGAACTACTGTGATATTGGCCCAAAAGATATACACTGCCTTGGTAACATCGTGATCAGTGTTTTATGTAGTAACCTTGTTTGAATATTTTCTTGTGTGTTTTTTAGTCGAGAATGAGGGAAATTGACCACGAGTAGGCTACTGATGACTTATGCCCCTTTGTGTTTTCAGGACATGATCGCTTGAATGGCTAATTCCTCAATAATACTCCTCTCCCTATATTTAGATAATTAGATTTTTTAAGCTCTCTGGTGACACCACTAAAGCCTCTATATCTGTGATCACCTTGTCTCACTTTTTCGATTTTTACTCGAGAATAGCTATTTTTCTCAAGCATTTGCTTTTTTCGAGTCTATTGTCTCTGTCTAGCATTTTGCCGTGACGTTACGCGGGCAGCATCTAGCGTCTGCTACCGGTACGTCATCCCATGACGAGTGATGACGATTAGGTCTATATAATGGATGTTGAACTGACGGTTCGGTTCCCTCCTTTATACATTGCAAATGTGGCCAGCGCGCAGTGGTAAGTTTACGCTCCCTACCCTCATAAACCACCCCTCGGGGCCCCTCTTTGTTTAATGATTACGGAGGTAGTGTTTCGGAATTTCTTAACTCCGTACAAATTCCTGGCCCTTTTTTATTCTAGATTCAGCCCCGCTCTCCCATTGAGGTGAATCTTCACCGAAGAACGGTGAGTGTTTCAAGACCTAGCCTCTATAATTCTGAGTAAACCATTTCATGTCACTTGCTCGTGACCCCGCTGCACTTTTTACTCTTTCTTACAGATACGGTACCTTGTGCGCCACGAACATTTACATTAGAGCAGGTAATGACAATGTGTGTTGTACTCTATTGGTTTACACCGGTTTTTAAGTTGATGCTTGGTTGGTGACTCTGTCCTCTATACTTTAGCTTTCAGATACGTCTGCTGAATTGTTCCTAGCCGTTATATTTGGGGCAGGAATTCATTATTATTTTTGCTGTTTGGAAGGGACACGCTGGAAGTTTCCGCGTTCTGTGTAAGTGTTGTAATTTCCCACTACCGCCCTTCTAGAAACTATGTAAATAATTCATATCGATTTATAGGATATAATTGTGGCTTTTCATCACAACGCCTTATTTTTTCAGGTGTTGGTGTCGCTCTACACATTTTGGAGCCAGTGTGCCCGTTTTTCTTACATCGGAGCCCTCATTGTAGGACTCACTATGGTAAACTTAAGGACCGTTTTGGCCTTGTTAGTGGTTGATCTTATCTGTTTCTCCCCTTTTTTTTAGTACCAATGGTGTTTTACTTTGATTTTAGGTGCCCTCCCTTCATCACAGTCCTGAGGAAGACCCCGTGTAAGGTGTTAATTGGCCTACGATATACCTTGGGGTCGAAACGTCGACATTCTTTCTTTTGTGCCAGCCCCCAGAAACAACAGAGAATACTCAATTGTGTTTCACAAATGTGGTCTAGCTATTTGAATCAATGAATAATTCATGTATTACTGGCAAAATATTTAGGCCAGAATTTACTTGAATTGGGCATTTTATGCATTCACGATTTCCATACTTCCTTCACAATCTCTTACCCTCACGTGAATCACTTACCCTTTCACCCCCTTTTCTCTGTCCTTTTGGGCACCTATCTGTGTATTGACTTGAATTTTGATATATGTACAAAGCATTTTTTCTATGCAGCAGTGTGATTAAACAACACTTGCTGCGTGGGGGCGTGGTCTGCAGCCCAAGATGGCGGTCGCTTAAGCGACGAGCTCCGGGCCGGGGCACTTAATCCGGGACATTATCCTGTACTCCCTACCTTGCCAGATGATACTTCCAGCGTCGGAGCGCTGGGAAAGCAGGCGGGCTGCCTCGACGCTGCATTCCGGAGCTCTGGGACCCCGGCAGTGAGGACTTTCAGGCGGCGGCGAGTTCCGGCCTCCCCAAGGGCCTACTCCGAGACTGAAGCCTCGGACTGCCCTGATTGCTGGCTGAGCGGCGGGCGCCGGCCCTCGGCCGCGACTGGAACTTTGGCTCCCGGCCCCGGGGCCTGCACGCCCATTTCTCGGGGTCATTGCCACCTGGCCCAACTGGAACACAGACTGGTGTGCATCGGGCTGCTGCAACTGCGGGAGGTACTTGGGGCGCACCGGTGAGTGGGTGCTGGGTGAGGCCCCCGCAGCTCCTGGGACTATTTCGCGCCACACTTCGGTGGCGAGTCCCCGACTGTACCGGCGCTGCCCTGGGTGAGGCCCCCGTGGCTCCAGGGTTTATTTCGCACCACGCTTCGGTGGCGAATCCCCGGCTGTACCAGTGCTACCCTGCTGGGATATAAGTCGGTGGGGGGCGCTGGGGACGGAATGCAGCCTGTGACTCCCTGATCCTTCCCGGACACCGAGGTGAACTCCATTGGTGAGCGCGGGGCCTGTGCGCAGTGCCCTCCTCCCCTCTGCGGCCCGCGGAGCTGGTGGCCCTTGAGATCCCCGGGCAATATTGTTGACCGGCTGTGCCCGGGATACCGGGACGGACTGCGAGTCCCTGCTGCCCCCCCGGCCTGATAGCTGGGGCGGTGCGGCTCCTTGCCATTAGAGGGGCCCCTTCGCGCCACATTTCGGTGGCGGCTCCTTGGTTGGACCTGGGGGGACCCACGCTGTACCTGGGCTGACACCTGATCGGATCGGAGGTCCGGCTGCGACTGGGAGTCCGCCTTGATGTGGAGGCTGGGGGAGCGCTGGGCTGAACAGTGGACTGCTGGGGCATTGTGCCGAGAGGGCCGCATGTGGATCTCCTGACACCCTTCACTCCGGTTACAGTCCAGTGCATAATAGGGGCCCACTGCTACATCCGCTGTCGGCTGCCCTGGCCTGCCTGGGCGCCCCCTCCCTGGGATAATTGAGACTAAGCGGACCGGCACTCCCAGCGTTGCCTTGTGGTCGTACTGCGGATCAGTGGTGGGAGTTGGGTGCCTGGCTGGGCTCCTCTCAGGCTGCCCCCCCTGACGCTGCCTGCAGCGGGGCTCTGCCACTTGAACGCGGTGGCTGGGGGCATATAGTCCTATTGCGCAACGTCGCCGACCATGGGCAAAGAAAAGCCTAGAGCGTCTTCGAGGTCGGGAAGAACTGGTTCTCTTTCTCCGCCTTCGGCCCATTCTTCCACCCGGTCCCATCATGCAGAAGGTCATGCTGGTACCAAGGCTCCAGTGGATAAACTTGACATGATCTTGCAGGAAATCTGTGATTCTCGCTCTGTGATGGAAGCGCAACTGGGCATGATCTCAGTAGATCTCAATCTGTTGAAGGACGATCATAAGAAGCTCGCTGAGAAAGTTAAAATGGCTGAGCAGAAGGTGGAAAGTATGGTACCTCAAGTGCAAGCCCATGAGGAGCAACTCAATCATATGCGCCACCAGCTCGACTATCTCCAGGCCCGAGCTGATGACGCGGAAGGCCGGGCACGCCAGAATAACCTCCGAATAGTAGGGCTGCTGGAGGGAACGGAGGGATCCACACCCACGGAGTACATAGAGCACTGGCTAAAGACTAGCGTGGCCCCGATCGGATTGTCTGCGCACTTCACGGTTGAGCGGGCACACCGGGTCCCTACACGTCGACCACCACCAGGTGCCAACCCGCGTCCAATCTTGGCCAGGATTTTGAATTTTCGGGATCGGGATCACCTATTGCAGGCGGCACGGGACCAAGGACCGCTGCAGATTGACAATGCGAAGATCTCAATATTTCCCGACTACACCCTGGCGGTCCAGCGCAAAAGGTTTTCCTTTATGGAGGTGAAGGCGCGGGCCCGGGCAGCGGGTCTGTCGTTTGCCTTATTGTTCCCAGCAAAATTAAAAATCCTCTATAATCAACGCTCCCTGTTTTTTGACACTCCGGACAGTGCTTGGGACTGGCTGGACAAGACGTTCCCCGCTGTTCATCCTATGAGGCGCATGGACTCCTCGCTGCCAAAGACACAGCGCCCCCCACGAAGGCAAAAGAGGGGGCTTCTCACTCAAAGTTCGATCTCCAGTCCCCTGGTCCGTCAACAAATGATAGAGGGAAGGCAAAGGGCGATCCATACAGCCTCGTCCTTCCGTACCACCCGCCCGTCAATCAGCACCAGTCCGTCCGAAGGGGCTAATACAGACACTGATTCTGAAGGCAGCGTTGCACTGTTTCCTTCTGTGACCACACAACTTAGTAATGATCCTTTGGCGTCAGCTGGTTCGCAGATGTGTGACCCATAGCCTTGTATGTCTTCCTTGGTCTGCTGTGGGATCCCTGTCTGGCGCGTCATGCTGTAGTTCTAATTATGCTTATTTGCCTACCCAGGAGTGTGTTCTGGCATATGCATGTTGTGCGGCAGGTAGGGACTGTATAGTAGGTTCCCTGGCCCGGACCGCGTTCTGTGCGTTTTCATGTATTAATTCACTGCTTTAGTGTGGATGCTGATAGTGTTAGCGGCCTTCCCCCATAGGCGTTAGCATTGGTTGAATGTGAAGCATGTTAATTTGGTTTCTACGGTTTGGTCGAACGAAGTTTGGGCGTTGGACCCAGTATTGGGACATTGTTGAGTTATGTGTATTTATGCTGTATGGTCTGGGGGTCGTGGGTAGGTGGGTGTGGGGTGGTGGGCGGGGATGGGACCCGGGTTTTTTTTTAGCTACCTTTTGATGATGTCTGCTGATACTTCTTACACTTTTGTCTCATGGAATGTCCGGGGTATGGGGTCTATTGCTAAACGGCATAGAATTGCTGCACAATTGCATCGTTGTAAAGCACAGATAATATGCTTTCAAGAGACACACTTGGTTCCCTCCGAGACTCTGAAACTGCATAGGAGATGGCGGGGTCAATTTTACGCAACCGCATATTCGGCCTTTTCTAGGGGAGCTGCAATCTGGATCCGGGCGGGGATCCCTTTTTCACTTACTGAGAGCAAAATTGACGATCAGGGCCGGTTTGTTCTACTACTGGGAGCGTTGAATGGTAGACAGGTAGTGCTGGGGTCCCTGTACGCTCCAAATATTGATCAGGAGGCATTTTTAACACGAGTCTCCCGAGCACTTGCTGATTGGTCCCATTTCCCATGGCTGTTAGGCGGTGATTTAAACGCAGTGTTTGACCTATGTCGGGACCGTTCCCATCCTCCCTTACTTAACACTACGGCGAGGGCACAGGCCGAGGCCTTAACACGTTGGGTACAAGGCTGGAATTTAGTGGATGTATGGAGGGCTTTACATGTGAATATGAGAGAATATTCCTTCTACTCTTACCCCCACAAACTACATACACGTTTGGATTACTTTCTATGCTCCCCCGAATTGTCCTCTTTAGTCTCCCAATGTGAGTATCTGGGTAAGACTATATCTGACCATAATTCCATAGAGCTATCGTTGAGATGGAGCCGCTCCCCTGCTCCTATTCCAACGTGGAGAATGCAGCCGATGCAATTGGAAGACCAGGTGTATCGGGCCGCATTGGCTATGGCTATAGATGGGTATTTCGTGGAGAATGAGGGTACAGCCTCGTCCAGGCCTATAGAGTGGGAGGCCTTCAAGGTGACAGTGCGCGGGGTGGCCATGGGGACTTTGACGGGATCTCGGAGGGAAACGATTAGGGACCTAACAGACTTGGAGTGGGACTTGCAGGCCTTGGAGATAGCGGCTCAGGGGAGCGCTGACGGAGTAGAGCCACTACAGTCCGCCAGGATTCGCTATGCTGAATTGCTGGAACGTTTACGCATAATAGATTTTAATGCATACACACTGTGCACCCATTCCGAGGCGGATAGGGCGGGCACATTACTGACCAGACTGATACGCCCCACGGCGAGTCCTACTCCCATTTTAGCAATAAATACGATTCACACCACGTTGGTTACTTCTCAGGGTGAGATCAATGCTGCGTTTCAGGAATATTATGCTCGTTTATATACCGCACCCCCCTTGGATGTCTCAACTCCTATACTCTTCTTCCTGTCCACGGTCCAACTCTCTAAAGTTTCGGATGCGACTGCTAAGGACTTGGCAGCTCCGATTACTGTAGCAGAGATTCGGGTGGCGTTGAAGGCATTGGCTCGTAACAAAACGCCTGGCTCCGACAGTCTCCCTGTGGAGTTTTATTCTACCTTCGCTGATAAGCTGCTCCCTAGGTTGTGGCAATTATACACTTCCTCGTTGGAAGACGGCGTTCTGCCCCCCACCGCTAGGGAGGCGATAGTCACGTCACTATTGAAACCTTATAAGGAACCGACTGACCTGCTATCTTATAGACCTCTTTCGATTCTTAATACAGAATACAAGATACTCAGCAAGGTATTAGCATCATGACTACTTCCACTTCTTCCCCAATTGATCCATACGGATCAATGCGGATTTATAACTCAACGCAGCACTTCTTTGAATATCCGCCGTCTTCATGCCCTAATGCACGCGGCGTCAGAAACTTTGCCTCTTGCTGGATGCTTGTCCTTAGACGTGCGACAAGCCTTTGACACCTTAAGCTGGCCCTATATGCTTGCAGTCCTGGCTAAATTCAGCTTCCCCCAATCATATTGTAAATGGATTAAACTCTTATATACTAATCCCACAGCGCGAGCAAAGACGGGAATGACCATCTCTTCCTCTTACACTATTTCCCGGGGTACGCGCCAGGGGTGCCCCCTATCCCCTTTGCTCTTTGTGTTGGCCCTTGAACCTCTTGCGCAATATTTGCGCCAGGTCATGGTCCCTTATGGCATCCCTTTGCGGGGGGTGATACACTCGATATCACTCTACGCTGATGATATGTTGTTATATTTCCGAGACTTAGATGCCAATAAACGCACGATAGCCGCTGTCTTTTCTAATTTCGGGGAAATTTCTGGTTTGTGTCTTAATGCCTCTAAATCAGTCGCCTTCTCTTTCTATAATACTTATACTTCTCCTGTCTTACAATTTGGTCAGATGCAATTCAGAGTCGAACCAGTCACTTTTAAATATTTAGGGATTAACATATATAGATCTAACGCCGATACGATAGATGGTAATGTGGTGCGCACCATTAATTCATTACGCTCCCAGATCTCCTTCTGGAATACGTTGCCGTTGACGGTGGCGGGCCGCTTGGCTGTGTCGAAGATGGTTATGTTGCCCCGCCTCCTCTATTACTTTGTGAACCTACCGGTAGTCCTTCCGGCCTGGATTTTTAGAACACTTGACACACTGTTGACATCCTTGATATGGGGACGGGCAGACACAGATTGGCGTTGGCAAAGTTACAACTTCCTAGTGCTGCGGGGGGTATGGGGGCGCCTGATTTCAGGACGTACTGTATAGTGGGACAATTACAGTGGATGGCGTACTGGTTGGCGGGTAAGAATCTCTTTGAAATTGGTCAATCCCCGGACTTTTTAAAACGGGGAACCCTTCAATCACAACTATGCCCGGGCGCTCAGAAACTGCGCGATCCTCCTTATTTGCTGCATGTTGCATTACATTATTGGAAACAAGCTCATAAATTAGCAAGAGTGCCATTTCCCTATGCTCCGAACATCCCAATCTGTGGGCTGCCCACTAGGCGTGGGATAATCTCGATGAACCAAATAGGTGGATGGACGCGAGGGGGGGTGGGATCCGTTGGGGACCTCTTCTTAGACGGCCACATGATGCCACATGAGGAGTTTGTACGTACTTATTCGGTGCCTGGAACCCTGTTTCTCACACATGCGGCTATCCTATGCTATATTCGGAGTTTCTGGCTCATAGAACAGAGAGAACCTCCAACTTTTCAGTTGCTGAAAGCCTTACACATAATGGGGCACGGACGCCACTTGGTGCGCTGGCTATATCGAGGCTTGAGGGACCATTTACACATCCCATTATTACATCTTAGGCAGAAGTGGGACACGATCTTAGGACGGGAACTGGATGACAGAGAATGGGCCCAAATGTTAGAGCACCCACGGCGAGTCTCACGTAAATGTCGCCTAAAAACGATCCAATTATTCATCTTGTATAAGGCGTACCTCGCCCCGGCAACGATACGAAAGATGTTTCCAACTGCGGCCTCGGTATGTCCACGGTGTAAGGCGCCCGAAGCTACTTTTATTCATATGCTATGGTATTGTCCAGTGCTGCGGGGGTTTTGGTCAGAGGTGGCCCGGGGTCTGGTAGTACTGACAGAACACACACCATGGGACACAATTGAGGCCTGTCTCCTGGGGCTCTTCCCCCTCCCTCGGAAGGCAAAATTGCTACGCCGATTCACAGGTTTGGCTTTGATGCTAGCCAAACGTATGATCACACAGCCCTGGAAGTCTAACTCAGCGCCTCGTGCAGGCACTTGGCACGACGAGGTGGTCAGGTGGGCGATTGCAGAGCGGGAGGCTTTACAGCGAGAGGAGTATAGGGGGCTGCGAAAACTACCAATTTCTCTGGAGTGGGCGCACTTGGTGGAATTGTTTGAGGCTTCCGGGGGGAATGAGTTGGAGGACTCACAGATTGCAGTGCTCGGAAGTGGTGCTAATGCCTGATTGCCAATGGCACAAGGCCGATGCTCATTTTTTCCTAGTGCCTCCCCTGCCTTTCCCTTCTCTTCTACGCTGCCCCTTTTGCCCTTCGCTGTTCTCCCCCCTTCATTGGGGGCCCCCTTTCCCCCTCTCCCTCCCCCTCTCTTTCCCCTCCCCCGTGCCCCCTTCCCCGAAGGTAGCAGACCTGACAGGCGCCAGATGCAGGAACATCGGCTCGGTGTTTTGTCACAGTAGCAGCAAATGGGTTAATTGTTTAGTTTGAGTGTTGTGGGGGTGGGATTTCATGGGTGGGAGTTTAACGGAATACTGCGATTAGTCGATTATCCCTAGGTTTTTATTTGGGGTACGAGTATACAGTTAGTACATTAATACTGCTCAAAATGTTGCACTCTCTGTGGTGTGGTTCTATTCATTGTATGTAAGGCTCCGGGACAGGTGCAGGAATAATACTGCCTAGTCACTGAACATGTAACTGAAATGTTTGATATCGACTGTGTACACATGTATATTCTCTGCAGTATTTAATAAAAATATATATTTTAAAAAAAAAAACAACACTTGCTACGTATTTTCGTTTTGTAGTGTTGTTAATTTAATGCGATTACAATGCTTTATATTATGTCCAGTTAGTTCTAGTTTGCTGGGATCATTCTATATTGTACCACTTTCTAAAAGTGGCATTTTCAAACACACAATTTAAAAAACACCTTTACTTAACCGCTTAACCGCGGCGGCAATTCCGCCGCGGTGCGGCGGTTTAGCGGAGTGGGCGGGGCCGCGTCGGCCAACGGACGTTCGCAGCACTACAGAGGTAGTGCTCGCGACGGCCGTTGGCCGACAGACGCACGCAACGGGTTAAAGGTGTGTTATTAAATCCTGAGTTCAAAGAGCCTAAACTCCATTTCTCTATCTTGTCCCAATGGAAAATTACGCTTGTAAGATGTTACAAGGCAGCTCCAATATTAGCCTATGGGACAGACAGCCTTTTAATAGTGAAAAACAAAATGCACAGTATGTCACTATGAGAACATGCCAAACACAAGAGCATATGTCCTATCTTTTGCATACACTGCACCCTGCCCATGGGGGTACCTTGGGCCTACCTGAGGGCTGCCTTACATGTAAGAAAAAGGAACGTTTGGGCCTGGCAAGTGGGTGCACTTGCCAGGTCAACATGGCACTTAAAAACTACACGTGCAGACACTGCAGTGGTAGGTCTGAGACACATTTACAGGGCTACTCATGTGGGTGGCACAACTAGTGCTGCAAGCCCACTAGTAGCATTTGATTTACAGGCCCTGGCACACTCTGCACTTTACTAAGGACTTACCAGTAAATCAAATATGCCAATCATGGATAACCAATCATAATCACAATTTACACAGAGAGCATATGCACTTTAGCACAGATCTGCAGTGGTACAGTGCCCAGAGTTCTATATTCAACGAAAACAGGGTCAGAAAAATAGGAGGCAAAAGACAAAAAGTTTGGAGATAAACCTGCAAAAAGGGCCAGGTCTAACACTGGCATAAGGAACACATTTTGTCTTAAGAGGGGTGGGCTTCAGAAGAGCATTCTACATTCAGGCAGTTCTTCATGCTAGTGTCAAAGAAACCTTCATGTATAGTGGGATAACATCTACATATTGTTGGATCTTGATGTTCTTGTCTACCATGAACATACCCATATATTCAAGCATTCAGATGGACAAAGTGGAATCTGTTGCTCTGGTGGGAGCTGAACAATGGTGCAGTTGACACTGTTTCTTGGGGAGCATTGATAAGCAGGCGATGTTTGTCAAGAGCATTGCATGGTGCTGAGCGGTTAAGGGGAACCAGATAGAGGTCACTGCTGTTAGTGATATGAATAGCATTGTGAACTACCTGGATACAGGTGTTCGGAGGAAAGAGTGGTGTAGGTTGTCCAGTCCATGAGTCGAGGCGTGGGAGGCAGGAAAGGTTTGGCTCTGATGAGCACGTGTGGTCCAGTGAGTTGCCCTTGCATTGGTGAAATATAACCTGTCGCTGTGGTTTTAGTCTGTTGATGAAGGATGTCATGAGGATCATGTTCTTAGGGTTGCTTTCTTTTTTAATACTTCACTGTTGAAGTCTGAGATCTTGTGGGTCAAGATGGAGCTGGTTCTGAGAGGCCACTGAATGTGATGGAAAGAAATGGTCTGCTGTGATAAAAGCAGGAAGTGGCAGGATTGGAGTCCAGAGGATTTGAAAGATGATGATCTATAGAGAATTATAATGCTCAAGTCCTGTTGGGCCCCTCTCTTTGCTTGATGATGGAACCAGGTGGAACCAGGACCTCGAGGGTGTGAAGAGGAAGGAGTGAGTCATGTTTCTGTGGGAAATAAACCTTCTGCTAGGTCTCCTGCGAGGCATACTGCAGAGCAGGCGTTGATTTATTTTTAGGGTAGGCGATGAGTGGGATGAAGTCATTTGAGTTGAATATGGGTAGCCAGATTGCAGTGTTTGCAGAAGCCTCTCA
This sequence comes from Calotriton arnoldi, assembly GCA_963921515.1. NCBI lineage: Eukaryota > Metazoa > Chordata > Amphibia > Caudata > Salamandridae > Calotriton > Calotriton arnoldi. The sequence continues at coordinate 1,559,042 of CAWUFW010002974.1, forward strand.
TGATGGAAATGGTGCAGCCTGATGCAGTTAGGTACCACGGACCTCATTTACAATATTTTGGCGCACGGTAGTGCAGCAATCCTTCCTACTGCGCTACCGTGCGTCAAAATAAAAGGGCAGGAATGCGCTGTATCTACAAGATAAAGCGCCTTCCTGTCCTTTTCCCCTGCACCGGCGCACAAACAGCAGCCGTGCGCCAGCGCAGACACCTTTGCATCATCATGCAAGGGTGCCTGAGCTGAAGGGATGATTCTTTTTGTGCAGGAAGGGACACCTTCCTGCACAAAAACAATCATTAAAGGTATTTTCCTCTTTCTATGCAGAATGCAGCACGCATAGAAAAAGGGAAAAAACAAGGAGAAATAAAAGTATTTCTCCTCGTCGCGCCTCCTTACACCTCCCCTGGGGAGGCGTAGGATTATGACGCATTCACAGGTTTACAAAATGTTGTAAATTTGGGAATGTCTCAGGTTCCATGGATGTTGCGTGGGAACACCCACAGCAACACCCATGGAACGCCCCTTTCACGCAGAGTAATGCGTGAAAGGGAAACATATTTACAAGTCCATGAGAAGTCACGCAGGGTGACTTTCCATGGCCTTGTAAATATGGGGTAGCCCATTGTGCTGCTAGTGCATCAATAAATGTGACACACCAGCGGCGCAAGGGCTTGTAAATAAGCCCCCACATGTTTTGCGACACAGGTGAAGGGAGCACAGGCAGAGTGTGAGGGGCAGTGGTTCTCCACCTGCACACTCCTTCACTACTATTCCTCTTTAATCCCTAACATCTGCATTCAAACACATTTCACAGCTGCCAATTCACTTCTCTTTTTGTTTTCTCCCTTTTAATTTCTCCTCCTTTCTGTCACATCACAGTCCCACCGCAGAGCTGCACACCTCAGGGGACTATGCTCAGGACATGGCTTATGTATGTCAGTGAGGCCGCCAGCCCACGTGAAAATCAAGGGATATTCATCAATCTTTTTGGTGGGTGACCACTCAGTTTTTCACTACTGTCTCACCCCCTCTGCCTCTCAATCGCTGTTTTGCCTTTTCTAACTTACCCCGTGTGCCTTGCACATTCCCTGTATCATCCCTTCCAACTCTTCTTTTCTCATAATTTTAGTCTACTCTGCAAATATACTCTCCTTCCGGGTCTGTTTGTATGTCCTTTCTTTCTACTCATTCTCTTTCTCTAGCTCCCCTTTCTCCACTCTCTCTTTCGTTCCCTTATTCCTTTCCCTTTCTGTTTGCCTTTTACTTCCTTCTTCTTTGCCTAACGCTTTCTCCCTCTCTTCTTTCACACATTTTCTTTCTTCTCGTTTTCTTCCTTCTCTCCATTTTCTCTTCTTATTCTGTCGAAGTCGGTCGCTCTTCCTGTTTCTTGCCCTCTTTGGCTCACTGGGTCAACACTCTCTCCCTGCCGCTCTCGCCTTCTCTCGCTGTCTCCATCTCGCCATTGTAACGTCGCACTTATGCCCCCCAGACAAGAGATGACACGGCCACAGGGAGTGAAGAGTAAGTCCCTTTATTTACAGAGGGAGAGCAAGCGTCCATACATGATCCTCTGCCCCCACGTTATGCACCGCCTCTCACGATCCCGTGAGGCACCAGCGCAGGTCACGTGGTTGCAGAGAACTAGACTGCAACACCACATATCTCCCCCCTTTAATAGCAATGCAACAGGCATAAGAACAAATGTCCCAACTACATGAACAGCTTAATGGTGGGTGTGTGTGAGCACTACTGCGCCCAGTCTCTGCATGGTGACCCCTCAACGGAGGAGTCCCGGGTATCTGCGTTGTCAGCTCAGGGTGGAGATGGTGTGAACCCCCTTGAGCTCTATGTGGTAAAGTCATTGTATCTTCTTGGTCGCACCGCTCTTCTGCCTGTGCGGGTGTGTGTGTAGGAGGTCTGCTCCTCGTGTGATTCTCTTCCCTGGCAGTTGTCGTGTGAGGTGGATGCCCCTCGTTTTATCTCAGGTGTGTCCGTGTGATCGGGCATTTGGGGAGGTGTGTGTTGTGCTGGGGCGGCGTTGTTACTTTCTCCTCGGTGCTGCCCCCCGTTCCCCCTTTCGGGCCACCAGACTCGGAACTGTTGGTAACAACGTTGTCGTCCAGATCCATCGTCATCCCTTGAGAGCGTGTCGTGGAGGGGGATCCCTTTGCCTGCCACTGCAGGACCTTGTTGCATTTAGCCATTCTGTTGTGTGACCATACTTTGCCGTCGCTCAGTAGCGCTGAGCGGGAATACAGTTCTTGGACTTGAAGGGGTGGGCTGAATTTGCTGTCACCTTTTTTGCCGAAGTGGCCCAGTTTCACTCTTACCCAGTCCCCTCTGGCTAAGGAGACCGCTCGCACTCCGTGCGTCTTGTCGTAATTGTCCTTATATATCTTCTGGGCTTTCTGTATGTTGCGTCTAACCACTGCAGGTGACCAGCGACTTTGAAGTTTTAAGTCCATCCACGCCAGGTTGTCCCTTGTGAACGGTTCCCTGCCAGGCAAGATCCGGAACGGGCTGTATCCAGTGAGGGTGGGAGTGATGCGATAGGCCCACACGGTGTTTCTGATTTCCGTCTCCCAGTTCTTGCCTGCGCTGATGGCTGCCTGGACTGAGCCCATGAGGACTCGGTTGAACCGTTCTGCTTGGCCATTGCCAGCCGGGTGATACACTGGCGTGTGTTTGTTCCGGATGCCATTTCTCCGGAGGAATGCTAACCACTTTTCCGAGGTGAACTGGGGACCATTGTCGCTGGTGAGGACTCTTGGAATTCCTTCCCTCAAGAATGTGTTTTTTACGAAGGTGATGACGGCATCTGTGTCCACTTTGTCGCAGATCTCCACGTCCGGCCACTTGGAGTATCTGTCGACGAGGACAATTACATATTTGGGTACGCCCCACGAGTCCAGGATGGGGCCCAGGATGTTCACTGACAATTCTTCCCATGGGTTTGAGGGCGCGTTGAATTCCCCCATCGGGGGTCTCAGCATTGTGTGTGTTTTGTCGGCGTTTGCGCAGTGTTGGCATGCTCGCACGAATCTTTCCACTGAGTTGTCCACTGCCAGCCACCAGTACGACTGTTTCACTCTGAGTTTGGATTTGACGATGCCTAGATGGCCTTCGTGCAGTATGGTGAGGAGGCGGTCCAGCACATCCTTCGGGGGAACGACTTTGTCACCTCTGAGGAGGAACGCGGCATCGTCACTGAGGGATAACTCCTCGCGCACCTCCCAGTACTTCCTGAGATTGCCCGTCAGGTGTTTCTTCTCGGGCCAGCCCTGAGTGATGTAGGTCTTCACTTTGGAGAGATCCGGGTCCCGTTCGTAGGCTGTCTTCCAGTCTTGCGTCCCAATGGTGGTCTCTTGATCTGTTGTGAGCGCCACTTGGTACTCATCCCAACGGTCAGAGTGTGTGGCGTTCTCCATTGCGGCCGAGCGGCTGAGAAAGTCGGCTACTTTGTTCTTGTGGCCTGGCAGGTTTACCACGTCGTAGACGAAATCCAGGAGCCGGAGTGTCATTTTGGCTATGCGCGGGGTGGCTTTGGCATTCCCGCTGGACGTGAGGACTTTGATCAGCGGCTTGTGGTCCGTGCGGAGTGTGAACTTGGAGCCCCAGAGGTATTGTCGGAATTTCTCCATGGCCCAGACGGTAGTGAGCATCTCTTTTTCTATGACGCTAAACTTCTCTTCGTAGGGAGCGGGATGCAAAGCCGATGGTGACTTCCGTGCCGTCCGTGGCGCCTTGCGACAGGACTGCTCCCAATCCCTTCTCGCTGGCGTCGGTCGTCAGGATGCTGGGGGCTGAGCTGTCGAACCCCTGAAGTGGGATGGCTTTGCAGATGTCATTTTTGATAGTCTCGAACTCCGCATCTGAGTCTGCCGACCAGTGGAACGTGGACTTTTCCTTCAGCAGCTGGCGTAAGTTGTAGGTCTTGGTGGCGAAGTTCTTGACGAATTTGCTATAGAATTCCGCCAACCCAAGGAACGATCGTACTTCGTCCTTGGTGCTTGGTTTGGGCGCCGATCTGATGGCTTCGACGTTGGCTTCCTTCGGGGAAATCCCATGTTCGTCGATTTCATGCCCCAGGTATGTGACCTTGCGCAGGCCGAATCTGCACTTGTCCAGTTCAGCGGTGAGGCCATTGGTGGAAAGCGTGTGCAGGACTGCACGAAGTTTCTCATCGTGTTCTGGCTTGGTTCTCCCCATCACTAGGATGTCATCCTGGAAGTATAGGACATCACGGCAGTCTTTGAACATCTTATACATTAGTTTTTGGAATACCGATGCTGCGGAGGCCAGTCCGAAGGGGAGACGCCTGAATCTGTAGCAGCCGAATGGGGTGATGAAGGAGGTCAGCTTTCTAGATGATGGGTGGAGTAAGATCTGGTGGTACGCGGAGGTGAGGTCGATGGTCGAAAACCACTTGATTCCATTCGTTTGAGCTAGCAGGTCGTCGATGCGTGGTAGCGGGAACTTGTCGACTAGTATGTTTTTGTTCAGTTCCCGAAGGTCAATGCAAAGACGCACTTTCCCGTTTGGTTTACGTGCCACTACCAAGGGCGCCAGCCACTCGGCGCTTTCGATGGGTTCGATGACACCGTTGTCCTCCAGGCACTGTAATTCGAGTTGCACGGCTTCCCTGCAGTTGAAGGGGATGTTCCTCACTTTGTGACTGACGGGGACCGTTCCGTCCTTAAGCTGGATTTTGTGGGTAAACTTAGACAATTGTCCAATGGTCCCCCCAAAGACGTTGGGGAATTCTTCGCGAAGCTTGTCCACGTTGGAGCTGGGCTTTTCGCTTGTCATAAGTACTTGCGTTTCTCCGCCGGGGTTGAGCTGGATGCCCAGTGCTCCTTGGTCAATCCACCCTAGGACCGAGAGTCCTTTTTCAGCTACGTACAGCTTGCCTGTGGTCTCCCGCCCCTTGAACTCGAAGTGTAGTCGTCAAAACCCTACCATGGGGATCTTTTCCCCTGTGAAAGTGACCGGATGGACGTCAGTAGGGTGTAGGCGGTGCCCTAAGGTGCTGGCAAAATCCTTGTCCCATATGTCCTTTTTTATGATTGTGAATGGGGACCCTGAGTCTGCCACCATGGATATCTGGATCCCTCCTTTGGACAGGAGACAGGACGGTTTCCTCCTGGAGGTGCAGTCGATGCCTAACACCTGGTCCTCTATGCACAAGATGCTATCTTCGTCCTCTTCTCCTTCTTTCACGTCGGGCTCCGAGTCGTACATGACACACTTAACTGCGCTGCTGCGGGGTCTCCGCCTGCAGACTTTGCCGAAATGTCCTGTTAACCCGCAAAATGAGCACTTGACGTGGAAGGCAGGACATCGTTTGTCGTTGGCCATGTGCGTCTGGCTGCCGCACCTGTAGCAGGAGCTTTTCGAATCTTGAGAGGGCCGGGGGGGGGCCGTGGAGGTCTTCGTGGGTCGTCGGCCAGACTTGTGTCCTGTGGAGGGGCCCGGTTTGTCTCTGGGCATGTCTTTGTCGCTTATCTTGCACACCGTCGGTTTTGTGTCCTCTTTTCTTGCAGCCGCCGCGCATCTTTTGGAGAGTTCAGCCTTTTTGACGATCGCAATGATTTCATGGAGGGGAGCCTCCCCGCTCACCCACAATTTCTCCTGTATGCTGGTGTTGACCGTGTGCATTATTATCTGGTCCCGTATTAGGTCGTCGTGCAGATGCCCGAACTTGCAGTTTATAGCTAGTTTCTTGAGTGCTGCGACGTAGTCCTCCACCGTCTCTGTGTCGCTTTGTTTGCGTTGAAAGAAATTATACCTGTCTATGGCTATGCAAATGACCGGTTGGTAGTGACCATCTAAGTCGTCGAGCGCGTGCTGGAAGACGTCTTCCTCTGTGGCTGCCCTTGGCTTCTTGACCATGTTCTCATACACTCATAGGCCCTCCGGTCCGAGATTGTGAAGGAGTATCTTCTTCCTGCGTTTGCTAGAGAACGCTTCCTCCCCTTCGTCTTCTAGGGCCGATAGGTAGTTCAGAAAGTACCCCTTCCAGTCCGCCCACTTCATGGCTGGTTCACCTGGCTTAGGGAGGAACGGCACCGGGTTGGTCATTGAGAAGGTCTGGGCGCACATCTTGCTGGACTGATGCGTAGCCACTTGGGAGGGTTGTCGGTGGGGTGCACGGCTGAAGGCGGTGGTGTCGGGACCTGTAGGTGCCCTTGGTGGGGCTCATACGGGCATTCCTGGGCAGCTGTGTGGAATTCCCGGTCGCGCCGGCAGCGTGGAGGTGCCTGGGCTGCGTCCTCTTCGATAAGCAAGCTGTGAGAAAGGACCCTGCTTGGCCCGATTTTTAGAAGCGTGGCACTTTGGAGCAAGTTGCTGTACACACTGTGTGCCAAAATGGGGAGAGGAAGCAGCTGGGCCCACTTGCAGGGAGCGTGGCACAGTGGGCAGTTGGCTTGACACGTTGTGGGGGCTGATGGCTGGGAGGCAGTGGAGGTGCCTTTAATCAGAGGCACCGCAGCGGTGACAGTCCCAATGCACGCTGTAGCGGGGGGCGTTGCCAGTGCACATGTGCTGTGCGCGTTCCTGGTGCGTGCAGGCCTGCTGCCTCAAGAATTGTCCGCTATGGCATGGCGGGCGGGCGAATAGCGGCAGGCTCATGATGTAGCGCGGGGTCTCACTCGCGCTATGCGCGTACCTGATCGTAGTGGTAGCACTGCCTCAGGGCGGATGCCCATTGAGCGCCGCCCTCCCTCTGAAGGACTCGGTGCCGCACCACGTGATGAGAGTGGTGCGGCTCTCGGCTTAGCAGTGTCGGCGGGGTCCTTGACAGCTCGTCGCCAGTCTGTAACGTCGCACTTATGGCCCCCGGACAAGAGATGACACGGCCACAGGGAGTGAAGAGTAAGTCCCTTTATTTACAGAGGGAGAGCAAGCATCCATACATGATCCTCTGCCCCCACGTTATGCACCGCCTCTCACGATCCCGTGAGGCACCAGCGCAGGTCACGTGGGTGCAGAGAACTATACTGCAACACCACAGCCATCCCTGTCCCTCAATTCGTTTTTTCACCTTTTATCTCTTTTCCTTTTCTCGCCATTCCTGGCTGTTATACTCATAGCCCCCCTCGTGTATGACTGCAGGAGAATATAATATGGAGTTTTACGGCTCCAGTGGTGAATGAAGAAAGCACAGCTCTCAGAGGCGCGCACTGCTCCCCCTGCAGCCCGCTTCTCCTCAATGCTCGACCTGCCCTCATTAAAAATCCCGCTCTCACCTGTCCTCCAGAGATGTTGTTATTTCTTAAACCAAACATTTTAATCAATGGCGCTCCCTCTGGTCACGGTGAATGGCCGGTATAATTCACTGTGCTTTGCCTCTGAACGTATTTACAATTTGGGGTGGGGGAGCTTGTAGAGGGGGGAGGGGAATCATCGGGTCCGGGCCTGGAGTGTGTCTTCAGATGGCGAGGAGAGTACATTTTGTACAGAGGTCAGTGGGGTCATCGAATTGACTCCAGAAACAAAATAAGCAGCACACAACACTGTCTTTATCTTTGTCTTTCATGCATGTGTTTTCTTATTGTTGTTAGTTTGCTCTTGTAGAGCCCCAATCTAAAATGGCTAATAGCATCGCAGCGCTTTTTGGTGGCCTTGAATGTGGCTTTTCAAAAGTTTGCACAAGATCCCTGAGTTAGATTCAGTTTTGAGGAGGTGTGTGGTCAGTAGGTTGAGTAAGTTAGTTGTAATCAGTTCTGAGCTTTAGCGGGTCACGCTGCTGGTCAGACCAAATTACTTAAGTAGTTCTTCTCTTAGCTTAGGGCCTTATTACGAGTATGGTATTCCATAGGACTGCCGTACTCGTGGTGGCGGTCCACCGGCGGTCCACCACCACACTGGGCGCCCGCCTGCAGCATTATGAGTGTGGCAGTCAGACCGCCACAGGACCGCAGCTTCCGCCGTAAATCCAGGATCCTGCAGCGGTCGCGCAGCGGTCAGGAGCAGGAATATGCTGGCGGTGCCGATACGGCACCGCCAAGCATATTCGGAGTTGCCTGTCCACTGCCCTTTTCTTGCCGTTGAGTCCACCATGGAAAGGGTGGCAAAGAGGCAACTTAGGGGGTCCTAACAGGGCCCCCGTGCCGCTCCTGGGCCTGGAGGTGCATGAAGGGGGGCACATGTTGTGCCTCCCTGGAATTGCACCCCTGTTCCTGCATGGTGTGGCATGCATGCCACACCATGCAGTAACGTGCTGCTGGTGCTGTCACGGTGACGGGCTGCATGTTAGGCTCTCCTATGAGCTTAACAGCCCACCGTAGTCTGCTGCAGCACTGCCCGCCCGCCATGGATTACAATCATAATCTGACTGGTGGGAGCACCACGACTTTGGCGGTCCTCCTGCGGACGGTGTGGTGGCGGTGCCGTAGGAGGACTGAAAAACTCATAATAAGGCCCTTAGTGTGGGTGCCCATTGCCTGGCAAATGTGTAAGAGTAGTGAGTAGGGATTCACTAGCACATTTTCCCCACATTCTATCATCCACTAATTTTTCCTATTTTTAACAAAGATCCAACATTATGGCAATAAAAGCTACAGTACCCTGATTTTTGTACGTGTTAGTGATTTGCAGTGTCCAATCAGGTTGTATCTTCTCTAGCGCATTTTCCCCACATTCTATCATCCACTAATTTTTCCTATTTTTAACAAAGATCCAACATTATGGCAATAAAAGCTACAGTACCCTGATTTTTGTACGTGTTAGTGATTTGCAGTGTCCAATCAGGTTGTATCTTCTCTACTTTCAAAATTTCATGACTCATGGTCTGTATTGCTCCCATCTGTTTCACTTGGCTGGTTGTGGTGGATCAGTACACTGAGAAGGTTAGCACACAAAGTTACTTCTACATTCTATGTTAGTCTTTTGGAATTGCTTGGTGCGTGACAGCCAGTTTTAAACTGTATTTTGTTGTATTAATAGTAGTACTACCATGTTAACAAAAATATCAACAACTAAAACATATTTAATTATAAAATGTTTAAACAACCTTTTTTAAATTTATAAATTAATGTAACAAGATTTTATTCGAAATTAATGAAATAACTTTTACTTAATTCTATACATCACTTTTAATACGTATTAATGTATCAACAAAACTGTATATTTTTTTTACTTTGGGTGGGAATTTATTTTTTAATTTAAACTTCAGCAAACTAATGTTTATTTGATTTACTATATGCAAATTAATTAAATATTGAATTCAGAATTACGTTAATAATGCTGCATGGCATTTCTTTATCTTGTATCCATTTGAAATGAATATATATGCAATTATTTACATTATTATTTAGGATAAAATATTTGTAATAATTTTTTTGAGTTACTACTTTTCTCTATCCTTTACCATAGGGAGACTCCACAGTTGGGGGTGGAGATCTCACTATGGTAAAGTATAGGGAAAATGTAAAACATTTATTAAAATTAATATTAAATTAGTAAAATTGATTTTATGTTAAAATTCGACACAAATTAATTTTTATTGTGCATTAGTAATTATTAACAGTGATGTATAGGAATAATTAAAAGTAGTTTATTCATATTTTAATATAAATTAAGGTTACATTAAGTTATACATTCAAAAAAGGATTTTTAAATATTTTATAATTAAATAATACATGTTTTATTTTTATATTTTTAACAATACATTATATCTTTTTAAACTATTTTATTAAATGTAATTTAAGTTGGAATTATTTCCTATGTTGTTTTATTGTAAGTCTCTGCCTCCACTATTTTCTGTTGCAAGGTGTTGCTGTATCAGTGGTTGTCCATATGGTGCTGGGATTACTACTGTTTCTTTATGGCAGTAGTGACTTACACCCGCAGATTTATCTCCATCTCTTTTTTCAGGTAGTGGAGACGTTGCATGTCAACACTTTACACTCTGATTATGTGAATAGCCTAAAGTGGTAAAGGTATTCAAAAGTGAAGAAACTTTCATGTGTAAAATTACTCACAAGTGTAAATTACCTTTGTGAGTAGCCCTGAATGTGTTCGAGAAACTCTGCATCAATTGTTCAGGGATTCAAAGGGAAAAGGAAGGAAACCTGCTCTGTACCAATGCGGCATAGGGACTCTAGGCATTATGACCTCACTATTTACTTACTATAATTATGACAATCAAAAAGTAACAGAATATTCTTATTATAGGAGGCGCTGACTTCAGAACTTATACTAAAATGACTCTGTTACTTACCTCTAATCTTCATTACTCTGAATCATAGTCTTCTGCACCACAGTCCTGACAAGTTAAACTATTCTGTAGCTTGAGCATAGTGTTTTACCCATATAAAATAAAGAAAGTAAGACGCACCCCGCCTAAGTGTACAGGAAGTGCACTATCACAATACTATAACAGTGGGACGAACCCATAACACTTCCTGTAAATGACAAGCTTGAAAAAAATAGAAAAACAACAACAATTTCTGCCCATGTACCCCAGAGGGAGGGTAGGGAGGGATTGCAGGACTGTGACAAGAAAGACAATGACTCAGAGTAATGAAGATTACCGGTAAGTAACTGAGTCGTTACCTCGCTCGTCCATCTTCCTCGCCACAGTCCTGACAAGTCGAGTGTATACCAAAGCTATATGGACAGAAGGAAATTGATGACAGGAGCCAAGAAATTGTGACACCAAGGGGTCGATTCCGATTCGGGCCGGAAAACGTACCGACCGACTCGGAGCCGGAATTCATTCCGACCGACACGTACCGGTGCAGCCCGACCCGCAAAGTACGATGAGAAGCGTGCAAAATCCGACCGACTCGTACGGAACACAAGCCGAACGACCGAGGCGCGCGGAAAACAGCTATCCGGCCGGAAAACCACGCAAATCGAACCGACCGACACGCACCAGGAAGAATCCCGAACGAAACGTACCCGCGAACTCCTACCCGCCAAGTACGATGCAACGCGTGGAAAACACGACCGAGTCGCACGGAGCCCAAGCCGTACGACCGACACGCATACAAAACTGCGACCCGCAGCAACCCAATACACCGCGACCGACGCGTACGCAGCATAGAAAACAGCACACACACAGCGTGAACAACTCGGAGAAGCTCGTACGAGACAACTGCAGGGTCCGACTCGGTCACAAGAACGTCTCCTACATGCACAAAAAGTACAAAGGGTAAAACACACAAAAAAAGGCCAAACAAGCAATTACAAAGCCAATAAATACTGGGGGGGGGGGAACAGGGAACAAAGACACACCCACAACTCCACCCATATAAAGGACACAAATCCCTACCATGATCCTTTGCAAATCCAAATTACCTGCCAGCACTCAACAGACAGCAACCACACACCCACCCACAGCTCATCCATCACACAAGCCACACACCATCAGCACCTCAACAAATAGCACCCTCACATACACCCAGCAAAACACACACTCACTCACCCTCACCTGCACACCAACACACACATCACTCACCATCACCACCCATCACCATGCCCCCAAAGAAGAATCAAAAGTTCCTAGATAGTGAATTGGAAGTCCTGGTAGATGAGATCCTCAGGGTAGAGCCACAGCTGTTTGGTACACTGGTCCAACAGACCCCCATGTCGCAGAAAACCAAGATGTGGGAGAGGATTGTCGACAGGGTGAACGCACAATCACCATGTTTGCGCACAAAGGGAGACATCCAGAACAGGTGGTATGACGTGCGCAGGAGGGTCAGGGAGCTGTTGAAGAAGGACTACCTCTTGAGCCAACACACCGGCAGTGGCCCTCCTGCCAAACTAGTATACCTCAGGCCCTGGGAGGAGAAGGTGCGGGCCATCCTACCACCAGTGAGCGTATATGGACTAGAAAACACCCCAGAGCCTGGTGAGTACACAACAAATGTACACAATATTGTGCGACAATACACACACATCACTGTCAAGGGGAGAGTCAAACCATGCACCCTTAGCAAATACACAGCAACCAGAACAGAATCATCCCAAAATGTGTATGTCAGACAGATAAACTCAACACATGCCATCTCATAGTGATATGTAACTGTGTCATCACATGTACAAACACAACTACAACTACAGCTAGGCAGTGGCACAAATATAACTAACAAACACATCCAGACATGTAGCCACCACTACAACACCACCTCACAGTGAAGCCCACTGAAAGGAAGGAATCCTGTGTATGCTGGGCAAGTCAGTGTAGCCAATAGCATCATGGGAGTCGTAGTCACAGATATTGCCCACCCTCACAATGCGCACATCAACACCACCATGAACCATGCTCACATCACAGGGAGTGGAAAACAACTGACAAGATGGCTGACACTGGCTACTGCTGTGGGGAGCACAAGGCCCTGCTGGGAACTGGGCACCAACCAACAGCAGGACACCACTGACTGACATCCTGAAAGACAACTTGCACTCCCTGCAACGGAAGCACGTTCCATGGTGGAAAATCTGGCTGAGTGGGAAGGAGGACTGACAGCACTGACCATAGTTACCAGCAGCTCCACTCACACACACCCCTAACACAAACTCCACACAACTCACCTGGGAGAATGCATTGCCTCACACTCTAATCAAATATCCCACAAAGAACCACAAGCCTGGGTCATGCTGTGTGAAGCACAGGGACACACATGGGACTTGTAGCAAAACTAACCCCAGGATAACACTGTCAGCCATCTTGTCAGCACAGGCACACAACCCCACAGGGAAGCAGAGTCAAAAGGAAGGAAGCATGGGCATGCTGGGAAGGGGGTTGGAGGCAATAGCATGATGGGAGTGGTAGTCACAGCCCAACATCCCCCACCCGCATGGCCCAGCAAGCTCACACCAAAGCATGCACACCTACCAGGGAGTGAAAAGCCACATCAAAGATGTCTGACACTGGTGCTATGTTGCGGGGAGCACAAGGCCCTGCTGGGAACTGGGCACCAACCAACAGCAGGACACCACTGTCAGCCATCTTGCCATTGCTCTCACACTCACACACAGTGAAGTCCACCCAAAAGGAAGGAAGTATGGGCATGCTGGGAAGGGGGGTGGAGGCAATAGCATGATGGGAGTGGTAGTCACTGATATTGGTCACCCCCACAACTGTCCCATCAACACCACCCTGAACCATGCGCACATCACAGGGAGTGGAAAAGAACTGACAAGATGGCTGACACTGGGTACTGCTGTGGGGAGCACAAGGCCCTGCTGGGAACTGGGCATCAACCAACAGCAGGACACCACTGACTGACATCCTGAAAGACAACTTGCACTCCCTGCAATGGAAGCACGTTCCATGGTGGGATATCTGGCTGGGTGGGAAGGAGGACTGACAGCTCTGACCATAGTTACCAGCAGCGTTTCTCACACACACCCCTAACACAAACTCCACACAACTCACCTGGGAGAATGCATTGCCTCACACTCTAATCAAATATCCCACAAAGAACCACAACCCTGGGTCATGCTGTGTGAAGCACAGGGACACACATGGGACTTGTAGCAAAACTAACCCCAGGATAACACTGTCAGCCATCTTGTCAGCACAGGCACACAACTCCACAGGGAAGCAGAGTCAAAAGGAAGGAAGCATGGGCATGCTGGGAAGGGGGTGGAGGCAATAGCATGATGGGAGTGGTAGTCACAGCCCAACATCCCCACCCGCATGGCCCAGCAAGCTCACACCAAAGCATGCACACCTACCAGGGAGTGAAAAGCCACATCAAAGATGTCTGACACTGGTGCTATGTTGTGGGGAGCACAAGGCCCTGCTGGGAACTGGGCACCAACCAACAGCAGGACACCACTGTCAGCCATCTTACCATTGCTCTCACACTCACACACAGTGAAGTCCACCCAAAAGGAAGGAAGTATGGGCATGCTGGGAAGGGGGGTGGAGGCAATAGCATGATGGGAGTGGTAGTCACAGATATTGGTCACCCCCACAACTGTCCCATCAACACCACCCTGAACCATGCGCACATCACAGGGAGTGGAAAAGAACTGACAAGATGGCTGACACTGGGTACTGCTGTGGGGAGCACAAGCCCCTGCTGGGAACTGGGCACCAACCAACAGCAGGACACCACTGACTGACATCCTGAAAGCCAACTTGCACTCCCTGCAATGGAAGCACGTTCCATGGTGGAATATCTGGCTGGGTGGGAAGGTGGCCGGATGTCAACCAAATACAACCAATGCAGACCATGTACACACCCCAACATTCATATAGAAATGCCCATAGTATGCAGGACAATGTGCTACACCAATATCAACCTCTGACTGTGACAACTTAGGACAATGCAATGTACAGGCCCGCATCCAGAGGTACAGTCACAACTGTCAGGTGTGTCAACCATTGATGCCTGCAGAAACATAACATACATTGTGTGTGTCTCCCAAAAACAGGTGATGATGGTGACACAGCAGCAGACGCTGAGGAGTCCCCGTCCCAGGCTCAAGGGGAAACGGAGCTCACTGGTGTGGAACAGCCTCTGCCCTCCTCGGATGGCGAAGACCTACCTGGCACCTCCGGAGCAAGTCATCATGCAGCACCAGCAGGACCACCAGCTGCACCCCCTGCACCCACCACTCCAACGACTGGCAACACACATACCACCCCTGCCGACACGGACAGACCAAGGAGCACCACCACCACCAGCACAGGGACCCTGGACCAACGTGGGGCTATGGACACCAACACCACCAACAACCGCCAAGGGGGCCCAGGGTCACCTGTGCGTGCCACCTCAGGTACTGCACGTGTCGCCAGGGGTGGTGGGAGGGGTGGGAGACATAGGTCGCTGATCGCAGAGGGGTCTGGACTGCATGATGACCCACAACTGGTACGCATAGCCGATGCGTACCAGTCCAGCACCGGAGACCTCAGCCAGGCAGTGGGGCTCCTCAGGGACATTAAACAGCAGCAGGCTGCCCATCATGCACGCTTGGACTTACACATGTCCCGCGTGGAGTCCAAGTGGGACACACTGCAAGAGATGACGGCGGTGCATAGGGACATATTACAATGCCTCCGCCAGATGAGCAGCAACCAGTCAACACCTCCCTGTGTGCCCACAACATCTGGTGCTGAAACAACTGCAACTGCCACAGGGAGGGAGGATGACTCTGGCGGAGAGTCCCCTGCACCGCAGCAGCCTGCACTTGAGGGTCCCCCCCAAAGAAGAGGGGTCGTCCGAGGAGGGGCAACTGAGAGGCCGATGGCCATGTGCAACCCCCAGGAAGCCAAAACCTGTTCTGGATAATCACCTTTGTGCGCAAACAGTTCACCCTGTTGACTGCAACACAACTCCCCACATGACATGGGGAGTACAAGTTGGACCAATGTATCAGATGACTGTGGACTTTACTCAGGACATTTCTGCTACCAGGACTTCCAATTCATCTAGGAACTTTGGATTTCAATCACAATGTACAGCACCCACCATCCTGTGCACTATACACACACATGTATGACAATAAACACACTAATACACCATACCTGCCTCTGTTGTGATTCCAACGTGGTTTCTGTCATGGAGATGATGACCTGCGAAATTACACTGTGCATGCTAACTGCTACAGCAAGTACAACACAGGCATGTGAGTCATGGCAACGTGACACATATGAGGGAGACACACCACCAGGGCTACACAACATATACACACCTAGGCCATCTGACTCATCGCCTACACTGATGTTGCCAGGAAATACGGTGCAATGCACAGACACAACACCTATACACAGTCTTTGTCAACTAGCCCACTGGTGCAGTAAGCAAATGTCAGTCAGATTTGTGACCACAGACAACGCACATCACAAAGTGAAGCACAGGTTTATTACACATTAGCAACATGTTGTAACCACTACAGATGCAAGGTAATCCCACCTGGCAGCGGGCACACAGTCAACAAGTGTAGAAGGAAGGAAGTCCATGGGTGTGGTGCACATCACCTGTAGGGACACAACAGCTACCACCCTGGAAGTCGAATCTCGGTGTCGGGGATCACAGTTGACCAAACGACTCTGAAAGTACCCTGTGAAGGACAGAAATGAAACACAGTCAAAAGCACTGAAGAACAGGACAGAACTGCAATACTCATGCCCAATACATGTCACAAGATACCCACCCAGAACCAAGTTAGCATGTCAACACTGTTGGGGAGTACAGACTACCTGTAAGGACACATCGCTACACGCATACAGTCATGTAGCACATGGACACACTCAAACAGCACCAGAGCACCACCAACACATATCATGCATACTCACATCATTGACATGACATCTCTGGATACTCACATTCAGCTGAAGAAGTTGGTGATGAGCTGTGTGCGGACATCACCCTCATCATCATCATCATCATCACTGGCATCGTGGTCCAGGCCAGGATCCTCCACAGGTGGCGGATGTTGGTCATCGTCATCCAGGATGAGAGGCAACTCCTTCCGCACTGCCAGGTTGTGTAGTTTGCAGCAGACGATGACAATCTTGCACACCTTTGCTGGGGCATATGGGAGGGCCCCTCCTGTCTTGTCCAGGCAGCGGAAGCGGCTCTTCAGGAGACCAAATGTCCGCTCAATCACTCTCCTGGTCCGACCATGTGCCTCATTGTAGCGCATCTGGGCTGGTGTCACAGGGTTCCTGAGGGGCGTCAGCAACCACGGCATGTTGGGGTATCCGGAGTCACCTACATACAGACAATTGCACATTAGCTGAGTTGGAAAAGAGGGTGGAACACTACATTGCAGAACACACACAATGGTACAAAGTCAGTACACACCAACAAGCCAGGCACGCTGGTTCCGCATCTGTGACATCATCCTCGGGATGCGACTACTCCTCATCACGTAGGCATTGTGTGCAGAACCGGGGAAACGGGCACACACGTGTGAGATGCTCATATCTGCAAGACATACCACCAGTGCATTGACCGAGTGGTAGTGTTTGCGGTTCCTGTATGCCTGCTCTTGGGCCTGAGGTGGTACCAAAGCCACATGTGTCCCATCAATGGAGCCAATGACATGCGGCATCCTCCCCAGGGCATAGAAGTCACTCTTCACGTCAGTGAGTTGTTGGAGTCTAGGGAAATAGATGTACTGGTTCAGGTATATCAACATAGCCTCCAAAACATCGCGGAGCACACGTCTGAAAATGGTCTGTGACATCCCACCAGCAGTCGCCACAGTGTGTTGAAAGATACCGGTGGCAAAGAAGTGTAGGGCTGCCATCACCTTCACATTGGGGGTCAGCGCTGTAGGGTATGTCCGGCCAGCTTGCAAATGTGGGGCCAACCGCTCCGTCAATACCTCAATCAGCGGCCTGGTGAAGCGGTACCGTCGGATGCAGTCCCGTTCCACCATGGTTGCAAGGTCAGGGAATGGTCTATGGACAGCTGGTGCCCTGCAGTGCATAGGTGAAGAAAGAAAGATTGTCAGTCACCCCACATATGTGGCATTGACCATACTCAATATCACATGATACATCATTATGAGGCACAAGTACATGATGTGTGCAGTTCCGTAAGGACATGTATGGCACCAACATGGCCAACATCTAACATCACAGTTCAACAAGTGGCATCAACAAGTCCCAGGTTGTGCCATGGGATATCATGAGGCCGTGTCACAGTTCCCATCTCCTGCTGCCACGTTCCAAACACACCCCACAGTGACATGTGAGGACAGATGTGCCCCAGGCATCACAGCTCATCGACAGGTAGATTCCCAGGGACCCTGTATTGCCACATGGACACTGGCATGACATGGTGTATCATGAATACACCACAGCAAAACAACCATGACCCCCACAGGTAGTGGTCCCTGTTGCCTCGGCAGGACAGACATGGACGTCTGTGACACACACACGCACAACATCAAAGTCCATGCACAAACAACGTGGATGTGGAGACTGTCTCCCATTGTGCACATGGAATCAGAGACATTGTAAACACAACATGCACACAGACTGTGGAGGACCATCACTATTGTGGCAATGGGTCACCCTGGGACGTACATACCGTCCCAAATGGGACTCAGGGGGTATGTGACATGACATACACATACACCACCGTGAAATGTGACCATGCCACATGCTCAGAAATGAACAGTTGCACATCACAGTGTTCATGTACACGACACACCAAGGATTCTGTCCCCATGAACACGTGCACAGCCTGGGAGTGGCTGCCCCCAAGTGACACCCACAGAACGACATGTTCACCCCCATACACGGAATAGGTAATGCAGCCTTACATGCCTTAGGATACAGTGTGGACAGGCTGTGGTGTCGTAGGTGTGCCCCTCACTCCCTGGGAAGTATATGTGGCTGGCATATGTTCACCTGTGACAGGCATGGTGACATATGGCAGTGACTTGTACAGGGACGCGTTGGACAGAATGGACCGATCGGTGCGCACACATTGGCCATTGCATTCAATGTGAGCGGGTACGCGTTGTATTCGCAATACGCGTTGGACAGCAATGGACCGATCGGTGCGCACACATTGGCCATTGCATTCAATGTGAGCGGGTACGCGTTGTATTTGCAATACGTGTTGGACAGCAATGGACCGATCGGTGCGCACACATTGGCCATTGCATTCAATGTGAGCGGGTACGCGTTGTATTCGCAATACGCATTGGACAGCAATGGACCGATCGGTGCGCACACATTGGCCATTGCATTCAATGTGAGTGGGTACGCGTTGTATTCGCAATACGCGTTGGACAGCAATGGACCGATCGGTGCGCACACATTGGCCATTGCATTCAATGTGAGCGGGTACGCGTTGTATCCCGGGTACGCGTTGAACAGCAATGGACCGATCGGTGTGCCCGGCCGGCCCATTGCATTCAATGTGTGCGGGTACGCGTTGTATACCGGGTAAGCGTTGAACAGCAATGGACCGATCGGTGTGCCCGGCCGGCCCATTGCATTCAATGTGTGCGGGTACGCGTTGAATCCCGGGTACGCGTTGAACAGCAATGGACCGATCGGTGTGCCCGGCCGGCCCATTGCATTCAATGTGTGCGGGTACGCGTTGTATCCCGGGTACGCGTTGGAAAGCAATGGACCGATCGGTGCGCACCCATTGGCTATGGCCTGGCCTGGCAACGGACGCATTTTCAAATCTTGAACGAGTCTGATGCTGGAAATTCAGTTGAGCACCCACAACAATGTTGCAAATTCATGGGTGTCATGAAGTTGAACTTTTGAAGGATGCTGTGGGCGTGTGTAAGTGGTGCAATTTCATGGATTGGCCAGATTCAGAAGATGCAAACGACTTGGACCTATCACTTTGGACACATGGGACAGTATCTGCCTCTGCAGCACACATATAATGCTGGCTGTTCCCCTGAGAGCTCACTTGCCTGCACTACATGCTCCAGGACGACATCTGCCACCACCACTGCTGCTGTATCTGCACCCTCACGACCCTGCAATGGCACGTACTGTGGAGAGAGCCCCAGCCATCAGCACTGAGGAGAACCAGGCCCTGCTGGACAGCCTCCTTCCATAGTACAGCAAGCTGTATGGGAAAGCAGGGGAGCAGGTGAGTGTGCTGTCCACTGCCTTACTAAATGTGCATGTTGTCTGACTAGCAAGGCTTACAGTCTGCACGCCACTGGCTAGCAGGCTCACTGAGTAGTTGTCACCCCCCATAGTGTGTAGTTACATGCACTGAACAGGTATAGTGCAGTGACAGTGCATTTAAACAAGGTTTTACTTCCCAGGCAATGATACCATGTAGTAACTGCTGGCAAACTGTCCATAGCCATCGTTGCACTGCCTGTGTACATCATGTGCCCCTGTGATTGAGACATGTATATCCAACTGTGTAATGCACGGATATGTTGCATGTGTAGTAATGGCATTCTCACTTTGTCATCCTCACAGGTTGATGCCCACCAGAAGCAGCAGATATGACTGACCATCGTCCGGGCGGTGAGATCCGTGGGGGTCTACAAGCGCCGGATCCGCAACTGCCAGAAGAGGTGGCAGGACCTTCGGGGCTGGACCCGGAGGATCGCACGGGTCCAGCTGAAGCTGTCGCCTCCTCGCAGGAGGGGCGGACACCGGACCCTGACCCCCCACATGCTCAGGATCCTGGCGGTGGTCTTCCCTGATCTGGATGGGCAGCTGAAGGCCAGAGAGCAGCAAGGAGGGGGTGAGTCCATGACTGCATTGTGAACTTTGTCTGCCATCTATGTGCCCTCCTCTGGCCTGGTTAAACTTCCACAGTACATCAGTCATGTGGTCCAGGACCCATGTCCCTCAATTGTGCACTGCCCACTCCTCATCTGATACACAGGTGTGGCCCTTACAGTCAGGGAATTGTGTCACTTGGGTACTGTGTCCTTGCATTTTGCTTAACTCAAGGTGGGGGACAGCATCTGTTCCCCTAACTCTGTGGTGGGCATCATGGGTGGGTCCATTGCTTACACAATGCCTGTGTTCTGACATGTAATCTGCGTGTTACTTTGATATGTGGTCCAATTGCTGAGCTGATCCACCACATGTGCCTGGGGTATCTGGCACACATCCATGCTCCGGGTGGGAACAATGTTTGGGCCCCAGGAGTGTGTATATTACGTGTGTCACACATACTTAGCCAGCTGCCTACTGTCCAGGGCTCATCCCTCATTCATGTGGGGCAGGACAGTCATGCCTACTCCAGGCCATGCAATACACTCTGTACTCCCACTCCCGTGTATCAGCTGACACATTGTGCTCAGTGATATGTCCCCTCAGGTGTCTGCCTCTGTGTCAGTGTGTTGTGGCTTCGTTGTCAGGACTGCTGGGGTGTTTCTCGGTTGGGGCTCAGCATGCCACCGGAGATGTGACCATAGGAGACGATACTTGTGTGACACATAGGTGTTTGATCACCTGACCGTGCAGACTGGGGTATGCGAATGTGAAGTTCAAGCAGCTGTTTCCCATTCACAGCAGATTGTGAGGTGCTCAGGTTCAGAGGGTTGTGTTACAGGTCTCCCATATGTCCAATCGGTATGACCTGGACAGATAAGGGTTCAGATGATGTGGTGTGTGGGGGATGTACATGTGCACTTGTTCAGCTCCAGGACTTGCATTCCCCATGACCTACTATTGTGACACAGTGCAGACTGTTGTTGTCTGGCTGCCCTGCCCATGTGACTGGAGACAGTGATGTATGACTTAGCAGGCATGCCTGTGCCATGGCATGTAACTTCCTATGAGTGATCCTGCAGGGGAGTGACATGTGCTACATGCACACCATTGTGGCAATGGCTATCAGGACATGGGTGCATCATGGTGTCTGTCGCTGGTATGCATCACATGCATTTCATATTTGACTCTGGGCATCCCTTTCATCTGGACACCTGTACTGACTCAGTGGCAAGAGTTGTGATGTGTGCATGTTCACATGCTTCACCGTGTTCTCTGCACTGTCCAACTACTGTGTAGGTGGTGCATGTGTCCACACTGGGGTATTGCCATCCAACAGACACCAGACAGATGGGTGCAAGGCCAGGAGGGATGTGAGTGCCATGGTTGACCATCAGACTGACAAATGGCTTCTCCTATTCTGTTTGGGCACTTTTGGCAATGTTCAACTAAGGATGCCAGGGCTTGCTCTGTAATGTGCTGTACTTACTGTGGTGTGTGCGTTCGGTGCAGGTGACTGATGTCTGTCTGTTTCCCCATTGTTTGCAGATACATCCACGGCCACAGGAGGGGACAGCTCCACGGACCAGGAGGAGCCGCAGAGCCAGACTGGGTCAGCAGCCGAGGAGTGGTCGGAGGGACCCAGTGGCACGGAGGGCGAGGGGAGCCACACTGAGGAGTCCTCAGCACCATCCACCTCAGCTGAGGACCACAGCAGCTCGGAGGATGACTCCCTTGTGGATGCGGGTGTCAGCAGCCACCACACCCCAGCTAGTGTTGCTGTCCCCGCCACCACCACCACCACCACCGCCCTCCCATCGGCTCCCATTCCCGAGGTCCGTGGAGGCTCCCATGTTCGGGAGCGTGTTTCCTTCGGGGCCAGGCACCGCACCCCTGCCCCTGTGTCCCCTGCTGCCCTGAGTGAGGAGTCTGTGTACCTCCTTCGCCAGCTCCATGTAGGGCAGACAGCGATGCTGAGTGTCCTCCATGCACACACCACTCTGTTGACTCAGCTGGTGTCGTTCATGGAGGGCATCTCATCGGGCATGTCTGCCCTACAGAGGGGCAATAGGTCCATGGACTCCTCCCTGACGGCAGCAGTGTCCCTCCTCCAACAGTCCCTCACCCCTCCTGCCTCTGCCCCATCCACACTCCCCAGCACCTTACCTGTCCCAAGCACACACACACCGGCACACACCAGCACAGACACGAGCAGCACACAGACACACACACCAAAATCAAGACGCACACGCACGCACAGTCAGGGGACTGAAACCACACTCACAGGGGATGGGGCCCAGGCACACACACACGCATCCACGAGCACTGCGCAGTCCTCAGTTACCTCTCCCTCCAAAGCCCCCTCCCTTGCCTCACCTGCAACACCAAAGACACAGCGGCTCTTCCTCAGTGACCTCGGCCTCTTCCCCTCCGATCCAGCTGATACAGCATTCAGGGGGAAGAGGAAGCCCACCCACACGGAGCGGAGTGCTCCTCGCCCCCGGACACCCTCCCCCAAGCGCAGACCGACTAACGCCCCCATCCGCAAGTCCCCCCGGACCCGGAAGAGCAAGACCCCGCCGCCGCCCTGCAGCTCAGGCACCAAGTCTCCTTCCTCCATCCCTCAGGCCCCCACTCCACAGGTGCCCCACCACACCCTGCCCCAGGTTCCCCCACCCACAGATACACCATCCCCAAAATGATCAGGCCTTCTCCGCCTGCCACTTGCTCTTCCGGCCCCACACCCCCGCTGCGCTTGTCTGTGCCACTGGAGTGGAGACGGTGTCCTCCCCCTCTGTCCTGCCCACCTTACCTGATCCCCATTCTCCTCCCCTGGAGGTAGGCACTGCAGTGGAGTCCACTACCACCCGGTCTGACTTGGGCACTGCGGTGGGGAACCTGTCCACTCCATCTGAACGGCCCACTGCAGTCGTGCCGGCACCCACACCATCTGAGTCATGCCCCCCAGTTGTGCCGGCACACACCATGTCAGACACCTCCACTGCAGTTGTCAGTGGCTCTCCAGCACCCACCACCCCTTCCCTGCCTCCTTCTGGTGAGCCCTGATCCTGTCCCTGCGGTGCCTGGCCTGCCCCCCCCGTATGCCCCTCCGAGGGGATTGTCCATGCTTTTTATCAGTGCAGGCATCTGTAGGGTGACATCTGCCACTGTCACCCTGTTTTGACTTTCAGGATGGACTGGCCATTGGCCTTTGTTTATTTTTTACTGGACTTCAACTTTTGAACCCATATTTGCTGAATAAAGCAACTTTCTGTTCTCTAGTGCTTTTGCTTCTGATGTACATGATGTTGATGATGCTAACCATGCCCTTGCTGCAGTGATGGTGATATTTGGTCTCATGAAAATGAAGTGTTACTGTGCAGGAACCCATGTGGTCCAGGGGGAATCTGTGCTATCCTGTAGTGTATCCATGTCATCCTTAGCAGCATCTGAGGGTGTCATGTTTTCAATATTTGGCAATGGGATTTCCTACTTACATTAGCAATGTCACATCTGTGGCTTCCACCCCTGCACATCTGTTGTGCTTGCCATTGTTCAATTAGTCTACTTCCCTGATCGTGTGGCCATCTCCACTGGACATGCAGGTTTGGGCATCAATGGGGAAGGACTCATCTGTGTTGTCAGTGCAACTTGCTATACATGTGTGTTGGATCTGTGCTGATGATTTCGTTGACACTCCCATGACCAGGCTGATGTGATGGGAGCCTTCATTTGGTGCTAATTGTTGACTGTGTGACCAAGTGTTCTGCTGACATGATGGTGCCCTACTGAGGCAAGATATGGCACAGCTTTCCTCACACAGGAGTGGAGTCCCCTCATGGCAGTGTGTACTCCTGTGACATCGCCAGCGCCCAAGGTGTGTCTTGTATGAGCATGTCTGTGTGTTCACTTCCATTTTGCTGTGCATGCTGGGATCCCTAGTGATGTTCCTGTTTGTGATGCTTGCTGAGTTGACCTATGTTCCCCCCAAGTCTTCTCCCTGGGTTCTCTGTGATGTGGGTGCATGGCACATTACTGGTCATCAGGGTGTCACCCATAGGTGTGTTTGCTGTCAGGGCTGAGTTTGTGGGCAGACGCAGATGGGACACAGTCAGGATTCCCCTTGGCACTTGTTGTTTACACCTGTCATGTGATTTCCAGTTTGTGTTAGCTTTCAGTGATTGTGACACGTTGTGTGTGTGACTGCTGGCACTCCTCAGGGTCAGGGCTGCAATGTTGGTAGTTGTCTATGTGTGTTCTTTGTGGGTGACCTTGGCTTCTTCATTGGTGTGGGACTGTGGCTGGGATCCCATTGGTTGGTGTGGTATTGCCGTCATGTCCATGTACAGCGTAGTGTGCAGTGTGTCAGACATTCAAGAGTCTTGTTGAGTGGCCATGTGTGATGTGTTTCTGCACCTTGGTTCCCACCACCACCCATGGGATTGTCATGGGTGCATGTGCAATGTCACCAGTGCATGTGAGCTTCACTGCTGCACATTGCTGGAGGTCGAGGTGTGTGGTGTTGAGTGTGTGCAGATGAGAGTTGTTGCCCGGCTAGACCCCTGCCTCCATGTTGGCCTTGGCTTACTGGCCGTGCTGATTGATTTGTGCTTGTGTAAGTGTGATGGTAGTTTGTTGCTCAGGACACATGACTGTGGTTCACAGTGTGAACGACATCTAGCTTTGTCATCACAGTGGGATTGTCATGCAGCCCAGGGTCACCACATTGTGGGGACCCTGGGGGTAGTGCTGTGGTGTCTCTGTGTCTTGCTGTGTCAGTTGCTGTTCCTACAAGCTTGTGTGACATGTGTGATTTGTGCTCCCTCTCATCTAACAATGCCTGATTGCCCACATAGGGGATTTGGATCCATGAGTTACCTTTGTGTGGCACTGTATGCGCATCTGTGTAATTGGTATTCAGGCCTCATCATGTGTTGTGTGGTTGCCTGGGGACACTGCCCCCCCTCACCTGTTGTGTTTGATGTGCAGTGTGGGTCTGCCTGTTTGTGTTTGTGCATCTGCACCACTGCATTGGCATATCTTTAGTGTGCCATTGGCTGTTTGTTGTTTGGTGGGTTTCCCTGCTGTCCCTGGGACTCCTAGGTCATCAGTCAGCACAATGATCATTGTTTGTGTGTCCCATTGCTGCCATGGTATGGTATCTGTTCACCTCACATCTACAGTCTCCACAGGGTATCTGCATTTGTGTGCCCATTGGTGCAAGTATGTGGGTCTGCATTCTGATGGTCACTTCTGTCATTGTGTCATTGATGAATGTTGACAGTGTCAGCCCCCATGGGTGATGTTTGTCTGCACATGGCCAAAGGTATGTCTTATTTGCACTGCAGTGTTTGCCTCCCCCAATCTATGTTGCTATGGGACACAAGCACTACTTTGCCACTGATGTGTTTGTTGTTCTGTGACCAGGAATCATCCATGCAGTTTGGCAGTTGCAGCTTTTTCAATGTCAACACTTACATTTTGGTCACTGTGATGATGGGGGTTTGGACCCCATTGCCACAATGTTCAAGATGTGCTTCAGCTATGGGCCCCACACTTACCTTTTGGGCACTGTGATGATGGGGGTTTGGACCCCATTGCCACAATGTTCAAGATGTGCTTCAGCTATGGACCCCACACTTACATTTTGGTCACTGTGATGATGGGGGTTTAGACCCCATTGCCACAATGTTCAAGATGTGCTTCAGCTATGGACCCCACACTTACATTTTGGTCACTGTGATGATGGGGGTTGGACCCCATTGCCACAGTGGTCATGGTCTGCTTGCATTGTGGGGGCCACACACATTTATGTGTGACACATGTGATAGGGGGTCACATTGTATGTTCAAAGTCATGTTCAGTGTTGTAGGCATTTGACACAGTCTACACACGCTTGTCATGGTGTTGGGGGGGATGTCTTTATGTTGCATTCTTTATGTTGGTGTGTGCTTGTTGTGTCATGTATTGGCCATCCTGTGAGTGGGGGTGTTGTTGGTGGTAGGCATCCAGCCCCCCATGGGTAGAGGTGGTAGTAGTGGTAGGCATCTGGCACCCCCTGGGTTGGGGTGGTAGTAGTGACAGGCATCCAGCCCCCATGGGTAGAGGTGGTAGTAGTGGTAGGCATCTGGCACCCCTGGGTAGAGGTGGTAGTAGTGACAGGCATCCAGCCCCCATGGGTAGAGGTGGTAGTAGTGGTAGGCATCTGGCACCCCTGGGTAGGGGTGGTAGTGGTGGTAGGCATCCAGCCCCCCATGGGTAGGGGTGGTAGTAGTGACAGGCATCCAGCCCCCCATGGGTAGAGGTGGTAGTAGTGGTAGGCATCTGGCACCCCTGGGTAAGGGTGGTAGTAGTGACAGGCATCCAGCTCCCCATGGGTAGAGGTGGTAGTGGTGGTAGGCATCCAGCCCCCCATGGGTAGGGGTGGTAGTAGTGACAGGCATCCAGCCCCCATGGGTAGAGGTGGTAGTAGTGGTAGGCATCTGGCACCCCCTGGGTAGGGGTGGTAGTAGTGGTAGGCATCCAGCCCCCCATGGGTAGGGGTGGTAGTAGTGGTAGGCATCTGGCACCCCTGGGTAAGGGTGGTAGTAGTGGTAGGCATCTGGCACCCCCTGGGTAGGGGTGGTAGTAGTGGTAGGCATCTGGCACCCCTGGGTAAGGGTGGTAGTAGTGGTAGGAATCTGGCACCCCTGGGTAGGGGTGGTAGTAGTGACAGGCATCCAGCCCCCATGGGTAGAGGTGGTAGTAGTGGTAGGCATCTGGCACCCCTGGGTAGAGGTGGTAGTAGTGACAGGCATCCAGCCCCCATGGGTAGAGGTGGTAGTGGTGGTAGGCATCCAGCCCCCCATGGGTAGGGGTGGTAGTAGTGACAGGCATCCAGCCCCCCATGGGTAGAGGTGGTAGTAGTGGTAGGCATCTGGCACCCCTGGGTAGGGGTGGTAGTAGTGGTAGGCATCTGGCACACCCTGGGTAGAGGTGGTAGTGGTGGTAGGCATCTGGCACCCCCTGGGTAGGGGTGGTAGTGGTGGTAGGCATCCAGCCCCCCATGGGTAGGGGTGGTAGTAGTGACAGGCATCCAGCCCCCATGGGTAGAGGTGGTAGTAGTGGTAGGCATCTGGCACCCCCTGGGTAAGGGTGGTAGTAGTGGTAGGCATCTGGCACCCCCTGGGTAGGGGTGGTAGTAGTGGTAGGCATCTGGCACCCCCTGGGTAAGGGTGGTAGTAGTGGTAGGCATCTGGCACCCCCTGGGTTGGGGTGGTAGTAGTGACAGGCATCCAGCCCCCCATGGGTAGAGGTGGTAGTAGTGGTAGGCATCTGGCACCCCCTGGGTAAGGGTGGTAGTAGTGGTAGGCATCTGGCACCCCCTGGGTAGGGGTGGTAGTAGTGGTAGGCATCTGGCACCCCCTGGGTAAGGGTGGTAGTAGTGGTAGGAATCTGGCACCCCCTGGGTAGGGGTGGTAGTAGTGACAGGCATCCAGCCCCCCATGGGTAGAGGTGGTAGTGGTGGTAGGCATCCAGCCCCCCATGGGTAGGGGTGGTAGTAGTGACAGGCATCCAGCCCCCCATGGGTAGAGGTGGTAGTAGTGGTAGGCATCTGGCACCCCCTGGGTAGGGGTGGTAGTAGTGGTAGGCATCTGGCACACCCTGGGTAGAGGTGGTAGTGGTGGTAGGCATCTGGCACCCCCTGGGTAGGGGTGGTAGTGGTGGTAGGCATCCAGCCCCCCATGGGTAGGGGTGGTAGTAGTGACAGGCATCCAGCTCCCCATGGGTAGAGGTGGTAGTAGTGGTAGGCATCTGGCACCCCTGGGTAAGGGTGGTAGTAGTGGTAGGCATCTGGCACCCCCTGGGTAGGGGTGGTAGTAGTGGTAGGCATCTGGCACCCCTGGGTAAGGGTGGTAGTAGTGGTAGGCATCTGGCACCCCCTGGGTTGGGGTGGTAGTAGTGACAGGCATCCAGCCCCCCATGGGTAGAGGTGGTAGTAGTGGTAGGCATCTGGCACCCCTGGGTAAGGGTGGTAGTAGTGGTAGGCATCTGGCACCCCTGGGTAGGGGTGGTAGTAGTGGTAGGCATCTGGCACCCCCTGGGTAAGGGTGGTAGTAGTGGTAGGAATCTGGCACCCCCTGGGTAGGGGTGGTAGTAGTGACAGGCATCCAGCCCCCATGGGTAGAGGTGGTAGTAGTGGTAGGCATCTGGCACCCCCTGGGTAGAGGTGGTAGTAGTGACAGGCATCCAGCCCCCCATGGGTAGAGGTGGTAGTGGTGGTAGGCATCCAGCCCCCCATGGGTAGGGGTGGTAGTAGTGACAGGCATCCAGCCCCCCATGGGTAGAGGTGGTAGTAGTGGTAGGCATCTGGCACCCCCTGGGTAGGGGTGGTAGTAGTGGTAGGCATCTGGCACACCCTGGGTAGAGGTGGTAGTGGTGGTAGGCATCTGGCACCCCTGGGTAGGGGTGGTAGTGGTGGTAGGCATCCAGCCCCCCATGGGTAGGGGTGGTAGTAGTGACAGGCATCCAGCCCCCCATGGGTAGAGGTGGTAGTAGTGGTAGGCATCTGGCACCCCCTGGGTAAGGGTGGTAGTAGTGGTAGGCATCTGGCACCCCCTGGGTAGGGGTGGTAGTAGTGGTAGGCATCTGGCACCCCTGGGTAAGGGTGGTAGTAGTGGTAGGCATCTGGCACCCCTGGGTTGGGGTGGTAGTAGTGACAGGCATCCAGCCCCCCATGGGTAGAGGTGGTAGTAGTGGTAGGCATCTGGCACCCCTGGGCAGAGGTGGTAGTAGTGACAGGCATCCAGCCCCCCATGGGTAGAGGTGGTAGTAGTGGTAGGCATCTGGCACCCCCTGGGTAGGGGTGGTAGTGGTGGTAGGCATCCAGCCCCCCATGGGTAGGGGTGGTAGTAGTGACAGGCATCCAGCCCCCCATGGGTAGAGGTGGTAGTAGTGGTAGGCATCTGGCACCCCCTGAGTAGGGGTGGTAGTGGTGGTGGGCATCCAGGCCCCTATGTGTATATGTGGCATTGCTGATGGCCATCCCGCCCCTATGGTGCTGCTGTTGCTGTTGTAAGTAATTTCTGCATCCCTCTGTGTGTGTGTGATATGTCGGGTACGTGTAGTTTGTTTTTGTGGTTGGTGTCTGACTTACCTTCTGCGCCGTACGCGTCCGTGCCTGTTCCGGTAGTAGATGTAGAATATTGGTAGGATCGGCACGATGGGATTCATGGTTGGTTCGTCTCGCTCGTCTTTCTCTTTGCTTCTCCTCGCCGCTGGCGTGTTCGTCTCGTGAGCCGTGGATCGTGTTGTGGCGCGAATCGGAGCTTATGTGCGCCTCTCCCGGATGCTTTGACGTGCCGTAGCGTATCGACGTGGTTCGGGCGCGTACGGAAAGCGCATCGTACTTGTCCGGCCGGACGGGGCTGCATTTTGGCTTCCGTGCGACTCGATTTTGCGTTTCAGGATCCGCCTCGGTCGGAAAACAGGACCTGGATTGGGTGAGTACGACTGGGTCGGAATCTATGCAGTTGTGCGCATCGTACTTGCTCGTTCGGAATAATGTGCGGATCGGTCGGGAAACAGGCATTCGCCTGGCTTTTTTCCTGGCCGAATAGTGTTAGGTGCGCCTCCGACCGAGATCGGAATCGGCCCCCAAGTGTTTATTGAAAACTGAACACATAACCAAGTTCACACGTACTATTCAACTGTGGAAAGAACAGCAGAACCAAAAGCAGTTGAAAACAATTCCCCCATCCTTAGCTTATAAGTGTTGAGACTAGACCATGTAGCAGCTGCACAAAGGTCTTTCAAAGAAGCCCCTTTAAAAGAAGCCCATGAGGAAGAAAACCCTCTAGTGGAGTGACCTTGAATAACAGCAGGAAAAGAGATACCTGCATTCTGATAGACCAAAAAAATAACTGTCTTTACCCATGTACTTAAGGTGGAAACCCTCGGTCGCTGATCTCTGTTTCCCAAACCAAAAGAAAAGGACAGAAAGTCCACCTTTCTAAAGGAAAATGTTCTTTCTAAATAAATAGTCAAAGCTCTGACAAGATCCAATAAATGCCAGAGAACCGCCTGATCCGCGGAAGGAGAAGGATAGAAAGAAGGAAGAACAAGATCTTGAAAAACATGAAAAGAAGAAGGAACTTGGGGAAGAAAATATGAATCAGGCCTTCGGACCACCTTATCCGGGAAAATCTTCAAAAATGTCTCATAACACAGAAAAACACCAATTTAATTTTTCACAATCTATGCCTTCAGGAAATTGGCATGAGGAAAAAAGACCTTCAAGGTAAGGAATTTTAGAGGAATTGAAGAGACGGGTTCTAAAGGAACACTCTGAAGAAAAGACGAAAACAATGAGAGATCCAAAGGAGAAACTGGAGTATGAACTACTAGACTTCTCAAATGAAAACTGCGTGGAAGCCTAGAGGCCGAACCGTAATATTTAAGAGCCTCTAATAGCTTTAATAGCAGCCCACTGGCTTATCAAGGTTGAAACAGTTAACCCCAAGAGAAAACCATCTCGTAGAAATTCTAAAATGCTACCGCCCTCATTTGAGATTGGAAGCAAACCCCTGGAAGAACACCATTTGGAGAAATGACTCCAATGACTTTTATAAACCTTCAGAGTGATGGACTTCCTGGAATTTTGAATGGAGAAAGCTATGTCAGGAGAACACCCTATTGACTCCAAACTCCTCCTCTCGATGTCCAAACCCTCAGAGACAGACAATGGAGTGAGCTCTCTGGGAGAATTGGAATACGAAGAGGAGACATAACCAAAGGGTAGAATCAGGGAAGCTGAACTGATAGATGTAGAAGGACAGGAAACCAAGGTTGCTCTTCATGGTTGGTAACACCAACAAAACTTCAACCTTCTCCTTCCGAGTTTTGGCTAGAACCCTGCTGATCAAGGAGAATAGGGGAAAGGCAAAGAGAAGAACCTGGAGCCATGGAAAACTCATTGCATCCATCCCCTAGGCCTCCCCGTGAGGGAGAAGAGAGCAGAAGTAGGGAAGATGTCATTCTCAGGAGATGTAAACAGATCCAGGCACAGGAAACCAAACTGATCCATGATCTCCCAGAATATCATAGGAGAGAAACACAGTGAAACTAAGGAGGAACTTAAGAGGTCAGTAAGGCCATTCTCCCTCCACCAAAGATTGATCGCTTTCAAAGACATCAAGTTCACCTCGGCCCATGACTCAATCTCTTCTGCCAGAGAGACCAATTGTGCGAGATCTGATGCCTCCTAGATGGTTCACATAGGCCCGAGCCACCTGATAGTGTGTTCTGATCTGAGCTGGACAGCCCTGAATTAGAGGGTAGAAGAACTGGACAGCTTTGTGAACCACTGAAAGTTCCCTCCACTTGGATAATTGTTTGGCTTCTGACATGTTCTACAGACCTTGAGCAAAAGTGTTCCCAAAACTTGCTCCCCAGCCGACACTGCTTCCGTCCGTCGTAATGATCTGCAGAATCCAGAGAGAGAGAAGAACCCCCTTGCTCAAGTTTGGAACTTCCAACCACATCTATAGTTTGTGAGAAACAGCTGGAGAGACTGGAAGAAGAGTGTTGTAATCTTGGGATCTGGTATCCCACACAGAGAGGAGCTGAGAAACTAGGTGGTACAAGTGAAGGTGAGCCCACGGCAATAGAACTGAGATTCTGCCATATCCCCCTGAACACCAATCCATTCCCTTGCTGGGGCTTGCTGAGTGATAAGAGGTGTGAAAGTCGGGCCATTAGCTTCTATTGACGCACCTCCAGGAGGAAGACCTTCCTAATCTGGGTATAAAATCAGACCCCAATGAAATTAAGCTGCTGGAAGGAAATAGGAAGGACTTCTCTGGGTTCTGGAGGAAACCATGGCTCTCAAGGCAGTAGCATTCGAGCTGGATATCTTGACTAGCCTTAAAAAAGCATCACAGATTAGCCAGTCAAGTCATCCAAATAGGAAAAGATCAACAGATCCAAGGAATAAAGGTTTCCCACCAGAGGAGACAGAGCTTTTGTAACCAGCCAGGGTGCCGAAGATAGCCAAAAAAAAGAAACATAAAATTGAAAATGATGTCCCAAAGCAGAAAACCTGAGAAACGTCTGAGAAGAAGAGGGATAAATAGGAATGTGAAAATAGGCATCCATGAGATCTAGTGAGCCCTGAAACATGCCTGAGACACATGAAGTAGTATATTCTGCAAACTCACCATCTTGAACCTCTTATGAGGGATATACAGGTTCACTTGTTGGAGACTGAGGATTGGACAGAAGTCTTCTGAAGTTCCTGGACCAAAAACATCAGAGAATAGCATCCTTGGCCCCATTTTTTCTTTGAAACTGACACAACAGCATCATTTGCAAGAAGATCCTTGATTTCCTTCTGCAGGGCCTGTAATGTGTCCTGTCTGCGTGGAGTTGGGGATTGGATGAAGAAGTCACTTGGAGAAGATGAGAATTTGATCCTATATCCTTTTCTGACCAACTGGAGAATCCAAAAGTATGAAACAGCTTCTGCCCAAGTTGAGTAGAAAGCATGAATTCTTCCACCCACAGCTCTTGAATTCTCATGGCTTTGGGATCGGTGCTGGAGAGACTGAAGGTTGCTGCTGGGATGTATCCTGGGAGGGAGTGCCAAAGCCATGTCCCCTCCTTCAAAAGGGCTGGCCTGCTCTCCTGGCCCTAGAATTATTACCAGAGGTTCTGAGGAACCCGATACTCTCCCTGGAGGTTTTACCTACATAAACAATGTATGATCCTCCACTGATTTTTTTTCACCCAATCTTCCATCTGCAAGCCAAAGAGCTTGGTACCATGTAAAGGAAGATGAGACAGAAGAGCCTTTTTTTGAACTGTTAGCCTTCCAGGTCTGTATACAAGTGTGGTATCTTGCGGAGTTGCAGAACCTGAGACAGCTGCAGCAGCTGATAAGGACTCAAAGGTCAAACCCAAGAGGAATCGCACTTCTTGTTCCATGACTGATAATTTAGAAGTACCATTACAGCTGTCCTGCAGCTCCTCCGCCATGTCCTGGAAATTATGCAACGGGATTGAACCACATAAATTGCATAAGGCCCAGCTTTGATTGCTAATTTCATTGCAGAATATGCTCTTTTAATTGCCCTCTAAACTTTTTATATACTTGGTCTGGTGGAGAACTGTCGTCTGAAGTGATGGAGCTACTGGATGCAAGAACCGCCATCAGGGAGTCAGCTTTCACCGAAGAAAGGAATTCCTCTACAGAGTTTGAAGTGGATACCTTTTGGAAAGAAATCACTGAAAACTAGTCGTTTCCACATCTGGCCATTCTATACTTAACCGTCCACA
The DNA here is from genome assembly GCA_963921515.1 of Calotriton arnoldi. Classification (NCBI taxonomy): domain Eukaryota; kingdom Metazoa; phylum Chordata; class Amphibia; order Caudata; family Salamandridae; genus Calotriton; species Calotriton arnoldi. The sequence goes on from CAWUFW010002974.1 coordinate 1,592,495, forward strand.
AATGGCCTTATGCATAGGAAGAGACTCTGGAACCTTCTTAAAATACTACAGAAAGAAATCATCATCCTCCACCAGCTCCCCAGTATCAGGAAAAGCGAGATTCTCTCTGATATGGGCTTACAGGTCATTTACATCAGAGCCCTGAACGTATCTGACCCTGACTTCTTCATCCCCTGGCTGGATAGAACCACAGTCAACAGAACATGAAGGCTATTGGAGCACCTTCACGAGCAGCAAAAGCAGATTAATAATTAAGTGCTGCATCTCCAAAGCATGGGAAGCACCTTCTCCAGAGGGCAGAGCAGTGCCAGGGCCTTCCTCTCCTAAAGAAACCTCTGAATGCTTCCTTTGAGATGCATGTCCTCCCTTTATGTTGAAACACAACAGAGAACAGAAATAAAGCCACTGGGATCAGTTCCTGCTCCGAGGAATTGCTGAGCAAAGGCACCCCATTAGCCCCACCCACTCCTGCCCAGTGACATAAGGCAAAATGATGGGGCCCCCTGCAGAATGTGATGAGGTACCCCGGCATTTCCCAGATCACACAGATATTCATTGGTCTTGGGCTCAACGGGGGCCCATGAACGGTTGCCCCACCCTTACACTGCAGGGGCCTTTGCACGCATTCTGCAAGGCATGCAATGGCATGGCTTAGAGGGTGAGAGGTCACCCTCCAAAACAAGATCCCCTGGGGGCCCCCCACAGCACGGGGGCTGCAGGGGCCTCCGCTACGCCGCTGCCCACAAGCTCAGCATGGCGGAAGAAATTTCGGAAGGAGAATGCTCCACCGAGTGTATACATATTTCTAGAGGCTGCCCCCTAATCGCATTACGAAGGGGCAAAATACCACACTAATTAAGCACAAAAAAAACGAAATCAGGTTGCAGTAACTAACATGATAAATACAACAAAAACAAATAAAGTAAAAAAAAAAACTCAACTTGGGATGAGTGAAACACCAATGCCAATCCACAGAATAAAGAACAGGAAGTGTTAAGGGTAAGCCCCACTCTTATAGTCACACGATAGTGCACTTCCTGTACACTTAAGAGGGGCAGGTCTTACTTTATTTTGTATGCATGAAAGACTGTGCGCGAGCTACAGAATAGCTCAACTTGTCAGGAATGTGGTGAGGAAGACGGACAAGGTAGGTAATAGCGATCTCCCATTTCTAAGTATATAACAGCACAACTGAGAAGTGCTGTTAATGTTCATTGCATGTATTTATTATTTTATTATTTTATTTATGCGTTTTATAGCGTGAACTGTACCCGAATGTGTCAGAGTGCTTTACAATAGAACCAGTTACATTACATAAGGACTTCGGAGTACATGAATTACATAAAAGATACGAAACAGATAAACTCTAAACTCACATAACAATGGTAGTAAGTACACAGGGCTCGAGTCGGGGTACCACGCGGGTGGACGGCGTCCCCCCACTTGTTTTACCGGGAGCTCGATAACTGGAGCAAATGGAGCCACACATTCACTCTTTGGCCTCTCTGGGGCGAGATCGGAGCTCATTCAGAACGCTGCTCATGCGCTGGCTTCTCTGATGCAATCGCATCTAAGGGGTGAGCGAGGGGAGGCAATGAGTCTGATGGTGCAAGCCACCTTTCGTGACGTCACTTCCTGTCGTGACGTCAGCGTCCCCCCACTTCTTTTTTTAGGACTTGTGCCCTGTAAGTACATATGTCTACTACAGATATTAGTGGTTTGAGTTACATATATACAAGTTGTAAATTCACTCAAGATTACATTTTAAGAAAATTTTAAGCGCTTATGGTTGGACAAATATATATTTCATATTTACAGAGCAAGATCTTCTCGCCATTGCTGCGGTTTTTGCGGTGCACGTTCAGCCAGGCCTTCAGGGTGCTGTTGCATTCACTGGCAGTGATCTAGGGCCTGGAGGCATCCCTGAGCTGGTGATGGCCGTAGAGGTAGAAGGCCGGATGATGGTGGGCAAAGGTGGCGCGCTGGAGCCCGGGGCTGTTCTTGAGCTCGTGCTGGGCACCAACTATGGGAAGGGGGTAGCTCAGCACTGTAGGGCATGAGGGCTCCATAGCCAGTGTAGGGGAGTTCCTAAATAGAGGAAAGGTAGTCATAGGTTCGGTGTTGTGGGAGAGAGACTGGAGTAATGGGAGCCGGCCAGTCTGCCATGCACCCGGAAGTGACCCCCCTGAGAGGGGGCGTCTCCCTCAAAGGAACTCACCGCTGTGGCCGCAGGGTAATCAGGGTGGCCCTCACGATCAAAGGGAGTCCACCATCTTACTCATGGTGCTAGGGCTGTAGCCAGGAATTATTGAGGGTGATGGAGCTGGGGAGGGGGGTCAGCAGACCAATCCACAGGTCCCCCCACAGCAGCAGAAAAAGAAGAGGGCACCAGCCCCTTTAACCTCACCGCTGCAGCCACGGGTAGAAGAGGACAGTCTAAGTGCTCTGGGCAGGGCCAAATGTCCGTGCTCCTGCCGCCACCACTGTACATGTGGCGAGTTGTGGGGGGGTCTCCCCGGTCCATGCCCCCCACCCCGCCCAAAGTCGTTTGCCGGGAAGGGGGCACCTCCCCCGCAAAAATGTACCACTTCGGCTGCCGGTGCAATCGGGTCAGCCTCCGCAATCAGAGTGGGGCCGCCATATTGGAGCTGGGAAAATTCAGCGGTCCCCGGCTCTGTGTCACACTCCCGGGGTTCTTTAAGCGCACCACCAGATATATCGGCAAGCCTGTCCTGTGGAGGCGATGGCTGCTGGGTGATGCCAGGGAGATCGCGGGTAGCGAGGAGCTCCGCCGCCCTTAGTTCATGGCAGCTGGGGGTGTAACGGTCTTAAGAAGTGGTTATAAGGTGCATTATATATTAAATCTTCCTTTGCCCTGCCACTTGCACCCTGTACCTGTCTGTCACTGAAACAAGTCCCCAATCCCTACTCCAAAGTGTTAACATTTACAGCTCTGTTCCCACCAACTTTTATTGGACCGCGCCACATTTACCTGTGGCCCTGCTTGCTTTGTGCATTTTGAGCGTAACGGTGCTTGCCAATCAACAGCCACGATGGCCGTGCCGAGGGCTCTTCTCAGCTTGAGCTCATTTCAATATCCAATAGCAGGCCACTGTAGTGTTGGGCCTCAGGCCCACATGGTAAGGAATAATGGACGCAGACACCAGGGACTGTGGTGCGACAACTGGCCACGAGCACGTGCACCCGGGCCCTTTTATTGGCGGGGCCACGTCACTCGTGACACCCGTGATGGATGGGTGTGGGGATGCAGTGTGTCCAGCCCTCAAGGGAGTGGCTGGGGTTACAACTTCCTGCGGAACACTAGAACGTGTCCCGCAGGACATTACATTCCTCCCCAACTTTATTAACGGACAAACAAAACATTAGTCCAACCTGTGGGGACAAAACAAACAGTTATTGGAATACCACAGGGTCCATCAGTCTTTTGAGTCAGGTGGCAGGACGACGTCAGACAGGAGCTGGTGACTTTGCATTGCAGCAGGACCTTCTCGGCGGGCACCCGTAGTTTAACCTGAGGGGTTCAGGACACGGCCACGGGCTTGGAGACGTCCGCTGCATACCGTCAGTTCACTGATGATGACATGTCTCCCACCTTGCTGACATCGGTGACGGTCTGTGGTAAGTTCTAACAGTTCTTCACAGTGGGTTGCGTCGTGAGCGTGGATGGAGTTCACGGTGAGAACTCACAGAGGTGTTGCTGGACCGACTGTCCCTGTTGAACTGCTTGGCTGTGACCGGTAACCTGTCGGTGGGGCAATGTCTCTTCTCCCTCTCCCGCCTGGGGAGGCCCGTCGTCGGGGTTGCTGCGGGACTGTAGGAGGGCTGCGTTGGGGGCCGCTTGTGTGCCGTCTGGGGGCAGCTGCAGGACCGCCGAGGAGCCGTTACTTAGTCGCACGCACAACCTTCACGGGTGGATGAGTCTTGGCTAGGACTTGCACTCGCTGCCGCGGTTCCGGTGTAGGCCAGGTTCACAGGTGGCTTCTAATTCCTTTAGTCGGCTGGCGTGGCAACGGTGCAGGATTCCAGTCCACTTGTGCTCTGGTAGTGGTGTTTGACGCATGTGCTGAGGGCTGGCGTGATGGTGGGTTGCCAGCCATGTGGTGAGTCGGAATGACAGATGGTGGTGGCTTGCTGGGAGAGTTCGGATGTCAGGAGGGACTTAGCAGCCAGGTGTCTCCGCCTTGTTGAGGTTGGTCTTCGGTGGCGGCTTGACACGTAGAGTGTACGGATCCTCTCTTGCTTGATTTGGGGCCACTGCCGACTCCATCTTGAGGCGGTGTGAGGGCGGGCGCTCAGTGCTGATCTTCACCCACGGCATTTGCGGCCTGGAGCAGGGATGCCGTTGACTTGGACTGCCGACACTCTGGGATGGACGGTCGCCTGGGGAAGCGTTGGGGAGAGACGCGGATTGCGCTTGCTGCGGCTTGTGCTCGGTTCTCCCGTGAGGCTGTATCCAGGGACGTCGGTCCGCGTTGGTGACTGTCTGGTGTGTCTGGGTGTGCTCTTGGCTTGCTGTGAGTCCTCGGTCTTCTCCCTTTGTTGGTCTCTTCACCACCCCTGTGTTCGTCCAGTTTTCAGTGTGACAGGGCTGTCACTCTTCTTCCTTTTGGTGTGACATGGCTGTCACTCTTCTTTTCTCGAGGGTGTTGCGCTTGGACCTCGAGGCGGCGCTGTCGTGGCACCGGCTTCTGCCTTCGCTCCGGCGCGCTCCTTGCTTGCTGGGCGACGTGACGTCCGGTCGCGTGTCGCTGGTTGTTGGAGCGCGTGTCGCTGTGGCGGCCTGCCACGTGGGGTGTGCAACTCCTCTCTTGCCTGTCGTGGGTCACTGCCGACTCCGTCTTGAGGCAGAACGAGGGAGGACACTCTGTGTGGTCTTCGGCCCACTGCGGGGTTTCGCTGGTGCAGTAGAGATGTAGTCGTTCTCTGTGCTGCGTTCAGCAGTGCTGCTTTGTGGAGATGTCTCTATCTCCCGGGCGCCTGCCCGTGCTGTAAGGTTCGCTGGCGCGGCCTTCTGCGCCCCTCGGACCTGGTGCGCTCCATCGTCTTCTTGGGCGCTCTCTTCTGGCACTTGGTGTGCCTATGGTGTAGCTTGCGATTGTGCCTGTTCTCTGGCGGTAGGCAGCTGCTTGTGGTGCGCGCTCTGCACCAGTCTTTGCTTGCGCTGTCGGTGGGGACAGCTCCTTTGAGACGTTGCTGTACTGGCTGGTCGTCCACTCTTGCTAGTGGGGGCTTGTGTTGCGGTGTCTTTGCTTGAGGTGGAGTCAAACAGCCACCGGTGGTGAGCGCTTGGCACCCGTTTCCCTTGCGGCTCAAGGTGTGGCAGCTACCTGGAGACTTTGCGGTCTTTGAAGGTGTCCTTGCTGCTCTCACTTGCAGGGTGCAGAGGGCCACTCTCTGAGCATTCCTCTCTGAGGGCACGTCTTGCTGTGCCTGGTGCAGTCAGTCTCAGCAACTGGGTGTGAGCAGGCTGTCTTCCTTGTGGTGGGGGTGCGCACTCTGGGATCTGTTGACTGCTGTTGCCGGTTGGTTAGCAGGACGCTGTGCTGTGCTCTGGTGCTGCTGGTCCGTAGGGTGTAGTGCAGCTACGCTTGTCCCTGGTCTGCTGACGGTCGCGGTGGGCAGTCAGTGTGCTGGACCGCTCTTTGGATGTGCCAGTGCAGATCCTCCTGCTAGGATCACTTTGCAATCTCCTCTTGCTGATCCTGCCAAGTCCGGCAGGGTAGTGGGGTGTAAGGGCCTCTCCTCCGGTCTATGGTGCTGCGTGGGCTGACGGTTGCGGGGCACCGCTGGCTAACTGCTCTGGCCAGGCAGTACGTCCGTCCTTCTGCGCGTTGCGTCTGGGGAGCTACCAGGTGGCGCTGCGGTCGTCGCATTGGCTTGCCCTGATTGCTGCAGGTTTTGGGTGCTGGAGGAGCTGGCGCAGGGCTCTGTGCAGTGACTGTCTGTGGCCACAGTGCGGGAGCTGATAACACTGAGTGGTGCACTTGGTGCTAGGGTGGAGTGAGCTGACCCTACACTTGTGTGGGGGGTCTGAGGCATTCCTTACAGCTTAGCCTTGTTCAGCCTTGTTCCTAGGCTGGGGGTCTACTGGTCGCAGTGGCTCTGTGGGTGCATGGGCTTGGATCTCCCTGCCATGATGAAGTTATCGTCCTGTTGGTTTCGCACTGCAGGCTGTTTTTTTCCTCATATGCCTGGTTGGTGCAGCTGCAGTACCACTCGTGGTCGCTAGGTGGCAGTGCAGTGCTTCAGTCTCGGAGCCCGGCAGTTCTTTCTGGACACTGCAGGCTTCTCCTCTTCACTGGCTGCGGCGGCGTCTGGCGGTGCTCTACCGCTCTGCTGGCGCCGAAAAGGAGTTAAAGCACCAGATATCCCCTTCTTCCTACCGCCGGCTAGTGCGTGTGCCAGTTCTGTTCAGTTTAAGGTGCAATGGGGCGCTGTGGCCGCCAGGTGGCGCTGCAGCCACTTCTCCGCCCTAGGCCTTGGCGGCAGGAAGCAACCCTCGATGTGGCCTGGAGGTTGGACGGGGTGGAGAAACTCACCGGCAGGTAGGGAGGGCCGCCGTCTGCTTTGCTTCTGCCTGTCAGCAGGATGGCTTGCTTGTATTCCGAGTTGTCTTTGCTGCAGCGCTTCATCTGCACTGTCGCGGGGCCGCAGCAGGAGGTGTCAGCCTGCCTACTGTAGGGCATGCCCTCCTTGTTGGCGGAAGAGTGTAATTACCCGGGAGCCGGCCGACCTGTCTCGTGGACCAACCGGGTGATGAGAGGGCTGGGGGATGCAAGGCGGGCCGTTCGCCGGGTTATTCTTCTCTCTCCCGGGGCCCGTCCGTATAGCAGCTGCTGCTGCTTGCAGGTCTCGCTCTGCCTATGTTGGTGCTTGATTGTCCAGCGAGGCCTTGTCTCGGTCTGCGCGACTCCGGCAATCTCCGCTGGCCTCGATGCCACGCACTGCAGACAGCACAGCAGCGCTTCATTCATACGGCAGGGGGGGTGTCCTTTCCCTCAGTGCCGCATGGGGACTGGGCTGCGGGTACTGGCTCGCAGACGTGGGTGCTGTGGGGCATGCCGCCTGGTCGTGGTTCTAGCCCTGGAATTGAGCTGCGAGGGGGAGACTTGCGGGCTGCGCAGTGCATTGCATGCTTACTTGCAGCAGGGGCGTGACTCCCCCATGGACTTCATCATCGGGGCTGAGGTACGTTTTCCTCACCTTCGGTCACTTTTGCTGATGCGGCAGTCTCACCACCCCTTTTAGGCTTTGGTGGAGGGCGTCTTCTCCATGCGGAGCAGGTCTGCAGTGCAGCGGTGTCGCACGATCGGCGTAGGCTGCGACCCGTCACCTCGGCACTGCCCGTGGTTCGCTGGCAGCGGTGTGGGGGCAGGCTAGAAGCGGGCTATTCCGTCCTCACGGAGCAATGGCTGAGTAGCGGCCGGCTTGGTACACGCGGGGCAGACCCCCTCGTCGCCAATGTAGTGTTGGGCCTCAGGCCCACATGGTAAGGAATAATGGACGCAGACACCAGGGACTGTGGTGCGACAACTGGCCACGAGCACGTGCACCCGGGCCCTTTTATTGGTGGGGCCACGTCACTCGTGACACCTGTGATGGATGGGTGTGGGGGTGCAGTGTGTCCAGCCTTCAAGGGAGTGGCTGGGGTTACAACTTCCTGCGGAACACTAGAACGTGTCCCGCAGGACATTACAGCCACTAGGCGCGCTGCGTCAGAGAGGGACGCCATCTTCACTTGTCGGATGGAGGCTGACAGAGGTCTCCGAGCAGCCACTCTAAGTGGCTCAGGTGTGCCTAAGAGCCAGAATATAGGATTTCGAGAGGGGCTCCGCGTGCACCTCGAAGGATGGAGATTGAACTGGAGCGGTCTTCTGAGGGAAGGGGCGAGCTCTCATTAGATGCCTGAGCACGACATCTCGTTCCGTCAGTTTTAAGTGCTCTTCCTGTCGAGGCGAGTGCACGCTTCGTGCGTTGGCTCGGTCTCTCCTCTGAGCTTGAGGGGCTCACCTTGAGTCTGGAGTACCGAGAGCAGCTGGTGTGAGGCCGGCGTGGTAACCGAGCGACACATTCCAGACTCCTACCTCTCATGCAGGGGCAGCTCTCATTCAATGACGGCAGCTTCAAAGGCGAGGGGACAAGCCAGGGCGCAGATGACTACGCAGCAGCGGATGTATGCCTCCGTCACCTCTTTTTAAATCACCACTGCTACATTGTTCTTTGCAGAGTGAACCGAAGCCTCGTTTGTTTTTTGCAGCCAAAAAACGGACTAGGCAACCTGTGTTTAATTTTAGTGAGGTCCCCGCGCACCAGCGTGGTGCATGGCGCGCCTCCACCCACTTTCTGTTCTGTCACCCATCCATAACGTGTCAAGGGCTCACAACAGAACTCAAGGGAATACCAACATTAATTATAGTACTCTTGAGAGGACGTAGAAGTCTTACACATGTTTTACACCACCTACAAATGGAACTAGATAGGAGGACTCTACAGGGCAGCAGTCCTTTAAATGTGCCGGTACTGCCAGGTAGGGCGTACTTGCACGTATTTCGTTAGGTAGTGTGCCTGCACTTCTCAGCAGAGGTGCAATACTTTTAATGGGAGAGTGCCGGCACTTCACAGAAAAAAGCATGTACTCTCATGTAGCATACCTGCCAGCGGTGGAAAGTAGAGGGATCCGGTTCCAGCAGTAATTTCTTGGCGGATCTGGGCCGACCCAGGGAAACCTGCTGAATTGGTCCTGGCGTCATTTTCTGATTCCAGGACAGATTTCAGCAGCACCTATAGGTTGTCTGCATTCCGGTTGAAGCAGCAGTGTGTGGCAGCAAGGGGGCTTTCTCATTTACACTCCAGTGGCGTAGCTAGAGGTTTTGCCGCCTGGGGTGGGCTTGAGTTTGCCGCCCAGTGACGGCCGGTGCAAGTAAGAGCAGGGGGGGGTCGACAGACAACGACGAGGGAAAATAAAATTAAAAAAAGAAAACCACTTACCTCGCACTCGCAGAAATTGCTCACCTCACCCGCCACCCCCAAAAGAGTGCCGCCCGGGGCGAACCCCCCCCCCCCCCCGCCACGCCACTGTTACACTTCCAGCTGGGTCCACAACAAATATGTAACAGGGAACAAAGGTTCCTGTGGACTATATGCACGGTACTTGATAATTAGAACGCTCAATAGCATATACTCGTGGGGATGGAATGTCAGAGAAAGAATCAAAGTCATACACACAATAGATTTTTGGAAGTGCTTTTACTAAGCCTTTACTTTTTGTATCATAAAATCAGACAGACAGTGTGCTCAGTGTCCCAAGCAAACTAGAACCTAGAGAGGGGGGAGTGACAGTTGGTGACATATAAAAGAGGGTTTCTGTTTGTACAAAACGACCACAGGTAAGTATACTTGATGAGTTATCAGTCCTCTAACACAATGAAAAAGGCTGAAAGAGTGGTTCGTTTGTAATTTGTGTCAACTGTGTTTCGACCCCAAGAGAAATTAAGGGGTCTCATCAGGACCATATAATACAGAACACCTGGAATGAGAACAATGGACTGTCAGTGTGAATGGTGCACACCAAAAAACATGTGTGGCTCAAGACAAGTGTAGAAAAAGCAAGGGTTACTAACAGAGGGGCCCAGCTGGGTGCCCAAAGTGAGGGGGAAGAAAGGACGAACAGTCCTATCACGTATGGGTGTGGTGTCTCATTCAGTGGTTGGTACACAATGAGTGTGTCAATTATCCATCCAGGGAGAGGGCGCGACAATGCGCCCTTCTCCCCTGAAGCCGTCTTTGCTGAATATGAGTTCAGCAAAGACGGCTTCAGGGGAGACGGGCGCATTGTCTTGCCCTCTCCCTGCTCCAACCGACTGACTTCTGCGGCCGCCTCTTGTTGATTCTTGCCGCTTCACACATATTGATTCTCATTGGATGAATCTTGGTTGTATAGATCAGTATCCTGGTATCAAGTTTTATCATCCAGCTCAAATACATCTCCCCACTGGATGGATAATTGACACACTCTTTGTGTACCAACCACTGAATGAGACACCACACCCATACGTTATAGGACTGTCCGTCCTTTCATCTCCCCCTCACTTTGGGCGCCCAGCTGGGCCCCTCTGTGAGTAACCCTTGCTTTTTCTAAACTTGTCTTGAGCCACACTTCTTTTTTGGTGTGCACAATTGACACTGACAGTCCATTGTTCTCATTCCAGGTGTTTTGTGTTATATGGTCCTGATGAGAACCCCTTAATTGCTCTTGGGGTTGAAACGAAGACGACACGCATAACAAACGAACCACTCTTTCAGCCTTTTTCATTGTATTAGAGGACTGATAACTCATCAAGTATACTTACCTGTGGTCGTTTTGTACAATCAAAAACCCTTTTTTATATGTCACCAACTGTCACTCCCCCCTCTCTAGGTTCTAGTTCACTTGGGACACTGAGGAAATTGTCTGTCTGATTTTATGATGCAAAAAGTAAAGGCTTAGTAAAAGTACTTCTAAAAATCTATGGTGTGTATGACTTTGATTCTCTCTCTGACATTCCATCCCCACGAGTATATGCTATTGAGCGTTCTAATTATCAAGTATTGTGCACATAGTCCACAGGAACCGTTGTTCCCTGTTAGATATTAGATACCCTGGTTCCATGTGAGAAGGGTTACCCTTGTTTCTGATACATATAGGGTCCACAACAAAGGCCTGATTTGAAGGGCTTTCAGCACTAGCATTTGGATGCCAAAGCAATGGAAGAAAACTAAGGCACACAGCATATTATCACTTCACAAGTACTTAAGAGAATCAATGATTTGGAGGCAGCTTTTTAACGTTGTTCAACTCCCAATGTAAGATATGTGTTTGCACTGCAAGAATGCAAGATTTATCTGTCTATTTGCACAAATATTAATGTAAATGGCAACTACAATTTTTTTATTTAATAACAACACATTAAGGAAAAAAACAACAAGTATCTAAACCCATGACTAAAAGCGTGCATGAAGCTCTTTGAAGCCGATCAATAGATAACTGTGCTATATTGCAACTTTTGAACTGGAAATAACAAAATTATCTCATTGTCAAATGCAGTAGCTCACTTACCAGTAGCAATAAAAAACAAATCTGAGACCTGCATGTTACACAAAGGTGCTTTGTGGCAGGCCTATTAATCCTCTATGCTACGTTATGAGTAAAAAGTGGGATTGGCAAAATACAGAACTTTCCCATAATGTGTTAACCACTTGAATTATCTTCCTGCTATCATAATTCCCTCAAAACTTCTGGGCATACAAAGATCTCTGAAGCATGTGTAAGATAAACTGCAAGGTATTTTAAAATGTCTCCTCTTAGTGACCAATTAAGTAATCTAGAACAGAGTTGCTGTCATAAGTGTAATTGTTACCAATTTCTTTGCAGCAGATTAAAAAAATAAATAAAGGTATAACATAACTGTCAGACTCTGCTTTTCCAGCTCCGCCCTCGTGATTCCATCCCTTTTTTGTGCCACACCTTGACTCCCAATTTATGGGTTCCCGGAGTAAATTGTTTCCAGTATCAGCACTGGTACCTGCTCTTCTGTTTTTCCATTTCAAACATTGTAGTACACGCCACTGTACACCATATGACACTTAGAGACAAACAGAGGAAGAACATGGGGTAACTTAGAGGGCTCATGGTTGCTTGTGTACAAGGTTTTTCAATGGAATTGTCCGGCCTGTAAGAGTACGCACAGAATGATCACTGCTACTTGTTTGGCCTCGTAAGCACACCTCCTGGGTAAATGCTGTTTGTGATGGAAAGGCACTCCTGGAGTGAACACACTTGGAAACAGTGGTACTGTATGTGCACGCCACCACTGGACATATTGGTGAGGTAAGTTTATGTCCTGCGAGAACACTATGCAAAGCATAGACCCACTCACAGTGTGAGCCCAGCTGGAAGCATTAGTACTGTTGATACACTCCCATGGTGTGCACAGAAAAAGATGAACAGTCCTAGAAGCAGTGGCACTGTAAGAGCACATCCATTCAGTGGCGGTTCCTCCGCGACGCCCCACTGCTTTGAGCAGTGTAAAAGAAAGGGAATATAAAATGATAATAACTTTTAGTTATTATCATTTTATGATTCCTTCCTTTGCAGGTGGGCAGAGCTGCTCTGCTCTCGGAGCAGGGCAGGAGAGGAGTGGTTTGCCCACTCCTAAGTGCGCAATGACTGTTTGGTCGGCCCTCTCAGGCCACCCAAACCAGTAATGCGCACTTTCCCCATTCTCCATGCAGGCTGCATTACAGCCCAGGCCCCCTTTCACTGGTCGAGCGTCGAACCAGGTCGCTCTAAACCAATTACAACGCTGCATTGCAGCATTGTCATTGGTCAGGGGATCCTGGGTGCTTACCAATCACAACACTGCATTGCAGACTTGTCATTGGTCAGGGGAGCCTGGCTTCCTGTTGCACGAGGAGAGCAGGACCAAGGAGCTGAGACACGGCGGCAGGATCGATGGCAAGGTAAGTGTGTAATTTAAAAAGAAAATTTAATTGTGCAACCTCGCCCCCCCACGCACTTGCCCCCGCCAACCGCGAATCATGCCGGCCACCACTGCATCCATTGTGAGCACTGCTGGCATCATTCGTTATCTAAGCTCAGTCCGACTGCAAACTCTGCTGGAAGTATTAGTGGGTTAACACCCTACTAGTGTGAACATTACTGAAAGCCCGGGTGATCTAAGCTTACACCCAGTATGAAGTTTACTGAACATATTAGCAAAGTAAACAAACTCCCAATGTTAACAATTTTGGACGTGTTGATATAAGTACAGTTCCAGTGTGAGCACTGCGGGCATCATTCGTGATCCAATCTCAGTCCCGATAGAAACACTACTAGAAGTATTAGTGGGTTATCACCAGTGCCAAATTTCGAAAAAAATATGTTCCTGGGACCCAAAGTATCACTTAGGATGCAACTGCAGCTTGCATCACCCACTGCCAGTGTCAGTGCTGCAAAATGCCAATACCAATGGCCTGGACGTGCTGCTATTATTATTTTTTAGTGTATATTAAATTGCTAAATTGATTTGTTCTGCTGAAAATAGGCAGACAGTGCCACTATGTGGTAGACTGTCATAAGAAAAGTGTCAGTGCTAAGAATTTAGTGCCGGTGCCAAGCACTGTCAAACACCTTCACAAATTAAGCACTGGTTGACACTACTAGAGTGAATTACTGAAAGCATGGGTGATCTCAGATACTCTTAGTGTCAACACTGCTGGATATGCACACTTATATTGTAAACACTGCTGGCAGCGCTGGTGTTGTAGGAACACACCCAGTATGAACAATGACTAAAGCGCTGTGTTATAATGTATTACATTCTAGTAACAATGGTATAGCACTGTCCTACTCCTAACAAGGTCCCTAAGTGCTTTTAGGCTGGTCGAGTAAGTTACCAAACATGGTCCGGATCTTTCTAAGAGTGTTGGTTCTGGTATGACCTACACCTGGTATGTTCTGTTTTTGTGAGTAAGGCTTGGAGGTGTGCTCTGGTTATGTTGTGATGTCAAGTAGGAGCACCCTGTTGCATCAGGTGTGAAAGAGGTGCAACAGTAGGAAAAATGTTGGATAGCGGAGAGGTAAAAGATACTATTCCAACTCCAATGAGTGCAACAGTAGGGAAAATGCTGGATAGCGGAGAAACAAAAATTACTATTCACACTAAAACAATTTAAAAAAAAATTAATTTTTTTAAAAATCATAAAAATAAATAAACAATATTTACAAAATAAAAAAACAAATATATTAAACATATAAAAAGAACACATATTATAATATTAATTACATATAACAAAAACCTACAAATATATAAAATAAAATAATAAATACATTTATGAAAAATAATTCTTTTAAACTAGAACATTTTTACAAATAAAAAGAACACATATTATAATATTAATTACATATAACAAAAACCTACAAATATTATATAAAATAAAATAATAAATACATTTATAAAAAATAATTCTTTTAAACTGGAAAATATTTACAAAAAAAATTAATTAAAACATAAATGTATTTATTTTATTTCCCACCCTATAACACCACACCAATAACAAAACACTTCAACATTTTTAATTAAATGCATTTCCATAATTAACACAATTAATAATCAATTAAAATAATATTATTAATAAAAAAAACTAATAAACATTAATTGACTACACACGCTTTAACACTATAATATCCACAACACACACCTAAATTAAACTATAAAATAATAAAACACAATTAAAACTTATTTTTAAATTAAAAACTATTACTATTAACAACGAATCATTAAATAATTAAAATGTATTTAATGCCCACCCTTTACCCCTTTAAAAGTGAAAACAACACACACAAAAATAAACAATTACACAAAATAAATATCAAATAATTAATATTAATTAACAACTATATATTAATTCAACACAAATTACTTCCCACCCTTTACACCTATAAACACCACAACACACACCTAACATTAATTACACAATTACCATAATTAATTACCAATTAATTAATTAAAATTAATTAACAACCAATTACTAATTAATTAATAATAAATTACTTAAAACATTTAACACTATAACATCTCAATTAAACAAATATTAATAAATAAAAAATAATCAACAAATGTAATATAATTAAATTACTTCCCACCGTATTCCCCTATTAACCCACAACCCTCTATGGAACTAAAAACGCACAATTAAAAAAAAATAATAATAATAATAACTGCTAAAAATGTAACACATATATTAAAATACAAGAATTCTTATACAAAAAACATACATCACATACATATAAAATATATACTAAAATACATCACATTAATAAAAAAATGATATTTTTAACAACTATGGGGGTCATTATGATAGCGGGCGGATCGCCACCGTCCGTATGGCAGTGCCTATCCACCCGCTATTTCACACCACCTGCATTCCATTTCCCCCCGCCATATTACGATGGCGGGGGGGACCCCAGCGGACAGAAAGACCGTCGACCGGGCGGAAAAGGGGCATAACATGGTGGCGGTGTCTGCAAGACACCGCCATCCATATTATGATGACTGCGGAGATGTGCCTTTCCATGGCGGCAACGCCGCCATGGAAAGGCATACGGTCTTTTACAATGGGGGCCCGTTGCGGGCCCCCGGGGGAGGAGGGGTGGGGGGTGCACTTGGGGGATACCACATTGGCATGCACAGGGTGGCAGGCACCGCGCGGTGCTTGTCACGTTGTGCATGACAATGCGCAACATGCTTTATTTACATTGCGGCGGGTGCTTCTCACAGCACCGCCCGCCACAATGTAAATGATGCGGGATGCCACCGTGGCGGTGGCATCCTAATACACAGGGCGGGACCGCCACACCTCTTGCGGGTGGTCCCGTTTGCCGTTGTGGTGGCGGGCGGACTTTGTCCGCCCGCCATAGTAATGACCCTCTATATTTTTGCAAACAATATTAAACACTTCGATATTTTTAAAATCAATATTACTTACCTTAAGTCGATATTCTTGATCATGATATTCTTGCTGTCGATATTTCTGAACCACGATATTAATGACTCGAGATTTGTGCAACTTGATATTTTTTACTCAATATTCTGTTTCTGCACCGCCACAGACCTGGTCGGTTACCGCCGAACAGGGCTTCCCCCATGCTCTGGTAGGTGTGAGAAATGCTGTACTGCAAAAGTAATTAAGTTTTCCAGAAAAATCTCAGTGCCCTGCACTGATAAGTGAAGCCCATATCTGTGGAACAAAGACTTTCCTCGAATGCAACCATGAGAAATTGTCTTTAAGCGGGCCGTATTCAAATGCCTTGCTGACTCATTGAGGCTCTTAGCAGACTGACCGAACCTCCATATCCTTCTGGGGATAATGTGGGACCATGCAATGACTGTTCTTGGGTATTCTCTGGCTAGCCAAGAGATTTCAACTAACAAGTTCTCAAATACAGTCCTCCTGCCTAGGGTTTCCAAATCGTTGCCACCAATGTGGAGAATGATGAGTGCCGGCGGTCGGAAGTCTCCCGGACACGGATTCCTCCATCAGTTGCCGCAGACCATCCACATGAAGACCGCCCCTACTAATCCATTGAAGATGAAGACCCGCTGCAGCTGGGCACCTACGGAACTGACCCTGCAAGAACGTAGCCCATGCCCGACGCACAAAGAAATGACCAACAATCCACACACTGACAGGAGCCATGTGTCCTAATGCAAAAACTGGTAAGAAAAGAAATGACATTACTTCTGGCTGAACGGAAATTCGTTCAAACCTACATCATGTTGAGCCGAACATAGCGCTTGTAGCAATCTGACTTCCACCTGCCTATTCTCATAACCACTTCCTTGTTAAGCCCTACCACCGCCGCAGAAGTTGCTGCCCCTATTCTAAAGGAATGTGCACTGAAGTTGCCCTGAATTCCTGCCACCTGTAGGGCCCTGCGCATGACCTGGGTGAACTGGAATTGTGTCAACGGGACACCCGAGGCATGAATGGGCAAGGCAGTGGCTGCCTTCTGAGGGCGTATCTGGAGGTAATTGAGTACTGCCATTACTGGACACCCCGCGAGACCGATGACCTTTCTCAAGATGACCTGCTAACCTTTTCCCACATGGTCTGTGTTAGAGTGGGGTATGGTCACCACCAGATCACCCCCCACCCAAGCTAAGTGGCTGAGCTGGATCCCCCCATGTGTATTTCTTGGACATAGCCATGATTTTGGAGACTCGAAAGGCCCCGTAAAATGCAAGGTAGAAGGTGGCGGTGAAAAGGGCAGTCTCGAACGGAGAAGAGCAAACCTCCCGCAGGACTTTGATGATCCTCCCCAGCTTATCTACATCCTGGGGACGCCTTTGACCAATCCTTGCACCATCTAGCCTTTCCCATCCCTTAGGGGCTTGCTTAACAAGGTAGGAGTGTGACTGGTCGGGTCCCCCTCCACCTTCGCTAAAAAGGCCAAAGCCAAAACATGTCACCTGGTAAATGCTGCAGATCTATCCTGCGACCGTAAATGCCCAAGAAAACCCAGCCAGTTATTAAGTGAAAAAAAGGTGCCCTTCAGTGTTGCCCTGGGTGTATGCCTTGTATGCAGAAAAGGCCCTTTTGTACGCTCACAACGTTTTTGGTGCAAGGCTGGCTGTAATTAGTTCAGAGAGGGCATGGTTCCAAGGTTCCATAGATGTCCTGGGAAGTGTGTGGGATCCGCCTCTTCCGTTGGGTGGAAGTGCTGGAAATCCTGCAACTTAAAACGCGACAAAGCATCGGCTGCGTTGTTAAATACTCCTGGCACATGTTTAGCTTTAAACAAGATGTTATGTTTGAGACACACCAACACCAGTTTTCTCAGCAAGCTGAGGCTGGTTTTGCACTTTGCCCGCTGTGAATTAATACATTCTACCACTGCCATGCTATCTGACTAAAATATTACTGATTGGCTATGGAAGTGATTGATCCAAATGTGCAAGGCCACCACAATGGGAAATAGTTCCAGAAAATTGATGTTGCGCACCAAACCAGAATCCAACCAGGGCTTAGGCCAGGGTTGGGCACACCACTTATCCCCTAGTATAGGACCAAAACCCAGACTGCCTGCCACATTCATGAATAGACCGAACTCCTGGCTAGACGTTAAAAGTAAAGGAGCCGACCACACCCTTGTTCCATTGAATGTGTTCAGAAATGATAGCCAAATCCTCATATCCTGCTTGTGATCCCCAGAGAAGAGGGTCCTATGGTGTTTTTCTCTAAGGCCTGACGTGGCCTGAGCTATGGAGTGGGAGAATGGGAAACCCATTGGTATTATCCGCAGGGCAAAATTGAGCTGGCTTACTAAGGTTTGCAGCTGAAGGCATGCCTCCAGGGAGGACCGGAAAGCCTCCACCTTGTCTGCTGGGAGTCTGCATTCCCCTGCCACAGAATCGATCTCAATTCCCCAAAATACTAAGGTTGTGGATGGTCCCGGCATCTTCTCATGCGCCAAGAAAATCCCAAAGTCTGACAATGGGCATTGGAAAGTAGCAAGGGATTTGTTGCAGGAATTTGTGCTACCTGCCCCCAAGAAAAGAAAGTCATCCAAATAATGGATGACTAACCTGGACCCTTACACTTGTGAGAAAGCCCACTCTAGAAATGTACTGAACTTCTCAAAATACACGCAGGAGACTGAGCACCCCATGGGCATACATTTGTCGTAATAGAACTGCCCCTGAAATCGGAAACCCAGGAGATGGTATTCATCCGGATGCACAGGGAGCAGCCAGAACACTGACTCGATATCTGCCTTTGCCATGAGGGCCTCCGGACCAAGCTGCCTTAACAGGGCCAGGGCACTGTCTAAGAATGCATACTTTATGGAACAGAAGGATGAGTCAATGGCGATTTTCACTGAGGCCCCCCTTGGTGCTGAGAGATTGTGAATCAATCTGTATTCCCTTTTCTCCTGCTTTGGGACCAAACCTAGTGGGGAGCATACAAACCTGGGCAATGGGGGTCCTGCAAATGGCCCAGCCACCCTCCCCAATTTTACTTCTTTACAAATCTTTTTCTTTGCCACATCCCTGCAGAGTACTAAGGACTGCTGATTTTTGCAATAACTGGGACCCTCTAGGCCCTGCGCAGGTATTCTACAACAGCTGCAAAAGCCTGAGTACAACTGCAAGGCTGTGTCATGGCAGGGATACAAGTTCAGCCAAGGGTTCAATGCAAGTAATGACACTGGGGAGAAACTGACAAATGCTAAAGGTGGTGCCCCATGACTTTTGACCACTTTTTTCTTTGGCCATCTTGAAGCATTTAAATTCAGGATGCCCTGGTGTGCCACAGAAGGAGCAAGAGTGCTTGAATTTACAGGAGCCCGGAGCTCTAGAGCATGCTTTTTTGTTAAATGCACAAAACGCCCCCTTTTTCTCCCCCCCATTTGCCAATCGAAAGGGCGACTGGCCACTGGGTTCAGGCTTCTTCAAAATAATAATAATAATCCGGTATTTGTAAGCGTGAACTAATCACCCCTAAGAGTCTCAAGGCGCTGGGGGCCGTCAGGAAGATTAAGCGAGCTATTGCCCAGAGTCACATGGTGCTGGGCTGAACTGCTGCCGGAGCCGGGGATCGAGCCATGAGCCTCGTGCTCCGGAGTCAGCCACCCTGGCTGCTGCGCCACACCTCTCCCCCATCATGCAACGTAGCCATGCATTGATGTCAGTCTGGTCCCAAAACATACCTGGTGTTGTGACCTTCTTCAGCCTGAATGCCCTATCATACTCTTTCCCAAGACCCCCCAAATTCCTCATATGCACCCACAATTTTGTTCAAATAATACACCATCTGAGGGCCACAATCAGGATATTTCTCCAACAGCACTGACTGATAAATGGTAAAACCCTTAATCCAGTTCATTAGCGTTTCCTCTACTTTGGGCTTCTTGAATTCATGGACGCAATCTTTAGACTCCTTGCCTTCCTCCCCCGGGGTTCTAACTACAGTGAGGTCAAATAAATCTACATAAGCCCCTTTCTTTATCTTATCTTGCAATTCATCTGATAAATGCAATCCCAGCCGGTCTCTAGAGGACAAAACCTGGTCATGTCCACTAGACTGTATCCTCTCCTCATCTTCGCTCCTGGCCGAGGATGCCATGGTGGCAGTGGATGCCAGAGGGGCCGGAGTGGTAACGCTGCCTGATGGCTTATCCCTTGGTGAATTACCAGCAGCCTCTGTGGTGCCCGCACTTGACTGGCCAGGAGCTGGGCTTGCCCATAAGCTGTCGGCGACTGCCAGAGCAGTCTCTCCCTGAGTGCTCAGGCGTGACAGCCACGGCGGCACCTTAGCGAGGCTACTCATCAGCTCCCCTCCAGTGGTGCCTGAAACCAACTCCTGCTGCCCAGATTCCTGTGCCCTGCGCTCCTCCCCAATGATGACCTCCACCTGTTCCTGCCTAGGTGTGACTAACGGTATTGAGTTTTTTCCCGCATTCCCCTTTTTGGTCCCCTTCCTTGGCCGTTTACTGACTGGGGGCAATGTTGCCTTTGGGGGGGGGGGCCCTAGACCTCTTAGAGCACTTGCAGGCAGCCCCCCCCATTGTCCGATTCTGCCTCAACCCCAGCACTGGGTTGCGGGGCACTTTCCTTTTGTGCCAATGAGGACAATGCGGGCAGTAACAAGGCCAATACCTGGTCCATGGCATCCAACCTCCCCATGATTGCCTCAATATCGGATTTGCACTTCACTTGTTTAGGCGGCATTGTCATGCAAGGTGGACGCTGCCCCAGAGATGTAACAGGGCTCTTTGGCTGGTGCTGGCAAGGCGTCCAGGGAGCGAGGTGACAACAGGCAAAGTTGCCCCCGCATTTAAGTCCCCCTGCCAGACGCCCAGGTGACCCCCCGTCAGCCCCAGCCAGCCAATGGCAGTGCAGGCTGAGCCCGCGAAAAATCCCAAGTTGCGGCCACCGATGTCCGCTGGCTTGGACTGGCCGAATCTGGCCCGCACTTGTCCCCGGGGCCTGCCAGCCTGTCTGCCATTCTCAAGCCTCTTTCATGTGGTCAGCCTTAAGGTGTAGGAAAACCCAACCGACTTGTGGATTCTTAGACAGTAGCTAAATGTAATCATTTTTTATCACCTTTTATAATGTACAGTTATATTATCGAGAGGGCATTTTATATTTCCCTCTTATTGTACTAATGCATTTTTTATGACAGAAGGTCGATTTAAAATGTAATTTTATATGTGATGAAACTGGTTTTATATATGTACTTTATATTTAACAGACATATTGCGAAATAAAGGAATATTGATTGATTGATTGATATTCAGGTTCTGCCAAAAAAAATTCAGATTGTCAAAATAGTTGAGCTCAAGATGTTTACATTAAATATGACATTTGACGTATCTAACACCTGAGGGGCATATTCTCAAGGAGTTATCGCCGAGTTAACAGCACTTTATCGCAGCCAAAGTTGCGATAAATACATCGCACCATTCACAAGCTGGTGTTAACAGCCCATAACACCAGGTAACCCGCGATAGCAGCCGCAAAAAACATAGCCACAGATGACACCGGCAACTATCGCTAATGAGATGCAGAGTAGGCGTTCCCGTGCAAAAAGCCGCGTCAACACCACACCGCAACATTCACAACGACCAGCCAGATCGGCGATAAGTCCACAAAACATGCGATATGGCGCGTTAGCAGCAGGAAACTAACACCTGCTCTGACCTGGTGTAAAGTCGGACGGCAGCCGGCACAAGAAAAGGGAGCCCAGCCCACAGCCACACCTGAAGGACAACAGATGCCATGGAGCTACTCATCATGCGGGCCGGAGCCCCAAGAGGGCCACAACACCCACCGCCACCACCCCCAGGACCACCCCCACCCCCCCGGACACCCACCGCCCCCTCCCCCCGGACCAACACTGAGGCAGCGCAGACAAAGACAGCGACCCTCCGAAAATGCACCAACCTCACAGACCCAACATCAGAGAATGTCATTGCCCACTATATGCCCAAAGGGACAACCATCCTCCGCATCCTGACCACCATTGCCCACAGGCTGACTGTACCAACACAGCGGACAACCAACATCCCACCGCAGACAAAGCTGCTGGCCGTGCTGCACGTGTTGGCCTCTGGTACCCTCCAACCAACATCTGCCTGAGACGGAGGAGTCACACAGCCTGGCCAATCCAAGTACCCCACAACGGTCATGGATGACACCATCAGCTTGGTACCCCACTATCTATACTTCACACACACTGCGCAGGAACAGCCGAAGACCAAGCAAGGCATGTACGCCACAGCTGGCTTCCCGCACATGTCAGGGGGCAATGGACTGCACACATGTCCTACTAGTGGCCCCTGGAGACACTGCACACAATAAGCGCAACAGAAAGCGCACGTATCCCACCAATGTGCAGGCAATAGTGGACCACCGTGGAATCTCCGCCAACGCCGTCGCTAACCACCCAGGCAGTGTGCATGATACCTGCACCTCCCGACAGTCCATCATCAACCTGCGCCACCAGGATGGCACCCACGGAAATGCACTGCTCGTTGGCCAATACCAAATGCACACCCCACACACCTCAACTCCACAATCATGCAACACACAACACAGGAAATGCACACGTCACAAGCTCACATACAACATGCACACCCACCAGACACAACATCACAACTCACTGTGGGAACCTGGGCCAGCCATGTACATGAGCCATCAACGGCATGGCACCTCGGACACACAATAGCAGAATGTCGGAAGAGGTGGGGACCAGGCATGTGCGAAGGAGGCAAGGGACCGATGAATGAGAATGTACACAATGCCAAGTGTGGCGTGGATGTGCTGGCCAGACTGCAGTATGCAGACCACACACATATCCATGTTGACACACACCGCTGGTGTTTGGAGTGTAGTGGACAGTGGACGCAACCATGTCACCCCAGCCAGTGGGGAAGTCGCGGAAATGTAGCTTGTGACGTCCCCCCCGTAAGCGTGAGCGGAGTGGGCTGGCCCAGCGTACGCCAGGCCAGCGTAGGGGTGTGAATAAAAGGCACGCAACTCTGGGCGTGGCCCTCTTCCGGAATGCCCAACGTCTCTGCCAGGGCGGCGCCTCTCACCCTGCCATGAGGCCGACGCCGTGAGCGGTGTTGCCAGCGATCCTGTGCACCTTCTGCACCCCGGGACGCTGGTCCCCGAACCAGTCCTGCCCGCCCCTGCGCACCATGGCCTCACTGCCCACCTTCCCACACCGGCGTGTGTCGAAGAGGGCCCACCACGTGCCGGTGCAATCTCCAAGCCCGAGGCCTGCGACCTTGGCATGCCTCCTCAGACCATCATGGCCTCCACAACACAGGCCCGCAGTAATCCTTTCTCGTTGATGTACTCCACCGGCATGCACAGCGGACAAGTAGGTCACACATTTGGAACAGAGACTTTATTACACCATGGCAGAGCACATAAATCATGGCTGAGTGTATGTCACTATACACCCTTGGATGTGGTGCCAACAGGCCTTAGTGTTACATCACAGCCGCAAGATTCTGTGGGCCCACGCGGACTACTGCTCTTGGCCTACGCTGTGCTCGAGTAGGTCACAGAATTGGAACTGAACATCGATTATTCAAAGGCAGAGTACGAATCATTGCACGCAAGGAGAGGCATAAGAGGATGACACGTTGCATTTGGGAGGAAAAAAGGATCATCATTACGGAGGTGATCGAACACTACCGACAACTGCCCTGATGTCACTAACTCTGTGCATCGCGAGCCTACGACACATGGCTGTGGCCCACTGCTGACCGCTGCCTCCGGCCTACACTGCGGTCCAGTAGGTCACAGAGTCTTGATTCGTCAATGCAGGAGTTCATATCAGTGTACCGGCATCATCGCAGACTGCATCCCCTCTCAGCCCCGGTGCCACTAAGTCTGTTCCCCGACATTCATGGACACTCTCTGGTCGTACATTGGTGGCGTCTGAGTCTATGGACTAGGGGGTAGTTTTCATCCTCATGCAGCTGATACCGAATTGGTGGTGGCAACGAGGCAGTCGCTTTCCAATCCTCCATTTGCTGCTTCCGGATAGTTTCTGCCCTCTGCATCATGCCCTGGAGGACACCTTCCACGGTCCCCCGCAACCCTCCGCCACATTCACCTTCGACATCGACGAGGACCCGCTCAGTCTGCGTGGCCCTACCTCGGTGGACCGCAAGTCACAGTCCCGTGGCGGTGTGCCTGTGCCTGCCGCTGTGCATCCGGGGCCACTAACTCTGTGCAGCTCAAGTCAGGGACCCTGTCTGAATGAATATTGGATGACCTCTGTGACGGTGGTCTTGGGGTCATCGACGCCATGTGCATGTGGCCCTGCGCTGTCCGCTGCCTCCGGCCTCAACTGCGGACCACCAGGGCTCACACATCAGATCGAGTCCTGACCGGCCCGGACGTCGCATTACCGCAGGAGGCACACACCACCATCGCCAGGGCCAACTCCAACCACCATCTACCAGAGTCGAAACAGTGGTACTGGCAGACTAACGGAGTTGCTCAGACCTGTCGTGGATGCCATCATCTGCCTGATCCCCTGCTCAGCACTCCAGGTGCCACTGACTCAGTGCATCGCAACCCATGGACCATTACTGATTGAGTTTTGTGCTGAGGAGAGGTTGCGCAGCAATGTCACCTCAGGCAGTGTGGGAGACCTGGGACGTTGATGAGGAAGTTGATACAGGTCTAACACACCCCACTGCAGCTGCATCAGGAATATCCCGAATGGACACAATCCTAGTCATTTTCATCACCTGAGCGCGCTCAGCTCTAGTGCCCCAACCTCAGTGCACTGCAACACACGGACACTTCTGTTTGTATGTTGGGTGACCTCTGTACTTGCTCCGGCTCCCTCCATGTTGCTCAGCAGTTGACTCTGTTATGCAGGTGATTTCTGTTTCCATTGCACTGGTGTCCACTGTTCAAGTTGTTGCCAGCACCAAGCACTCCGTGCGGGCTGGCTTATGCTCACCCCACACACATCCAGCACAGGCGTCACTGTACATGTGGTCCTGTCAATAAAGGGGCCGGGCGCACGTGCCCGTAGCCAGTTCAACATAATATCTGCGTGTGTCTCTATGGCAGTGTGGGTCTCCTTTGTGGGGTGTAGGTGGTCCCTGAAGGGTAATTGACACCCATGTATGTGATCTAGTTCGCCTTCCATGGGTTCAGACCACACCCGCACCTGTTCGGCCACCTCCTTTTGGCGTTCTGACACCTGGCATTGGGGTGCCATGTGTGGGTCGATGAAGTGTTCTGGGCCAGCCGTGCTTGCGGGTGCTTCATGCTGTGTGGTCTGTTGCAGGGGCTGGGTTCTCCTCTAAGTAGCTTGTCTGCCCTGGTCCTGGTGGTGGGTTGCGTGGGATGTCCATGGGCTGTTGTAGGGCGTCGGTGTCGAAGGTGTGGTGGTCGTCTCCGGCATCACTGATGGGTTGTCTGGTCTGACCTGCTGGAGGTCCTGTTTGTCCCTCTGCAATGTGAAGGGGAGATGCATGTTGACATTGTGTTGACATTTATGTTGGCGCATTGTTCTTGTAGACATGCAGACTGTGTGACAATGTACATTGTGACTGGGCGGTGCTGGCAATTTGAGGGGGGACAGTGGACATTTGGACTACATGACTGATGTGAGGTTGTACCCGTACATATGCATCTCACAGTTCCCTGCTCTGTCAAATGTGATTGGCCTGTTTCTGCGCATGGGTGGACCCAGTTGTGTCTGTCGGTGTTGCACTTTGTGCCACATTGTCATGGGATGTGCTGTGATTGCCATGTGTGTGTGCTGCAGTGTGCCACGGGGATGGGGGACATGACCCTGGGTAATTGTGGGTGTGCAGTGTGCTACACATCGCATGTGTGCCATTGTGCCCATCTCCCCCGTCCCCCAGTACCTGTTTGTTACTCACCCTGTTGTTGTTGTGTCAGGTCCTCTCGAGCTGTGTCCGTACTCCCACCTCCTTGCACCGTCTCCACACTGATGACTGGCCTCCATTTCCTCCAGCTCCTCCTGTGGCGCAGGACTCCCACCTCCTGTCGCCGTTGCTGCCTTCCTGTTGGCAGCGGCTTTGGGCCTGGTTTAGGTTTTCACGTCATGCCAGCGCCTCTTGGCCTCCTCCATTGGCCTCCTCGACACTCCGGCTGCATTCAAGGTAGTCTGAATGTGGGTCAGTTGCTGGTAGTGTTCTGTCACATCCGTGACGCTGGTCTTGTTTTCCTACGGACTGCACCCCGTCTTCCTCTCCCTCTTCTCCTTGGCCTTCCCCGACCCCGTTGGTCCTTGCTGGTGGTCTGTGGGGCTTGTGGGGTTCGCGTTGGCCTCTGCGCTGGGTCAGGGTGCATCCATGTTCCTACGCACTTTGGATTGTTTCTGGTGTGTTGTTTTTGTCGCTTCTATGGTGCATTTTCCCGCCAGACGCGTGGGATTTGCAGGCCTGCCGCTGGTTTTCGCTGCTTTTTGTATCGCGATTGGCCTCATTGCAGCTTCTTTTGCGTTCGTGTTTCGCATTTTTGCGGCGTGGCGTTGATTTTAACGCGGTCAGTTGACGCGTTATCTGGAGACTATCGCATGGTACCGCCGTGTTGTGAATACTTGGTTAATACGGCGTAAATTTCCCGCGATAGACTGCGATGTTGAAGGTTGCGTTAAGTAACTTTTGCGATGGTTATCACACGTTCTTCAGAATATGCCCCATAGTGTGATAATTAAACATTATCTTCCCACAAAAGACATTCCCACATTCATAATTCCGCATTTAAAAGGGTCTATTTTTAAAAAAGTTTCTTAAGGCTTACAGCACTGTTTGTCTGATAGGGGCATGAAAACTTTTACCAAAAGAACCACTTGAAAAAAAAAATTGGTTAGAGCACATGATTCTAGAGTTTCATTTTTTGCGATGTTCGTGTCTTTTGCGTTATAGAGCTAATTTGCTTTACAATATAATGTATGGAGAACTCTCTGCACAGTTAAATCTATAGTCCCTAGGGCTGCTCAGGTTCTGGCTTTAAATCTATATAATTAAATAACATAACATGCTTGAGCACATGCTCCGACATTCTCCTAGCAAACACATTACTCAAACTGAGCAACCGGCCCAACTTCATGTATGCTGCGAAGTGTTACACAACCTTCACAAACATGGTGAACAGTCTCAGACGTAGAAAAAAAAACTTTTTGCATTTGTTTTTATTTTCGACTTTCTTTTTTTGTGTCGTAATGTCTTTATTTTTAATTGGACCTCTTTTTTTCTTTATTAAAATTGTGTAGAATCACTCTCTGACCCTCTCCTCTTGTTTAATTTAAAAATATATATATATGTTTCTGGAATGGTGCATGCGCCTAGGAACTAACCAGTCAAAATGTTTTTATTTTTTTACTTTTTTGCCTTCCTCCAAGCATAGCTATTTTGTTTTCAAAAACACATGGATTAATGATTTAATTTTTTTAACTGATTGAGAATTTCTTTCTGAGATACTAGGGTGAGCCGCATATTTGGAAACTGTAAATAAGGTATCGCTTGGCATCTATCACAAGGGGTGACAAACCTTAAAAATGTGCATCAGGGTCTGATGGATAGCGGAATAATACCCATGGACATTGACGCGCTACTGAAGGTGACTGGGTCCACTCGCCGCACCATACTAGTCATGCCAAGTTATGGTACTCACTCAAGAGAAGTCTCAGTGGCTACTTGTGCTGCATTACTAGTTGATGAATGGACGCTCAGCCTCCAGAGTGCTAAGGAGACTGCTGTGATGATCTCGAGAATGCGTTAGTTTATTCAAGATTGGAACACGGGTACCATAAGGAATGCCTTGACTGCGACCAAGGCGAATGCACAGATTGAGAGGGCCAGAAATAGCGAATGAAAGGATGAATATACGCACTATAAAACATAATTACAATCCTTGATGGACAGAAAATAAACTGAACTGGAAAAATGTCCATAAACATATTTATGTACTTGATAAACTTTCATTAATGTTGATTGGGACATTCACAGACCTTCCATGGAAGGACAGATATTGTGCATGCCATCAAAATAATATTAATTGATAGGGCATGTAGAACACATAGGGGGATATTCTCAAGAACGTGTGATAATTATCGCAAAATTAGCTTAACGCAACTTTGCACATCGCAGTCTATCGCGGGAAAATAACACCGTGTTAACGTTGTATTCTCAACCCGGCGGCACCATGCGATAGTCCCACGACAACGCGCCAAATGACCGCGTTAAAATTAACGCGACGCCGAAAAAATGCGAAACACGAACGCGAAAAAAGTTGCGATGTGGCGAACCGCGATAAAAAAATCTGCGATAACCAGCAACAGGCCTGCAATTCCCACGCGTCATGCGGGAAAATGCACTATAAAAGCACTGAAAAACACAAACAAAATAATTGAAACTGCGTAGCACCATGGAGGAAGCCGGAGCAAGTACAGAGGACGACCAGAACCCCACAAGCCCCCAGGAGGACCAGCCTGGGACCTCGGGGTCACGGAAGGGCAAGGAGAAGAAGACGAGGAAGACGAGGTTCAGTCCGCAGGAAAACAGGATCATCATCACGGAGGTGATAGAACACCACCAACAACTGTTCGTCACCTCCAACGTGTCATTGGCAAATAAAAAGGCAATATGGCAGTCCATCCTGGACAAGGTGAATGCAGTCGGAGTGAGGAGGAGGACAATTGGAGAGGTCAAGAGGCGCTGGAATGATGCGAAGCGCAAAACAAAGAAGAAACTCACTGACAACCATCAGGCAGCAATGCAGACTGGAGGTGGCAGTCCAGCGGAACACCAGGAGCTGGATGAGATGGAGGAAATGGTGGCCACAGTAATCAGTGGGGAGACAGTGGCAGGGAGACAGTGGCAGGAGTTGGGGGTCCGGACACTGCTCGACATGACCTGACACAACAGCACCAGGGTGAGTACCGAACAGGGACTGGGGGGACGGGGGGAGATGGGCACAATGGCACACATGCACAATTAAGTACAGCACATCTGCACACCCACAATGACTCTGGATCATGTCCCTGATCCCCTTGGCACACTGCAGCACACATACAAACAGCAAGTAGGCCCTCGTCCACTATGGGCACAAAGGGGTCCATCCCCACACAGCACCAATCTCACAACCAACCCATGCACACGTGTCAAAACCAGTAAAGCTGCGTGTCTGTGAGCCACACTGACAATGCAAGTGACACTGCATGACGAACAGCATGGCTGCAGTCCAATTATCATGACATGGTGCACGCCACAACACTGGGGTGGCTGAGTGTGGAACACATCCATAAAGGAGCAGGTCACACTCTGACACATCCACGTGCACAAACAACCCCTGACGCCAACAACACATCTGCGGATAAACCATGCCCAAGAGCTCAAAATCCGAACTGGAGCCAAAATTAGCCAAGTCTGCAACATCTCAGCACTGTAGAAGCACAGAAGTCAAAGGCACACCGCCTCAAAGGGATAAGGGGCAGCAAAATCACAGCTGCAGGGGCGACTCTCCCACAATGCAGCACACACACATAGCAATAACAGCACATCATCATTGACGACAATGTGGTACAAAGTGCAACACTCTCACTACAGAACAGAGGACACAACTGGTTCCGCTTGTGCGTAGGAACTGGCCAATCACATCTGGCATAGCAGGAAACTGTGAGATGATAATGTACGTGTACAACCTCACATCCATGATGTAGTTCAAATGTCCACTGTCCCGCATCAAATAGTCAATTCCTCCCAAACAGTCACAATGTACATTGTCATGCAGTCTGTATGTAAACTTGAACAATGCGCCAACATACATGTCAACACAATGTTAAAATGCATCTCCCCTTCACATTGCATAGGGACAATCAACACCTCCTGCAGAGCAGACCAGACAACTCATCAGTGATGATGAAGAGGACCTCCACACCTTCGACACCGACGCCCTACAACAGCTCATGGACAGCTACGGCAACCCACCTCCAGGAGCAGGGCAGCCCAGCTGCATCGAGGAGACCCCACCCCCTGCACAGACCACACAGCAGGAAGCACCCACCACCACAGCTGGCTCCCAGCACCTCACCGAAGAACACATCGCATTCCAAGGCCATGTGTTAGACTGCCAGAAGGAGGTGGCTGAACAGGTGCGGGTGGGGTTCGACCTCATGGCAGCCAAACTAGATGACATACGTGGGTGTCTAAGTCCCATCAGGGACCACTTACACTCCCTAACGGACACCCACAGTTCACTCCATGATGTCCAACAATACATGCCTGACATCGCTGGAGTCATGACTCTGAGAGGAGAACAACTGTCTAGTCAGAGTGGCCTCAGCGATGTCAGCCGAGAGTTGGCACAGATGCTGAGGATAATGGAGAACATGGCACGGATGCATGCAGAAAGAATGGCTGCCACGGATGCACACCAGCGAAAAGTTGTTGGGATCTTCCATACCCTGCAGATCCTCATCATCGCATTGCTGCCACTAAGGCAGTCGCTGATGAATGCTGCTGGTACTTCTACACACACATCTCCGGCCCCTGATGTGTCAGTGGCGCACGGTGCTGCAGACCAAACATCAGCACCCACATGTCAGACAGATGACATAGAGGATGAAGATGCGGGTGATACCACCTTTGTAGTAAGAAGGAGCCAGTAGCATTCTTCTCCGCCATAAGCCCTGTTTCAGCTTGGGTCTGCCCTCTGCATCATGCCCTGTAACAACACCTCCCACTGTCCCCCAAAACACTCTGCGACACTCACCTTGGACCTCGACATGGATTGCCATATTTTGTTTGCTTACCAATGACACAGCAATCAGACTGCGGACTGTACTCTTCCTCTTCCGATGTACTTGTCAATCCCTAAATGACTCTGGCTGGCCCTCCACTGGGCTACAATGTAATGTGGGGTTGGCATGGCCATGTACTGCTCCAGCTCCGACACTCCACCGAATGTGAATAAATCATTCAAATTCACACAGATGTGTCATGTCCATAATCGATCAAGTATGAAAGTATGGATGAATGTAAGGACATTGATTGCCCAAAAAGGTACACCCTGGGAAATGAAAGCAATGCGCATGTTTGACCGTGACACACATCGGAAGTGAGATGACTGGGAATGTGTGCACTAGCTGTGGCCTCATTGCTCTGAAACAACAATCGCGCAATTTCTCAACTTTGCCCCACGCAATGTTAGAAATAGGGCTGGGTATGAAATGTCAAAGTCGTTGGCAGGCCTAAAGTAGTGTCCACCATCACATTTGACAACAGAACATCTCTTTGCATACCTACTCACACTCAACTGGGTGGACACAGCCTGTAGTGATGGATCACATTGATCCACATGGCAAGAATATGGACACCATACTCACATTGCTGAAGACACGTAAGAGCACAGGTCTATCAGCAACTATCCCAACCACTATGTCTGGCTCACAGAGGTGGAGCTGGCAATAGGGACTCACCCCTGAGTGAAATGCGTCAGTCAGTCCCTCCCTGTGTACGGACAATGCTCATTGAGGCACACGATTTTTCATTCTAATCAACACTCATCACAGTTGAACACTAGTGGAGTTGCGTAGACTTTATTAGCATGTGCGTGTCAGTTCGGGCAAGACAAGGGCCACAACATGCAGACCAATGCATCAGACACTAACAGGCAGCATTCAGTCAAGGTACAGTTCCACGTGACAGGCGTTGTGCATGCGTCCGGGATGTTCTGCCATTGCGTTGTTGGCTGTCGTAGAACCGGCACTCTTCTGACCTGCGGCAGTTATGTGGATGATATGCCACAGCTCGGAGCAATGAGTCACCTGTGTGTGCAACGTTTGGACGTATGGGTTGTTGTGTACGTAAGTGTCAAGGGCATTCCATGCAAGAGTACCTCGAGCAAGAACTTCTGTGTGTGGGGTGTGGATACATTGGTCTTTCATTAGCGCTGTGCGTGGTGTGGGAGTCGTCATCATCTGCTATGGTATCTCTCTCAGGGGGTGCCTGCCGCATGCAAGACCAAGGTCGGAGGTGCAGATGTCCTTCCACCTTATGTATTGAGACAAAGGAGCTTTCATCCCTAATGTTAGTCTGACTACTGCTTGCATTCTGGGAATGTGATGTGGCTTTCGTGCTGCAATTGAGGCTAGGCCTTAGGCTTATGGTGCACCAATAGCGATACACACACAACAGTTGGCATGCATGAGCCAAGAGCCCGAGCGGCCTTGCGCTCCTTGTACAATCCCTTCGTGCGTGGCCGCCCTCCGGGTGCATGCAACATTGCAACATTGTCGATTGCGGGCCATGTGGTGCAGACACTGCAACAGAGACACACGCATCAGTTAGTTTCCTGTCCAGCCCAGAAATGAACCACGCCCAGGACCCAGGGATAATTATTCACACCCCTACGCTGGCCTGGCGTACGCCGACCCAGCCCACTCAGCTTAGGTATAAAGGGGGGGACGACGACGCTACGTGTCCCAGTTCTTCCCCACTGCCGGAGGTGACATGGCTGCATCCGCCTGGCATATCACAAGACTTAATCATAAAGGGTCCATGACTTGCCTTGCACAGAGTTGGTGGCACCGGATACACTGCGGCCGGCACGGGTCTACCGCCACGGGACGGTGACTTTCGGTGCACTGAGGTAGGGGCACCTTAAGTGCTGAAAGGGTGTGCAGCCTGCGATGATGCGCCGTCCTGGCGGTCCGGACTGGTAAGGATTTGTGTGAGCCCTGCTGGACCGCAGTGTAGGCCTGAGCCAGCGGGCAGCGCGGGCCTACCGCCACGTGGCGTTGCCTCGCGGTTCACAGAGTTAGTGGCACCTATAGAGCTGAGCGGGTGTGCAGCCTGCGATGATGCCGTGTGCACTGATATGATCTCTGCCATTGCGTAATCAAGACCCAGAATCACGTGTGTGACCTGGTGGCCCGTGGGGCGGGGCTGCATGATGTGGAGGCTGCCAAGGTCGCGGGCCCCGGGCTTGGAGCTTGCACCGGCACATGGTGGGCCCTCGTGGAGACACGCTGGTGGCGGAAGGTGAGCAGTGAGGCCTGGGTGCGCAGGGGCGGGCAAACACCGCTGTGCGGCGGGAGCGGCTGGGGTGCAGCAGCCTGTGTGCGCAGGGGCGGCCAAGCGATGATGGCGTGTGCAATGATATGAACTCTGCCATTCATACATCTGGACTCTGTTTCAGATAAGGGACCTGGTGGACTGCAGTGTATACCGGCACGTGGTTGGAGACACACCGGTGGCAGCAGGTGAGCAGTGAGGCCTGGGTCCGCAGTGTCGGCACTCTCTCTCCCTCTCCCTCTCTTCCTTTCACTGTCTCTCTGTCTTCCTCTGTTACTCTCTCTCCTTCTCCCTCTCTTCCTTTCACTGTCTCTCTCTCTCTTCCTCTGTTTCTCTCTCTCTCTCCTTCTCCCTCTCTCCCCCTTTCTCTCTCTTTCTCTCTCTCTCTCTCTCTTTCACTCTCTCTCCCTTTCTTTCTCTCTCTCTTTCTCTCTCTCTCTGTCCTTTGATGAGCGCATGACACACCTTCTTATCTTGAATTTTGTCTTGCAGGCTGTGTCTTACAGATTGTCCAGAGAAGACCCGCCATGGCTCTTCCGAATAGTTGTTTTGAGTTAAATTTGAATAAAATAATTTGTTTGGAAATTCAAAGATGAATGAATGTTTCTCCTTTTTCTGACCACACATGAATGTTAATTGTTGTACTTGTGCGACATCAGGCGAATTGTTTTGTTCATGATTTCGTAAAGCTGATGTTAAATATCTTTGTCCGGGGTAGGGCCCCGGGGGGGGGGGATAATGGGGGGGTGGCGGTGGGTGTTGTGGCCCTCTTGGGGCTCCGAGCTGCATGATCAGTAGCTCCATGGCATCTGTTGTTCTTCAGGTGTGGTTCTGGTCTGGGCTTCCTTTTGTGGTGCAGGTTGTCGTCCGACTTAACACCAGGTAAGAGCAGGTGTTAAATCCCTGCTGCTAACGCGCCTTATCCCCTGTTTTGGGATCTTATCGCCGATCTGGCTGGTCGTAGAGAATATTGCGAAGTGGTGTTATCGCGGCTTTTTGCACAGGAACGCCTACTCTGCATCTCATTAACGTTAGTTGCCGGTGTCATCCGCGGCGATGTTTTTTGCGGCTGCTATTGCAGGAAAACTGGCGATATTGGCTGTTAGCACCTGCTTGTGAATAGGGCGATAGATCTATCGCCACTTTGGCTGCGATAAAGTGCCGCTAACTCGGCGATAAGTCCTTGAGAATATGCCCCATAAGGTCAAAAGGCCCATGGGAAGAATCCAAAGGACAATGATTGGATCAAAGAGCAGGAGGACAGGACTGTCCTATGGAAGGACACATAGGATGCCCAGAATAAGATTCGTATTAAACGTGCAGGTGGACATCCATCACACAGGTACATGACACAGGTATGGAAGAATGCACATGTCATATGGAAGGAGGCTAATATTCCACTGACCAATGTACATTTATTTTGTAATGGAATGAAGGTTGCATGCAGGAACATAAAGCAACAAAAGGGATGTTGTTTATCTTCTGCAAACCTGGCTCGTGAGCTTCACTTCGATGTATTTGTCCTCTTCTTGTTTCTCCACTGCTACACATGGACATCATGTAGGGGTCGCCAGGGCTCGCAGCTGCGACCCTCAGCTTGCCCCTTGCGACCTCTGGCACTGCCTTTGTGACCCCTGACCTCAGAGCGGACAAAATCAGTTCCAGGAACACAGGGACAGCTCCTCATTATAGACTTCGGTTGGAGCTCTACTTGCTTTGTTTTCTCTCCATTTTTTATTACACTAATAGCGAATAATGAAACATTATTCACTATTAGTATAATAAAAAATGGAGTACAATTGCTGGAGTATGATATTCCCTGGCAGTTGAAGTAAGTAAAAAAATGCTTTGCAATGTATGTTGTGCTCGAGCTTTCAGGTGAGTGTGAGTTTACGTAAGAGAGTGTGTGTAAGTGTGAATATGTGTGCATGTGTAAGCATGTGTGTGTGTGAATGAAATTGAAGGTCAAAGGCCGTGTGATGTTACTTCTGCTACCCCAGGCATTTTGGTGAAATGACGTTGATGCTGCCACACAGGGTAAGGGCCCTACCACCAGTAGCAACTTACCCGGGCTGGCATTCAGGGTTGAAGGTGGAGTCTCGTGAGGAATATTCTCCATTACATTGAGAATGTAGGTTATGCAGCATCTTCTCATGGTGACGAGCTGAACTATTCCGAATCCATAGAGGGACAGGGAAAAACTCTGCAAGTGTGATCATTCAATCACACATGCATACTTGGTGTGGGAGAGTGGGCGCAAAGAATCGCTCTAACAGAACTGGTGGCAGAAATTGCCACTGTTAACTTTCCAGCCGAGTGGAATGGTGGTTTTACTGGCATATGATTGGCATCCATGTCATGTGATGCTTATACATAGACAGGCAAGGTTACAATGCATGAAGTACATGCAGCGAGTGCCATGCTGGTGTTTGGGTATCACACATGTATGTACTGTAATGATAAGCTGCCATTGCAGGATAAAATGCCAGCTTATGTTTTACGAGATTGGGTTTGTTTCTCTCAAATGAAAAGTTTAAAATTGAGCAAAATGTGTTCATTTCCACGAACTGACAAGCTAATCTTTGGGAATAAAATGATTGCACTTTAAATTAATTTGGAAAGCTGATGTTTGGC
Source organism: Calotriton arnoldi (assembly GCA_963921515.1). Classification (NCBI taxonomy): domain Eukaryota; kingdom Metazoa; phylum Chordata; class Amphibia; order Caudata; family Salamandridae; genus Calotriton; species Calotriton arnoldi. Next base: position 1,627,779 of record CAWUFW010002974.1, read on the forward strand.
AACACTATTTGCTACGTTTGTTGATTTGGTGTCAGAGTGCACCTGTTGTTATTTTACAACCCATGTAGAGGCATTTCATTATCTTTCATTGATTACATGTATTAAGACATTTTCACTAGTGCTGTCTTAGACCTGACCCTGCAGGATTGGTGCAGCCAGCCTGCTTCCTAAAACTGTAACCTCTCTGTAACCTGTCAATATCATTACTTTAAAAAATGCGGAAAAAATCAAGCTCGGCTGTTTATAGCCTCAATATATGACACTGGTATAGTTTTTATTTTTTACCCTGCCTTTTCAAAAAGATTTTCACTAGTATCTTATAATTGAGAAGCTGCTTGTAAGAGTCTGGAATTAAAAATTAATTCAATTGAAATGTAGAAGAGACGAATGATGATATGAAAATGATAAACAGTTTTCATACCCAGAGGTTCCGAACTGCCTCCATTACCTATGACATTTTAGACATTTTTAGGGAAGTTGTGTTAATTTATACATGATTTTGTCACCATATTCTCAAAATGCTTTTGTGGGTGGTGACCTTCAATACCCCTAGGCAGGGACAACAGTGTCTGGAAATCCATGAAAGTATTAAATTATTTTATGAGTTCCCCTTCAGAATTTAAGACCTTTTGTCACATGCATGTGAATACTATGCTATAAATTTACTTTTTGGTCCCATTTTTAAAAACAAATGTGTCCTTTGGAACCTCATGCTCTCCCTTTTGAGGAAGTTAGGCTGATTGGTATAACCCGCATTCTTGTTGCAATTCGAACCAGGTATCTCTGCACCAAAGTTTTCAAATATCACTGGCTGTTACCGCCTGCCACCCATTTCTCTATCCTCTTTGTACAAAACCTCCTACAGATCTGGATGGGAGGGGGTGGACAATCCATGATCAGAGACAGTAATGAGATGGTTTAAAAGCTCCATGTAAGACATGACCTGGAGCGAAGACACGCTGTTCTCGATGAAAGTATTTTTCTATAATTGGTTATTCCCTGTCCTGATATAACAGTAACATACGCCGCGAGATGTCCAGCCTCTGTTAATACACTAAAGAGTACGGGAATCTAAGAATGATGAAAAAGGCTTTGAAATTGAGACATTACAGGTCTGGCGGGAGCAAATTACTGTATCACCGGTGCCTGTAAGGGAATTCAATTGGTAAGTCCTATTGATCATGGTTCAAGAGACATTCACACATCAAAGTGGAAACCCTGGGATCCAGGTTCGATATCAGAAAGCAGCTTCTAAGCATAGAACCGTAGAGGACCTCCAGAGGGATTTCAGAGTCCAGCACGAAAGAACTTCAGACATAACCCGGACAAAGCAAGTGCAAATGTAGTGCAGGGAAGGGCGCGTGGCCGAGGAAGGTTGGCCAAAATTATCTGGGAGGGACCATCCAAGGCAGCATTCATGGTGACACTCCTGGGATATGATCCCAGTTAATTAAGATACTTAATAGTATAGTCTTGCTTGCTGATGGGAGATTTGTAAACATGGAAATTCTGAATTCCACGGTAGACAATGACCATTACCCGAGCTGCTAATTTCTAGGGTGTCTTTTCTTCACAAACAATACAGAATTTGCAGGCTGGCTCAGTAGCATGGCTATTAATACTGCCACAGGCACTGGGGCTGTAGTAGGTTATGGGTCTTACTGAATCCCGATTTTATTGCATTTTACTACCCAGTCAGGAAATGGAAGGGCAATTTTCTTAGCTTGCGTTAGGACTCCTTGTACCCTTTACGCAAGGTGTGTGCAAAACAAATTTGACTTAGTGCCTGATAATTGGCCTTCACATAGTCCCCCTTGTTCCGTTCACCAGTTCTGTGAGTGTTGATTGTTACTAAAAGTGAAGCACAAGTTACTAACTTGTGTAACGATATATCTGACGCCTGGGGATATTCTAAGGTAAGGAATCTGTCACTAACGTGTCTCTTTCAGATTATGCCTTTTTATCGTGAGTACTGGTATGTCTTTTAATAGAAAATATGATTTAATTTGCGGCAATCTCTTGTATATTCTTGTAAATAGATTGATGTCTAATACACAAATGCATAACGATTTCACTCATGCCCTTAAGAGCCCTCTGTGTCTTTATCAATAATGTGATCTTCTTTTTGATTAACATTTGCCAATGTAAAACATCATATGCTGAGTAGATTCCTCACAAACAGCACCTGTTTCGCGCAAATACACTACATGACGCGCATATAGTTTGGTATTCTGTATTTATTCATTGCAACGTTAATGAAATGTGATGAAAACTATTACGGTATAGTTAAACTTTTGAAGCGACACGAAGTGCTAACTGATCATACATATTCTTGACACAAGTGAGGCATTTTAGTAGGAAGAGACGTTCGATTACAAAATGGAACCTTTTACACCGTCCCTGGACACAATTCCACTAGTACTTTAGAGCAGAACCCTTGCCACGAAGTGTTCTGACTAAGCACGTAGGAATTCACATTCCTAACATGCCAGCCGTCAACGAGGACGCTAGATACGCGGCAACTCCTTTAAATAAGTTCAGTTCAAAGCGATCCTCCACAAGGAGAGGACGCATTGACGGCGATGCAGACTGCGAGCCGATCTAAGGTTTTTTTAGAACAGAATATACCTGGCATTATCCAGCAACCCTCTTTTTGTGTAGAAGTGAATCATTCACTTAAATAATGCCCACGTGAACAAACATTACCGGGACTCGTGTGTGTCTTTATTTATTGCATGTTTGGAACAGAAACGCCCGCATTGAGTTTATTTATTGCGATTTTATTTAGCGCGAACATTACCCGAAGGTGTCAGAGCGCTTTACAAAAGAACCAGTTGCGTTACATAAGGACTTTGAATTACATGAGCTACATAGGAGATACAAATGGAAAAAAATTGCAAATGTACAAGTTATAAAGTCACTCAAGGAAGAGATACAAGCCGATAAACTCTAAGATCACATAGGAATGGTAGAAGTACAAAGGTCAACTACATATACTAGTGGTTAGAGTTATATATATATACACAAGTTGCAAATTCACACAGGGTTACATTTAACAGTGATTATGCTTAGACAATTATATAATACATATTTACAGAGCAGGAAATTCTAGCCATCGTTCAGCCAGGTGTTCAGGAGGTGTTGCACTCAAGGGTGGTGGTCTTTACAAGTCAGGTCTCCCGCCTGGTTCAAGCACCCGCAGTGAGGCCCCAGCAGGCCCAGCGCGGCAAAACTGCGTATAGACATTGAAAGCTTCAGGCACCATGTTTAAATCAGGCAGACTAAGGGGCCGATTCTGATGGGGTTGGAAAAGCTTCCCGACCGAATCGGTTGGGAAATGGTGTCCGACCCACTCGGATCGGGAAAGTCCAACCGGCGGAGTAGGATGCATCCGGATGCTTCCAGATACGATTTGGTTGAACTCCCATTGACTTCAATGGGAACATTTGTTCCTAACCGCATCAGAATTGGGCCCTCGGTCGGGAAGACACGTTCCCGATCCGATTTGGAAGGAGCAAATGCCGTTAGGAGGCCTTCCTAACCGCATCAGAATCAGGCCCTCGGTCGGGAAGCTTTTCCAACCCGCATCAGAATCGGGCCCTAAGAGTCAAAAGGAGGACAGTTCGTTGAAATGTAGCTTGTGTCCGTTCACCCCTTGGGAGAGGATTGGTCTGCCCTTACTGTCCCTTCTGGACCCCAGTCTTGTGATAGCTCCTTCCCTCCTGCACATTATTTACCTCGCACGCCGACTCTGGCACTCGCGGAGGTATTGATGCCTGTATTTGTCCCTGCTGCCGCCATTTTGAAGTTACTGACGATACCTCAGCCAATCGGAGGTCAGTACCTCTTTTAGTTTTCTTTTTCTTCTAAGGGGCAAATATCTACCATTCTATTTTAACACGGCGTTCCTTTTTCAGATAACTCACGAAACTCGGGGTTTATCTTTTAACCAAACGGACATACTGAGACAGTGGGAAGCGGACTACCCCTGCCTTTACATTATTCCATGATGGCACTGAGCGCATGATGCCAGAGGTCAGTGGAACTAATCCATTAATAGTTTATAATTTAATTAACCACATGCATTTTCATTCAATCACATGCATTTTAGCTGACTAGGGTTTATGCATTTATTTAGATAACTAGAGAGCACGTCTTGCCCATCCAGTGTTGATTGCCATCGCCCTTGAGTTACTTAGGAGCTCCATGAGGAATCTAGTCAAGTGTATACATATTGGATTCCTTTGGAACCATACCGACAAGGTGAGCATAACTGATAGGTCTCACCATATCCTTATTTGAATAGTCTAAACACATGAGATTTAAACAGAACACATCTCTTCTTTTCATGCAGGCTACACACAATCTATCCTGTTTTGTCCTGAAGAAGACCCGCGTTTGATGCTTATATGTAGCACAGATTTACAGGGGTCGAAACGTCGACGCATAATTAGAAGCATCACATTCCATTTTGACCATTATAAATTGATCAGGAATAATTTCTAGGTCATTGTGAGGATAAATATATGTTTTCACCCGTGCGTGAATGTTTATGTCATTTATGTATGTATCCAATGCATTTGTTATGATTTATGTATACTATACACTTTATTTCACCTTGTCTCACTTGTTTGCACCAGGTAAAAATGTGTGTATGAGCTGTTCTTTTGAGATGATACAAAAATCTTTTTGCTTAAAATAAATTGCAGAATAACACAATTAGTTTGTGCTATTTACTTTGAATATGTGTTTAGACTGTTTTGTATAACATTTATTGATATCCTAACGGTGAAAGGGATAAAAAAACTTTTAAGTTGTTTAGCTTTGAAAAGTGTGTTGTGGCAGAACCACTGTTCGTTTCATGTAATTGCCCCCAGGTTCTGCACTATACTGGGTATCCCCATTTATTAATACTGACTTTCATGAGCAGATGCTGGTCTGCGAGGGTATTTCTCTCAAATTGAATATTTTTGATGTGCAATGTCTGACACATTATCATATAGCGAAGAATATATTGCTAGATTGATACAAAGACAGGATGATACATCCTTCTTAGGAGTAGCTGCCACATCCTTTGACACCTCACTAAACGACAAACTAAGCAAATTAGAGAAATTGGAAAAAAAACTGATTAGGACTAGATTACACGGCTATTTATTGACCAAATACCTACAGGCTTACATTATCCCTGTTGGATTACAAGTAAAAAACGAGCCGGCCATCTTTATTGATCTTCCTAAATTCCGTGAAAACTTCAGTTTTGTTGCCAATAACTGCTCCAGGCACTGGATGGTGCTTGGAGTAGAGACGGCATTGGAATATATTAAAAAATTGACTAAAGAAATAGAAGAACTAAGGAAAGAGATCATAGACGATAGGGCACTTACCAATTCAAAGGAAGCTCTAGAGAGATTAGCCAAGACCATTGGAGAATTCAACACGGTGACATTAAATAGAAAGTTAGACAAACTTGCCAAAGATATATGAACCTACGATAAGAAAATTACATATCCCTATATATCTGACGAATAGTACGAACAAGACAATCAGGGTCAATTTGTAAATAGAGGAAGACAAGGAGGTCGTAAATACAAAACCTTCTCCGAGTCATCCTACTCCAGTGGCCCTGACAGTGATTACGAACACACTGGTTCCAACCCAAACAGGCAACAACCCCAACCGGGTCCAAGCTATCAGGGGCCTAACTATTCTGAGGGAACATCAGGTCCTTTTTTAGGGGACAACAGATGGACCACACACAGAAGGGGAGGACCACCACAGGGTTGGTCGGAGGACAGAGGTCAGAACAGGGGGTGGAACAGCAGAGGCAGGAACAGAAACAGGAGAGGTGTGAAGTTTTACCCCCAGACACATGGAGAGATACAAACAAGAAGGCAAACCTACCGATGGTAGATAATCAGGAGCCTTCCATTGTTTCAACCTCAGAGAACTTGGGTCAGAATCCACTAAGAGACTATGCCATAAGAATAGAGACAGTGAGCCCTACTCCACAACCGGACGTTCGAGATAATGACCAGGCAGGAAGAGGTGAAACTGCCAATTTACCCATATCAGTTGAACTACAAGATACTGATCAGGTTGTGAGAACAGAAACAGCGAATTCCCTTTCATTAAGTGAAACCCATGACAGAAATATATCATGTACTAACCCAGTGATCAATCTTTCAGACTACAATCTATCCACCACTGAATTGTCGGTCTTAACCAAAGGTTTAAGCTATGTACCCACGGCCCCCCCAATAGCTTCAACACTAAAATAGAGCTGCATCGCTTCTTCAGAAAGATAAGACTAAGGCACTTCTTTCACAAAAATCCGAATCCGACTTATGCAAGCAAATGTCCCGCAACACCACTACGTACACCCTCAACCTTTTCGCCACCCACGCATATGATGTCCAGCAAAATTCTTGCGTTTGAGCAAGTGGTAATGTGTGATGTACTGAAATTGTACGACAAAAAGAAATATATCAAACACAACATCAGTAAAGAAGAGAGGTTGAGCTTAGAAACCCTTAGACAGAATCAGGAAGTAGTAATCAAGCCAGCGGACAAGGGTAGCTCCATTGTCATCCAAAATAGAGAAAACTATGTTAAGGAAATACAGACTCAGTTACAAGTAGCTGAAAACTACAGAAGAATATCTGGTGACCCAACCAAAGAAGTTGCGAAGCTCATACACCAACTAACAACGAAGGGGCTAGAGGAAGGATTCCTCAGTGAACTAGAGTTTGGATACCTCAATCAGAAAGAACCCGCATTCCCACCATCTATACACTTCCCAAAGTGCACAAAGATGGGGATAATCCCCCAGGCAGGCCAATTGTGTCCGGATGTGGCTCGGTATTGGAGCCTCTCTGTCGCTACGTTGACATCTTTTTACAACCATGGGTGCCCAAGACAAGGTCCTACATCCGCGATACAATGGAAGTTATCAACTACATAGAAGGGTTCCCCTTTGATAATGAAAAACAACTATTGGTAACTCTCGACGTGGCTTCGCTATATACTAGTATTCCACAGATAGAAGCTCTGGAAATAGCCTATGAAGTCCTAGAACGTAGGGAGAGACCTCATTGGGTCCCTACCAATTTTATCATTGGTCTACTAGAAGTAGCTATGACTAAGAATTTCTTTACATTCCAAAAGGAGTTTTATTATCAAACCAAGGGAGTAGCCATGGGGGCTGGGTTTGTCCCAGACATAGCGAATCTGTATATGGATCGCTATGAAGACAGATACATCTACAACTCCGATAACCCTTTCATAGAGAATATAACTCTATGGACGAGGTATATCGATGATGTCCTCTTGATCTGGACAGGTAATTCGATTACTTTAGAGGAATTCTGTGGTTGGATCAATGGTAAATCAAAAGATATACAACTCACAATGGCTTACAGTGAAGAAGAGATACATTTTCTAGATCTCACAATAAAGGTAGAAGAGAAGGCGCTGTACACCTCCCTATACAGAAAGCCACTGGAACGGAATACACTGTTGAACTATACCAGCAATCACCCCAGGAATCTCAGAGATAATCTGCCCTACGGACAGTTTCTGAGATTGCGCAGGAACTGTTCCCGTAGGTCAGATTTCTTTAAGGAATCAGACTCATTGTTATTGAGACTCAGTGAACGTAGTTATCCACGGAGTCTTCTGAAAAGAACAAGGAAACAAGCATGGTATTGTCATAGAGACTTACTCCTGCAAACCAATCCAAACAAAAGAACTGAAAATAACCGGATTGTATGTGTCTCCACATTCAACCATAGGAGCAATGAAATTAAGCGCATCATAAACCACAATTGGTCCCTTGTGGCAGACGAAATAGGGACTAATCACCCTCCTTTGTTTGCCTTTAAAAGAGGACGTAGCATCAGTGTTGGAAAACGAGGCAGTATCTGTGAGGCCTGCACAAATAACATGACTACATTTGTCCTTCACTGGGAACCAAACACCCAATTGTAGCGCCTGACTCTCAGAGGGTAGCGTTGCAGAGCAGTCTGAGGCTTACTCAAGGGAGGTGGTGTGGGCTAGTAATCGCCATTTGCAGGTGCGCAGAAATAACACTAAATAATTGATTGTCCAGTCTGTACTTTGCTTTATAAAAGTAAGAGTACATTTATTAAACACACACTACTCAATACCATGCACCAATTTACAAATATACATAAGCTGTTGGAATTACTTTGTGACATTGCATAACATTTCCGCCCCTCCCGCAGGGGGGGGTGGGATCTAGTACCACCACTCCCATGTATGCACATCATCTTGCCCCCAATGCAGTTAGTTGAACATCACCTGGAGCGAGGGCCCTGCGCACTGGCATCATCCCAGCGGCGACCCACCCAGTTACCTCAACATGCATTTAAAATAGGTACACCTGCCCTGGTGACACACAACCCTGACTGGGCATTTCCTACTGACCACAAAGTAGACACCTCTACATCTTAAGGGCTAGCAGTCTGGGTTCTTCACCTAAGTGCAGCAGCAAGAATACATGTTTAAGCATCACTTTAGGTTGATAGTACTCATCACATTTGTGGATCATTAGAATGCATTGCAATTACAGCCCCTAAAGGCATCACAGATGAAATCACAGGATTACGCATTTACAGCCAGACACCCTAGCAGGCATGCCTGGCAACATAACCCCACTTTGCCTATGACACCACCTTACACAGGTACTTCACATTATACATGTGATCTTCAGTCCCTCGGAAAGAAATAACTTTAGTAAATGCACTACAGGTGCAATTACACCTCTTCATCTCCAGGAGATGCCCTTCTCCAGCTAAATTGCTAGTTGAGCCCTTGAGGGGGTTATTCTTTTCAAGTCCCCATGAGACTTAGGGAGGGACTCCTTTTCTTCGTGCTGGGGGAGGCTGCGCTCTCCTGCAGCTCCCCCTGCACTCTTGCACACGTGGGGTGGTGACCCCATCCTCCTGGGGCCACCACAAGCAGAGGAAATGCCGTTTGCCCTTGCAGGCCTGTCCTGGCCTGCAAGGCATTATGGGAACTCCTGAATGTTAGAGCAGCGCCTCTCCCGCTGCTTCGGGGAGATCCGCGAAGTGGGCCTCCGGCCACGTCGGTGCGGTGCTGGCGCATGCCTTGACGTTGGAGGGCAGCCCACCCCCGGCTGCCCCCGCCGGCTCCCCGCTTGGCCAGCACCCTCGCGTGCTGCCGCGGGAGCCGGCACCACTCTTCTGGTCTGCCCGTTCCTGCGGGCAGATGCGCTGCTTCTCCCGGGTCCGACCGGACCTCTGCCTTCCTTCCGGCGGCAGTGGGGGAGTGCGGCGGCACTCCCCCCTCCTCACTCCTGACACCGGGGCCCGGAGATGGGGTCCCGGGCCCCCTCCTTCTCTTCACGGGGAGCGCGCCGGCGCTCCCCGTCTTGGCTTTTTCGGCGGGGGCCAGGGTGGGCTCCTGGCACCCGCAGGGGGAAATCTTCACGGGGAGCGTGACGGCGCTCCCCGCCTTAACTTCTCCACCAGGGGCCAGGGTGGGCTCCCGGCCCCGCCGCCTCCCGAATCTTTACGGGGAGCGCGACGGCGCTCCCCGGCTTCGGCGGGCCCCAGAGCTGGGATCCCGGGCCCCAGCATAATATCTTCACATGACATATATGTGCGCAGGGCTTTCCTTTCCCATACTTATAGCTCACATAACCAAAACTTTGAACCCTCATCAGAGCCTTGCGCTCTTCCATTTGCTCATTACTGCATAGGTAATGTGTGGCAAAACTGGACTTATCAAATGCTATAAATGCGCACCAGAATGGGATACTATGTATCCTACCGCTGCCACCAATGTTGGAAAACGAGGCAGTATCTGTGAGGCCTGCACAAATAACATGACTACATTTGTCCTTCACTGGGAACCAAACACCCAATTGTAGCGCCTGACTCTCAGAGCGCTCTCTGGCTTTGCTTCTTGCGCGGGGCAGCCCCCGGGACCTGACCCACCCCGGGGGCATATCCAAGACTGGCGGCGGAGCCCCACGAGCTTCGTCGTCGGTCTGCCATAGGTCAAAGGTCGCCTACCTTCTGGGGGGCATTTCTCAGCCCCCAGGGGACCGATCTTCGCAATCCTGGCTTCTTCCTCCTCGTGGTGCACCCCAGCCACTGGGAGCACTTTCCTTCACCCTCCTGGTCTCCAAGAGGGTGGATTCAGCAGGGAGCTGTCTTCACTGGCTCCCTGCACCAGCCTTTCGCCTGGCTCTCCTCCTGGGCCTCTCTTCTCCCTGCGCAGAGGCCCCTGCTTCTGCGCACTGGTCCTGGACTCTTCTCCTGGCGCTGTTCAGGATTCTGGAGCAGTCAGGGGGTTCCTCCTTCCAACTGCCCATTGCGCCAGGCTCCAGCACCCTCTGCCTCAGCAGACCACACCCCAGAGAGAGCTCCTCTTCCTGTGCAAACACTTTTAAGAAGTTGGGGAGGGGGCTGGCAGGAAGTCTCTGTTTGCCCTATCACACAGCGACACATCACTTCTCTGCCCCTGCTCCCTCCCTCCTTCCTGCCCAGGCCTCTGGGTTTGTTCAAAATGTCGTCGTCCAGGGTCTCCTGCCACAAGGTCTCTGAGAGCCCCTTCCCCCCAGGGCTGCCTTCACCCTGGTGCAGCTTGGTGCCTGGCACCCAGTGACAGCTGCTGATGGATTAGCCTGTAGCTCCACCCCTCTTCTCTCCTTGGAGGAAAGGTCTTCGCTCTGGGAAGAAAGGTCATTAATCCAGGCTGCTGGGGTCAGCCCCCAGCCCGGCCCTGGTTATGAGCTGACTCAGAGAAATATAACATTTCTGGATGACCCAAAAGCAGTACAAATATGACTCTGGACTCTGCAGAATACTTCTTCTCACACCCGTTACAGTGGACTTTAGTGCGTGTCTGGAATTTGTAGGCCTAAGGAAAGTGACACTAGCCCATGGGCTCCACTTCCCCATAGGGGAATAATGAAGTGAAAAACACAGTAAAACACACTGACTTTCCCTGGCATGTTTCTTTCCAGTGTATAAAGCCTATTCCATGTCACCACCCAATTCTGCATAAGTCCTGCCACACCATTCACTTTGTATCTGCTCTGGGGCTGCGCATGCCAGGAATCTCCTCTGCGCAGCCCGCACACGTGTGCACACGTATGTACACATCTGTCTGCACGTAACTAGCCTGGTGCCCCTTACCCCTGCGGCTGCGCAGCGGCCTGGTCAAGCCAGGGGGACACCAGTAAAATCCCCATGCAGTCTCTTTCATTGTGAGTTCACTGTGGGTGAGTCCCAACTTATGAGGCTCCCCCACAGTAAAAGCTCAACAATTAGGTGCTCAAAAAGCAAAAAATCCGGGAGGCCCATAGTGTCAGAACCACCTTCTAACAATCAGGGATTGTGTGGTCAGCTCATACTTGAAAGAGAGAGAAGCACCTGATACCCGGGCTTTACTAATGTTACCTCCACTACTAGGCCACTTTAAATGTGGATTTTGCAAAGCCTGTGACTTAACAGTGGAGCAGAAAGACTTCACACACAATGGCAAGCAATTTATATTACACCATCACACAGATTGCAGTACTAAAGATGTAATTTACATCATAAGTTGTCCGTGACCCAAAGTTTATGTTGGCCAAACAAAACAAAAGATCAAAGCCAGAATACTACAACACTGCTCACGTATTCGCTGTAAGGTGCAAGGCGCACCGTTAGTCGAACACTTCCTTGAGATGCAACACTCCCATGACAGCCTCAAATGGTGGGTATTGGAAAAGATCCAACACAACCCGAGGGGGGGATCCTTGACAGCCACCATGAACCTCCGAGAGTGTAAATGGATTCACCTTTTAGATTCCGTACAGGGAGGATTAAATGAATCTGAGGAGATCTCATGACAAATTTCACTATTATGTACTGGCTAATTACTTGTGCATGCACTGTGACCAATGTCTATTTTTGTCCCCAATTTGGATATGACAATTTAAGTTTCTGGTATGTCCTTTATTAGAAAATATGATTTATTTTCTTGCAATTTCTTGTACATTCTTGTGAATAATATACACATGCTTAACGCTTTCATTCGTATCCTTCTTCCCTCATTTTGGATACGATAATTCAAGTGTCTGGTATGTCTTTTAATAGAAAATATGATTTAATTTGCGGTAATCTCTTGTATATTCTTGTAAATAGATTGATGTTTAATACACACATGCATAACGCTTTCACTTATGCCCTTAAGAGCCCTCTGTGTCTTTATCAATAATGTGATCTTCTTTTTGAGTAACATTTGCCAATGTAAAACATCATATGCTGAGTAGATTCCTCACAAACAGCACCTGTTTCGCGCAAATACACTGCATGACGCGCATATAGTTTGGTATTCTGTATTTATTCATTGCAACGTTAATGAAATGTGATGAAAACTATTACGGTATAGTTAAACTTTTGAAGCGACACGAAGTGCTAACTGATCATACATATCCTTGACACAAGTGAGGCATTTTAGTAGGAAGAGACGTTCGATTACAAAACGGAACCTTTTACACCGTCCCTGGACACAATTCCACTAGTACTTTAGAGCAGAACCCTTGCCACGAAGTGTTCTGACTAAGCACGTAGGAATTCACATAGTCCCAATACCGGCAACATCCCCCCACTTTCCCATAGGCGAACGTGCATAAATAAACCACAAGACACTTTGTTTATGGGAAAAACTGTCGCAGGTTTATTCCATACAAGAGTATGCAATAAGGTGGGTTATCTTACGGGCGATCCATGGGCAGGCAGCCGTCCAACCTATGCTGCCCCTGCCCGCCTCATGAGCCAGCACTGTGGGATGTATGCCCGGTCAGTGCTACACCTTTGTTGATCCACCACTGGATCACGTGTCCCTTGTTACCATCCTACTCACGCCCCTTTCAGGGCGGAGCGTATCAGGGCAAACCCCCGGTTGGTCAGGCCCCCAACCGCCCGAAGGACTAACGGGGCGCCGTCGCGGTTCTCCAGGACCCTGCCCTGAGGATCCTGGTCTTTGGCTCTGGCACCCCTATTGTGCCGCGCAGAGGTACCCTTACTGTACCCGTCTGCCGTAGTGCTACCCTTACTGTACCGGACTGCTTCCAGATCGCCCTGTAACTCCGCCTGCAACACAAAAGTAAACATTAAAACATTCAGTATACTTTGCCCACCAGCTCAGCCGAAGGGTAAGAGGAAGGGAGGGAGACGGCGAGGCTGGCGGCAAAGAGGCCGCTGGGAGGTCAGAGGGGTATACATACCCTCCCTCCCCCCCCTGGGCGTACCGGAAGTGACGCCCACACCCCCTGAACCGCGGGCTCCAGGCGGAAGCCCTCTGCAGCTAGGACGAGGGGTAGGCTTGTGCCGCAATGGCACTAAAGGGCCGCCCTTTTAGGGGGGCCCCCGTTGGGGGCGGCGGGCAGCCACATAGTCCCAATACCGGCAACATCCCCCTACTTTCCCATAGGCGAACGTGCATAAATAAACCGCAAGACACTTTGTTTATGGGAAAAACTGTCGCAGGTTTATTCCATACAAGAGTATGCAATAAGGTGGGTTATCTTACGGGCGATCCATGGGCAGGCAGCCGTCCAACCTATGCTGCCCCTGCCCGCCTGATGAGCCAGCACTGTGGGATGTATGCCCGGTCAGTGCTACACCTTTGTTGATCCACCACTCGATCACGTGTCCCTTGTTACCATCCTACTCACGCCCCTTTCAGGGCAGAGCGTATCAGGGCAAACCCCCGGTTGGTCAGGCCCACAACCGCCCGAAGGACTAACGGGGCGCCGTCGCGGTTCTCCAGGACCCTGCCCTGAGGATCCTGGTCTTTGGCTCTGGCACCCCTATTGTGCCGCGCAGAGGTACCCTTACTGTACCCGTCTGCCGCAGTGGTACCCTTACTGTACCGGACTGCTTCCAGATCGCCCTGTAACTCCGCCTGCAACACAAAAGTAAACATTAAAACATTCAGTATACTTTGCCCACCAGCTCAGCCGAAGGGTAAGAGGAAGGGAGGGCGACGGCGAGGCTGGCGGCAAAGAGGCCGCTGGGAGGGTCAGAGGGGTATACATACCCTCCCTCCCCCCCCCCTGGGCATACCGGAAGTGACGCCCACACCCCCTGAACCGTGGGCTCCAGGCGGAAGCCCTCTGCAGCTAGGACGAGGGGTAGGCTTGTGCCGCAATGGCACTAAAGGGCCGCCCTTTTAGGGGGGCCCCCGTTGGGGGCGGCGGGCAGCCACGTAGTCCCAATACCGGCAACATCCCCCCACTTTCCCATAGGCGAACGTGCATAAATAAACCACAAGACACTTTGTTTATGGGAAAAACTGTCGCAGGTTTATTCCATACAAGAGTATGCAATAAGGTGGGTTATCTTACGGGCGATCCATGGGCAGGCAGCCGTCCAACCTATGCTGCCCCCGCCCGCCTGATGAGCCAGCACTGTGGGATGTATGCCCGGTCAGTGCTACACCTTTGTTGATCCACGACTGGATCACGTGTCCCTTGTTACCATCCTACTCACGCCCCTTTCAGGGCGGAGCGTATCAGGGCAAACCCCCGGTTGGTCAGGCCCCCAACCGCCCGAAGGACTAACGGGGCGCCGTCGCGGTTCTCCAGGACCCTGCCCTGAGGATCCTGGTCTTTGGCTCTGGCACCCCTATTGTGCCGCGCAGAGGTACCCTTACTGTACCCGTCTGCCACAGTGGTACCCTTACTGTACCGGACTGCTTCCAGATCGCCCTGTAACTCCGCCACAGCCCTGGGGGCGGCCACCGTCGCAGCCAGGGCCCCCCACCACTGCACCTCCTATTACCTGCAACCTGCCCTTTCCAAACATTCCTTTACATCAAGGAGAAACAAGTCCATCCCCACCGGGAACAGTGGACCCCGTCCTCCTCAAAGTACCTTTAACATTTGCCTGGATGAGCTTGTGTCTGATGAGACCCAGACCCCACTGGTCTGCGAGCTTACGCCATGAACAGTTCCCTCTTACAGGGATGTTCAACGGCCTCCCCTGACTTAGCTCCATGCCACCTTGGCGGGGGATCATCTCCGCCCATCAGAGCTTCACATTGACCCATGTAGTTGCTGAAATCACCAAACAGCGCATTACAACATGCGACCGCTCATTTCCAGGCCTCCTGCAAATCTAAGGGAAGAGATCACTCCCTCCTGGTGATAGATGAACTCCATCTCTATCACGATAGCCTTTGACTTTCGCCCGGGTCAGCTAGTGTCTGCAGAAACCAGAGACTCTTCTGTCCTGTGAACCTGTGCCAGGAACTATTAACCCTCCTGCGGGAAAGTTCCTCTGCCTCACCTGACCTAGCCCCGTGCCAACTTTGGGCGGGGCAATTTCCAACACCAAGGATCACATTGCCCCATCTATTTGCTGATCCCACCTAGCTGCCGTCCTTCTAGCACTGTGTGTGCCTGAACCTCTGTGTCCCCCATCTATGGGACCGCAGCCCCCTTGTTATGTAACCGCTCCCAATCCCGCCTACCTGCCTTGGCTATTCGGGCGGGGAGGATTATGCTTGACCTTGCAGTCCCATTGCTTTCTAAATCATGACGCACAGGAATGTCATAACTAGTGGTATGTGAAAATGAGCAGGGGGGGGGCCCACCTGCCCATGCATCCTTTGTTCCTTATGGGAATTCCGCCAGCTCAGCTCCCTCTGAGGTGAAACCCCCTAGGCAAACCCGCTAGGAGGATCTGTCTGATTCAATACAGTGCGCACTGAGCGATATGGTGCCTAACATTGAGGATTGTCTAAGTCCTACCTAACCTGCCAAAATAGCGGAAACCAAGGTTCCCAGTTCCCTGATTAGCTGAAGTACACCTACAGTGGGTAGGCTAGGGGATACCACGACCACATTGGTCATGTGAACCTTAAGTACACAATTTTCGCCTGTGCGTCCCTCTAAATGAGACAGGCTCCACACCGCTGTGAGGCCAGAGATAAACACATATGTTGTGCCCACTATTGGAGACAACTCACCTCTTCTTGGAGTGACAACTACCCAGGTGTCTGCACAAGTCACCCAACAGGCAAGATGGCCCTGACTACCTTGTTTTCTGGCGCCAGGTTTGGAAAGCACCTTGCCTACACTTGCTGCCCCCTGGGAACCACACAATGCCTGTGCTCTGGCCGCAACGCGGCAATGTCCTAGTGTCACATTGAACCCCTGGTCAATTAAGAGTGCCATTCCAACAGTGGCACACTACAGCAGAGACTCCATACCAGGTTAATTTAATTACCCTTCGTATCGTCCACCCAAGAGAGACTTAGTACCATCTGCCCCCATTACCCTGTGCTACCAAACCTCATCATGACATCACAGGGATTACATAACTCACTAGGTCATTCGGGCCACCGTCCTACAGCTCAGGTAGCACAACCCCGTAGTTGTTGGTAGGAACTGTACTTAGCATAACATAGCACAGGGTTAATGTAAAATTGAACTTTCCCACCATTGGGCTGGTAACCGACGGCCAACAAGACAGAACCTGGTCGTGAGATCCCAGTTTCCTAGAGTAAAACAATAAATCTCCTGCACCATTAACAAATGTGCTACATGCACCCATGCCCTAGCCACCTGTTGCAACAGTGGGCAGCCACCCCCCTGAAGGCAGTGGTCTGTCCAGCTCTCCTCCGAATTTCTCAGCTATGGGGGCTCCAGATAATCTCAGGTGTGAGAAAAGTCCTTCTAACATGGCCAACCGACGGTTTATACGTGTGACTGGCCCCCAATATGGTATGACCAGCAATGCCCATTATCGGTATTAGTGAATGAAGGCATTATTCATTCATGTACACCAAAGTGGGGGACCCTGTCCCCAAGTGGTCTTCCCACTTTGTGGCACCCTATCAGTATAAAGTGGTTTAAGGGCCTGTCTGTGACTATTGTCTATATTGGGACCAAGCTGAACCATGATATTATCACCGATCAAAGTCTGATGTCAATCGCAACATCTGGCATAATTTCATCAATAGCCCTGACTGGCACCGCCTTCTCTCATCCTATGCTCTGTGTGATCTTGGCCCACTATAGTGTGAGCAGAGCCCCGCGATGTATACCTGGCTACATGTTCGCTAATGCACAAGTAAAATACCCCCTTTCCTATCAATTTGGGTTACACCGTACATAATCAGGATGCAGTGGGCTAGTTAATCTCCTGGGGCCCCAATGCCACTGCACTTGCGGCACTAATGAAACGTTGTCGATTTGGCTGTCAACTTTGCTGCCTGTGCCACCCTTCAGCCCCATGGAAGTTGTGCTGGGCTCTCGCTTACTACCTTGCTGAGGGAGCCCACTGTATTCACCAGATTCATTAACAATTTCCGCTTCTGCCTGTACTTGGTAACACGTTCATCCCATGGTATCTTGGCGCTGCATAACATTTTTATTGTTACTCAGCTCCATGGTACTCGTTTTATCGACCTCAGAAGGATGAAATGCTTGTTGATTGCAACCTTGTTGGCCACCCAGCGAAGTATTTGCTCAATGCGCCTCTGCGCTACCGCTCATGCTTCACTAACCCTGCCGCATGTGCACCATCCCGCAAAAGGAATGGCTCCTGTACTCAACTTAAAAGGCAAAGTGCACCGCACGCGCATCTACAATGTGCCTCTGCGCTACAGCTCATGTTTCACTAACCCTGCCGCATGTGCACCATCCCGCAAAAGGAATGGCTCCTGTAATCAACTTTGGTCGTCTCTTTGCAGTTCTATCTAGCACATACTCAAGCTGAAGGTATCGAGGCGCCTTACATGAGCACCCGTCACGTTCTACCATGACTTAGCCACATTACAGGCACAGCTAGATCTACGTGGCAGTAGGCCCCGCCAATTATTACACAATCTACAAGGCCGCAATGACAATCATCGAGGGGGGTTCACCACAGGGGAACTAGCAAACTGCAGTGCACTCCCTGCTCCGTACATACATAGAAGAGCAGACTAGACACCGGAGTATGAATTACTCTTGTGCAACATACTGTTTTTTAAATTAAGCCCCTGCTCTCAAACTGGGAGAGGGATAGTGTAGTGGGCACAGTTAACAACGCTTCCATCAGGGACAAACATCTTGCTAACCCGGTTTGAGGAGCAGCACGCTGATGCTGATCATGGGCGGGCCCTTGAAATCCTTTACACTTAACAAAACAGTGGGGGTAGGGGCCCCTTATTTAGAAGAGGCTGTAGACAATCAACCAGCGCAAGATCCTTGCACAGGTTTGGCACCACACTCCTTTAAACTGTTGGGCAATGAAGCTACGCCAAGGTATAAAACGCTATACATGAGCGCCAGTTACATTATATATTCAGCACAACTATCCTTGTGCTCACAGCGAATGAAAAGCATGGCCTACAGTGGAAATGTGCTACGCTCACCAATCCAGGAGCGTCCCTCCTAATTGCAATGTTTTGCAGCATGTACGGAATCATGGGCTGAGTGGTCACAGCACCCTATCTGGCTGATGGCTTAATAATGACCAGACTTCCCTCCGTGTCTGGTTGCTGCCACACAGTTCTTACCCCGGACCACCGGCGGGAAATTATCAGGAAGAGCAACCCCTAGGGGTATTGTGGTTTCCCACTATCTTGATGGAACGGAAGGAAAACCCTGGTACTCCGTCCCTACCCCAGCCACATTCACCAAACCGAACTCAGCCTACCTCATTCTTTACTGAATTAAAACTGTAACCTTGTGTCTGGCATTCCTTTCTAGCATGACAAAGCCAGCGAGGACAATCTGCCGCGCCCGACGCCGCAACACAACCTGTGCTGCAACGAACCAACGCATGCATCAACAGGGCCCAAGGCCAGACTGACTTTGGGCGAAGGAACCTGCTTTTGTGTGCCCTAAAAGTGGCTAACCGGCGCCGGGACTCGAGCATGGTCCCCACCCATCATTACAGCTCGAACCGCGGGCCACTTACACCCTCCTAAGAGGTCCCATTCTTGACGATGGCACACCATCAACCTCTACGGAGCAACCAGCTTGATGGACTGTACTTTACATCAAACCATTGTCAGTCTAGAATAAGTGTTGTTCCCCAAGAATGCACCACTTTCAAAACACCCACACGCCATATCACCTAAAGGCTCCTAGAATGGAAAGTAGGAGAACCGGGGGAATGGTTCTCAACCGCGAATGAAAACCTGCATCCAATATGCACTGCTGAAAACGAGCCTCACAGATGGCGCCCCTCCCCTAAGTGTACCTTGGCACCGGCGGCGATGCTGGCCTAAGCCTGCATGCGTGAAGGCGACCATGGCGCCACCATGCCCCCATCAGCTCATAATGCGCCCTAGACGCCAGGGCCCCAGCAACTCAGCTCCAACTCTGCTCTACTGCTCCAAATACCCAAAACGAGAGGCCCGTCTCCGGTAGCAAACAAGAAAGGCACTCAGAGACCTACACTGGTGTGCCATCTCACCGGCGCTGCTGTTGGGCTGCCCGATCTATGGTGCACTCGCCATGCCATGGCCGGTCATTCAGGAGTCGGTGATGAGAGAAGTTCCGCCTGCACCTGACCTCCACCCGGCCCGGCTCACCTGCCTGGCTCACATCCTCTCCTTAAAATACTAGTTGGTGCCTGGGCCCCCGTCGAGCTGCAAAGCCACCCAACAAGCATACGCACTCTACCAGCTCCCAGCTATTTGCAAGCTGTAATGTACCTTCTGGCCCCGGTGTCTGCCCCCACACATGAGGGAACGTGCAGACTAACCAAAGGCCCAAAGGGCATGAGCAATTAGGCCAACAGGGCACCGCCCGGAGCAAGACATATGCCCCCTAGGGCCCAGAGTCAGCGCCGTCTACCCCGCACTGGATATCCCTCAATTAAACAAAGCGAGAACGGCATCCTGGCTATCTCACCGGGGCACCCCTAATCAGGTTTCTTATTACCGTCGTAGTGATGGAAGTTTTCATTATGAAAGAGCTTTTGAAGCTATTTACGGAAATACCTCACTTGAAATGCACTCCGTGAACTCAATGTCCTTTCATGCCACATCAATCTCACTTTACAATTCATTGCCGTGTCTAGCGGTCCTACGGTAGGGCAAAGAAAGCACCTGGACATGTATACAACAAAGAGCAAAGAAAATCGCCCACACGAAACTGCAAAATTATACTTTCCTATTAAGTAGGTTTTACTTTATACAGCTGTGTGCTGTTTTCAACAGCTTTAGATTTCCTGCAGAAAGCGTTATTACACGTTTCTCTCTAAACGTTTAGGGAGCGACTATTTGACAGTGCATGTGAACTCATACTGTGCAAGACGGCTGTAGAGATTGCTGCCATGTAACCGGCATGTTGGTTTACAGCCCTAGCTTTAGAAACTTACAACAGCTTATGGCGATCCTTACGTCCAACAACATATTTCACCTATAGCATTTGCCTGCCACCTGCTGGGCATTCAAATTAATTTATTTGAGTTTCTAATTGAGATGCTAATTTCTGTGGCGTGAAACCTCTGCAGCCCGTAGCAGATAACTTCATGCGAACCGTCCCGGACGCCTCCGTACCTCCAATATTGAGGCCATATAAGAATAACGCCCCCCATTCTTGTATTAGGATTACCTCCACATATATGACAGATCGGCGGAAAACAACCTATTAGTGTTAACTTCACCCCAAAAACCCAACAGGGTTAACATCCGGTTTAATTTCACGCCTATTAACAGTCTCCATGTGTTCCAGTCATTTATCGTAGGACAACAGGAGACGGATCACATCAACACATCCACTCGATGAATCGAAACACACCGTTTCAGTGGATTGTATGGTTCCATCATTCCCTTTCCGTGGTCCAGGACTTTCACATCCTCTTTACAATCAAAACTCCATCCTCTTCACTAGAGTCTGTCGTTTTCCACAAAAGTAACATCCCGATTTACATGTCCGAAAATTGGCAGAGGAAGCAATATATTTAACTCCCACATCTGCAACATGAATTTCCGATTATATACTCTAGAAATAATCCCTGTTTTATTATGATTATTCTTATACACTGCATTTACTTTCGTAAATGAACTAATGGTTGTGCTGTCCTCACTTGCATTCCAGCATACATTAGGATTCAGTACTCAAGCCGGAGGAAACTTAATACCCGGGGCTCATTGGAGCTGACGGGGCGAAGTGAGCGATGTGGTGACCCAGCGTTGCCCCTCTCAACACCCATGAAAACACCCTTGCTGCTCTCAGCCATCTGCTACAAGCATCTGTTGCGAGCATTGTCCCCTCCCGATGGGCCCCGGCTGGATTGCAGGGACCCACGTGTGAGGCTGCCCCTGATTGCCGCTTCACTCGGAAAAGCAGGGACACACTGACACAACGTGCCAACCTCTGAATTTTATTTCTATCATTTGTAACACTAATCCCCTCCTTGCGGCGCAGCGGGAGCCTGAGCCCCTCCACCAGGCAGTTCAGCCGAAGCGAGCTCCCACTCCACTCTGGGCAGCGGGACGGTGCCCGGATGTCAGCAGTCGGACGGGACCATCCCCTGTCCACCACCACCGCTGGGGATCCTTCACCCCCATGTGCCAGTGAAACCTACAGGGCCCACGCTATCTATCACCGGGAGCACCGGATTCCAACTACTATGTTGGAGCCAGTCTACAGAGGTGAAACTTTGGGTGAGGGGCAGGGGCTGGTAATATCCATCCACTCCCCCGAACAGAAACCAACGCCAGACCCGAGCTCCCGGACCCGACCAAACGGCGTCGAGGGCAGCGGCGTGCCCGGCGCAACAGAGGGACAGAGAACCAACAAAGTTCCCCCCTTCTAACAAACCACGCTCCCTGCCCCACATTGCCGTTCACCGCCAGTCGCTTCGCCATATGGCACAGGCGAGTCGGCGGTTAGTCGGATACATGCAGGCCGTGCGCTGCGTGTTTCAGGCCATCCCTCTTACGGGAAGGGGAGGGGGGATTCATAAAGGCCCCAGGGCGTGTGGGAAGGGGTCCCGACTAACCTTGCACTACTCCGCCGCAAGATCCGAAACGCAACGCAGAGGATGACTGCTGAAGCCGACAGGACCCGGAGTCCCTTCCAAGACGGCGAGGCTGGCGGCAAAGAGGCCGCTGGGAGGGTCAGAGGGGTATACATACCCTCCTTCCCCCCCTGGGCGTACAGGAAGTGACGCCCACACCCCCTGAACCGCGGGCTCCAGGCGGAAGCCCTCTGCAGCTAGGACGAGGGGTAGGCTTGTGCCGCAATGGCACTAAAGGGCCGCCCTTTTAGGGGGGCCCCCGTTGGGGGCGGCGGGCAGCCACATTCCTAACATGCCAGCCATCAACGAGGACGCTAGATACGCGGCAACTCCTTTAAATAAGTTCAGTTCAAAGCGATCCTCCACAAGGAGAGGACGCATTGACGGCGATGCTGACTGCGAGCCGATCTAAGGTTTTTTTTAGAACAGAATATACCTGGCATTATCCAGCAACCCTCTTTTTGTGTAGAAGTGAATCATTCACTTAAATAATGCCCACGTGAACAAACATTACCGGGACTCGTGTGTGTCTTTATTTATTGCATGTTTGGAACAGAAACGCCCGCATTGAGTTACTGACGATACCTCAGCCAATCGGAGGTCAGTACCTCTTTTAGTTTTCTTTTTCTTCTAAGGGGCAAATATCTACCATTCTATTTTAACACGGCGTTCCTTTTTCAGATAACTCACGAAACTCGGAGTTTATCTTTTAACCAAACGGACATACTGAGACAGTGGGAAGCGGACTACCCCTGCCTTTACATTATTCCATGATGGCACTGAGCGCATGACGCCAGAGGTCAGTGGAACTAATCCATTAATAGTTTATAATTTAATTCACCACATGCATTTTCAATCAACCACATGCATTTTAGCTGACATGGGTTTATGCATTTATTTAGATAACTAGAGAGCACGTCGTGCCCATCCAGTCTTAATTGCCATCGCCCTTGAGTTACTTAGGTGCTCCATGAGGAATC
Organism: Calotriton arnoldi; assembly: GCA_963921515.1. NCBI lineage: Eukaryota > Metazoa > Chordata > Amphibia > Caudata > Salamandridae > Calotriton > Calotriton arnoldi. Next base: position 1,650,772 of record CAWUFW010002974.1, read on the forward strand.
TAGTCAAGTGTATACATATTGGATTCCTTTGGAACCATACCGACAAGGTGAGCATAACTGATAGGTCTCACCATATCCTTATTTGAATAGTCTAAACACATGAGATTTAAACAGAACACATCTCTTCTTTTCATGCAGGCTACACACAATCTATCCTGTTTTGTCCTGAAGAAGACCTGCGTTTGATGCTTATATGTAGCACAGATTTACAGGGGTCGAAACGTCGACGCATAATTAGGAGCATCACATTCCATTTTGACCATTATAAATTGATCAGGAATAATTTCTAGGTCATTGTGAGGATAAATATATGTTTTCACTCCGTGCGTGAATGTTTATGTCATTTATGTATGTATCCAATGCATTTGTTATGATTTATGTATACTATACACTTTATTTCACCTTGTCTCACTTGTTTGCACCAGGTAAAAATGTGTGTATGACCTGTTATTTTGAGATGATACAAATATCTTTTTGCTTAAAATAAATAGCAGAATTACACAATTAGTTTGTGCTATTTACTTTGAATATGTGTTTAGACTGTTTTGTATAACATTTATTGATATCCTAACGGTGAAAGGGATAAAAAAAACTTTTAAGTTGTTTAGCTTTGAAAAGTGTGTTGTGGCAGAACCACTGTTCTTTTCATGCATTTGAATTTCCCCACACCGCAGGGGTTGGAGAGGGCTTGTGTCACGCTGTGATTAACAGGACAGGGTCTAGGCAGACCCTGCACTGTTGATTAGGCATTCAACGACCATTCAGCTGAAAGTACTTTAGCCTCCCCCAACCCCCGCTCTGTCAGGTGTGTGAAATGGGCTGGGGCTCCCGGTCAGTAATCCAGTCCCATTTAGGGCATTGCACTGGCCGTACTAAAGCGAGTGGCGGTGCAACACAACCCTACACTCTCGCCAAAGCTGGTTTTCTTTTCATGTTTTTTTAAGCACAGGAGCTGCTTCCCTATGTGTGCCCCTCCAACACTAATCGATACAAAAGGGGATGATGGACGGAACGTTTGAGCCAATCAAACACTCACCCCCAGTCAACTGATCTGGGTTTAATCCATCATCATTCTTTAGCTCACTCCACCACCCCAGTTCAGACATGGCCATATGCAAATCAGTCTGACCCTGTGCCTCATGGGAACAGTCCAGCACGAACTGCCAAGCCATGTCTTCCCTGGACCGGAAACAAGCATCCTAGGACCGGTTTCTGGCATTCCAGCCGTCATCAGCCAGGCTTGCTTGAATCCAGTGGCAAAGTGAGCAAGGGACCCACGTCTGGGCATACCCCCGCCAACTTAGGGCGAACAAAGCGATACTAATGGCTGCATTTACATGATAACAGCGAGGGATCCCTGGGTGTGAAGGCAGCCCTGCCCAAAGAGCAATGAATAGCAGGGAACGCTGCAGCACCCCAGGAATGACAACTGGCAATGGATCTGGTTGGGGAAAAAACAAGATAAACATAGAAGGAAGGGGGGGAGGAATGTAAAAAAGTGTGGTGACAGCTAAAGTTAGGATTGACACTTTTTTCTGATAAAAACACCAGATATTTGTTCAATTCTGAAATGGGTGCTTAGAAATTGTATTTTAACATAAATTTGTGTAAAGTAAAAAATCTGCAATATTTCTTTAAGTAACTAGTTTAACTATTGATGAACCACATGCGATTTCAATCGATTGCCTCTTTTAATGCCGGGAAGCAGTCTGATCAAGAGAAATGAAATAACCTTTAGCCTGAAATTTAGTTTAAAACGTTGCCGTGCAGAATTTACAGGGCCGTGACGGAACGTGTGCGCGCACAGGCACACACTTTCACAGCTTGCAAATACTTTTGAAGTGATTAAATGATTCATGCTTTTACTTACTGGAAAAAATATCAATCCTGATTAAGCAAGGGTTTTTTTTTGCGAGCCTTTATTTAAAAATACAGGCCTCAACAGTAAGCGTGCTCTATCAACACAAATAATGAAATATTGCACAACAAAATACTGGCCAGGTGGCAAATTTAGGGTATGGGTACATCATGGAGTGGAGAAGAGGAGGCAAGTGGGGAAAAAGCAGTGACAAAATGTAAGAGACTTGTGGAGAGAGTAAGCGAGAGGGGGGAGTAAGAGGGACAGAACCACGGAGAGAAGATTAGAGGCTGGGTAGAAATGAGAGGTGAATCGAGAACAGAGAGGAGATGTGGAGGTAAAGACACTGAAACAGCAAGAGACAGGAAAAGCCTGACCGTAGTGAAAAGGGCAGAGACAGTGCTTTAAATGGGACGATACTCACAGGTACTGAGTACCGGCACTTCTTATTTTTATCACTGTTAGTACCGGCACTTCGCTACTGGTAGGCTCATTGGCTGATAGTGCTGGTGAGCACTAGGCTGTCCGAGAAGAAGCTGTCTGACAGCCAAAGCTCTTCTGTAGTCCTGAGCCCAGCCGCTGCTGACTATTCAGCATAGGCTCCTTTGCATGGTGGAATGCTTTTGTGTACGTCTACTTGTTTGTTTCTGTGTGTGTGCATGCTTGAGAATATCTAGCATTGTGCCAAACAACAACAAATAACGGTATGACATTAAGGGGCCGATTCCGATCTCGTTCGGAAGCTCTCCGAACGGGATCCGGCTGGAAAAAGTACGAGCCGTACGCTTGTTTTCCGACCGACTCGTACAGCTGTACGAGCGAGCGAGTACGATGCGATTGTACGCATGTGTTCCGACCGAACCAATTCCGGATCCGAACCGCTCCGACCGACTCGTACGGAAACGAATCGCACCACGCAATGGAGACGTTATACGACCGAGCGAGTACGATGTACGCGTCGGACAGCCATATCGAGTCTGAGCGTCCGGCTCGAAAAGCTCCCGGAGCCGGACTTTGGGGTCCGTGCCGGACCCCCCAACACACGTAGCCTTACGAGTCGAACACAGGGGGAGACCCATGGGTCTCCCCAACACAGGTATGTACGGTGCGGGTTGCACAGATGCGTACCCACTGTAGGGGGCGCCCTTGTTCGAGACGTACCCATTCAGTCAATGGGAGCCCTTGTACGCGTCGTACGACCGGCTCCCATTGACTTCAATGGGAGTCCGACCGAATCGAGTCCGGCAGCATGCGGCCGCATCGTACTCGCTCGGTCGGACTGCAGGACTCGGGCTCGGTCGGAAAACACTCCGGATCCGGCTCGGTCGGAGAGCTTTCCGACCCAGATCGGAATCGGCCCCTAAGTTGCAATATTACAAAACAAGGGAATGTTAACATATCTTGTTTGGCTTTCATTTTGTGTAATGATTTAACCTATTTTGTTTACATAAATGCATTTCTGTTGTGTTTTGATATGTGCTGCAACTGGTATAGAAGTCATTAAGTATCATTATGTCTTGCCCTTAGCCCCGCCCATAGCCCCGCCCACTTGCCACACCACTAGCTCATTTTAATGAGTTCCTGCACTTATTTTTTCCCATTTAAAGCACTGTTCTGGGACAATGGCTGAAAGCAGAGATTTTCTGCAGCTCTACTGGGGCTTGAACAGTAAAGATATTGACTCTCATGAAGTCAAAAGAGATGTAGCCACTGTTTCAAGGCCACTCTCCCTGGTCACTGCTGGACATCAGGCTCACCATTAGGTTGTGGGCTTAGTACACAGTCAGATGGTTGGTGGGAGAGTGCTTGCTCAAGGGCTGTTCTCTTGTGACACATAGACCAAGCGGCCGAGCCTCAGATTCTTGTGACCCCTGGGCAGGCTCAGCAGTGCCTAATCTGGAAAAGAATAAGTGCCGTAGCCCAAAGTTTTGTTCAGACTCCTGCAGCCGGCATTACTGAATGTCGGAGTGCCAGATACCATGGCTGCATAGTCTTGATTCCACATCAGGCCTCTTTAATGCACCCCAGACACTCCCATACCCTTTATATCACTCTTTTATGTTCCTGCTTTCTCTCTTAGTCACAGGTTTTCTGACTTTCTCTTCCTCCTTCATTCTCTCTTGTGTATTTCTCACTCTGCTGCCTTTGGTCAAAGTCTGATGAGGAAAAATAGGTGCTGTTCGCCAAAAATGAGTCCTGGTGAGCCCCATCTGCAACCACTCGATCAAATTAAGTACAGGGCAGCTCCATTAGCTTTCTCTTTTGGTGCTTGGTTTATTACTAGCCATATGGGAAGCATTAACAAGGTCCATACATCTAGTTTTTAGTTTTCTGAATCCCAGCTACAAGGTATCCTTCCAAAGTCCAACCAAGTATGAATTACTAGGTCCCAAGGTCGAATGTTTTTATGGGCATTTGGGTACACTGGCGAGAACCTTGCCTTGAATGACATCTGCATCATTTAAATTAAGACTTCTCAAGTAGCCAATGTAGGAAGCCTGTGTCTTTCTAGGCTTCCTCTTCCTGCACTGTGAGAAGTTCAGAGTAATAACTAACTAGGGGTGGATGTAACTGATGTAATTATCTCTAGCATAATTACTTGTAATTACAGCAAAATGACTTGCAATTATGCATAATTATATGAGAAGCATAATCCAGCATTTAGCGCTATTTTCTTAGTGCATCCTTGCATCAAAAATGGGCTAGAGGACGCATTTAGCGCTATGAAAATAGAACTAAATACTACAGGACACGATCAGGAATAGCCGGAAGCCACTCGATCTCTCTTAGTTTATTGTTCCCGGCTGGCATGATCTTGTAATTTCGGGAATTTCGCATCATAGGAGTAATGCACAATTACTGAAATTACTTTGATCATGCAGGCGTAATTGAAATTTAGCCCGGTCCTATAAATAGAGATGTTGATTAGGAAGTCACAAAACTGACATTCAAACTGAGACCAGGCTGTTGATGGTGACATCACGTGGCTGATCGGCACATGAGAAGCACCATATTTAGCCAGGTGTTGCGCAGGGCAAATCTCTCAGCTAAAAGAGGGCTGCAGCCTACACACCAGGGATGGGTGACATCTTCATGGGATCTCCGAGGTGCAGGCACCAGGGATTTCTCCAAGAACTGGGTCGCAGGAAAGGTTTTAAACACAGTGCACAAAATCTCCATCTTGTGCTACTTGAAAAGTGTCATGGAAAAGGACATGGCCTCCCGACATACCACTGGTAAATACAATCACACATTCATGGGAGAGAGGATCCCCCACTTATGGTGAACTGAAAGAATTGAATATGGGATAATTGATAGGCTCCTGTCCATGTGAAACAGGTAAAATGGTAGGAAGGTGTTAAGTCCACTGGAAGGGACAGCTCAGGCAAAGAAGTGAAAAAGAGCAGGATGGTCAGCTATTAGCCTAGTGTGATGAGATTCATCACTGAACATATAGGCCCAGATTTACTAAGATTTGATGCAGGGCAAGACAGCAAGCCAACTAGCTGTGCTGCATCAAATGTAGAGAATAGGAATGCACCATAATTATTAACATATGGTGCATTCCTGCTCTCTCTCTGTGCTGGCACACGTGTGGATGCCAGGTTTCAATGCAGGCACCCTTGCGCCATGGTGCAAGGGTGCCCGCATACAGGCAGGATTGTTTTTGTGCAGGAAGGGACACCTTCATGCACAAAAACAATCCCCAGGGGCATTTTTCTCTTTCTATGTGCCTTGCAGAATGCGCACACAAAGAAAGAGGAAATAACTAGGAGAAGTAAACATATTTTTCCTCGTTACACCTCACCTGGGAAGGCAAAGTATTTTGATGCATTCCCAGGTTTATTAGTCTTGGAAAACTGGGAATGTGCCAAAAGCCGTAGGTGGGTGCGTGGGAACACCCACGCTCCACCCATGGCACACCTTCCCAATGCAGAGTAACACAAGGCAGCAACTTGAGCTGCCTTACGCTACTGCAGATTTACTATGCACGCAGAACCATGCAAGGTGGCTCTGCATGGCATAGTAAATCTAACTTAAGGGCTTGCATTGCCTTATGTCCCCATGCGTAACACAACAGCAACGCAGGCCCTTGATAAATCTGTTTCATAGTTTCAAACACTAAAATGCAAAGGAAATAACAAGACCGGATGAACTACACAGGCTTGATATGAAATAATCGGATTACTTTGCATTAGCATAAGTGAACTCCCACTGAATGATCATTCTACCTACTTATTTCAAGATTAGGCTGAGTCTAAGTCATGGTGAGCTTAGAGAAAGATGAAATAAGACAACTGGGAGGGAGCATAGGTAGGGTCAGACAGGGAAGAATATAGGCCAGGGAACCAATATGAAAGTGGTCCCACTTAAGAAATAGAATAGCTTAAAAAAGTGCCCACATCAGTTCAGTTTTGAATTTATGAAGACTAAGGGGCGGACAGAATTTGTGGAGTTTCACTCCGCAGAATTCCGCTGAGTTACCTAAAACAAGATTCTGCTGAGTACTGCGCGGGGCAGGATTCTGGCCTGATGTGCTGCTCGCTCTGATTTTTAGTGCCGGGAGCTTGTCCCGCACTGTAAAATCAGCACGAACTGCACCATGTGGTGTGCTGAGGGCACTGCTTCTTTCTGCCGCATGAGTAGATTTTCTACTCCAGAGGCAACTTTCTCAAAATGAGCAGTACCGACCTGTCACGACCGCCTGCATTGAGAATCTTGCAGAGAGGCGATCTAGTGCATGTTTTTCTAGCTCGCACTCACCAACTTAACATTGGCAAGCAGCGTGCGAGAAAAACTCCTCCACTCAGCAGTTGGTGGAGTTCTTGTCGAACTCCGCACTCCAAGTGGAGCGCAGAGTAGGCAAAATCCTACGAACTACGCCGGCGTATTAGAGACTGTATGCATTTTTGCTTGCTGCAGGCAGTGTTTGTGGTAATATCAGGGAAATCAACAGCAAAAGTCAGCCATCAGTCCATAAAACAACCCACAAACAGCCCAAAAAAACAGACCACACACTGACTTGTCAGCCCAACCCTACTGGCACTTCCAGATTGCTCTGTAGGACAATCTGACCCTGACTCTAAGGAGTGCAGTAACAGATGTGCAGCAAGAATATTGGTAAAGCAGAGCAGAGTCAGCAAATCATTGACAGTAGCTAGTAGGTAGAGATGAAAAGAAGGTGCATGGCAGTGTAAGAACAGTGGGAAATGGATGATAACTAGAGATGAAGGTATGGAGATCGGGCAATGAGGGAGAGAGAGAATTAGAAACAGAAAGAGAGAGCAAGTGTGGGGTGAAAGAAATAGCAATTAAAGAGTCAGAGTAGATTAATAGCTACGTATACTGAATAAAGAGTTAAGAGCCTATTCACAAAGGCATTTTGGAGTGTGTAAAGTAGTAGTCTAGTAGTACTCTTTTACATACTCTTACATGCCTTTGTGAATTAACAGGGAATGATCACGTAGCATTAGTACAAATAGGAAGGACTGTTCCTCCTTCATTCCCTCTTTTCACTTTCACTATTAGCTGCACATTTCAAGTCCGATTCACAAAGGCATGTAAGGGTATGTAAAAGAGTACTTCTGTAGTACTTTTTTCCTTAGTCATATACTTTTTTGCCCACCGTCCCTTAGAAAATATGGTAGAAGGAATTCAGTAAGAGCAGTGGCGCAACATTAAACCCAGCAGCCCCCGCGGTGTGGGGGGCCACCGAGCTCCAGAGGGCCCCCTCCGCACTGTGCACGCTCAGTGGGCCCCTGGTTTGAGAGCTCCTGAGCCCGGAGCATGGGAGGCCCCTCTATGTACTCTGCAGGGGCCCCCCTCAAGTTTCGGTACACCACTGAGCGAGAGGCAGAGGGACAATACCTAAGCATGGAACTCAAGGAGAGTGAAAGGAAGAGTCTGGAGAGAGTGAAGAGCTGAGAGGTAGGAGAAGTCAGGAGAATCACAAGCATGAAGGGTTTCCAGCACCTGGGGGGCTGGGAGCCAGCAGCACAGAGCAGTGCCCTTAGTTTAACCTTGCTCCCAGTTTGCAGCCTGGTGTGAATGATTCATTGTGCGCTGGCAGGTCCAGCTGGTGCCAGAGCACAAGTCTAAAATCTGAATGTCCCTTCAATGCTTTTCTCAAGCATGCACAACTTCACTGTCAGAAAAGCAACTGTGCACAGTTTTGTCTATATATTAATGTATATAAATAACAAAATATATAGGTTGCACCCTGTCTTCTATACCTTTAATAGCAGTAACCTCCGAAGGTTAATGTTAATATATTAAGTAGGAAATGTGTTCTGAAGTCAGCATTAAGGAGACTGGCTCTCACTAGAAATATCTTTCAATTCAGTGGAAGGTGAAGTCTTTTACCAGGAAGTAGTGCCCTGGAGGCGGAGGATTACAGAAAGTGAGAGATATCTCACACACGTGAGTGGGATAAAGGGCTCTGATGACTGAAGAGGGCCTTATTGAGCCAGTTGATGGAGAGCAGGCCTTTGTAGTCCCTTCTAATGAAGAGTCTCACAGGTGCCCCCACACATGCCAGCGTGTTTCATTGCGATACGTTGGTGCGATCCAGATACTCCAACGAAGATAGCGGGTCTTGTCTTGCGCTGTGCCTGTTGCCGCCAAAACTACATTGCTGAATGATAATATACTGTTGGAAACGACAATGGGTGAAACCTCATTTACCTGGGGATACCATGATGGTAATTGGGCGTATCTGTTCACTAGTGATGACTGGTAAAAGTTATACTTCCTGTGGCTTCGGGCAGTGGGAGTCACTGCCCATTCTGTAAGGGGGCTACCATATGCCCAGCAGTTGCCTTGCCTACCACAGGGCACAACGTGGCATTTATTTCTATAATAAGGCCTATTGTTTTTTAAATGCTCCCAATATGTGAAAGAAATACATCTTTCTGATGTGTAATTTAATCAATAACTGAAGACGTATTATTGCCTTTTTTTGTAGATGTTGCAGACAGTAGCCCAATCTTCAACAACAAAGATTTCCTGATTTACCTCTTTAGTTTGTGACCATGCTCATCCCTGAACATAGAGCTGTGTGATAGCCTGACAGTCTATGTTTTATTCATAAACATGTATTTTTTTTTTAATTCCTCATATTACCCACAGATATCTTCATTAATTACATTCTACTCTATGCATCAGTCTGGGATCTAGAATACAGAATGTTACCTGGGAAGTAATATTCGCTGAGACCTGCAGAGCAGTGTTTTTTAACCTTTTGACCTTTACGGACCCCACTAAATCACAACTGGAAGCAACAGATCTCCAAGCCAATTCTACAACATGGTCTTCAACAACACATACAACAATACACAGCATGTACACACCGTATAAACTCAGCACATTCTACTTCCTTCATTAACTGCATGTTCAAATATGATAGAGACTGTACACAGGTATAATAAGACCCAGGTCGTATCCCAAAATGAGTAGGTAATCATGTGAAATCAGAGCTCTCAGTTCAAGTGGTCGGGCAAAGGTAGTAACTGTTTGACATTGGCCTCAGGTGGTCAAGCAGAAGCAAATAAGCTTGCTATTGACAAAGCCAGAGACCATGCAGAGTCTTTCTATAAAAAGGTGAAAATGACATTAGTTGCATAAAAGTTATGAGACCAAGGGGCAGATGTAGGACAGGTTTTTGCGGTCGCAAACGGGAATTTGGCCCGATTGCGACAGCAAAATAGGTCAGCCCCATGGTCAAACCATATTTTGCGAGTCGCTAACCTATTAGCGACTCGCAAAATATGGTTTGCGACTCGTATTAGGAAGGGGCGTGCCAAGGGAGTCCATTCCTAATAGCGAGTCTCACACCTATGGATGATTGTTTTGCGACTGCATTTGCGGTCGCAAATCACTCGCAGTTTACCACCCTTTTCAAAAATGTGGTAAGCCACTCGCAAACGGTGAAAGGGGGCGAAAATATTTTTTAAGAGCAGGCGTTGGTCCCAGGGACACCTGCCTGCCCTATAAAAAATGAAACTGAAAAGTTTCATTTTTCTTTTTTAAATGCATCCCGTTTTCATTTAATGAAAACGGGCTGCATTAAAAAAAAACTGCTTTATTGAAAAAGCAGTCACACCCATGGTGGTCTGCTGACCCCAGCAGGCCACCATCCCTGTGAGTGCTGGCCATTCCCAATGAGGTCGCAAAATGCGCCTGCCTCATGAATATTGATGAGGCATGCAATTTGCGACCCCATTGGGAATTGCAAACAGCGTCTGAGACACTGTTGTACATTGCATTTAGCGAGTCGCAAATTGCAAGTCGCAATTCACCACAATTTGTGACTCGCTTAATGCGGGCGTTGTACATCTGGCCCCAAGCGTTATGCCTGAGTACATGCTGCCTGCTGCGGTACAATGCCTTTGAATTTTTTTTTCATTTCTCTCAAACAGTGCTAACATGCCCCCTTTCCAATACAAGAAGTATAGGTGCTTGGAGCCTGTAAATGCTTGCCCAAGTTATTCAGTGGATATGAGAACGTGTTGCGTGGAAGTGCCTTTTGAGCAGTCTACCTGTGCACATATGCATAAATCAATGAGCGCTTAGAAAATTGGCTGTCACAGTGTGAAGATGCATATGATTTTCTAAAAAGTCATAAGCAATTCTAAATAGTTTTTAATCTAAAGTTTATTTCTAGCTCATGTCAGAGCGCACTCACAAATGTCCTGTCCTGATCTAGCAATCAGATTCTGATTAAAACGTTTTTAAACATATCTTCATTGATATTTTTTAATACATATATCAAATACATTGGGACAGCAATACAGTAGGTTTCAAGGAAGTATTACTGTTACTTGATGAAACTATTATCCTGTAGGAGTAAACATTTTTACAGAAATATTTATCTCAAAATACTTATAATAACTGACTCAAAATAATGGTTGGAGGTCAAATGGGTCTGTTGACTCCCTAAATAGGCACCGTAGATGCCAGGGGTCGGTGGACCTCAGGTTAAGAATAACTGCTGCATACGCTAAAAGTTTAAATATTGCAATATGCCCTCGATAAACGTGTCTACTGCTTATTAGATATATATGTGGGGGAACAATGGCTGGTGGAATTAAATATTGTATTGAAAAACTGGAAAGACAAAGCTTTAAAGATATTCTTCAATGGTCTTTCCTTCAAATTAGAAACTTTTTGGAAAATATAGACCCCATTTCAGTTTCTGCAAAGCTGGACCTCACTGAGAGCTTGATGGAATCAACTACATGTAGATGCATTAACGGTTGGTTATTAACTCTTAGAGAGAAAAATGATAATAAAATGTATGAAAAGGCCGGAGACAAATGGCAAACTAAAAAGGGCCTTCAGATAGCGATGTCTGTATGGAAAGGAATTAATACATTTGATGTTACCTTATTAAGAGGTGCCAGTTTTAGGAAAATGCAATTCAAAACCAAATGGTTATTATACAGGACCCCAGCCTTTTTTGCACAGTATATACCCTCAGGTACAAGATAAATGTTTTCGATGTACATTGGGAGGTGGGGGCAGCTGGACTCACATTGTGTGGGAGTGCCCAAGGATTAAACAACTATGGGACGAAATTGAGAAATACTGCAAGCACAATTTATGTACGGGGGTAGCTATAGACATTTATATCGCAACTTTCGGATATTCTCCAAATACTATGACTAGCATTGTAAAGGAGGAATGTCTATTTATTGCGGCCTTAGTAGCTAGATCACTAATACTTCAAAATTGGCAAAGTATAAATATTCCAACATTTCAGCACTGGCAGAGAAAAATGCGTAGAGTTCGAGAGCTGAAAAAAAGGTTCGCCTTAAGGTCTGGCTCTTATGCTAAGTTTAAAACATTATGGAAATGTCTGTGATGTATCCGGGATATAAAGGCGTATAAGCGTAAAATGATTATCCTTGAAAGTTAGAGGATCGTGGGGGGAATGTGCAATAGGTGATTTTAATCAATTAATTGGTTATACCTTTTTATCAATTCAGATATAGTATATTTATTCCCTTGTTTTTGTTTATCTTTCTCTCTGCCTGGTAAGGTGCTGATATGTTTAAAACCTGATATGTATGCTGAATGTGTAATGTATATGGCATATTGTATATATGGCATATTTTATGGGACTCTCCTAAATAAATATATATATATATATAAAAAGAATAACTGCTGCAGAGGATTGGAAATACCTGATGGACAGAATTTGAAGAAGATACTTTGAGCCCTCTATATAATTGGAAGCAAAAAACTTGGTACATCCCAATTTAGGGCATGAGACTCTAGTTAGACAATATTTTTGGTTGCTTGTAGCCAGTCAGCAGGGCAATGCGAAATGCAGTATTAAAAAACCTGTCACTGCTAATCAGATATCGAAACCAAGACCTCAGTCATATTGCCGCTATATCTGTCTACCACACTTTGGCTGTGTTCTGGGTTTGTATGCCAGATATACGTTATTACTATGTTTTTCACCTAAGAGGCACTTTACAAAAGTGTGAATAGTTAGGGAAAAGTATTTTTATTGTTCTTAATATTTTTTTTTAAGTTAAAGTACCGCGCTACTATCTAGAAAGCACCACAGTGCATTTTGAAATGAAAAAAAACAAGGATTTATGACAAACAAAACAATAATAAACAACAATAAAAAATAATTATTTATGGTTTGCCATAAATTCTTTTTTTGTAATCTCTGGCTTTTTTCATGAGAATATATATATAAGCGAGGGTTTAGACCCCAATGTGGATATGGAACATCTGATGTCGAATCTGGGAATTGACACCAGATTGGCCAGTATGAGTGGTTTCAAACCTAAATCTCGCTCCATCCCCATTACAGCACACGATAATTTAGATTGCTTTCATGAATTGGTGATACATGATTTGGTCGAATTGAGAAAGAAATATATGGGATTTCATGACAATTTAACACCTGATTTGAGGAATGCTTTGAAAACTCTGAGTGAGGATACCTCTATTGTTATAAAAAATAGTGACAAAGGCGGTAATGTAGTAGTTATGGACGCATTGCAATATAATCAGGAAGCAATGAGGCAATTACAAGATGAGGAATGCTATCAAGTTATAACATTGGAGGAGTATAGTGATTGTGTTAAGAATTTCCAAATCCAGTTAAAGAGGTGGTATGATGCTTCAATTCTAGATCAGGATGAGTTTAATTTTTTACGATCTGAGCACCCAAGGATTCCCTCCTTTTATCTTTTGCCTACTGTTCATAAGACTGAGGCTACATAACCCCCCAGGTAGACCTATTATTTCCTCAAATGAAAGCTTCCTAGAAAATGCAGCCATTTATATTAATTCCTTTCTTTTTCCGTATGTTACATCACTTCCCTCATATTGCAAAGATAGTGGGGATTTTCTTACAAAAATCAATGGTTTAGCATGGAATGACTCATATCTTATGATTACGTTGGACGTCACTGCCCTCTATACTTCTATCAGCCATGAATTGGGAATGAGAGCGTGTGAGTATTATCTAAAAAAGAGGCCAGCATGCTTTTTGGAACACACACACATGCTGTTGGACATGATCCAAATCTGTCTGAAGGACAATATTTTTATGCATGATGGAAAGGTCTACAGACAGGTTATGGGGACGACCATGGGCACCTGCTTCGCCCCCAGCTTTGACAATTTGGTTATGGGCTGGTGGGAGAAGCAGGTGGCCTGGGCGGATGAGTGTGCCGAATATGTCCAAAACACTCTTGTCTGGACCCGCTACATTGACGATTTGTTTGTGTTGTGGAGCGGGCCTAGACAGAAAGCAGAGGAATATGTGGCGATCCTAAATAACAATCCATACAATTTACATCTTACTGCAGAGATGAGTGTTAAAGAGATCTCATTCTTGGATATTTATTACAAGTGAGAGATGGTAAAATCAACACCACTGCATTTCGAAAAACTACAGCTGGGAATAGCACGTTGCACTTTAACAGCCAACATCCTAACAGTTTAAAAGCTAGCATCCCATATGGTGAAACTTTGAGGCTCAAAAGAATTTGCAGTCAGAACTCTGAATTTCAGGAACAAGTGCTAAGGATGAATCAGAGGTTCAGAAAAAGAGGATATCACCCCAAAACATTAGTGGAAGCCAAACGTAAATCAGAAGGGGTCTCCAGGAATCAATTGCTTTATCCTAATGACAGAATGTCAAAGAAAGACATGGCAGTTAGATTGATAACTTGCTTTAATCAAATGTCCCCTAAAGTGTATCAGATACTGAGAAAACACTGGCAGGTGGTGAGAGGAGATAATGTTATTGGTAAAGATCTACCGGTAACGCCCCCAGTGACATATAGAAAAAGGAGGACATTAAGTGACAATCTTACACACATTTTGAGGGAGGCCGTAAACCTGATACGTGGCTATCCACTATAAAGGGGTTTTATAAATGCAACAATTGCAAGGCCTGTAGGATGGTAAAATATTTACTCACTTTTAAATCTAGTGATGGACATCCGTTTAAGATTAGGGGCTTTTTTCAATTGCAATACGGATCACTGTATCTACGCACTTACCTGTCCTTGTCAATTGATCTACGTAGGGAGTACGATCTTTCCATTGAAAAAACGGATGCTAGAGCACCAAAGAGCAATTAGGAATCAGGATTTTACCTACTCGGTGGCAAAGCATTTTTATGATAAACATGACAGTGATCCTGGTTTAATGATGTTCTTTGCAATTGACAGAGTTCCTCCGAATATACGGGGAGGCAACAGAGTACTGAACCTTAGACGCTTGGAATCAAGATATATTTTAGATCTCAATACGAAATTCCCATATGGCCTTAACAGGGATGAGGAGCTAGAGGTTCACCTGGGCTGAATGATAATTGATATAGAACCTCGCCCGTCTCCCAGAACTGTGTATTATACCGCATCCTGCTTAAGGATTAAAATGTCAATGGTTTTAATATATTGAGCAATGGGAAGATGATTTTAGCTTTTGCACCATTGCACTTTATATAATGAAGTGGTCCTTATTTGTAATCTCAGGCACTTTTGCACTTTGATGGAGTTGTTGAAACGTAAGACCAATATAAATTATTGGGTATTAACTTGAATGAGGTAACTTATGAATGTTTGAAAAAAGAGAAATTCTTGCTATAGGATAGAGCTTTTGCTTCTATTTATGAGACATGTTTTCGCCATACCAGGGTTGTGGGTGGGCTACATATTTGGGTTACTGATGCACAGAGGCACTTTATTGATGTAAAGCAGGTTTTGCACAATTCAAAAGAGGTCGGAATACAATGAGTGCAATTCATGATAAGTGGTTTTGCACTGTAGCACCTTTCTAATTATTGGGTTATCCTCAAGTGATATTTGCACTTTAAATATGCATACCAAACTCTGCACATATATATAGCTATTTATAGTATTTATAGGGGTAAGGGGACTTTTTTATTCATTTGAATTAGCAATTGATCCACAAAAATCTACATGATACATATTTTATGGAAATAGATTAGTGGAGAATTATAGCTTACTATTTTAGTATGGATGTATTTTGAGATATCCCCGCAGTGTCACCCTATTTATTTAAGAATGTTTATATATGTTGGTGCATCGTTGAGTTGCATATTATAAGAAGGTTCAAGGTGTGTAAAATGTGGACCCTTATCTATTTATTTGATGTAACCCATGAATTATTGGGCAGTGGCCCTAGAGTGAATTCTTTCTTTGAAAGTCTCCGGTCCAGGATTTGTTAGATTTATAAAAAAGAATGCCAAAAGGACTTTGGTTTTTATATATACAAAAAATGTGTGAGAGGGGAAAAAAAGTGAAAAAAAAACTTTTACTTTTTGAAAGAAAGAAAAATTTGAAAAATATGTAAATGGAACAGTAAGACATAAATGTTTATGTTAAACACGTAATATGAGTGTGAAAAAGCATGATATGAATTGTTATGCTTTCTACTATGTTTATTGTAAGTGTGTCTTTAAAAAAGAAAAAAATCGAACAAAAAAACGACTTTGACAAAGGCTGTTGACAGCCGAAACGCGTCAGGACGGACATCGTGCCACGACTATAAAATAAAAAAATGTGCTACTCACCGGGAGTGCCTGCATTTGCTCTTTTCTACGGGGGCTGGTGTTGCATATATATATATCTATATATCTATATATATATCTATATATATATCTATATATATATCTATATATATATATATATATATATATATATATATATATATATATATATATATATATATATATATATATATATATATATATATGGGAAAAGAGAATTCCGTGGCTGCCTTCACTCGCATTTCGCCGCCATTATGGAAGGACACAGAAAGGTAGCGCTCGGATCAGCGAGCTCACACCGAGTAGTAAGTTGCAGAAGTCTTCTTTATTTTTTCATTTTCTTGGATGCAAAGTGCAAACAGTGCAAAAACAGAGACAAATAACGACCTATGCGTTTCGGCCTAAGGCTTTCGTCTGGGTCCATATATATATATATATTCATGAAGAAAACAACGTTTAAAGATAAGTTATAGTTAGGAAAACTTTGTTATTTTTATGTATACAAAACTACTTAAACTACACAAACCCTAGAAATTCAAAAGTTATAGTTATAGCTTTCAGTTATAATTTGTGCCCCGGTGTAAACATCCTATAACTCAAGCACCTCCGTACACACTGCTGTCAACATCGCTAACCACACTAGAGTGGCAAAGAGTGGAGTAGCGTGCCATAGAGTGGAGAAGTTTATAGTGGAATAGAGAGAAGTGGCAAAGAGTGGAGTGCTGCAGAGTGGAATGTTGTAGAGTATCGTGGCATACAGCGTTGTGATGTAGAGAGTCGTGGTGTACAGTGTCATAGCGTACAGTGCTGAGGCACAGACTGGAGTGGCATAGAGTGGAGTGGCGTACACTGGAGTGGCATATACTGGAATGACGTACAGTTGAGTGGCATGTCGTACCGTGCAGTGGCGTGTCATAGAGTGGAGTGTCGTGGAGTGATATAGAATGGAGTAAGGTGTCGTAGTGTGAAGTGGTGTGTCGTACAGTAAACTGGCATGTCATAGTGTTCAGTGGAATGTCATAGAGTGGAGTGGCATGGCGTGGCGTGTCGTAAAGTGTCTTTTGTCATATAAAAAAATTTTGGTTTGAATTCAAATGGTACAAGGGAATGGAGTGGTGTGTTGTACAGTGGAGTGCCGTATTGTACAGTTCAGTAGCATGTCGTAGAGTGGAGTGGTGTGGAATGACATAGAACGAAGTGGCATGCCATAGACTGGAGTGGCATGTCGTAGAGCGAAATGGCGTGTAGTAGAGTGGAGTAGCGTGTCGTACAGTGGTGTGGTGTGTCTTTTTAGACAAACACAGCTGCAAAATGGCTGAGTTCTCAGCTTGTGCTTGGGATATACCTTATTATTATGTTTTTAAGCTATAGGAAAAATGAGGCACTTTACAAAAGTGTGAATAGTTTAGGTTAAACTATTTTTATTTTTGCATATATTTATTTAATAGGGTAACGAAGTACCGCAGTACTATCTTGGAAATATCATGGTACCTATTGAAATTAAAAAAGAAAAGGCTATATAACAAACAATAAAAATAAATATTATTGTTGTTTATTATTGTTTTATTGTTTGTCATAAATCCTTTAGTTTCTTTTCAATTCAAAAGGCACCACAGTACTTCCTAGAGAGTACAGGTGTATTCTAACACCTTTTAAAAAAATATATAGAGCCTTAAAAATACTTTTCCCTAACTAATCACACTTTGGTAAAGTGTCTCATGTCTTTGAATAGGTGAAAAAACATAGTAATAACAGATATCTGATGTACAAACCCAGGACACAGTCAAAGTGTGGTAGACAGATGCAGAGGCAAAATGGCTGAGTTATTAGTTGCTAGTGATATACCTTATTACTATTTCTTTAACCTATAGGAAGAATTGAGGCACGTTACGAAAGTCAGACTAGTTAGGGAACAGTTTCTTTATTGTTGTATATATATTTTTTTTAAGTAATGGAGTACTGCCTTGCTGTATTGGAAGTACCGCGGTACCTATTAATTTTTTTTTAAAAGGATATATTATAAACAATAAACAGTAATTTTGAACTGTTGTTTATTATTGTTTTAATATTTATCATTATTTTTTTCTTTGAAAATTGAAAAGGTACCATAGTACTTCCTAGGTAGTACCACGGTACTCCATTACGTTTAAAAAAAATGTATAGAACAATATAAACATTTTTCCATTAATAGTACCAGTTTTCTAGGTCTTCCTAATAGGTGTAAAACATCATACTAAGGTATATCTCAGGTCCAAACCCAGAACACAGCCAAGTGTGTTTTAAACAATATGGCTGCCTTCTGGCAGCCATATTACGAGTATCGTATGAGTATCATATGCCCAATGGTGGGATCACTTTTCAGTATATCCCAACTCTTGGTAAGCATTCTCTGATTATCCTTGGAATTGTCATTATACGTAAGGATAATTCTACTGCTGGCTGTAATATCCTCCTCATTGTTAGCCATAGGGTTGAAGAGTGTGTGATACAGGACAGACCCAAGATAACATACATGAGAGGATGCAGCATTAGAGATATGCTGGTACAGAGTGACATTACAATGCCTATAGTGGTTAAGCAACACAATTTACAGCATTTCTTCCCATGTGTTCATTGTAAGGCATGAAAAAAGTTACATGCGGAAGGAGCACACCACTGTGGGGCAGAACAGAATTTAGATGATCTCACAATTTCTTACCTGCAGCTCGTCATATGTTATCTATGTCCTAGAGTGCCCATGTAAATTAAGATATATCGGCAGTACGACACAGATGGTCAAGAAGAAAATACTGGAACATATGAGGGCGGTCACAAACAAAGACCCCCATTATCCCGTAGCACGACACTTTCTGAGTAAACAATTCTCAGATACCTCTGTTCTATCCTATCTTGCCATTAAGAAAATAAGAAAAACACTCCTAGAGGTGGGGATAGGGTTCTCAGGCTCAAGAAGAAAGAATACAAATACATCATTGACCTTTAAACTAAAATCCCAGGGGGGTTGAACCTGGACGAGGAATTGGGGGTCCATTTGCAAGAAGACTAGACACCCTTTCTTTATTCTTCTTTCTTATCCCTACTTTCCATTGTAGCTTCAAGGGAGGTATAGACAATGTATCCACTTATTTACCAGGTGACCTGTGTTGCTATTTGTGATTTTAACTTACAGTTGTTTTAGTGTTTTGGTTACAGGAGGAAAGGAAGGGACCCACCCTTTTTTGGCAGTGACACCAGCACGGGTTCCCTACCCTTTTCTTCGGAGGCACGACCGGGTGTTACACCTACAGATAAGACTTTTATCACACTTTTTCACTTAGAGCTTCTGTCATTCTTGGACTATTGAGAATTGTGACAATTTTGCCATGTCGTGTCCTTACTTCGTATAGGAAGGTCGTTATGTGTGATTTTGGCTGCCTATCCACTCTTCTCGATGTTCCAACTCTGATATTGTGAGTCCAGTTCTTTTGGGATAACACCATTATAAGTACTGGTATTACATGTGGACAGGCTCTTCGCTTAGCCCTACCCTTTTTAATCTTTATGTGACCCCTCTGGCCGAACTGGTGAGATCTTATGGATTTCAGGTGCTCTCCTACGCGGATGACACCCAAATCATTGTCTCTGTCACCAACAATCTGCAGCTAGTTGCAGAGAAGTTTAACGCTTGCATGTCAAACATCATCAGTTGGATGAAGGGCAATTCTTTAAAGATTAATACAGATAAGACCGAGGTACTGATTTTTGGACCACAGAAGTCCATCTGGTCTAAGACCTGGTGGCCAACAGAATGCGGACCTCTTCCTGCCCCGGTAAAAACAGCCAAACATCTGGGGGTAATCTTTGATGAGGGTCTGTCTTTTGATGCCCAGGTCAATCGTACAGTCAGCACATGCTTTCATATCTTAAAAACCCTCAGAAAGGCCCTTCCTCTCATCCCCTCAGAATTGTACCAGCCCTCTATCATCGCTTTGATTACTTCTCGGCTGGATTATTTCAATGCCCTTTATCTTAATATCACCGCTGCATCTCTGAACAGACTCCAGATGGTTCAGAATGCAGCAGCAAGATTGATTTTAAATATTCCTAAACATCAATCTGCCAGAGAAAGAACCCGGTCGCTACACTGGCTCCCTATTAAGGAACGCATTTCATTCAAGGCCCCAAGTACAGTATATAAGGCCGTGCCTTGCATGGGTCCATCCCAACTTAAATCTTTGTTCCATCGGTATACCCCAGGGAGGACCTTGAGATCATCTACACAATTTAAACTTGTTGTGCCCCGACTTTGTAAATCCAGATGGGGCGGCCGCGCCTTCTCGGTGGCCGCCGCCAAGCTTTGGAATTCTCTCCCCCCTGCCGTCGCCAATGCTAGCTCCCTTCCCGTTTTCAGGAAACTCCTGAAAACTTGGTTATTCCCCTCTTAATCTGCTGCTGTGTTCCTTTTCCCTACTGTGTTTGCTTAGCTCCTTGACACCTACGGGTTTAGTGCGCTCTACAAATATTATCTTATCTTATCTTGTATAAAGAAGGACATTAGTTCAATTACTGACATGCAAGAGGCAGACAGATGGGGATCACTATTTTTATTGATTTCCGTGTATGTCCATTTATTTGTATGGGCACTAGTTCCTTTATTTGTGTAAACTGGGAATCATGGAAAAGAAGGCATTGTCTACCAGCCCGGCTGTCCATTTTCTCATAAGGCACTAGCCCCTTTATTTGAGTAAATTAAGAATCATGGAAAAGAAGGCATTGTCCACCAACCCCAGCTCCCAATCGGAAGAGTTTCAATTTATAGTGGGGACAGTGGGCATCTTTATGGGGCAGAGGTTTTGACATTATTATGTCAGAGTTACTCTGAATTAGAATGGCATTTGTATCCTTAAGCCACTGTCTGGTATTTTATCATACATCACTTCAGAGCACACTGTTGAAAATTAGCATTACAACTTTTATGAATTATGTATAATAATGCAGTCATTGGTCTATGTTATTACCAACTGTTATCTACTGCATACAAGTACTACTTTTTGTTTATAGAACACATTACAAGATGGCCGACATTGATCAGAATGAACAGAGTATCTTTAAAAAATATGGTAAGTTCTCCTGGGGTCATGGATTTAATGATCAAGGAGACTTACTGTTTTTTTAATGATGCTGGGGGCTGCAGCCCCCCATAACTTAAAAAAAATGCTTGGTGGTGCCTTTGCCCCCTCTAGGAACATTACCAAGCTGAAAAGGCAGATTAAACATCCCCTGAAGGGCATTATGGGGTACTCCCTCAGGGAGCAGTGAATAATAAATGAGTGGCTGCTGCTACTCAGCTATTGTTAACTTTTTGGCCTTTTAATATTTTTGTGGGTGTCTTGGTGCCCACCGGGGACACCCACATTTTTAATTCTAGTTGAAGGCCTCAGGGAGCCCCACGACCCCAGTGCCCCCACAGCCCCAGTCTGCTCCCCTTACAGGAGCCGGCCACTTTCTAAATTGTAGGTGGGTGCCACTGTACCCTCCCTGAGCACACCCTGGGTCATTTGGGGCTGAGGGGGGAGCCCCAAAGCTATGGTTGTCATAGCCGTCTCCCCAGCCAGCACCATACTGGGTGATGGTGAGAGCTGGCGCCTTTCCTTTGGGTCCGCCTGGGTGGAAGCAGAATTTTTGCAGGGTATGCCCGCACTCTCCCGGACAGGGAACCACAGTGTCCCGGGGAGGGCTCCCCTGGACACTGAAGTATCGGGACCCAGGGGATGGGGTCCCCTGGGTTGACACTGGCTTGGGGAGGGGGGTGCATGGACCCCTCCTTTTTTATTATAATTCAGCCCAGGGGCTGGGGTCTCCAGGGCCTGTAGAGGCTTTAAGAGGAGAGCATAATGCACACCTCCCTATCAATTGTATATCAGCCCAGGGGGATGATGTCCCTGGGGCTTCAATGAGGGTCATGGCGGGAGAACATGTTTCCACCTCCCCAAAATATTGATTTGGCCCCAAGAGTGGGGTCCCTGGGGCCTGCAGAAGGATGACTGAGGGTGGCCATGAACCCCTTTCCCTTTTGTATTAAATTGCAGACCTCGGGATGGGGGCCCGTAGGGTAAAACTACCTCGGGGAGAGAGGGCGCAAGCACGCTCCCTTCCCCAAATATTAATATATACAAACCCTGGCCATTTTACTTAACAAGCATTTGCAATGCAATCGGTCTCGCATTTGTGAGAGTTTGAGCTATTGCCATTGTAAATGACAGTGCCTTTTATTTATGTTTTGAAAACCTGCAAGCGGTGCCTAAACACGCACTTTGTACTTATAATCGTTGCTTAAGAGAAGCAAGGCTGGCAGTAACTGCGCCTCTTTTACTGCCAGCCTTGCTTCTCGTAAGCAACGATTATAACTTATAGTACAAAGTGCGTGTTTAGGCACCGCTTGCAGGTTTTCAAAACATAAATAAAAGGCACTGTCATTTACAATGCCAATAGCTCAAACTTTCGCAAATGAGAGACCTATTGCACTGCAAATGCTTGTTTTTTTAGTCCCCGAGTCTAACACCGAGGGATCAGTAAGCATGGAAGTCTCCTTAATAACATAAAGCTGCAGTCCTTGCTGAGGTGTATGGTGAACGCTGTGGGTGTAGTGTAGTAACATTTGCAGGCTTGGGTTCTGGTAATGCAGTCCTTGCTGAGGTGTATGGCGAACGCTGTGGGTGTAGTGTAGTAACATTGGCAGGCTTGGGTTCTGGTAATGCAGTCCTTGCTGAGGTGTATGGCGAACGCTGTGGGTGTAGTGTAGTAACATTGGCAGGCTTGGGTTCTGGTAATGCAGTCCTTGCTGAGGTGTATGGCGAACGCTGTGGGTGTAGTGTAGTAACATTGGCACGCTTGGGTTCCAGTAATGCAGTCCTTGCTGAGGTGTATGGCGAACGCTGTGGGTGTAGTGTAGTAACATTGGCAGGCTTGGGTTCTGGTAATGCAGTCCTTGCTGAGGTGTATGGCGAACGCTGTGGGTGTAGTGTAGTAACATTGGCAGGCTTGGGTTCTGGTAATGCAGTCCTTGCTGAGGTGTATGGCGAACGCTGTGGGTGTAGTGTAGTAACATTGGCAGGCTTGGGTTCTGGTAATGCAGTCCTTGCTGAGGTGTATGGCGATCGCTGTGGGTGTAGTGTAGTAACATTGGCAGGCTTGAGTTCTGGTAATGCAGTCCTTGCTGAGGTGTATGGCGAACGCTGTGGGTGTAGTGTAGTAACATTGGCAGGCTTGGGTTCTGGTAATGCAGTCCTTGCTGAGGTGTATGGCGAACGCTGTGGGTGTAGTGTAGTAACATTGACAGGCTTGGGTTCTGGTAATGCAGTCCTTAATGAGGTGTATGGCGAACGCTGTGGGTGTAGTGTAGTAACATTGGCAGGCTTGGGTTCTGGTAATGCAGTCCTTGCTGAGGTGTATGGCGAACGCTGTGGGTGTAGTGTAGTAACATTGGCATGCTTGGGTTCTGGTAATGCAGTCCTTGCTGAGGTGTATGGCGAACGCTGTGGGTGTAGTGTAGTAACATTGACAGGCTTGGGTTCTGGTAATGCAGTCCTTGATGAGGTGTATGGCGAACGCTGTGGGTGTAGTGTAGTAACATTGGCAGGCTTGGGTTCTGGTAATGCAGTCCTTGCTGAGGTGTATGGCGAACGCTGTGGGTGTAGTGTAGTAACATTGGCATGCTTGGGTTCTGGTAATGCAGTCCTTGCTGAGGTGTATGGCGAACGCTGTGGGTGTAGTGTAGTAACATTGGCAGGCTTGGGTTCTGGTAATGTGATTTAAATAAACAAGCACAGGGGAAAGAGGAAAGGGTGGTAGTGAGGAGCCGAGAGAGAGAGCCCACGACATGTAAAGGAGTATTGGGGGATTGGGAAGCAACCTTGGGACCGGCTTAAGACCTGGGGTTTAGTACTTCAGACACGGATCCTGTAATTCTGATCCAATCACTACAACTCCCTAACTTTTAATGCGCAGAGTGGTAGCTCTGTCACTTTAAGAGGGTAGGTAGAAGCCAGCAGACTACTTTCGGCCAAACACACACAAAACCGTTTGGCAAAAAACAAAACCACTACACTTGGCATTCAGACACAGCCATCGCTTTTCGTTGCTTTCTTTGCTCTGGCACAAGCCGCCGCGCTATTTGATGTAAGTTACTCCAAATACATAGGTAAAGATACACAAGGTATCAGAGCGCCTTACATGAACAGCAGTTGCATTACACAGGCACATTCGCCTTTTTTAGGCACGGGGAGATGAAGTGATTTGCCCAGAATCACAGGATGTTTGAGCGTCCCGCCAGACTCGAACCTGGCTCCACTGCTTCCCCCAGGTTCTGAGCCTTGGGCTCAGTAGAAGGCGGCGCTGTTGAGCAACGCGCAGACAGCTCAAAAGGCGAGCCGACACAGCATGCTTCCACACTGGAAAACACCGGAGCATTGATGGCGGTGTTTAAAAGTACCCATCAATCGTTCATTCATTCATTCACGGACTCAACTGCTACTTTTTAGAAACCAAACTGGTTTATATAGATGTTCAAATAGTGGAGCTAGTCACTCCCGGGAATGAGTTCTGACCCTCGTGCGCAGCTGCCAACACTGCAAGTTACGTCTCTGAGAAAAACAAGCCCGGTCTTACTCTGAAAACTGATGCGAAAATCTGCAGCTGGTCATAGGTTCTTAAAAATACAGTGTGCAACCGATAATCATTTCCAAAGTGTGGTCTCTCAAAGTACTCCCGCCTTTGTGCAATAAAAAGCTACACTTTTTGATGCGCCATCATCAACACAACGGATTTCAACCGCATTAACTTTCACATTAATGTCCGATACGTAAGCAAAGATAGCAATGACCGACAATCAATATTTGGAGATTCCGTACTAGAGGGTAGATAAGGGCATGCAAGACTGTCCGCATGACACAATATGAGAAAGCCTGGGTGTGCTAACATAAACTGCGTGTCGTAATTTCAGATATTTACTACTACGAATTCAGATATTTACCAATACGACAGTGTCAAGCTCTCACTGAATCCCGTACCCAGCAGAGATCAATTCGATGGCCAGAACCCGACAAACTCACCACTTGTTCTTGAAAGGCCTGAGAACAATCTCCGGTGTCCATGCTTTCATCACAAGAGAGAGTTTATGGCCGACCCAGTACGAAATCCGCTGCATGAAGGAAACACCTGGGGATAGTGCTCGCGTGGCTTGCACCCCGCAGCCCAGCCCGCTGACGTGACGTTGGGTCAAGTTTTTAGTTAGACTGGAATGGTTACTAAAGGGAAGAGAGATTGAGGAGCCTGGATAGCATCGCGCTTTCACTTTAACAATAGCTGCCGCCCCACACAGCACTCGCGGGTCGGCCGGCAGCTATTGTTAAAGTGAAAGCGTGATGCAAATATAAACAAGCGGCTGCCTTTGCCAAAGCCGACTGAAACAAAATAGTGCTTTCCGACTAATGAAGGAGACCGTGTGATGCCGTAAGTAAAAGATCCAGTCCTAATGGGCGGTCCCAAAAGGAGACAGGGCGGTAACAAGGAGGGACTAAGAAGCCTCGTATTAAATCGGAAGCCAGCATTTACCATGAACAATGACAACAGTCAATGAAAAATATGGGCGGGGCTTCCACACCACTTCTAAAAAATACCCTAATACAGCATGCTTCGCAAAGCGAGCAGCGCATGCGCTGAAACGCTAGGCGAGCCCTAAAAAAGAAAAATGGCTGCCTACATTTTGCTTGTTTTTATTTTGCTTCACTCCAGCAGCCGTACCCAAACCGGGTACCACTTCAACGTGTACAACATTCTTTACTTCATCCATAATTAAAGTGCAGCAAATAATATCTTTCAATTCAGAAATTCTTTAACATTCTTGTCAATGACTTATGGAAGTAGTAATTCAGAGATGCACTACTCAATTCCATGATCTTCAAAGTTGTACCAGCAGACTACCCCCCTCCTGTGTCTACCTAGATGGACATTATGGGTCACTGACTAGGTGATACACACTGCTCATCCGACCTACGACCCCTGAAACCAATACCTTCCCTCCCCTGTTCCCACCCATGCACACCTGCTCCTCTCCCTCCTAACAACCCACACCCCTCCCCATAATTAGGGGATGCTTTTGAGGATATTGTTGCCAGGAGATAATGGGTTGGTTTATAATGTTGTCTTTTTTGTTGCCCCGTGCAGTGATTCACCTTATTTTTCCTTTCTGTACCCCCTTCTCATGTTTGAACATCATATGAAACAAAGATTACAAAAAAAGTTGCACCAACGGTTTCATTACTTACAACTTTTAAAGTAAAGTCTGTGTCTGAACATAAGTTGTAAATGATAACTCTATTTTAATATAGTGACGTTTAATGTATATGCTTAAATGTGCATTGTCCTTCGAAAGTGCATATGATTTAAATTGCATATCCTACAGCATTCGCATAACAAATCGACAGCACAGAACCCATATCTATTTTTTTCTACTTTGCAAATATTCAGCTACAGCAATGCACTTGAAGTCACAAGAGCATTACTGTTTCCAGCTATTTTGAAAGGCATATATTTTATCAAAGCAAAACCTCAGGTAAAATGATTTAAATACATTATTTATTCTTGCATGACACAAAAGTGTTCTCTTTACCATGCAGCCGATTTAGCCTTGTGTGTCAATCATTCCTGACCTGCTTTATATTTTTGTACGAGGTTCCAATTGCACGAGCAGTATTCAAAGCACGTCCTATTTCCTACATAATCAACGCATAACATGGACTATATCATATTCAATGAAATCAGTCCATGGGATACCGCACCGGTAAAACATGATGGAGTCATCAGCATCAATGATGGAGTCTCATGCGGACTGAGGAAGGCAATAAAAGATTATGAGATTGACATACTCCCCTCAGCTGTGAACCGGACCATTTAACTAAGGGTTTGTACCTACCTTCTCGGGTAATTGATGTTGTCCGATGCCACTTTATTGCACTTGTGGACTATGACTACCTGATTCTTGAGTATTGGTGTAAGGAACAAGAGGGTACCTTAGAATCCCAAAAGCTCAATCCAATTTGAAGATGGGCTGCTTGTGTCACACTCTGGGGCCGATTCCGATCTCGGCCGGTAGGGCACCGAATCGGATTCGGCTTTACCGGATCCGATTCGGAGCCCTCGTTTCCGACCGATTCGTGCATGCGTCTGGGCGAGCGAGTACGATGCGAGCGTACGCGAAATCGCCGACCGACTCGTTCGTGGGTCCGAACCGCACCGACCGACTCGCACGGACACGACTCGCACCGCGCAATGGAGACGTTCCCCGACCGAGCAAGTACGATGCGCGCATCGAGCAGTCCGACCGACTCGCGCCGTCCGGCTCCAAAGAGCAGTCGGAGCCGTACTTCGGGGGTCCGTGTCGGACCCCCCTGCATGTGTAGCCGCGCGAGTCGCACACAGGGGGGACCCATGGGTCCCCCCTACACGTGCATGTATGGCGCGACGCGTACCCGCTGTAGGGGGCGCCGTTGTTTGCGTCGTACCCATTGAGTCAATGGGAGCCCGTGTACGCGTTGTACGACCGGCTCCCATTGACTTCAATGGGAGTCCGACTGAATCGAGTCCGATAGCATACGGACGCATCGTACTCGTTCGGTCGGGCTGCTAGGGTCCGATTCGGTCGGACATCTCTCCGGGTCCGGCTCGGTCGGAGAGATTTCCTGCCCGAATCTGAATCGGCCCCTTAGTGTTGTAAGAGCTCCTAGAATCCCCTCCATCTATTGGAGGCGTCGGTAATAGTAGTATGCATTTGGTATAAATGGTTGTCAGTTGGGTAAAGAGATGCCACAGTAAGGCCCTAAATGCAAATGAACCTGATTAGGGCAGTATTTATCATACCTGGTAAACTCAGATGCCCTGAGTTTCAGAATTTACCAGGTGAAATAAATTGCAAGATTCACATGCTTTCCCATTTAAAAAGGGGAATAATGTGCAGATATTGGTGATTGCAGGCCAAAATCATCATAATGCAGCAGTATGTATCTATCATTTCCAGCAGTAAATTTATTAAGTTTGTCTAACTTTCCTGAAACGAATTGTGAGGAATTCAGCAATTACCATGAAACTCGTGATTTCCGTCCCGCAACTGTTTTCTCAAGAATCTGACAAAAAGATTCCATTCATGGAGAGGGCCTTAGGGTTTGAAATGACATCAGACACCTGGGATTCAACAAGTTGCTGCTGTCTGGAAGCCTCGTGAAATCTATAATTCTAGTGTCATTGCTTAGGACATCATCAGAGTGCCTTCTAGTGATGCCGCAACTGGTGTCCAATGGCAGGAAAAGTCATCCTAGACCAGGGGTCTCCAACCTTTTGTGTAATAAGAGCTACTCATGTTAGCTCGAAATCATCCCATGCTTTCAATATTATTAGCGTTGTCATAGTGACCACATCAGACAAGATTACATTAGTGGCCACCGTATGCATTACCAGCAGTGATCAACTAAGTGCTTAAGGCAATGCTGCCAGCAGTAATGTAAAAAAGGTTTTGTCAGTTTGGAATGACTCTACATAGGTAATACACAGCAGCAGTGCCCTTGCACCAAAGTAAAATTGTTAGTAATAAGTCTCCCTACACATGATTTATCACTCAAAAGACAGTTTTTAATATATTTGAAAGTTCGCCCATTTTTTGTCAAAACATTAGCTTTTGAGTTCTGCAAAAACACATGTGTGTCTTGAATGCACAGTTTTGGCACAAATATATTAATTCAACCAAGTGAAAGGTTCCAATTTAGTAGGCTGGGAAGCACACGGGAGAGATACCGACAGGTAGTTGGAGAGCTACCAGTAGCTCACAAGCTACTTGTTGGAGAAGCCTGTGACTGACTTCTAGGTACCGAAGGCCTTGTACCAAGTTTAAATGAGACTTATGGTACATATTCCTGCATTTTTTGCGTCTCAGCTGTTCACACTATGCTGGCTTCAAGAATGAAAAAGTTGATATTAGACAATCACCAATATATAGGAACAATGTTGCATATTGCTCGTGTAACTAACCCACCAGTGGGGCTAGTGTCTTAGAGAGAAGAAAAGATGGGAATAAAATACAAACTGACATGCAAAGTAATAATGTGAGGAACTCAGTGAGAGTCTGAGAAACCAATGGAGATCAGGGTGATTTGGAATATGCACATATGCACCTGGTACCTCCAGAGACATTAAAAAAAAATCCTGATGGAGAACACATTTTTGTTCCCATTCAAATCTGATAGTGGTCTTGGGTGGTTACCGTACAAGGTAGAGGATCAAACATGTACCTTGTCACTCGGTTTGCCGGAGCTACCAAGATTATCTTCTTGTAACATATCAAGTGCAATGGTACCACTCCTGGGGCCATGACTCTGCAGATACCAGTGAGTAATGCAATCCCTGAAACGAATGTACCTTCTACAGGTGATGAAGAATGGCTGCTGAGGAATATTAACATGAGATATGTGCGAAAACTGGTTATTAGTTAAGGGGGTGAAATGCTACTCACGTAACAACCACAATCCTTGTCAGGGTGAAGGACAAAAGTCACTAAGTTAACCTGTGCTTAACCTTCTGGGAGCCTGGTTCAAAAGCAGTCAGGCCTAACTTAGAGGCAATGTGTAAAGTATTTCTGCAGCACACAAACAGTAATAAAGGGAAAACACAACACAATAAAAATCCCACACCCATTTAGAAAAACAGAGTACAATTTAATAAATGATTTGTCATCAAGCCAACAAAAATCCAATCAGTAGAACTGGAGTATGAAATTGTAGTGATTTAAGTATAGTGCCTAAAAGACAAAGCGCCATTCTCAGTTATCTGGTCATGCTAGACCGGGGGAAAGTCACAAGTTCAGGCCCACCACAATGGAGTGCAATTGGATACAAGGACCAGGTTAGTCCAGTTGAAAAAGTTACCTTCTCAAAGTACGGCATGAAGAGTCAAGTTTGCGGTAGAGGAGGTCGCGAGGAGCAAGGCGTGCACCGCCGATGTTCTTCGCTGCAGCACGAAAACCTTGTTGGGCATCGTGAATGGTCATTACTAGAAGCTCACATTGGCGGTCCCTAAGGGCATTCGGTGCTGTAGAGTGAAGTGCAGATCTCATGTTGCCAGTTTGCACTGGTGGTCGCTGTAGACTGAAGAGTTGGGTCCATTGGAGCTTCGTGTTGGTGGTCGTTGCGGGCGGCAAGATCTTGGAAAGAACAGGTACATTCAAAGTTGTGAAGTGCCCAAAACTTCTGCATTTCTCCTTTCCTTCCAGGAGGAACTCAACTGATACCAGCCAAGGGCCCAGGACCTGGAGAGGAACCTCGTGGGGATCAGTCACTTACACCAGCAGAGGCCAGCAGGGCTTAAACAACACTAGCTGCAGGTCCAGTGTAGAAGGTCAGCTGGGTAGTTGCAGGGATGCCTCTTGAGCTTGTTATGTTCCTGTCTCTCTGATCAGGTATTCAGTAAATTGACCCTTGGAGTCACTTCAGGTAGCCTAGGATGACGGGTGCAGGTCCAATCTTCCTTCTCAAATAGCAAGGCCACAAACAGCATGCCAGTCCTCTGGCAGCTGTGCAGTCCTTCTTCTGTAGTATCCATAGGTCAAGGAGTGTACTGGAGAGTTTGTCTGAGGGTGCAATATTTATATCTAGTGCCAGCTTTGAAGTAGGAGAAACTTCTAGACTTTCCCCCCCATCTGAATCTGGAATTTCCTTCCTCTCTACCCTGGTACCAGGATGTCTGGAGTCATAAAAGATTAGTGTGAAGTTCTTTGTGTGTGCGCTGAGGCAGCTCCTTACCATTACCATTAAGGAGGGTTTTAAATTACAATTCATTAGAGATCAAAGTTGACTTTCCTAACTCTTCCCAATTAAATGTTGACACGTAATAAATGTAATAAAGCACCCCTTGTTATCCTATGTGAGTGGTAGGCCTTGCAATAGTGAAAAAACGAATTTAGGGGTTTTCCCTACCAGGACATGTGAAACTAAAACATACATGTCCAACTTTTAAAATACAAGGCATCCTGCCCCATGGGCTGTTTAGGCTTACCCCGGGATTGACTTATACGTATTAAAAAGGAATGTCTAGGATTGGCAAGAGGTTTTTATAGTTAGAGTACCCCTTCCATTTGTGGTCTGTGAGTTCCTTTGACCTGAGAATCTGAGTCCATTATATCACAGTCCTATACCCTCAGGCTCCATCCGGACATATTTAGCTATGAGCTGTAGAGAACCCTGAATTTAGAGCGTAGCAGCAACTACCCAAATCATAATGGCTTGGAGTCTCTCTGAGACACATCTACTGTGTTTAGCCACATAAACTAGGATAAATGGTGTCAGCAGTAATAGGGTGCTGCTGGAGCAAGCACACAGCAATACAAAAGGGGATGATGGACGGAACGTTTGAGCCAATCAAACACTCACCCCCAGTCAACTGATCTGGGTTTAATCCATCATCATTCTTTAGCTCACTCCACCACCCCAGTTCAGACATGGCCATATGCAAATCAGTCTGACCCTGTGCCTCATGGGAACAGTCCAGCACGAACTGCCAAGCCATGTCTTCCCTGGACCGGAAACAAGCATCCTAGGACCGGTTTCTGGCATTTCAGCCGTCATCAGCCAGGCTTGCTTGAATCCAGTGGCAAAGTGAGCAAGGGACCCACGTCTGGGCATACCCCCGCCAACTTAGGGCGACCAAAGCGATACAAAGGGGATGATGGACGGAACGTTTGAGCCAATCAAACACTCACCCCCAGTCAACTGATCTGGGTTTAATCCATCATCATTCTTTAGCTCACTCCACCACCCCAGTTCAGACATGGCCATATGCAAATCAGTCTGACCCTGTGCCTCATGGGAACAGTCCAGCCCGAACTGCCAAGCCATGTCTTCCCTGGACCGGAAACAAGCATCCTAGGACCGGTTTCTGGCATTTCAGCCGTCATCAGCCAGGCTTGTTTGAATCCAGTGGCAAAGTGAGCAAGGGACCCACGTCTGGGCATACCCCCGCCAACTTAGGGCGACCAAAGCGATACAAAAGGGGATGATGGACGGAACGTTTGAGCCAATCAAACACTCACCCCCAGTCAACTGATCTGGGTTTAATCCATCATCATTCTTTAGCTCACTCCACCACCCCAGTTCAGACATGGCCATATGCAAATCAGTCTGACCCTGTGCCTCATGGGAACAGTCCAGCCCGAACTGCCAAGCCATGTCTTCCCTGGACCGGAAACAAGCATCCTAGGACCGGTTTCTGGCATTTCAGCCGTCATCAGCCAGGCTTGCTTGAATCCAGTGGCAAAGTGAGCAAGGGACCCACGTCTGGGCATACCCCCGCCAACTTAGGGCGACCAAAGCGATACAAAAGGGGATGATGGACGGAACGTTTGAGCCAATCAAACACTCACCCCCAGTCAACTGATCTGGGTTTAATCCATCATCATTCTTTATCTCACTCAACCATCCCAGTTCAGACCTGGCCATATGCAAATCAGTCTGACCCTGTGCCTCATGGGAACAGTCCAGCCCGAACTGCCAAGCCATGTCTTCCCTGGACCGGAAACAAGCATCCTAGGACCGGTTTCTGGCATTTCAGCCGTCATCAGCCAGGCTTGCTTGAATCCAGTGGCAAAGTGAGCAAGGGACCCACGTCTGGGCATACCCCCGCCAACTTAGGGCGACCAAAGCGATACAAAAGGGGATGATGGACGGAACGTTTGAGCCAATCAAACACTCACCCCCAGTCAACTGATCTGGGTTTAATCCATCATCATTCTTTAGCTCACTCCACCACCCCAGTTCAGACATGGCCATATGCAAATCAGTCTGACCCTGTGCCTCATGGGAACAGTCCAGCCCGAACTGCCAAGCCATGTCTTCCCTGGACCGGAAACAAGCATCCTAGGACCGGTTTCTGGCATTTCAGCCGTCATCAGCCAGGCTTGCTTGAATCCAGTGGCAAAGTGAGCAAGGGACCCACGTCTGGGCATACCCCCGCCAACTTAGGGCGACCAAAGCGATACAAAAGGGGATGATGGACGGAACGTTTGAGCCAATCAAACACTCACCCCCAGTCAACTGATCTGGGTTTAATCCATCATCATTCTTTAGCTCACTCCACCACCCCAGTTCAGACATGGCCATATGCAAATCAGTCTGACCCTGTGCCTCATGGGAACAGTCCAGCCCGAACTGCCAAGCCATGTCTTCCCTGGACCGGAAACAAGCATCCTAGGACCGGTTTCTGGCATTTCAGCCGTCATCAGCCAGGCTTGCTTGAATCCAGTGGCAAAGTGAGCAAGGGACCCACGTCTGGGCATACCCCGCCAACTTAGGGCGACCAAAGCGATACAAAAGGGGATGATGGACGGAACGTTTGAGCCAATCAAACACTCACCCCCAGTCAACTGATCTGGGTTTAATCCATCATCATTCTTTAGCTCACTCCACCACCCCAGTTCAGACATGGCCATATGCAAATCAGTCTGACCCTGTGCCTCATGGGAACAGTCCAGCCCGAACTGCCAAGCCATGTCTTCCCTGGACCGGAAACAAGCATCCTAGGACCGGTTTCTGGCATGTCAGCCGTCATCAGCCAGGCTTGCTTGAATCCAGTGGCAAAGTGAGCAAGGGACCCACGTCTGGGCATACCCCCGCCAACTTAGGGCGACCAAAGCGATACAAAAGGGGATGATGGACGGAACGTTTGAGCCAATCAAACACTCACCCCCAGTCAACTGATCTGGGTTTAATCCATCATCATTCTTTAGCTCACTCCACCACCCCAGTTCAGACATGGCCATATGCAAATCAGTCTGACCCTGTGCCTCATGGGAACAGTCCAGCCCGAACTGCCAAGCCATGTCTTCCCTGGACCGGAAACAAGCATCCTAGGACCGGTTTCTGGCATTTCAGCCGTCATCAGCCAGGCTTGCTTGAATCCAGTGGCAAAGTGAGCAAGGGACCCACGTCTGGGCATACCCCCGCCAACTTAGGGCGACCAAAGCGATACAAAAGGGGATGATGGACGGAACGTTTGAGCCAATCAAACACTCACTCCCAGTCAACTGATCTGGGTTTAATCCATCATCATTCTTTAGCTCACTCCACCACCCCAGTTCAGACATGGCCATATGCAAATCAGTCTGACCCTGTGCCTCATGGGAACAGTCCAGCCCGAACTGCCAAGCCATGTCTTCCCTGGACCGGAAACAAGCATCCTAGGACCGGTTTCTGGCATTTCAGCCGTCATCAGCCAGGCTTGCTTGAATCCAGTGGCAAAGTGAGCAAGGGACCCACGTCTGGGCATACCCCCGCCAACTTAGGGCGACCAAAGCGATACAAAAGGGGATGATGGACGGAACGTTTGAGCCAATCAAACACTCACCCCCAGTCAACTGATCTGGGTTTAATCCATCATCATTCTTTAGCTCACTCCACCACCCCAGTTCAGACATGGCCATATGCAAATCAGTCTGACCCTGTGCCTCATGGGAACAGTCCAGCCCGAACTGCCAAGCCATGTCTTCCCTGGACCGGAAACAAGCATCCTAGGACCGGTTTCTGGCATTTCAGCCGTCATCAGCCAGGCTTGCTTGAATCCAGTGGCAAAGTGAGCAAGGGACCCACGTCTGGGCATACCCCCGCCAACTTAGGGCGACCAAAGCGATACAAAAGGGGATGATGGACGGAACGTTTGAGCCAATCAAACACTCACCCCCAGTCAACTGATCTGGGTTTAATCCATCATCATTCTTTAGCTCACTCCACCACCCCAGTTCAGACATGGCCATATGCAAATCAGTCTGACCCTGTGCCTCATGGGAACAGTCCAGCCCGAACTGCCAAGCCATGTCTTCCCTGGACCGGAAACAAGCATCCTAGGACCGGTTTCTGGCATTTCAGCCGTCATCAGCCAGGCTTGCTTGAATCCAGTGGCAAAGTGAGCAAGGGACCCACGTCTGGGCATACCCCCGCCAACTTAGGGCGACCAAAGCGATACAAAAGGGGATGATGGACGGAACGTTTGAGCCAATCAAACACTCACCCCCAGTCAACTGATCTGGGTTTAATCCATCATCATTCTTTAGCTCACTCCACCACCCCAGTTCAGACATGGCCATATGCAAATCAGTCTGACCCTGTGCCTCATGGGAACAGTCCAGCCCGAACTGCCAAGCCATGTCTTCCCTGGACCGGAAACAAGCATCCTAGGACCGGTTTCTGGCATTTCAGCCGTCATCAGCCAGGCTTGCTTGAATCCAGTGGCAAAGTGAGCAAGGGACCCACGTCTGGGCATACCCCCGCCAACTTAGGGGCGACCAAAGCGATACAAAAGGGGATGATGGACGGAACGTTTGAGCCAATCAAACACTCACCCCCAGTCAACTGATCTGGGTTTAATCCATCATCATTCTTTAGCTCACTCCACCACCCCAGTTCAGACATGGCCATATGCAAATCAGTCTGACCCTGTGCCTCATGGGAACAGTCCAGCCCGAACTGCCAAGCCATGTCTTCCCTGGACCGGAAACAAGCATCCTAGGACCGGTTTCTGGCATTTCAGCCGTCATCAGCCAGGCTTGCTTGAATCCAGTGGCAAAGTGAGCAAGGGACCCACGTCTGGGCATACCCCCGCCAACTTAGGGCGACCAAGCGATACAAAAGGGGATGATGGACGGAACATTTGAGCCAATCAAACACTCACCCCCAGTCAACTGATCTGGGTTTAATCCATCATCATTCTTTAGCTCACTCCACCACCCCAGTTCAGACATGGCCATATGCAAATCAGTCTGACCCTGTGCCTCATGGGAACAGTCCAGCCCGAACTGCCAAGCCATGTCTTCCCTGGACCGGAAACAAGCATCCTAGGACCGGTTTCTGGCATTTCAGCCGTCATCAGCCAGGCTTGCTTGAATCCAGTGGCAAAGGACCCACGTCTGGGCATACCCCCGCCAACTTAGGGCGACCAAAGCGATACAAAAGGGGATGATGGACGGAACGTTTGAGCCAATCAAACACTCACCCCCAGTCAACTGATCTGGGTTTAATCCATCATCATTCTTTAGCTCACTCCACCACCCCAGTTCAGACATGGCCATATGCAAATCAGTCTGACCCTGTGCCTCATGGGAACAGTCCAGCCCGAACTGCCAAGCCATGTCTTCCCTGGACCGGAAACAAGCATCCTAGGACCGGTTTCTGGCATTTCAGCCGTCATCAGCCAGGCTTGCTTGAATCCAGTGGCAAAGTGAGCAAGGGACCCACGTCTGGGCATACCCCGCCAACTTAGGGCGACCAAAGCGATACAAAAGGGGATGATGGACGGAACGTTTGAGCCAATCAAACACTCACCCCCAGTCAACTGATCTGGGTTTAATCCATCATCATTCTTTAGCTCACTCCACCACCCCAGTTCAGACATGGCCATATGCAAATCAGTCTGACCCTGTGCCTCATGGGAACAGTCCAGCCCGAACTGCCAAGCCATGTCTTCCCTGGACCGGAAACAAGCATCCTAGGACCGGTTTCTGGCATTTCAGCCGTCATCAGCCAGGCTTGCTTGAATCCAGTGGCAAAGTGAGCAAGGGACCCACGTCTGGGCATACCCCCGCCAACTTAGGGCGACCAAAGCGATACAAAAGGGGATGATGGACGGAACGTTTGAGCCAATCAAACACTCACCCCCAGTCAACTGATCTGGGTTTAATCCATCATCATTCTTTAGCTCACTCCACCACCCCAGTTCAGACATGGCCATATGCAAATCAGTCTGACCCTGTGCCTCATGGGAACAGTCCAGCCCGAACTGCCAAGCCATGTCTTCCCTGGACCGGAAACAAGCATCCTAGGACCGGTTTCTGGCATTTTTGCCATCATCAGCCAGGCTTGCTTGAATCCAGTGGCAAAGTGAGCAAGGGACCCACGTCTGGGCATACCCCCGCCAACTTAGGGCGACCAAAGCGATACAAAAGGGGATGATGGACGGAACGTTTGAGCCAATCAAACACTCACCCCCAGTCAACTGATCTGGGTTTAATCCATCATCATTCTTTAGCTCACTCCACCACCCCAGTTCAGACATGGCCATATGCAAATCAGTCTGACCCTGTGCCTCATGGGAACAGTCCAGCCCGAACTGCCAAGCCATGTCTTCCCTGGACCGGAAACAAGCATCCCAGGACCGGTTTCTGGCATTTCAGCCGTCATCAGCCAGGCTTGCTTGAATCCAGTGGCAAAGTGAGCAAGGGACCCACGTCTGGGCATACCCCCGCCAACTTAGGGCGACCAAAGCGATACAAAAGGGGATGATGGACGGAACGTTTGAGCCAATCAAACACTCACCCCCAGTCAACTGATCTGGGTTTAATCCATCATCATTCTTTAGCTCACTCCACCACCCCAGTTCAGACATGGCCATATGCAAATCAGTCTGACCCTGTGCCTCATGGGAACAGTCCAGCCCGAACTGCCAAGCCATGTCTTCCCTGGACCGGAAACAAGCATCCTAGGACCGGTTTCTGGCATTTCAGCCGTCATCAGCCAGGCTTGCTTGAATCCAGTGGCAAAGTGAGCAAGGGACCCACGTCTGGGCATACCCCCGCCAACCTAGGGCGACCAAAGCGATACAAAAGGGGATGATGGACGGAACGTTTGAGCCAATCAAACACTCACCCCCAGTCAACTGATCTGGGTTTAATCCATCATCATTCTTTAGCTCACTCCACCACCCCAGTTCAGACATGGCCATATGCAAATCAGTCTGACCCTGTGCCTCATGGGAACAGTCCAGCCCGAACTGCCAAGCCATGTCTTCCCTGGACCGGAAACAAGCATCCTAGGACCGGTTTCTGGCATTTCAGCCGTCATCAGCCAGGCTTGCTTGAATCCAGTGGGAAAGTGAGCAAGGGACCCACGTCTGGGCATACCCCCGCCAACTTAGGGCGACCAAAGCGATACAAAAGGGGATGATGGACGGAACGTTTGAGCCAATCAAACACTCACCCCCAGTCAACTGATCTGGGTTTAATCCATCATCATTCTTTAGCTCACTCCACCACCCCAGTTCAGACATGGCCATATGCAAATCAGTCTGACCCTGTGCCTCATGGGAACAGTCCAGCCCGAACTGCCAAGCCATGTCTTCCCTGGACCGGAAACAAGCATCCTGGGACCGGTTTCGGGTTCAAAACCCTCATCAGCCAGGCTATCTTGAATCCAGTGGCAAAGTGAGCAAGGGACCCACGTCTGGGCATACCCTGCCAACTTAGGGCGAACAAAGCGATACCAAAGGGGATGATGGACGGAGCGTTAGAGCAAATCAAACACTCACCCCCAGTCAACTGATCTGTGTTTAATCCAGCATCATTCTTTAGCTCACTCCACCACCCCAGTTTAGACATGGCCATATGCAAATCAGTCTGACCCTGTGCCTCATGGGAACAGTCCAGCCCGAACTGCCAAGCCATGTCTTCCCTTTGGTATCGCTTGGAGCAAGCACACAGAGCTTAAAGGGGCATATGTATGAAAAATCCTTTTTGCGAGTCCTTAATAGCAATTTTTAGCGAATCGCTATTAAGGACTCGCAAAAGGCAATGTATGTAGGATTCGCAATATTAATTGCGATTCCTACGTATTCCTTAATTGCGAATCGCAAATTGCGATTCGCAATTAAGGAATACCTTCCCATTCATTCCTATGGGCCTAGAGGCCCATAGGAACGAATGGGAAGACATTCACAATTTGCGAGTACCCATTAGGTACTCGCAAATTGCGAATGCAATTTCAAGGGTGCAAGGGCGTCAAAAGGACACCCTGTTGCAACCCTGAAATGAGCATGTGTGCACATTAAGGCATGTATGTGCGCCACGTGGCACTTTGAAAAATGCCAAAAAGTGCATTTTTCAAAGAAATCGCAAATTACCACCAACTTGAAGGTGGTGGTAATTTGCGATTTCCAAAGGCAAAATCGCACAACTTGGATGCTTCAAGAATTGCATTTAAGGAATCGCAATTTGTGATTCCTTAAATGCATTCGCAGAATAGGTAATCGCAAATTTTGCGATTCTCTATTGTGCGAGGGCCTTTTGAGATGATACATCCCAAAAGGCTTTTTCCCGTTCGCAAACAGACCAATTCTGAGAATCGGCCCGTTTGCGAATGGGAAATAGGCTTCATACATATGCCCCAAAGTCTCCTTCATCACCCCCTGCCAACATCAAACATTTGTTATGGCAGACATTGGAGAGGTTGTGGCACTCCATCCACTCACCTTTACTGAATGATGCTGCCAACTTGGGAGACAAGAGAAACAGAATGACCTTGATGGCAGCATGGGCAATATTTAACATTTACAAGAATATTGCTGTCAGAACATGGGCTGTCATAAATATTGTGTCTTAAACATCTTTTACAAAAATATTGCCCCATTTGAATTGATAATAGAAAATCTAGACCCAATGGGACACCATTTTTGTAAACGATTTGAAGGACACAATAATAATGTCAGATGATATTTCTGTAATCAGTATTCTGACATACAAAGATTTCATTATTTAATGACTAGAAATAATCATTTTCATTCATTCAGAGCTAAGACAGAGAAATGTGTGGACTAATTGAAGACATAGAAACCTGTTTTAGTTTGTTGGGTTATCAGAGCTGATGCACATCGAGAAGTATTGTTAATTATTTGGCATTTGCTCATACAGGCACAGTTAATTAAACAAAATATCATGTTCATTCTTTCACCACCAGTCTATTACTTTCAGACAAGGTGAACAGAATGCCATATCTTATTATCCATGCAAATGTTAAGTGATTTCACTTCATGCTAATTTATTCATCCATCTTCTGCATATGCTAATGGCTCAGTTTTGATGGAATTTAAAACCATAAGCAGAGATGGTCACAGCTTGTCCTGGAGGCGTTATAAAGTGTCCATTCGATAATCATTGCACCATGCCATTAATGTCCCTAATTTGTATGGAGAAATAAATGTGTATTTATGAGTCTACTGTCAAAAGGATTAGCATTATATAATTGTACAAGAATATTGCAAAAGAATGTAAATTGCATTTGGGCGGTCCTGTAAAACCGCACATCTACATTGAGGATGGGCAACAGAATATACAGTCCAATTCAAACCTTTTTGCACATGGGAGTTGCAATCACATGCATAAAAAATGATTTGCTAAAAGAAAATCCATGCTTACTTGAAGAATTGGAATTAGAATAAATTTCTGCAAACAGATCTGATTTACTTCTGCAGGTGATATGCCATTGGCAGGTCTAAATAGTATGGTGTCACATGCTGGTTGCACAGGTACCAGTTGGGCAACACCCAAAACTGGTACAAACATTTTGCAGGTGCTCCATACCTACGCAATTACTCATGCAAAGAGCACAAGTAGGTTTATTTCCACAGTTGGAAAGAGTAGGTGCTCTTTGCCCATATTTAACTTTAGCATTTAGGCGACATACTTCTTCACAAGAAAAATATTTTCCTAGTGAGAAAAAATTATTTAAAATGTGTTTTTGCAAACTCCCACTGCCACAATTGATTGCTGGGAGTATTTTGAATAAACCATGCTTGGTTGACTATGTGTGGAGGAGGCGTTAAGAAAGTAGGAACAATGAATGCCTAATTTGTCCGCTGCTGTCATGATTGGTCGACTCTGTTTGTTCGCTATCCTGTGGTAATCGACTGACTCAATGTGGCTATTGGTGCTCGTTATAGCAAGTGTGACAAACTTTTTCTGCTAAACATACAACACAAATTACACAATCAAGATTTGAGATAGGGCTTGATTTCGAGTTTGGCGGTGTTGCAGCGGCCACACACCATTGCCCCGCTGCAACACCATCAAACCCGTAGTCAGGCCGCCTGCCGTATTCCGACTGGAATACAGGTTTGACAGTCCTGCAGCGGCAGTCCCACGGCGAAACCTTCCAAAGGTTCATAGGAGAGCCTTACAAAGGCACCGCTGTGGGAACGCCACAGTCCGTTCCTGCATGGATCGAAATGCACAATGTTGTGCATGTCATTCTGTGCAGGAATAGAGGGTGCATACAGATTGGGGGGCACACAATGTGTCCCCCTGAATGCACCCCATGCAGAGAGGTGACAGGGGGCCCAGTTTCCTCACTGCCACCCATTTCATGTTGGGCTCACCGCCATGAAAAGGGTCGCAATGAGCTAACTCGTAGTATGATTGGCGGTGCCACAGAGGCACAGACAGCATATTACAGCTAACCCTGGGCATAAACTCCGCTCCGCCAGCGGAGTGTGCAGAGATTTGCCCACTCCGTGCTCTGCTGGGAATGCGGAGTATAGGGCAAAACTCCGACTCTGCAGTGGAGCAGAGTTAGCCAGCCCGCCCCCCCCCCCCCTGCAATAGGCTCCCTGCCTCCAGCCTCCCTAATAAAAAATAGCTACAAACTAATTTAAAATGAAATAAAAACACACTTACCTGAACTGCGGCGTCCCCGGGCTGCCCTCCTCCTCCTCGCCGTCTCTCTCCTACGTGGTACATCTTGAGAGAACTGTGCATGCGTGCGCATGCGCATTTCTCGCAAGACGTCTTGAGAGAAATGCGCTTGCGCGCACTCGCACACATGCGCAGTTCTCTCAAGATGTATGTCCCACGTAGGAGTGAGACGGGGAGGAGGGCAGCCCGAGAACGCCGCAGTACAGGTAAGTGTGTTTTTATTTCATTTTAAATTCATGTGTAACTGTTTTTTATTGGAGGGGGGTGGAGGCGGGTGGTGGAGCGGAGTTCCACAGAGTTTTTCCCCAACTCCGTGGACCTCCACGTAGTCTCACTACACCAGCTCCGCCCACCCTTAATTACAGCCTCACAACGCTGCGCCACCACTGCAGGATCAGGGATCCCCATCGGTTGCGGCGGTCCTGTGGCGGTCCCACTGCTGTATTTATAATTCGGCGGGTGGACCGTCAGTCTGGCGGTCCAGGGACTGCCACCACAAGTTTGGCAGTCCCATGGACCACCAAACTCGTAATTAAGCCTATAATCTCCTGAACCATACTGGGTGAGAATTGATTACAGAAGATACATAAGTAGTGGGCCTCCCTTGTCCGTTAATGGTTCACTGGCACCACTCGTGAGATAAACATAAACAATCATTTTATTTCACTTTTAAATGACTCCACGTTTAACCATTGTGTCAAGCTGATGTAAACAGCAAGGGCCATTTATGGAAAACCATTGATGCTCACCACAACTTCACTACTATTGTCACAGTATAGGCTGCTTTTTCATTGTGATACTTCCACATTGCCTCCATCACATCTTTCATCACTGCATTCTCGAGGTAAGTATCACAATTATATTGTTACATCATGCCCCATTAGATCAGCATTAACCTTAGTTTTCACTGTTTTTTTTATAAAATACGTTTAAATTTGATTGGCCTAACCATATCATTGGTGCATGCAAAATTTAGGGTCTCTTTGCACATTTGTTACCAGAATGATCCTCTATTCATTGTATCAAAAATTGTTGAGAAGTGCAAATGCACAATAGTTGCCCCATCATTCCTGTGAGATGGAAGGCCAGCTCCCAAGGCAAGTATTGCCGCATTATGCTTTATGGACATCCTGATGTGAAAGTCTGTGTGTGTTTCTTGTGGATTAGTGCATAAAAAATTCACCACTTCCAAGAGGCTGCTCTTGAGAATTTTGCATAATATTTTGATTGCTGCA
The DNA here is from genome assembly GCA_963921515.1 of Calotriton arnoldi. NCBI lineage: Eukaryota > Metazoa > Chordata > Amphibia > Caudata > Salamandridae > Calotriton > Calotriton arnoldi. The sequence goes on from CAWUFW010002974.1 coordinate 1,693,437, forward strand.
TTCATCATCAACAGGATCTGGTAACTACAGCAAGAATCATGTCTTACTTTTTATAGATTAGTATCAATGTTCCCTTCCACTGTCTCAGAACTTTACTACAGCAGAAGACTGAATTCCACAATACTACCAATACTAGATGCTCCCTAGCACCAGCGCAGGCCCCCTTGCACCATGATGCAAGAGTGCCTGTGTAGTAGGCAGGATTGTTTTTGTGCAGGAAGGAACACCTTTCTGCACAATACCAATACAGTGAGGCATGTGCTGCAAAATGCAGCACACATAGAAAGAGGAAAAAACGAGGAGAAATAAAGATATTTCTCCTCGTTACGCCTCACCTGGGGAGGCACAGCATTTTGACGCATTCCCATGTCTACCATTGATGGTAAATCTAGAACTGCGCCAAAATCCATGGGTGGATGCGTGGGAACACCCACGCTCCACCTATTGAACGCCTCCCTTGGGCAGAGTAACGCAAGGCAGCAAATTGCACTGCATTGCATTACTCTTGATTTATCAAGCCACTCAGGGCCAAGTGTGATGCAACTCTTTGATAAACATGCTACAAAATCTTAATATTTTATCCATAACAACAGGTGGCATCCCTGCAGCCAGGATCTTGTATCCAGGCACCTCTATACCTTTGGATACAGATTTCCAAAGCAGTTCATCAAAACCATTTTGTACTTCACACAACAGCTAATTCCAGTTCCTCTCAATGGCTAATTACTTTTTGAACTTTACGTCTAACGAGTGGCCAATAGATGTCGAAGTTGATTTGCTGAGCCAGGTAGGTATTCAGCATCCGATGCAAAAACTATTTGCTGACCATTTATAAATGTGTAATTAATTTTACAGGCTTGTTATTCCTACCTGTCACGTCAAAACGTAGGGCTGGAATTTGCCATGTAAGGCATAGCCATCATTGCTACAACAGGTCCAGTGGCACCGGTGCCCATCGAACCCTGATAATTGCTCCAATTGACTGCTCTGACAGTAGTCAAAGGGGAAAGTTCCTTGCTAGTACCAGGGCCCATGGCATCGTTGCTAAACTACAGTTTGACAGACAGAGTCATAGAGCCTGGTTAAGAGTATAGCGGTCCATAGGGCCACCGTACTCGTGGTGGTGGTCCTACCAACGCCACATTGCAGCACCATGCACCACATTCTGAATGTGGTGGTTAGTCCGCCACAGGACAGCCACCTCCACCAGGATCCAGGATGCTGTGGCATCACAGTCTGAGGCAGGAATATGCTGGCGGTGCCGCAGCGGCACTGCTGAGCGTATTCCGAGTTGCCAAACCACCACCCTTTCGATGGCGGTGCGGCCGCCATAAGAAGGGTAGCGATGAGGCAACTAAAAGGGCACTCATAGGGCCTCCTGCTGCCTCTGGGCCCGGGAGATGGTGCAAGCAGGGGGCACATGTAGTGCCCCCCTGGATTTGCACCCCCAATTCCTGCACGGTGTGGCATGTATGCTACACCATGCAGGAAGGTGCAGTCGGTGCTCTGACAGTGGCTGGCAGACCGCCCCAGCAACGCCCGCCAGGCCAGGATTTAACTCCTAATCCAAGGCTTTGGTGCTGTAGGACTGTCAAAGTTGTAATCAGGCCCATAATCTAGAATTACCTCACCTTGAATATTAACAGTAGCACTACAGACATCAAAATCCCAAATCAAAATTGTTTTATCAAAGTGGTTCTTGGCTTCAAGTGCATCACACAGATATATTAGTTTATTCAGAATATTCTCTCGGGTGGAGGATAAATTTGACAAAGATCAGGTCTGCGCTAAAATTTGACAAGGATTTATGTTTGACTATAAAATCTAGAAAGAAAATGATCCCTGGATTTTTAGAAAAAGGAGGCAGACCTCTCAAGAGCATAAGAAAGTCCTTTTGTGAGAACTCCTTTTGATCTGCCCAGATTGACAGTTTAGCAGATATTTTTTTTAAAGCTGTAATTCTGTAACACTAGAGCATCAGCTGAGCATGTTTCTTGCAGGAAATTGATGGTGATGTTACAGTGTAAAAGAAATGCTAAAACAAAAAATCAGTGCAGCTTTTCTGTCCTGCTGAATTCCAAGAAATAAGGTACCTACTCCGACATGGTTATGTTAGATGTATCATTTATTGGCCAGCAAATCCACTTTCTAATCAGTTTCTCAGAAAGCCTGGCCAAGTATGAGCCACTCGAGTCAGGATGGAGACTTAATCATCCCAAGGACTGCTTATCTCCCCTCCCCCACCTAAAAAAGAGACATAGGGGGTGATTACGATGGCGGAAGGCCCACCACCACCAGCTGTACGGTGGCGGGCCCTCTGCCATCGGACAGCAATTTTCCCCCTGCCACATTACGATGGCGGGGGAATCCCTTTCCGACGCGGCGGTCGCAAAGACTGCCCGCCACGCTTCCACCACAGGCAATCATACCGATTGCCTGGCGGAGCGGTCAGCATGCCTAAAATGGTGGTGGTGCCAAGCAGGCACCGTCCGCCAAATTACAATGCTGGCTGTAGCCAGCCTTTCCATGGCGGCAAAACCGCCATGGAAAGGCTGGCGGGGATTGGTTTCGGGGGCCCGTTGCGGGCCCCCCTCGTGTTGGGTGGAGGTGGTGGTGCACTGGGGGGTACCTACGGTACCCCCCTGCATTTCCATGCACTAACTGGCAGGCACCGCATGGTGCCTGCCACGTAGTGCAGGTAAATGCACTACATGCATTTTTGGCATTGCGGCGGGTGCTGCAGCCAGCTGCACCCGCCGCAATGTTAAATTGCTGGATGCGACCGCCACCATAATGTGGAGTGCGGGACCGCCGCATGACAGATGGGCAGTCCCAATACCCGCTACGATGGCGGGCGGACTTAAGTCTGCCCGCCATCGTAATCACCCCCATAGTGTTCTGCATTTAGGGCCTCATTTACGAGGTTTTGGTGCAGGACAGTGCCGCAAGGTGAAGGACGTGGCCCTCTAAAGCCACGCGGGTCTTTCACAACCACCTGCTATGCCTTCCCCAAAATGAAGAGTCGGTCAGACTGTAGAGAAATACAAACTTACTTTATTCGATATATATACTCTGCAGAGTAGCCCAGCCAGACCTTCACCCTAAGATGTCTGCCGAGGGGACTGGCGCCCCAGGGTACGCTAATACATAATAAACCCTTCTGGAGACTTCGGCCACGCCTCTAATGGAAAGTTACCGGCTTGAGCCAGGCATGAACAAAGGGGGTACAGAGAGATGAGCTAACACCTGCCAGATGGGTGCATTATCAATACTCCAAGGCCACTGTGCCGAGTCTCAGCGTCTCCTAACGTGGGAGCAGAGCTACATGTAGAGATCGGAATGTGCAAACAGAATAACAGTGTATTAGCAAGTCGAGTTACAGCCTTGAACAGGAGAAAAAATAATAACGAAGTACAGCGTTCTGCTGAGGCAAGCGGGTTAGGAAATAAGGCCTAGTACGAGCACAGCCCAAGCAGTCTTCTAGTGATTGCGAAATACAAAATGGAGTCACACTGGCTAACTAAGGTTCACATGCGGCAAGGATAACTCAGTGGGTTACATAACGTGAATACAAATGGCGTCTATTTAGCCACACATGGCTAACCTAATATAGCATAACGAGTGCATCATGGGAAGGGGAGGATTTCCAACCTAACAGACCCTCCTTTTAGCGAGTGTGGCTAAAAAGCTTTATTGCTATCCGGCAGGGTCTTTACAATTCTAGATGAGGAGAGAGATATTACCTAGCCATCCATTAGTCAAGGTGAAAACAAAGCAAATGCGAACATCAAAGAAATGTTATTCAGTATTCAAATATTCCCTCGTCTATTAACATTATTGACTGAATTTCTTGCATCATCATGGGAGAGCACTTATTGTCACGTTTGAGCAACGAAACACTAGGAGTAAGTTTGCTATGCAATAGGTGCAGCAGGCTGGGAAACAATTTATGCATAGACAACATGTGAAGATGCAATGGCTATCAGGACAAGTAGTATCTTCCAACCCCATGACGTCAATAGACCCCAGAGCCATCCCGAGAGGGACCATGAGCCATTGTCTTAGTGAATTTCTGAAGCAAGTCTGTGCAATTTCTGTATTGCAGAGTATACAGTCTGGGCACTGTCAGGTATGTAAACACAACAACTGCTGCCGATGACGCGGCAGGCTCCACCCCTGTCAGCTAAGATAACGTCTAAAACCATCCGGTTTTGAAGCGAGACAAGTCTGGTAGCCTGGAGCTCGACTGTAATATTGGTCAGTATACCTGCAGCAGTATTAATGACTCCCTCAACTACTCTGGCTAGACGTCGAATATTGCGGGCATTGAACATGGGACCCCAAAACGGTATGAAACCCTTCATTATGTCAGTAAACTGCTGCAAGGAAGTATCTGTCTGGTCAATATCGTCGGTATTGACAACCCTCTTCACTCGGAGAACTGGGACATCCCTACGCTGTAAGCGATGATTTTTGTGATAGTTGGGAGGAGCTAAATAGACTGGGGGAAGGAGGTAAGAAAGGTAGCATCGCCCAGACCATCCCTCAGGTAACCAAACATAACCACGATCACCACAAACAAAATAAACATTGGGTGGTGGGATCAATGGTGGACTTTTGGGCGTTCTCAAGATGGAGGTGGTGTTACATCGACTGTTCCCCACCTCTGTATCCCCCATCCCTTGGACGCAAAAGGGAACCGGTACATCTATGACCGCCAGGGGTATGGGCTTATCCTCAGTAACATTGCGACTTTGGAAGGATTGGTAATATTCAGATACATTGAACTGCGAGAACCTGTCTCTATCCATTCCTGTTCTGTTTGTCTTTCTACCTCGATCTGCCGCTCTAAGGCATGAACTCATGAATACTCGATCAAATCGCCCATCTCCAGGGGAAACACCATGTGGGGCCCTATGCTGAGGATACACATTCATTGTCAGAGAACGGGAACTGGTACTCCTGTGTTCCAAAGAGTCAGGCTGGGTGAATGAGCGGACCAGACTAAGTAAGGTGAACCAACCCTCACAGCTATTAATGTAGGACAGAGGCATAGGCAGCAATTTCTCACTTTTATGTGTAACAGAAGGTAACAACCCACACACCCAACATTTCGTTGTGTTATAAACAGCATGTGTTTGATGCAGCATCTGAATAAAAACATTATCTTTATAGGACTTCCGGTGTTCTTCTTTGTGAGGTGCTAAGGTACCAATAATATGCTCAGGAGGTGTCAGTGTAGTACTTATCCAAGCATGCACAGGATATTTCTCCTCCAGGAAGAACAGCACCCCAAATACAAATATCAGAGAGACCAAAATTATTATCACAAACACTATTTTAGTCTTGGGGGACCAGGAGGACCAAACAGGGCCATGTGGAGCGGGGCGCGGAGCCGCAAAGGGCTGCTCCTCATCCGGAATAGGACGACCAAAGGGATACATTTTAGGAACTGTTCTTTAGAATCAGAACCACAATACAACCAACCAGAGGGGTATTCTTCTTTCCTGTGTCCGTTTTGAGCCTCACAGGCAGGCTCCTATAGTTCATCAAACGATCCCACGGAGGAGCTGCACAATCGCAGCCCTTGCTGGAAAACAATCACGCCCCTTAATGAGAAACAAGTCCTTCTTCTCTCAGGATAGGGCAACCTCCCTCCAGGGCAAATACCCTCAGCGATCCTGTCCAGTGTCCAGGGCAGTGCACCAGCGTTCTTCACTCTAATCTAAAGCAGGCACCAGAGACACAGCGCCTACACCCTAAACTCAAGTCCTTCCGTAACTCCTGTGTTGCCCTGCTGGTGCACCGTCCTTCCGTCTGGGCCGCAGATTGTACCTGGTACGCCCAGGCTCCTCGTCATTCACAAACAGGGGCAGGAACTCAGATTCAGCTGGGGACCGGGACTCAGGTTGTTGTACCCCAGGAGCTGGAGCATCCGGGGCGGCCCTTATCTCAGGGGGGATCACCTCAAATAAGGCCTCGTCACTCTCCTTGTCTGTCTGCGCCCCTCTCAGAAAAAGGGACGGAGCGGGGAACCAGCTCACCTTCCTGGTCGGCGATCCCCTCTCGAACCCAGGCGTTGTAGGGGAGCGGTAGGGGCACCCGTTTTACGTGCGAGGCGTGCACCCAGTGCTTTCGGCCATCAAGCTTCACAGCCGTACGGGTGGCCAGGAGCACCAGCGTAGGTCCCTTCCACCTCGGCTCCAGACAGGTCTTGCGTTGGAAATGACGAACCATAACATAATCTCCAGGCTGTAGTCGATGCCCGGGCCCCTCTGGTACTGGTTGCAGAGTGGTGTGTATCTGTTGATGAACAATACGAAGATCTTTAGACAATTGGTACAAGTAGTCTATCAAAAGAGGGTACTCTATCTCGGAGAAACGTTTGGGTCTTGGGACGCCCCAGACATTAGCAGGGCGCCCGAAGACAACCTCATTGGGTGACAGCCCTGACCTAGAATGCGCCGTCACTCTCGTGGACAATAATGCTAAGGGCAACGCATCTGGCCATTGTAATCCTGAACTTTCATGAATTTTTGCTAACTTCAGTTTGAGAGTCTCATTGTACTTTTCAACAAGGCCTGCTGATTAGGGATGGTTCGCTGCATGGAATTTCTGTGTAATTTGTAAGCCCTTACACACCAGATCAATGACTTTGGCATTGAAATGGCTCCCATTGTCACTCCAGATCACGCGTGGCAATCAGTAGCGTGGCAAGATCTACAGGTGGATCCCGACAGACACAAGAAGAACAGTCACCCAGGCCCTCATCAGTAGCAGACTGGACTATGGGAACGCCCTCTACGCGGGAGCCCCGGCCAAGCTCATCAAGCGACTGCAACGCATACAAAACGCCTCCGCACGACTGATCCTCGACGTACCACGCCACAGCCACATCACCCCCACTTGAGGAACCTGCACTGGCTCCCCGTCGACAGGAGGATCACCTTCAAACTCCTCATCCACGCACACAAGGCACTCCACAAAACTGGCCCAGCCTACCTCAACAGACGACTCTTCTTCTACGTCCCCAACCGCCAGCTCCGCTCCGCCGACCTCTCCCTCGCCACCGTCCCCCGCATTCGAAGAACAACCACCGGCGGCAGATCCTTCTCACACCTCGCCGCCAAGACCTGGAACACCCTTCCACTAAGCCTACGACCGACCCAAGACCTGCTGACCTTCAGGAGGCTACTCAAGACCTGGCTGTTCGACCAGTAGCAGCATCCCCCCCTTCCCTCTCCCCAGCGCCTTGAGACCCTCGCGGGTAAGTAGTGCGCTCTACAAATTCTGTGATTGATTGATTGATTTTAAAAGTGCCTTCGCCGGTGCCATGGCCGTATTCTCCTTAGTGGGGGTAGGCCTCAATCCATTTACTGAATGCACAAACTACCACTAGTACATATTTCAAGTTATTCACTCGTTCCATTTCGATAAAATCCATCTGGAGAACCTCGAAAGGGAAGGAAGGCGGTGCAAAATTACCAGCAGGTGTAGGGGTGCCCTTCCCAGGATTGTGCTTTAGAGAGATAATACAGTGCTTTACCAAGTGCGTGGCAACCTTAGGGATATTATCATTCTGCCATACTGGGTCTAGTAGTTTGCATATTCCTTTGGCACTAATGTGCGCTGGGCCATGAGCCATGGTGACTACAGGGAGGACGAAAGCATTGGGCAACAACCATCTCTGCTTCCCTGACAAATCAGTCCAACACTCATCCTCGTCCAAACGCCCTGTCCTCTCCTCCCACATTTCCAGTTCATCTACAGTTGCCTCTCTCTGTATCTCCTTCACATTTTCCACTGTATCCTCAAACATCCCATTGTCTGGAACCCATCTAGCAGGACCTGCCACAAACAGCTTATTCATCTTCGATCTAGCTGTCTCCTTAGCTGTTTGGTCCGCAAAGGCATTACCCCTTCCAACATCATCTACAACAGCCTTGTGTGCGCTGCACTTGATTATAGCCAACTTGTCCGGGAGTGTCAATGCTGACAATAACCTAAGTATTAGGGGACCATGCTGTATCCTCTGCCCGTGTGAGGTCAGGAACCCTCTCTCTGCTCAGAGGGCCCAAAATGATGTGCCACCCCAAAAGCGTACTGGCTGTCAGTGTAAACATTAACAGCCAGTCCTTCACTCAGTTCACAGGCCCTCAGAAGGGCGACTAACTCTGCAGCTTGAGCCTACTGGTATGGAATACGGGATGTCTCAAATACGGTATGTAATGTGGTTATTGCATAGGCTGCAGTAGTAGTGCCATCCGGCAGTTTGAAACAAGAGCCATCGACATATAGTTCCCCTTGGGGGTCAGATAAGGGAACATCAGTCAGGTCTACCTGTCCCTTCGTTTCCTCCTCAGTTCGAAATAAACAATCATGGACATCATTGTCCTTTTCTTCCGAAGGGAGGGGTAGTAACATTGCTGGGTTCAAAGTAGCGCATCTTTTAATGGTAATGTGTGGAGCAAATAATGTTAGCTCATATCCAGTGAGACGTGCACTGGTGAGGTGCTGCGTGTTTGTCATGTTCAAAAGCGTGTCCACAGCATGAGGTACCATAACTGTGAGGTCAGTATCAAGAATGAGCCCTGCCGATTGTCTGATAGATACCGCTGCTGCTGTGGCAGCCCTCAGACAGCTCGGGAGCACTCTGGCGACATTATCCAAAGTGGCAGAGAAGTAAGCGCAGGGCTTCTGCTTACCATCGAAACCCTGTGTTAAGACAGAAAGCGCGCAACCGTCCGCCTCATGTACATAGAGCACAAAAGGCTTCTGGTAGTCAGGAGTACCAAGCACAGGAGCAGAACAAAGTGCAGTCTTTAATTGTTCAAAGGCTTGATGGCATGCAGGTGTCCAAGGCAAAGGCTCATGCACGTCTTTGGTAGTGAGGTAAAGAAGGGGTTTTGTTAGTAAGGAAAAATTCGGAATCCAGTGACGACAATACGAAGTTATCCTCAGAAACGCGCGTACCTCACATTGGGTCTTAGGAACAGGCATATCAGTAATAGCAGCTATGCTCTCAGGTGTTAGTCTGCGACCCTCCTTCGACAGTAGGTGACCTAAGTAGGTGACCTCCTGTCGACAATATTGAAACTTCGAAAGGGACACCTTGTGTCCGTGGTGTGCCAAATGTAGCAGTAATTTTACTGTGACGTCTTTACAGCCTGTTTCAGTGTCTGAGGCCACTAGAAGATCGTCGACATATTGCAGCAAGACATTACCAGAGGGAAGCTCTAAAGAATCCAATTGTGTTTTCAGAGCCTGACTATAAATACTGGGGCTTTCTGTATAGCCTTGTGGAGCACAACAGAATCTAAAGCTCCGACCGGCAATTGCAAATCCAAACAGATAGCGGCTATCTGGATGGATTGGTATGCTAAAGAAAGCATTTTTCAAATCTATCACTGAGAAGAATTTAGCTGTCGGGGGAATCATGGTCAGGATTGTGGTGATGTCAGGTACCACAGGATACTGGGGAACCACAATTTTATTGACTTCTCTCAGATCAATAACAAAACGGTACACATCAGGATGGGTGTCAGAACAGTCCAAAGGTGCCTTCTTAAGTAAGAATAGGAAGAATAGGGCTATTGCACACATTCGCTGCTGTCTCTTCAACCACACCAGACTTAATCAATTCCTGTATTATTTGCAATAAGGCCTTTTCTCCAGCCTGGGATATTTTGTATTGAGGAATTCTGGGCAACCTGGCATTATCCTTTACCTGTATAGAAACTGGCGGGATCTGAAGCAACCCCAAAGCCTGTATCACCTGTAGCCCATAACGTGCGCGGCACATCTCGGAACTCAGTAGGGAGGGGGTTATCCTTTGCGAAGCATTGTTTGGCATAGGCGACTCGCGGGCCAACAGTCATGTAAACGCCGTCTGGGGAACAATAAATAGTCACATGCAATCTTTTTAACAGATCCAGTCCTAGTAAATTCTCCTCACAATTGGACGTCAGTAGAAATGGTGAATCAACTGTAAAGGGACCGCTAGTCAAAGCAAGAGGCTTGGAAATGGGGCTAACAACCGGCACGCCTGAGAAACCCACCGAAACATTATTTTGGCCAGACAGAGCTGCCCCCGGGACTAGTGAACGGGAAACAGAGCTATTAATAGCCCCTGTATCGACTAGGAATTTCTCGGAGGTACCTTGTAAATCTGCAGTAACGTATGGTCCACGCTGATCTACAGGCACCGGAACTGGTCCCTTGCCCTGCCCCTGGCTGTCCTAGCTGTGAGACAACCCCGTCACTTCATCCATATCATAGTCGTCGTGGTAGTACTGTCTTCCCCGAGGGTCGTCAAAATAATTACCACTCTGCCTGTTGTAAGATGTGTCCTCTGACTGCGTCCCCCCTCGGCCTCCTCCCCCTCGTCCTCTCCCTCCAAAACCCTGATCTCTCGGAGCCCCACCTTTCTGCAATAATTCCGGACACTCGTTCCGCCAATGTCCCTCCTTTTACAGTACACACATTGGTTGGGTCCCACGGGGTCACCTGAAGCACCACCCCTGTTACATCGGGGTGGCCGTGGACCCGAACCTCGTCCTCTACCTCTTCCTCTCACAACTTGCTGCATCAACACCCTCGTCTTTAAATCCTTTGACGTCTTCTCTACCCTGTCCTTGTCCTCATTCTCTCTATGCTCATAATACTGCACCATACGCAATATGACTGACGGAGAGGAAGTCGTCCAGGTACTTTCTGAAGCCTGCAACCTAGTGGCAACCTCAGGGAGTAAGTTAGTGACGAACCTGTTCACGAACAAATGGACACCACCCTCCTGTGACAAATCCTGTCCACTAAAATCTAGGAACACCCCTTCAAATCTGGTAAAGAAATCCAACACACTCTCGTCCTTCTTCTGACGACACGCAGTCAACTTATCCCAATCCACCTTCTTCGGTGGGATAAGGGAGTGCATTTAGGCGATAATACGCCCCGGTAAAGCCAATAACTCTGCCTTTGGCTTCTCACCGGGCTTGCGCTCCTTATCCCATGCTCTAATCTCGTCCCATGTGCCACCCAACTCCAGGGCATGGTCCTGCGTGTGGACTTGTCGCCATATATCTACCGGTACCAACAAGCCGAAAAATAGCTCTATGTCAGCTAATGTCATCACTGTGGAGGAGGCCGCCTCTGTCAATTCTTTATAATATGCAGTGGGATTTTTCCTTGGATCCGGTAACTGGCTTTTTATGGAAAGGACCTTGCTCCTTTTCCAAGGAGTATAGATCCATTGCTCCTGAAACCAAGCATCGACTCACGGTCTTATTACGGTATCCGTAGAGTCGCGCGATTCCAGTATTTCAGGGTGGTAAATGGGATGGACTTTCCTCATGGGGTGCTGTGTCCCTAACATCGGAACCTTTTGGAGTAACCTGCCTCGGTAACCCACTAGTGTAGACACATTGCTAAAAACTTCATTCGGGGCCATGTCTGTACCATATACTCTGTCTCGTATGTCATAGATAATCTGCGGTGCGGTACCCTGGAAACACTGTTCCCACAACGCTATCAGCTTAGCGGACATGTGCTTAAGGGCATGCTGCTGTACGAAGGGCTCATAATCCTTCATAATACTCCACACATCCTCCACACTATAAATCGGGTGCTGGGCCCATTGAGCTGCCTGATTCGCCACCATCTGTTTCTCCTCAGTACCCACAGCAGAGCGCACCAACACCTTCTCTATGCGGTCTCGCGCCGCCGCCCAGTTGGCTCCGGGAAATCCATGCGCAGGTGTTTCAATATGCAATGGTGTTTGGGGCGTTACACCCACAGGGGAAGGGACGGATGCAGAGACAGGTACCATCATGTAGGGGGACAAAGTTGTAGGTGTAAAAGGGAGCGTAGTGGACGAGGCGGAGCCAAGAGACGGGGCAGGAGAGTGAAGAGGCAGGATGGCGGAAGTGACAGTGTCCGCTCCTGTTGCCGGTGGGAATACAAGGGAGGCAAGTGGGGCTGAGGTCGGAGAAGCAAGTGGGGCTAGGGCCGAGGCAGCAGTACCCGAAGCATCAGAGGGAAGAGCCCCAGAGGTCGAGGATGGGGATATGGGGACTGTAGGATATATCCGCTGTGGGGCATAGGGAGGTGGGGGGCGAGAGTCCAAGAGCTCCTCAACAAGCTCATCTCCTTCGTCCCTAACAACATAACTTTTGTCTGTCTGCAGATGAAACTTCCTATCTGCAATCTCTATGCCTTTCTCTGTCTTCGCCCTTTCATAGGCTACCGCCTTTTGCGTAATCGTTTGTGTCTGCTTCCTTCAAACCTCTTTCTCTGCTCGCATGCGTTGCTGCTTTGCTTCTTTCTGCCACACTCTCAAGGAATCAAACATAGACTGCCTACTCCTTTTAGCAAACAATTTGTCCTGCAGGAAATTTATTTTTTGTCATCAAATGAGCCAGTAAGTGGCCATTGCAGCTCAGCATTGTCCCTCGTATATTTATTCCACAATGTGCTAAACATAATAGGGCCAATACCATGCTTGACATATATGTCAAAATTTGGGGTACCCTCCGGAGGTGCTGGCTGGCTCTCTTCCAACCGAGCATCAGAAGAACAACACCGGCATCCAAAACATCCTAACTTACTTAAACAAGGCATCTTAATATAAGACACATGCACTGTCCCTAACGGACCAACAACACCAACAACGATAATACAGAGAAAATAAAGTAACAAAATTGCTCAAAACCAACCCAGCTGTCTGGAAGGCACAGTCGCTCCTCACTCAAACATACATCCTACCAGCATCGTCATCAGCATCAGTCCACAGACCACGCAACACCCAGACACACGAGCACATCACCAGTCAGCTCTGAGGCTGCATCACAAGCAAGACGGCCGTCTAAAGACCGTACCAAGTTCAAGAGGACAGGCCGTAGCCCCAGACCTTTTCGAATGTACGCCAATTACCAGTTGGCCTGGCAGATTGTCTGCGAACAGCCCCAGACCTTTTCAATGCGCAAACCGAATTACCAATTGGTGCGTCAGACCGCTCGCAAACCCTCTGTGTCCTTTACAAGGGTCCACAAACCCACCAAGTACAAACCAAGACGGTATTAAACAGTACCAAGACACAGCCCGTTGACTCGTGCCGTTCAAGCAAGGCAGTTCAGAAACTGCAGACAAGACAGTCCGAAGACTGCATCAGGACACAGCCCACAGGCTTGTGTCAACCAAGAATGGCGCCATTTTCCTAAGAACCAAGTCACTCACCTGGTGCACACAGGTCGAGTCAAATTATTCTCCACTGCTGACTCTTCAGACCAAACGGCCAACTCCAAGGTTTCGCCTTCTCAGGACCCCAGCCGGCGACCACTAGCCGAGGATCCGCCCGATCGGATGGGCGGGGCAGCTGCGAGAACCAAGCTCGGTTTTGAGTCTATGGGGCCCCGATCCGCCCTACCGACCAGACACCACCCCAGCCCCTGCGACCCGATTACGGGTGAGGGGGCCACACTTTGTGGGGTCCCTGTTTGGGCGCCAACTGAAGGACGTGGCCTTCTAAGGCCACGCGGGTCTTTCACAACCACCTGCTATGCCTTCCCCAAAATGAAGAGTCGGTCAGACAGTAGAGAGATACAAACTTACTTTATTCGATATATATACTCTGCAGAGGAGCCCAGTCAGACCTTCACCCTAAGATGTCTGCCGAAGGGACTGGCACCGCAGGGTACGCTAATACATAATAAACCCTTCTGGAGACTTCGGCCACGCCTCTAATGGAAAGTTACCAGCTTGAGACGGGCATGAACGAAGGGGGTACAGAGAGATGAGCTAACACCTGCCAGATGAGTGCATTATCAATACTCCAAGGCCACTGTGCCGAGTCTCAGCGTCTCCTAACGTGGGAGCAGAGCTACATGTAGAGATCGGAATGTGCAAACAGAATAACAGTGTTTTAGCAAGTCGAGTTACAGCCTTGAACAGGAGAAAAAATAATAACAAAGTACAGCGTTCTGCTGAGGCAAGCGGGTTAGGAAATAAGGCCTAGTACGAGCACAGCCCAAGCAGTCTTCTAGTGATTGCGAAATACAAAATGGAGTCACACTGGCTAACTAAGGTTCACATGCGGCAAGGATAACTCAGTGGGTTACATAACGTGAATACAAATGGCGTCTATTTAGCCACACATGGCTAACCTAATATAGCATAACGAGTGCATCATGGGGAGGGGAGGATTTCCAACCTAACAAAGGAATCTTGCTGCGCTGCCCTGCGTCACAAGAAAAGGGCAGGAATGCACCATATCTACAAGATACAGCGCGTTCCTGTCCTTTTCCCCTGCACTGGCGCACAATGGGCTGTCATGCACCAATGCAGGCATCCGTGTGCCTTGGTGAAAGGGTGTTTGCATTGTAGTGGTGATTGTTTTTGTGCAGGTAGGGGCACCTTCCTGCACAAAAACAATCACGAGAGGTGTTTTCCTCTTTCTATGTGTGCTGCAAAATGCAGCACACATAGAAAGAGGAACAAATGAGGAGAAATAAGGATATTTCTCCTCTTTGCTCCTCCCTAACGCCACCCCTAGGGTTGCGTTAGAATCTGGCGCCTTCCAGGTTTAAGATTCCTCGCCAATTTGTGAATGCTTCAGATTCCATGGATGTTGCGTGGGAACACCCACAGCAACATCCATGGAACGCCCCTTTCACACACTGTGCTGCATGAAAGGGGCACATATTTACAAGGCCATGAAAAGCCACGCAAAGTCACATTGTGCCAGTGGAGCGTCAAAAAAGTGCCACTCTAGTGGCGCAAAAGTGCCGCAAGGGGCCTCATAAATGAAGCCCTTAGTGTCCCACCTTGGTGTTGCCCCATATTGGGTAACAGTTGAAAGTGAACGTGGAAGTGGGGGCAAGATATTAGGGCTGACCTTGGCTCCTCTTCTCCACTCCCCCTTATTTGAACATTAATATTGAGTGCCGCATTAACCATTAATCCATCATGGTCGGTCTTGCTAAATATCATGGCCCATTCTGTGGATATTATACATATGACCTCCAATTTACCTCAATTGCCGCGTAGGTCAATTTGAGCATGGTTATCTCAAAACTTGAAACAGTGAGAAGAATAGCCAAACCCACCTGTAAAATGTCTTTTGTGTTGTAATACAGAGTTGAGCGACACAATTTAATATTTGGACTAGTATCTCAAATGTTAATGCGCGACTCTTCTGCTATGTTGGGAAAAATATAACAAATGTAAAGAGATTCTGAGATGGTCGAGGACAATTTTTCAGGATTGTTGACATACATTCGATTGGGGGGATAAAGAGCTGCAAGTTATTGTTTGTTGGATAGGAGCACTGCCCTAGGCACTTGAACGCAGGGAAGAGACTTTGGTGGGAGTGGAGGCAGCCAGCATAGTAGCGAGTGCGGCCTTCTCCACATATCTCCTTCCCTCTTCCCTTTCCTTTCTAAGTCTGTCTGTAGCTACTCTCACCCCTACAAATACCCTTGACCACCATCCCACCATCTACATGAGCACTTCTGTACCAGTAGCTCCCCATAGCTATTGGTAACTTACTCTAGTTTTTCTGTCCCCTCATCGCTAGTGAGAGGTGGAGAGCAAACAGCGGGTTGGTGTTGTATCCTTGTTAGTAGCTTTCCCTCCCACTTTAGTATAGGGAGATCGTAGTGGACACACCGGGATGAGTATGTGGAGCACCCTGGAGGCGAGTCGCATCATGTCCTAGAGATGGGCCACAGTCAGGGCAGGGTGGTGGAGTTGTCTGCTTACTCGCACACTTGATATGTGGGCATTAGTACCCAAGCAGTCGTTTGTTTTTGTTCATAGTTGGGGTGGGCATAACTTGTGTAATTCTGTGTCGCAAAGTCACTCGGAATTAACCAAAAATTCTGTGAGATTATGCGGAATTACGTGAGAAGAGTAAATCTGCATTTAGAGTTATTTCCTTACCACAAAATGAACCCTTGCATCCGAAATGGACTCGAGGATGAATTTTGCCCTAAGAAAATAGCAATAAATGGAACTGAATAAAAACAGCAGCGCAAACAGCTGCACCACATATCTAAATGTGCTCTTGAAGTATTATTTTTTTCGCCCAAATTACTCTTAATTGCGCAAGCGTGCATAATCACTATGTCATCGGTAATACCGTGTTGAAGAGTAAAGTGGAGTTACCAAAATTACTTCGATTACTCCGGCGTAATTGAAATTTCACCCAGGCCTAGTTCATACTCAATACATTGCTTGGATGCATTTGCACAGACTTAACTTGGCTGCACTGGCAGCACTGTAGACGTCTTATTCACACATGATCCTACCTATTTGTATTTATTCGAAGTGGATCAATTTCTGAGCACAAGTCTAACTCGCTCCAACATTCTCTAACTTTGACCAGAAGTTGCTTTGACAACATTCTAACACTTTCATATCTGCCAGGGGGCAAAGGGTGTAAGATGTCCAACTGCCATCAGCAGTAGCTTGTTTGCAAAACCATATACTCCCCTTTTTCAGCGACCTTGTTCAATTTTCCTTTCCTTCTTGGTTGAGAACGTACTTGGGGCATCTTTAGAGGCATAGTGAGCTGGAGCTGGCAAATCAACAGACTATTGATCGACGGCCACTGAAATTGTTTTGCCATAATTGCAGGCTCCATCACTCTGCAAAGGTTAGAACGCTTTCAGCGACAATACAAAATGTAATTCATTTCACTCGAGTGATGACACTCGTTTGGGTCTTCACTTTGCCATTCTGCTTCTTGAAGTAGCATGCCTATGAGTTCTCCTGTCCAGCAACCAAAAAACCGTGGCTTTATTTTTGCATTTCTTCACCTTCTTTTTCTAAGGTTTATTTTTAACGAGCTTGTTCATTTTCGAATTATTACGTTCATGGGAGAGGGAGCCCCATTCCCCTCAACATATGTCAAAGGGTCACTGACATAACTCCAATCTAGTAAAATAGACAATACCTATTTATTTTGCATAGATGTGTCTGGATATATGTTTGCTTTAATGTAGAATAATACATTTTGCATGCATTTTCTGATAGAGCAATGAAACTTACTTAAATTAAATGCTTTTGGCTTGTGATATTTTTAATATAATAACTCTGATTCCTCTTCTTCTCAATGATATGTTAATGTATTTTATTTCAATAAAGTTGATACATGAGACCAAAAGCGTTATGTGCTTCTTCTAGAAATGTGTGCATGGTCTGTCTTCTAATGACACTGCAGAAAATGAGCAGCTCTGTGGTCCAAAAAGTACACATACCTGTCACTGCAAAACCAGAGCAGACCAAAGCAGTCAGGTCAAGCGTTTTATACGTGCTTTATGGCCAGCGCTAAAACCTTGCTGTTCTATCAAGCGCCTTTTATTCTGCGCCTCTTTTCTCTGTTTTAGAAAATAGATGCAATTGATTTTGCTGCCTTTTGTGCTTTGAAATTTAAAAAGATCAAATGAAAGCACACACTTGATTTTCCATGTGTATGGCCCCAATGAACTAGAGGTGTACCTTTGGGTGACTTTCCATGTTCTGGATCAGTTTCAACATCAGCATGGCTTTGGAGGCAATAGAGCAACCTTCTGGTTGTCATGGAAACTCCTATCCCACGATTTGATCAGCTGACCTTTGGTTAGATTGGGTACTTGTAATACATCTGTTAGACCTGTCAGCCTTAGGGTGGTCTATCCCCCAACTTTTTGCCTTCCTCTTCCATTTCTTCTGACCTCGTTTTTGCTGGCCTTAGGACTCTGAGCACTTTACTACTGCTTACCAGTGCTAAGGTGCATGTGCTCACTCCTTAACACATGGTAATATTGGCTTATACCCAATTGGCATATTTAATTTACTTTTAAGTCCCTAGTATAGTGGTACTATATGTACCCAGGGCCTGTAAATTAAATTCTACTAGTGGGACTGCAGCACTGATTGTGCCACCCACTTAAGTAACCCTTTAAGCGTGTATCAGGCCTGCCATTGCAGAGCCTGTGTTTGCAGTTTTAACTGCCATTTTGACCTAGCAAAATAGACCTTTTGCCAGGCCCAAACCTTTTTTTTAACACATGTCACCACCGACTAGGCCCTGGGAATAGCACAGAGGGCAGGGTGCAATGCACTTAAAAAATAGGACATGTACTTTTAAGTTTTCCATCTCCTAGTAGTGAAAAACTCTTAAATTAATTTTTCACTACTTCAAGGCCTATCTCTCCCGTAGGATAACATTGGAGTTGCCTTATTACATTTTATAAGTGTAAGTTACAAATGGGAAGAGATAACTGTTTCATGTTTGGTGTCTCTGGATTTCTAATTTAAAATCCTAACTTATGGTGAAGTCGCATTTTAAATCACAATTCTGAAAATGCCACAGTTAGAAAGTTAGCATTATCTTGTCTTAACCATTTGATGCCTGCAGCCTGTTTTCTGGTCACATGACTGGGTATAGTTGGCAGTTGGGCTTTGTGTATTTCCCCCCACACACACAATGGGAGTTTAGGTGTGACTGGATGGGCCATCACCGGCAGGATGGGAGAGAGGAGCTGGACCCAGCCTCACTTACACCTGAATAAGGTGTGTTCTGTCCCCACACAAAGGGCCTAATGACCCTCCATTGTCACTTCAGCCAGCTTGGAGCCAGGGCAGGGGAAGTAGGAAATTAATTGCACTTCAAAGACACTGTCTAAAAGCTTCTCCTACCTTCCAGAGCCAGGGCACCAGGGTATAAAAAAGGAACCCCAGTTTTCAACTCTTCATTACTCTTCTGAACTGGTGGATACTCTGTCAGGAAGAATGACTGATGTGCTGTTGAAAGAACTGCCACTCTGCTGGACTGCTGCACGAAAGGAACTACTGCCCTGCTGGCCTCTTGCCTGGGGGAGAAGGACTGAGTCTTTATCTCTTGCACCCAGAACCCAGAGATACTCCAAGGGCTAGTTGGCTGGCCTCCTGATCTGAAGCCTCAGGGACATAACAGGCTTCCAATAACCTTGCATCTGCACCTGGACTCTGCCATCTGTGAGTCTACCCTGCCAAGTGGTGCCACCCCAGTCCTGGACCCTTGGATATGGGCTTAGGCGCTTGCCAGCCTCTGTGGATCCAGCAGAACCGACGCATCTCTTCTGCTGCGTGGCACATCCCAAACCAGAACAGACGTATCTCTGTCGCTGAGTGGTTTGGACCATCCCAAAGACCAACATCACCACTGAAAGTCCTCAGACCCGAAGCATCACCCCAACTGTGAATCGCAACTTTGGTGCAGGCCCTCGCATCTCCCATCAACCGCAGCCTAGGTGACGACAACAGACTATGTATTGCAGCCTCTCAGTTATTTGGAACTGACACATCGCCTGACCGCGCCCCGCGACCTCAGCACCGGACTTCGCATTGCACGGCCTCATCGATGGGATCCACTCATCACAGCCTGGCTGCATCTCGGAACTGACTCATCACTTCGGCTGCACAACGCATCTTTAACGCGGATCCTTGCAACGCTCTGCAAACCGGATTTTAAGGTAATTTGTTCAGCAGGCCTAGGTGGGCCCCTGTAGCCAGCCCATGCTCCGTTGCGGATGGCCTGAACTTGTGACTTTGTCCCGGTCCGGCGCAACCAGATATCCACAGTTTGTGATTTTTGGTGCTATTTTTACTAAAATCTTAAAGAATCCATAACTCCAGTTCTACTGATTGGATTTTGTTGTTTTCTTTATTAAATTAAGCTCTAATTTTCTAACCTGGTGTGGGATTTTTTGTGTGGAATTTTCACTGTCCTACTGTTAGAAGTGTTGCATAAATACTTTACATTGCCTCTGAGTGAGCTAAGCCTGCCTGATTTGCATCAAGCTGCCAAGGGATGTACACAGGTTAATTTGGGGTTTGCTTGTGCCTTACTCTGACAAGGATTGTGGTTGCTGTTTCAGCAGGGCTTACATCCCTGTAAACCAGTAACCAAATTTCTTACAACATCCTTTTCAATATTCCACATGGTAAAAGCCTGCACGATTCTACCGTGGACATTTTCTACTCAACTCATCAAGGCTGTCAGGTCTATAACAGCATGCTAGGCAAAACATGTCACTAATGTACTGATACCCAACCTGCCTATTAGGAGTAAGTGCATGCAGAATCCATACCTCCCCAACCTTCATTGGGGATCTGTGGGTATGTGGCACCAACTGTCGCACGTGCTGGCACTCCTGCCTGCTTGAGATTCTATTGCACATACTGGCCCTCATGACAGCCATGCTGGGTCAATAGACACAGAATCTTTCCACTAGGGCCCTCTGGTCCTCTGCCAGCAAGCCCACCAATGATGTCGCTGGTGCTGTTAGCACCTTTGAGCACATCTGACGCACAGCTATGAGCCAGCAGGACTCAGAGAGTTCATAAACTGCTAATAATTTCGGATCTCAAGATGGCCTTCGTCATGTGTGGCCCGGTGTTAGGGGAGCTATTCATTGCAGCTGATAAATAATTATAATGTGGATGATATAAATAGAACCGATTATGAGTTTCCACCCGAAAATAGGTGCTTTTAATGGGCCGACATTTCTTTTCGGAAAGTATAGGTACTCTCTTGTTAGAAATGTCTGTCCATTTAAAGAACCGCCTTAAAGGAGACATAACCTATGGAGTACCAAAATTTGCATGTCCCAGTGTTTACCCCTTTAAATTCCAGCAGTTTTGACCAGCCAATATATTATTCGGTTGGATTTTTTGTCGCACCCTCTATGTATCGGGTGCCATAAAAACTACAAAACTCATAACGCCAATTTCTGGAGTCATAGGAGTTACCACACCTATCAGAAATGATAAGGGCACTCGTAACGAGAGCCTAAATATTAGGAAAACAAAATGTTTATTGTGAAAAAGAATACTCATTT
Organism: Calotriton arnoldi; assembly: GCA_963921515.1. NCBI lineage: Eukaryota > Metazoa > Chordata > Amphibia > Caudata > Salamandridae > Calotriton > Calotriton arnoldi. The sequence continues at coordinate 1,714,295 of CAWUFW010002974.1, forward strand.
GTTTTAAAAAGTTTGCAGATTATGGTTCCAGGAAAAACAGGACTGGTTACTGGACGTTGAATCCGTACAAACAAAGAAACACAGCGATAAAAAGATCAATGCAAAACACATTTTGTGTCTAAAAGCAGGAACATAATAAACTAAAAAATGCTGTGCAATTATGAACCATAAGCATGTTGTGCAGGCACTAATATTTGTATTTACAATACAATCAATATATAAGATTGTAGGCATTGGCAAAGTCCCCTCTGAATAATAAGTAGTATTTGGGCACATTGGCAATTTGGATAAGAAATGTGCTACAAGTCAGATCAATGAGTCATTGGCATTAGCATCTTTTACATAGGGCCTCTAGTGCCATGTACACCATAACGCCCGGAAACTACCTCATGGGGAAATCGAACTTCACTATGGGCTAGATGTACGAAAAGAGGAATAGCGATTACCTAATTGTGATTTTTTGCAACTCGCAATTAGGCAATCGCTATTCTTTATGTACGAAACACATTGAGTTTCATTTAGCGATTATGAGTGCGTCGCAGACAGGCCTACCTCATGCATATTACTACAGTAGGTTGCAATTTACACCCACTACGATTCGCTGCTATCACAGGGCTGGTGGCCTGCTGGAGTCAGTAGACCACCAAGTCTGTGATTGCTTTTAAATATAGTATTTCTTTATTTATTTAAACACAGCCCGTTTTCCTTAAAGAAAAACAGGATGCGTTTGAAAAAAAGAAAAAAAATGTAACTTTGAAGTTTCATTTTCTAAGAGTAGGCAGTGGTCTCTTGGACCACTTCCCGGTCTTAAAAAATATTTATGCAACCATTCTCAAAGGGTGGGGTCCCTTGGGGACCTCTTCCCATTTGCGAATGGGTTAACACCAACTTTCAATTGGCGGTAAATTGCAAATGTTTTTTGACCGCATTTTGGTCAAAAAACATTTGTACATAACACTGCTATTTGGTACTAGGAAGGGACCCCCAAAACATGTCCCTCCCAAATACCAAATTGCAAAACCCAAATCACAATTCGGTAACAAGTTACAGAATTACAACTTGGGCTTTGTACATCAGAAAAAGCATTTGTGTGGTCGCAAACAGCCTGATTCTGCGAATAGGCCGTTTGCGAACGCAAAAATGCTTCGTACATCTAGCCCTAAATCTTGGGATGCTACCTAAATGAGTGTTTATTTCTTCCAAACTTAAGGCTTCTTCGACCAAGAGCTCACTCACTCCCTTGCTGCAACAACTTTCTGGGAATTTTTTCACTTGAATTGTTCTGCAGCATTCAAAGCCAACTCCAACTAACAAGACTGAGGGCCTTATTTATGAAGCCCTGCATCACATTTAAGCCGCCGTATCATCACTTGTTGTGACGCTGCGGCGGCATAAATAATGCGCCATGTTGCGCCATATTTACGAAGTGACGCATCTAGGTAGATGCGTCACTTCGTAAACCCCTGCGCTACATCATACCTGCATCAGGTATAATGTATGCAAGGTGGGCGTTCCCCCGCATCAAAGCCTCGTAGAAGTGGCGCATTGAAATCCTTAAGATTTCAGTGCGCCACTTCTAGGACGCCATTGCGTCAAAACCTTACGCCTGCCTCATGGCAGGTGTAAGGGTGATGCAGGCCCTTTCACATGGGGCTTGCCCCATGTGAAAGGACACATTGCTGGAGTTGCGTCTGTTTTCAGACACACCCCAGCAATGAGTCACTTTTGCACCTACAGATTCGTCAGTAATACTGATGTATCTGTAACTCCATGCGACATGTTGCGCCGTACTGTAAATATGGCACATCTGTGGTGTCGCAAGGAGGGCGAACTGAGAAGTGTTGCATCGCTGCTTTGTCGCAGCGATGCAACACTTCTCATAAATAAGGCCCTGAGTCTTTGCAAAGAGCATTAATTGATGCGAACTACATGATGTCAGTTTACCTCACTCAATCTTGAATTGTACAAACTGGCTAAATGAAAGGAGATTACCTCATTGAAATACGACGTCTATTTTAGTATAAAATGAAGAATGGAAAAGGAAATTAAGTATGCAAGGAGCAAATCTACTACAATGGTATTGGGGCTTTAGTGAATACAAACACCTTCAAAACGCTGTATTGTGTTTTTATACCCCAGGACCGTATGGTGATTTCATCTGACAATGATATGCAGATGGACCCTGTCTCGCTCGACCACCATTACGTAACAAAATGGCTGCTCGGACACCATTACATAACAAAATGGCCACTGGTGTACACGGGTAAGTGTTATGAGAGGATGCTAGCACGCGCACAAGGACACAAACCTCTTCGAGCTTCAGTGTCCCTTCTGGTCCAATTAATCATCCTGCCTCAGTGATGACTGACGCTTGATGGCTCTAAACGGTTGGAACATCTCCCAGACCTCAAACAATGCCACATGAAGGCGGGACAATGCGGATCTCTCCAGGCTACTGGATAATGTCCACAACAGGGTTAATTGCAGTTCCTTGTCCTTGTCAATCTGTCAAAATGCAATTCTGTGTTACAAAGCGCCGGTCCCCCTGAGATGGAGGGATTCCTCGGCAGCTCAGAAGGGGAATGAGCTTCGTAGAACCACATGCGGCTGTTAAATATACATCTTTTAGAATTATGTACTTCCCTGACAAGAGCAGTGATTAATGTTAAAGGTAAGGAAATATGCTTTTGAGAGGAAGAGACATGGTTCCAAGAAATGGGATGAAACACTGCAAGATTTTATAGCTCTCTGGTTTGTGAAAAATAAACAAAATAGAAGGGCATTATGTCAATCCTTGACTCTGTAGGGTTCCATTCTAGGGTCTCCTTGTACATTTTAAAGCAGGATGCGCTGCCTAATGCAGAAAACATGAGCTTCCTAATGCACATTTAGGGCCTCATTTACAAGCCCAAACCAGCACTTTTTTGATGCTTCAGTGGCGCAATGTGCCGCAGCATTTACAAGCCATGCAAAGCCACTTTGCGTAGCTTTTCATGGCCTTGTAAATATGTGCTCTTTTCACGCAGAACACTGCGTGAAAGGTGCGTTTAATGGGTGTTGCTGTGGGTGTTCCCACGCAACACCCATGGAATCTGAAGCATTCCCAGATTCACGAGGAATCGTAAACCTGGGAATGCGCCCAATTTTACGGCCACCCCAGGGGTGGCGTCAGGGATGATCAACGAGGAGAAATATCTTTATTTCCCTTGTTTTTTCCTCTTCCTATGTGTGCTGCATTCTGTAGCCCATGTGCACCAGCACAGGTGAAAAAGACAGGAATGTGCCGCATTCCTGCCCTTTTCTTTTGGCGAAGGGCAGCACAGCAAGATTTCTTGAGGCGCTGCCCTGCACCAAAACCTCGTAAATGAGGCCCGTCATTTTATAGTGCCAAATGAGGAACATTGTCTTCACTCTTGCACCCCATAATTAAACCATTGCAAGTCCTGTATAAAAACGTTTTTTTCACAATTAACAGTTTACTTATCAGAGCATCAGTCTTGGCACCTTTAGGGTATGAAGGGTATTCATTTCAAAGAAGAGCACATGCAGCTGGGCCTGGTCAGATGGATTTTTGCAAAGTGACATTCTGCAACAATCTAAGAACCCCATCAGCTATCTTCTCTTTTATAGCGTTATAATGGTCAGTGGAGTATAGTTTTCTTGCATTACTATAAAATCTTAAAATTGTACATAATTGATTAAGCAGAAAGCTTTATAAGACACTGATTCTGTACACTGCTGTTTGGGGTTCAGGCCTGATGTTTTGAGTATGTTGATAATCTTAAGAAGTTTGAGTTGGCTGGAGAGCAGTAAGCCGCTTTCGGAACCGAGAAGCAAAGGATCCTTCACCATGCAGGCCGAAGGCATCCCTGATGGATCCATTGCTTAATTTGTGCCGGTGTTTGCTGGCGCTCGGCACTGGTACTTTTTTCTAAACTCCAGCATGTATTTATCTACCACATAACAACACGCTGGCCTATTTCTTTTGCGGAATTTTGCAGTAGCAATTTCAAACACTTTTTAAAATACTAGTGCAGAGGTACTACTGTCACAGCATTTGTCAGAAGTGGCAGGAGCTGGGGTAGCGCGAGCTGCAGTGGACTCCCGATAAATACTTTGGCCCTGGCATTTAATTGTTTACAAATTAAGCACCGCATAGATCAGAGTACACATTTCTTATAAGAGCCCGCACAATATGGTGTTGTAGAGAAATCATGTTTTTCTGTGCCAGAAACTTGAATATTTCCCATGTCTATGAATTTTAGACAGTATGTTACTAAAACTGTCATGTAAAATGAATGAATGAGCTAATTTAAAACTACCTTTTGGGGCACGACCACTGCTAAACATTATACTGAGGCTTTGGCTTGTTTTTTGCACTCATTCGGTGCCATATGGGGGCTGGAATGAGACCATTTGAACAGGGAGGTGTGCGTGCAGCCTTGTCCTCGTGCCATGTTGTGATTGTTCAAGTACACATATGAACCAGAAGTGACTCACCTCTTTGCAGTGAGTTTAGTCACACCAGAGCACACCTCACCCTACATTTGGGCCATCTTGTGCATTTAATCCTGAGCAAGGTGCCGGATGGCCATTCTAGAAAGAGAGAGAGGACAGGTGACAGACATACTGCATGCAACAAGAACCTGCAGTTGAAATGAGTAGAGGGGACAAGCATGGGATGCAGTTTAGCCCAACTCTACATGGGTTACAGTGCTGATGACGATGGCATAACAAAACATGATATGGCCCCCTGCAAAATGTGGCGAGAGGCACCTGAGACTCCCATACAGGACTTACACCTTGCATGCCAGATATCTGCAGGAGCCTTTTTGTAAAACACTCAGATGCGGGCGGTACATATAAGAGCGGTGGGAGGGGCGGGGGAGGAGTCGATAGACGGGATAGGGAAAATAAAAGAAAAAAAGAAAGAAAAACGCTTACCTTGCGCACGCCGCATCGCCGACTCAGCGATGCGGCGAGCACAAGGTAAGTGGCTTTCTTTTTTTAAATTTTATTTTCCTTATACCGTTGTCAGTCGACTTCCCACCTGCCCCGCCACGCCCTCACTCCGCCCCACCACCCCACCGCTCTTACCTGCACCTGCCGCACCTGAAAACACTTTGCACACACGAATGGCATGCCACCCATTTCGAGGCATTGGACTGTCAATTTATCTCAATCCACCTTTTGTGAAAAGGCACGGTGATTGTGCCAGGTGCTGGTGGTGAATGAGTGGGTGAAATATGTTTAACAAGTCTTCATAAGAAAGAAGACTGGATGGGGAGAAACATATGCCCAGCGCTGTTGGCCAATCAGTTGGGGTCTTGTGAGGACTATTCACCTTAAAAAGTAAGTCAAACATGTATGTTACAGGAGTCTGCATGTAGAGGCTTGACACTCAGGTAGACATGAAAAAATAAATGTTATGTTATGGTAACACAATTTGTAGAGTGCTCGTATATCCTGTGGTGTCTTGGCGGTGAAACTGACTTGAACATGACTGGAAGGAAATTCCTAAGTATTAAAGAGCCATGTTTTGAGTTCCTTCCTAAAGGAGATCAGTGAGGGCAAAGCTCTAATATGGGGGTGAGAACGTTCCACAACTGAGGGCCCGATTCTGATGCGGGTTGGAAAAGCTTCCCGACCGAGGGCCTGATTCTGATGCGGTTAGGAAGGCCTCCTAACGGCATTTGCTCCTTCCAAATCGGATCGGGAACGTGTCTTCCCGACCGAGGGCCCAATTCTGATGCGGTTAGGAACAAATGTTCCCATTGAAGTCAATGGGAGTTCAACCAAATCGTATCTGGAAGCATCCGGATGCATCCTACTCCGCCGGTCGGACTTTCCCGATCCGAGTGGGTCGGACACCATTTCCCAACCGATTCGGTCGGGAAGCTTTTCCAACCCGCATCAGAATCGGCCCCTTAGTCGTTACAAACCTCTGCCAGCCCAGTTCTTTTTACGGAATCTTGGGTGTAACAATTTGCTTAGCCCCAGCTGAGAGCAGGAGTCTGGTGGGCTGGGGCCATTTGAAAAGTGGCTCAGAAAGTCTGGGCCAGTGTTAATCCGGGCTTTATGGGTGCTGCAGAGGGCTTTGAATTCAATACTGTTTCTTACTGGAAGTCAATGAAGTTTATAGATTTCTTTGGAAACAAACTGGAATTTGGATATTCCCAATAGTAGTCTGGCTACTGCATTTTGAACCATCTGCAGTCTATTTTGGTGTTGGGCCTGATTATTCACGTAGAGTCTGTTGCAATAATCCAACTTAGACAACACTAAGGCTGTGATAACTGACCTTTAAGTGCCAGCTGGGAGAAAAGGAAAGATTTTCTTGATCATCCTTATTGTAAAAAAAGAGGAGGAACGCCTAGGTTCCTGGTCTTGGTTATGGCAGTGGGTAAGGAGCCTAGTTCTTCTGGCCACCGAGGAGAGGCCCAAACTGGGGAAAGGCTTCCACACTGTACCACCTCGGTTTTTCTGAATTAAGCTTCAGACAATGTTTGCTCATCAATGAGCTGATGGCCAGCATACAATCGGGGAAGCGTGTGGGGATAGATGGTTACTTTTTGGAGACCGACACAACGATTTGTGTGTCGCCAGCGTAGGAGGTTAAAGAGAAACCAAAAGTTTTAATCAAGGTGGCCAGCTCAGTCACATAGACATTGAATAATGTCGGACTGAGCGAGGATCCCTGTGGGACCCCACAGGGCAGAGAGAAAGAAGCAGATTCAAACTGCTCCAGTGCCACAGATTGCACTCTATCAGATAGGAATGAGGTAAGTAAAGCCAACGCTTTGTCTTTAAATCCTAGGTATCCCAGCCATTTGATCAGCAACTTATGGTCCACTGTATCAAACGCTGTTGATGGGTCGAGGAGAATAAGGGCAGCCACACCACCCCTATCCAAAACCAGCCTTATCTCCTCGGTGGCTTTGATCAGAGCCGTCTCTGTACTGTGCTCTGGTCGGAACCCAAACTGTGTGGGGTCCAACAAACCATTCTCTTGAACAAATTGGGCCAGCTGAGAATTCATAACTTTCTCCACAATTTTAGCTGGGAGTGGGAGACGGGAAATTGGGCGATAGTTGTTGGGGTCTGCAGCATTCAGACTAGGTTTCTTTAAAAGTGGGAGGATGGAAGCTTTTTTTCCGTTGTGTAGGAAAAACTCCTGTGATAAACATCGAGTTGAAAATGGCCGAGCGATTTGTACCTATCAGATTGTGAATTGATTTTAAGGCCAATGGAGGAGAAGGGTTTAAGTGGGGAGTCCTGATTTAGCTGTTAAAATCATGTTTTCAACCCGATCAGATGTAACTGGAAGAAACTCTGAAAAGGACTTTTGTGTATGGTTCACCTGGGAGGTATTCGCCATAGTGTCAGAGTAGTTTGAGGCTTCAAAATTGGAGTAGATGCTATTCACTTTGTCTCTAAAGCAGTGTGCCAGGTTATCACAGAAAGTTTGGCTAATGTTATTTGCCTTACTTCTTGATATAGTGGAGAGCCTAGTTTTTACCTGGAGCAGCTCTTTCGTAGAATTCTTTTCTGATTCAATTCGTTTAGTGAAATAATCACTTTTTTCTTTAATCAGTAAACTTTTGTACTTAGATAGTGCCAGTTTGTAGCATTCTTTCTCATAGTTAGCATAATTGGACCTCCAACGTCTTTCTTGTCTCCTAACGGTGTGCTTTTCTAATCTAAGGGCTTCGGAAAACCAAGGTTTCAGAGGGAGTGGTCCTGTTAGCAGATGCTTGTTTAAAAGGAGCTAGCCTGGTAAAGGCGGCATTAAGCCAGTCCGTGTTATCCTGTATGGCTTGCTCCAGATCAGGTTGAGGATTAGGCTTTGTTGGCAACACCTGATTAGTGAGTTGGTGGCTATCGATTTTGTTCCAGGTCCGAAAACAGGAGGAATGAACTCTGTTGTGACAAGTATCCACTCCACTCCAAACAAAATTGCAGGCAAGCAGCAGTACCACCTTTCTACTGATGGAAAGGTTATTTGTGAAAATTCCATCCAGTATGTGTCCGGCCAGATGTCAGGGTTTATTGATAAATTGCGACAGTCCTAGTGAGCTTATAATTTCATGGAGAGTCTCAGAGTCTCTGTCTAGACTGGTTTCCAGATGGGAATTAAAGTCACCTAAAATGGTGAAATCCTTAGAGCAAATCCCAGTGGATCGATATTATTTAAAAATTTACTCCGAGGGCCTGGCGGACGGTATAGTAAAATGCCATTAATGAACTGTTTGCTATTAAGTTTTAGGCTAAAGAAGAACGCCTCACAATCTAAGGAGGGGATAATTATGAATTTAACTGTATGAACCTCATGGTAGATCAGAGCTAATCCACCACCTCGTTTTAGTGGTCTGCCAAGTCTGTATACTGAGAAACCAGTGGGTACAACAGCAGCAAAATCAAGGGAGGAAGCTGCATCCATCCACGTTTCATTCAAAAACAGCAGATCAGGTTTCTGACTATCTATAAAGTCTGCCAATTCTAATTTATGCTTGGACAAGGAGCGGGCATTTATGAGGGCACAGTGTAAGCCAGAAGTCTGGATGTTCGTGTTGAAAGACAAGGGCTGTGACTCATTATTCAACACAGCATTAGGCGCGCCTGCTAATCTGTCTGGGTTTGACATCCACAGCAGCAACAGTTTGACTTCTCCAGCGGGGGGAGTACAGCAAGATCAAATTGTATGCAGCCAGTCTAAGAAACTACAGAATTGGAGACATGATTCTCCTTACCAGAGTATGTGATCGTGCAATAACTACACTCCACGCTGTTACTTGAAGTGTAAAAGGTCATTTAATTAGGACAAGGTTGTAACATTTAACATTATTAACCAAAACATCAATACGAGTATAACACTTTTATCATCATACCCTTCATTCTCCCCATCCATCCTCAAACCATCACACCTGTCTCACTCCTCCTCTTTAACTTCTGCAGTCCCCTCTTATCTCACCATTCTCCGCTTCACTTTCCCTGCCAACATCCTCTCTTGAATCTCCTCCGTTGCTCTTTGCATCCCACACCCCGCCATCAGTCACCTGTTTCCCCCCCCGAGGGGTGGCTCTGTCCTTATGTGACTCACCACCCCTCCAAAGTACTGTCGCCCCCCAATCGCTGCAACCTGTCCTAAACTGGCACGCTAACGACACCGGCCCCCCTTTCCCTATAATTTTAGGGTGGGTGGGTGGACTAACTTTTACTGTCCCTCCCCGGTGGTGCCAGGTGCCCTCCTCTCCTGCACCTTTATATCCCACCCTAATCCCTCCCTTTACCCAACCCCTTGACCCCTACCCCACCATGTCCTTGCGGCCCATGCGCGAAGATCCCTGGGGGAAGACTAGTCTGCGACCCTACTTCTTCCGGGGGCCAACATCGAGCAATAACTACACTCCACATTCTTACCTGATACGTAAAAGGCCATTTTATTAGGATAAGGTTGTAACATTTAACATTATTAACCAAAACATCAATACAAGTATAACACTTTTATCATCATACCCTTCATTCTCCCCATCCGTCCTCAAACCATCACACCTGTCTCACTCCTCCCCTTTCACTTCTGCAATCTCCTCCATCTCACCATTCTCCGCTTCACTTTCCCCACCAACATCCTCTCTTGAACCTCCTCTGTTGCTCTTTGCATCCTGCACCCCACCATCAGTCACCTGTTTGCCCCCCGAGGGGTGGATCCACCAGTATGTGACTCACCACCCCTCCAAAGTACTGCCAACCAGGTAACCCCTGTCCGGGCAGTTACCTGCCCCCCCATGCCATCTTGTGCACTTTTCGCCCCCTCTCAGTCTTTCCTGCGGCACCAGATGGATTCATTCCACAACCTAGTAATTGCATCTCACATCTTCATCATGTAGTCGGCGTTCCCCATCTGCTAAAGGTGCACCCTATCGTCCCTGAAGAACAACGGCTCTTCCAGTTTTAACCCCACATGAGCAATCACCTGTATTCCTCTCGCCTGGCAAAAGACTCTCATTGACCTGTTCAGTTTCCTGCAAGCTTTCTCAATGGCTGCATGCTTAACCACCCCTTTCCATACTTTGTGAGGCACAAACTCCGTCCATACCACGCATGTCCCAGCCATATTGCATTTCAATGCTTCCAAATCCCTCTGCATGTGGTGTAATATTGTCAGTCCTTACAGCAGCACCAAATAGTTTTCACCCAAGTGTAAAACCAACATGTCCGGGCAGCCTCTTTGCGGCACCATCTTCGTCAACCATGGCAATAAAGACCCCCATCGCATCCCACCTTTCCCCCACCAGCACACTTCATGATGACTGCTCCTCAAGCCTAGGTTGCGACCATACGCTTGCCGATCTGCGTATTTGGCTGCCCAATGCACGAAAGAATGTCCCACAATCCAGGTAACCATCTTGGTTCCTGGGCCGCCCAGACAACCTGCGACATAAAGGAATAGATTAGCGTATAAAGCAAAAACAGCTCCCCCCTTTCCCCCATAGATTAGTCCTTCCTGCTCCCTCCCTTCGTATGCTGCCCTTTCATTTGCGCACGTATCTCTTGCAGAACCTAGACCTCCATCTCCCTATCTGACGGATTCTGTCCCAGGACCATCCTAGATGCGCCGCCGCTGTAGCAGCGCCAGTGCGGAACGAATGTGTTCCGAAACTGATTGGGTCCCTACCCAGACATCTTAGAGCCCTGCGCAGGACCACCAGCAGCTGAAACACTGTCACCTCTTCCTCTGAGGCATGGTAAAAAATTATTCTCAAAGGCCATCCAGGTCTTTCTAAATAATCCTGCCATTTTTGCACCGGGCACACACCACTACAGCCACTCTCATTAAAACAGACCCATCTACCCCTGCCCGCCTGATCCATCTTGGATTGACTGAGCCAAATCCCCAAATGTCCCTGATCCTCTCTCACCTCCTCGTAAGACTTTCCGGACTGTCGTACCGTTCCCAACAACTCTGAAACCCGGAAAGCCCCAAAAAACATCCAGATCATGCATAACCTAAATAACAACACCTGAAACGTGTCATAACAACACTCTGGTAATACCCCCAAAAGGCCTTGTAATAACTCAAACGTTATGGCCTCCCTCGGAACGCCCTCCCCCCCACTCCCCTGTTCGTGCATCCAAACTTTCAACATTCTGCTCAACAACTCATCTTTAGCGGGATCAAAACCTAAATATAACTTGCTATAGAAGGATATCCCTGCCAGCTTCCCAGCTATTGTTGTCCGCGACAAACCCCTGTCAATACAACGTAAAACAAAACGCAAAACTCCTTGCTCAGTGTCCTGCCTCTCCATGCTTAATGCAGCTATAGACTGTCCCATAGATTCTCTGAATTCAGCCTACGCCAGCATGTAACTCCATAGTGTGGATTCCGCCAAAGACCTCTTGACCAGGCCTATCACTCTCACTCCCCCAGGCCCAGATGTCATCCGGCAACTCTGTCTTGCATACGTCCGCTCCAGAAGCCAGTCTTCGAAATCGCTGCCAATGCGAACAAGACAAAGCATCCGCAATGTCATTACTCGCCCCTGGGACATGTTTGGTTCAAAAAACCACATTCAGCCTCAGACATCTCAGCATGAACCTTCGCAAAAGCCGCAGGACCCTCAAATCCCTCGCCTTCTGCCTGTTCACCAACTCCACCACAGTCATGTTGTCTACGTGAAACAGTACCGTCCGGTTCTGCAACTCAGCACCCCACACCGCCAGTGCCACCAACAGTGGGAAAAACTCTAAAAACGCAATACTCCGCCCTGCCTCAACCAGTGTGCTGGCCACTGCTCAGCACACCATCGACCATCCCCAAAAAGTCCAAAACCAAATGCACCTGCAGCGTCTGAAAAAGTTGGACCTGCCAGACCGTATTGTCCTCCACAAAATCCAAAGCCACCCCATTGAAATCATCCAGAAACGTCTGCCAAACTCTCAAGTCAGCCCTGACCCCCATCGACAGCCTCACCCTGTGGTGTAGCAGCACCGCCCCAGACATAGCCATGCCAAGGTGCCGACAAAAGGTTCTCCTCACTCTCACCACTCGGCAAGCAAAATTCAGGAAACCCAGCAGTTGTTGCACAGTTCTCAGGTCAATCTTCTTTTCCCCCACCACCCATAGCAGCATAGCCTGTATGTCCGCCACCTTTTCGCTGGGCAGCCTCGCCACCCAAGTGACTGAGTCCAGTTCTATTCCCAAGAAGGTCAGACTGCAGCTATGCCCAGCTGTTTTCTCTGGTGCCAAAGGAACCCCAAATGTCTGTGCCAAAACTTGGAATTAATGCAGTGCCCTCCCGCAATCTCCGGAAGATCCCCTCTCTATGAACAAAAAGTCATCTAGGTAATGGGACACTTCCCGGTGACCACTGCTCTTTATGAACACACATTGTAGGAAAGTACTGAACATCTCAAAGAGTGCACAAGAAATTGCACAACCCATCGGCAAGACTTTGTCCACGTAGATGGCACCCCCAAACTGCATCCCCAGTAATGAAAAATCCGCCGGGTGTATAGGCAGCAAGCGAAAAGCCAATTTTATATCACATTTTGCCATCTCTGCTCCCTGCCCACACGACCTCACCAGGCGGACCGCATCATCGACCGAGGCGTACAGCACCCTCGAATCCTCCTCTGCAATGAAATTGTTGACTGACCTTCCTTCGGGCCAAGAAAGGTGGTGAATCATCCTGTACTCCCCTGGTTCTTTCTTCGGCACTACCCCCAGAGGTGATATGATCAAATCCTCCATGGGCCAATCTGGGAATGGGCCTGCAATCCTTCCTCAACTTCCTTCTCCAATTTTGCTGCTACTACCCTTGGCAATTCCCTGGCTGATTTTAAATTGCCCGCCCACCTTCTTTCCCTGGAACCTTGGTAGCCCACTCGAAAACCCTCACTGAAGCCCCACCGTAGCCGTGCCGCAGCCTCTCTGTCAGGGTAAATCAAGAGCCACGGGCCAATGGCCTCGCTCTTAACTGGGGTAGGAGCCCTTGTGCCCAGACTGCCCACAGCCTTTTGTGGCCCTCCACTGCTCAGCTGGGGTGGCCAGGGTAAAGCACTGTGTGAGTGGGTGTCATCCTCCGCATTTGGAGCACTCGTGTTTAAACTTGCAAGGGTACCTGGAACAGATACCCTTGTTGAAATTCCAGTATGCCCCCGTGGTGATTCCCCCCTGTTTCGGTGGAACACCTGAACCTCCTGCCCCAAAAGTAGCCCCTCCAGCCCCTGGCTGGGCGGGACGTGCTGGAAAAGACCGATACGTCAATGGCAGACTGCTGGCCATATGTGTGGATGCCGAGGATTGAGTGGATGACATCCACTGCATCCACAGCTCCTGATCTACTTCCCCCTATGGTTTGTCTGGATTGACGCTGATTCTAGCCCTAAACTCCTCATCGTAACTTAACCATGTGAAACCCTCGAAGTGCATCTGCGCCTTCTGTATAATGTCCATATAATTTATCACCCTGTCCAGATGCTTCTCACAGTATATGCTAGCATATATTAGGAACGCTGAGGGTCCAGTTCTCCATATTAATGGGGACCCTTGGTCTCCTCGTTAGCTCCCATTCCTCCTCTTTTGATCCCTCTTTCGCCTGAATCTCTCTATGGAGTAACTTGAAAACATCAACATATTCGTGCTTCCATATCCTATTCCTAATTTTTTCAGACAGATGTGAGCCCAGAGGCATAGCCAGCCCCATGTATGGTAGCTTCTTTTGGTGTTTATTGTCCCCTTTGTCCTCCGTCCATTCCTTCCCATCTACCTTGTCCGTCTGGACACTCGCGCCAACTAAAAGCTTTATCTCGCTATCTTTTGCGCCTAACGCAGAAGCCGCTGCTGTGCCTATGTTCACCCCCGAGTCTCTTACAGACCCGTCACCCACACCCACCGACCAGCAGGCTTTTTTCTTTGTGGCCTTCGGCCCCTCTTCCCATGCCGCCCACCAATCACTCTCACCTGATAAGCCTCCATGAGCTTCCTTGCCTTTGCCCCGGTTGCCGACCTTCTTCGGACCAGTTGTCTTCGACTTGCCTTGGCCGCACTTGCCTCCTGCAAAACACCAACCTTCTTGGTTGCCCTCTCCGGTGCCCCAGACAACTCGCACTCACGTCCTCTTGATCACGTACTTCACCCTCTTCCAACTCGTCACTCTCGTCCCCATAATCCAACAGTATCTCTGCCTCATCCTCTGCAGGCGTCCACAACACCCCATGCACCGCTCTCTTCAGACCCTTCCCATTTTTTCTACTCAGACCACTGCATTCATCTGTAGCTGTAGTTGCCGCCCGATCCCTCGATGGAGGGTAGCCGCCGCTGAACCCCCTTCTGCTTCCAGCCAGCATCTCAAGGCCGTTTTGCGCCGCACTGGTGCCACCCCACTCCTACTGGCCTCACCTGCTGGCTTCCCCCCCCTCAGGCTGCTCCAACCTAAGGGGTCCCCAGCACCACCGGGCCTCTCTGCCATACTGGCTGTCCCTTTCAACCCCCCTGTCTGTTGCCTGTCCCTGACCCATACCTACCATCTCCCTCTCTCCTCCTCTTCCGGGACCTGGTCCTGATCTGCATCTATTGCCCGCTGGGGTTGGCCCGACCTCCAGCCCAGTGTACAGCCTTTCCCTGGCTACACACATCAGGGCCCACTTCTGCTCTGTCTCCTGGATGATTCTTCTCTGTTCCCTGATTTTTTCTTCTAGGTCTAGCCCCTTCCACCTGGGCAAAACCGAAGGGGGGCACCCCCCCACCCCCCACCCCCCACACCACGTGGCAGCCGGACCCCAACCTCCCTGGCCCCCACATTTGCTTTTGGCAGAACCTGTGCCCCCTCCCTCTGGGCCTTCTTCTTCCCAAGGCCCTGTACGACCTGGGACCCTTCCAGTTGGCTCCCGAGCGAGGCCTCCACTTGAGGTCCATGGGGGCCTCATCACTATTGGTCTCCTCTGGCCCTGCCTGCATACCGGCTCCAGTGCTCTGCTGGGCCGGTTCATTCTCTGACTGCCCCGCCCCTCAACTCACCAGTTCAAATTCGGCCACCTCTTCATGCGGCCGCGCGGGCAGGCTCAGTTTCCTGCCTATCTGCATACTCGCCGGTCCTCTTTGCTGGCCCCGCCCTCTGCCAGCATTCGTCTTCTTCCCGGGTGGCGGCTCCTCCTGACAAGCTGCCACCACTGCTGCCACGCCAGCCGAAGCGGACCGCGGGGGTCGGACCATGCCGACTCACGCCTGATCCAGGACACCGGGCCGCAACAAATCCTCATGGCCCGCCTGTCCAAGTACACGCAGCGCAGCCCTGACCGCCTCATGATTGGGCGTCGCCATTCCTGCTGGGTCGCACGCAGGTAAGCTCTCCTGATTCTTTCCGCTACAGTCTCCTCGAACCTGCACTAACTCCTGAAAAAACCCCAACCTGACGTCTGATAACTAACTCCCACTAACTTTTACTGTCCCTCCCCGGTGGTGCCAGGTGTCAGGAAGAGGATGAGCCCTCCTCTCTTGCACCTTTATATCCCACCCTAATCCCTCCCTTTACCTAACCCCTTGACCCCTATCCCACCGTGTCCTTCCGGCCCATGCGCGAAGATTCCCGGGGGAAGACTGGTCTGCAACCCTACCTCCCCCGGGGGCTGACATCGTCGCAAGTGGATTGGAAGCCTCATGACCCTGGCAATCCGGCCGTGGACGGACGCAGAGGGGCTTTGCTGCTTGACCTCCGGCCTTAAAAATCTCTCCATGTCAGAAGGCATGTCGGAGCAACCAGCGCTGTAAAGTACGATCTAAAACAGGTGTAGCAAATCAAGATTGTGCAAAACAAGGGTCCAGTCCCTCACAGGCTCCCCTTTGAAGGGCTGGTACTGGTAAAGTAAAATAAACAAAAGTAAATGTGAGAATGTAAAAACATAAAATCAGTAAAAATGCAGGGAAATGCTCCCTTCCAAGATGGCGCCCAGCCAAGTGGGAGCCAGGCACCTCTCAAACCTGCAAGTTGCCTACAGGGAAACTAAAAGCAGGACGATCCAGTTGTGCTCAATGAGAAATACATAACGTTCATATTGTACAGCATGATCCGAAAACATCAAACAGTGGGTTGATTTATTTGCAAATACGGAAATCTACAGTGATGTAAAATCATGAATTAACTAGGCTGCTGTGCAACATGACTAAAAAACCATTTACAAAGCAAATATTTCTCGTATAGGCAACACCTATTGGCTGTGTCAATGCTTGTTGCAGCAGCCACCCTGGGCACCAGCTCCCACTTAGCGTGACTGTGGGCCCTCGACCCTCTCTTTAACTGCACCAACCTGCACGTGTCTCTGTCAAGCCTTTTAAACCATCTTTATTATTAATGCCTTTTCTATCCGAAGGAAATAATGAGGCTGCGTTCACCCGGGAGCGTCTGCCTGAAGGGGCTGGTTGCACGTGGTTAAAATAAGAGCCGCGCTCACCTCTCAGCCTCTCCGCTGCCACGCGACTCTCTGGAAGTGTAGAATTGGTCTAAACGACGCCTCCAGCACACTCTGTCTAAGCATATATTTTTATAATGTTCGTCACACACCTTTGGGCTTGCATTTCAAGTACGCACAAGCGCCGCTGCTGTACCAGCCTCATGTACCTGACCCGCTTTCTTAAAAAATATTAAGATGGCCGTCTCTCTCAAAATGTGCACTTTCAACTCAGAGAATGAATAATTTATGTGTAGGTTTGAAAGTGTAAGCACCTCTCTCCACCCCTACTGAATGCATAGAAAGTGCGTAAGCCAGTGGCCCCCACATGACAGTAATGTATGTACGCTATCCCCGATGACGACATCTGCTGCTGGTTCTGCTGCAGAGGAGGCAGTAAGGTCAGTGCAGTAATGAAACACGCATTGGCAAAGCCAATAGGTCTCCCCTATGCAAGAGCTATTGGCTTTGCCAATGTGTTTTAGCCATGTTAACCACCAGCGTGGCTGCTGTTCAGCATGGCTAAAGATCAGTAAGGTAAAGGAGAATGGCGTGGAGTGATGTGTCACAAAGTGGAGTAGAGTGGAGTGTTATGGAGCAGCATGGAGTGGCGTAGAATGGTGTAGAGTAGAGTTGAGTGGTGTAGAGTATAGTGGAGTTTCGTAGAGTGAGTGGAGTATCATAGATTGGAAGGGTGTAGACTGCAGTACAGTTGAATAGTGTAGAGTGGAGTAGAGTGTCAGAGTGGTGTAGAGTGTCGTAGAGTGTTGTGGCATAGAGTGTCGTGGAGTGGTGTAGAGGGTGTTGCTTAGAGTGGAGTAGAGGTTCGAATTTTAGAGTAGAGTGGCGTAGAGTGGACTAGATTTTGGTAGAGTGGAGTGGCAAAGAGTGGAGTAGCTTAAGAGAGTAGAATGGCATAAAGTCAAGTAGAGTGTGGAGTCAATTTGCATAGCGTAGAGTGGAGTGGCATAGAGTGGAGGGGAGTGACATAGAGTGGAGTAGCGGACTAGAGTAGTGTATCATAGAGTAGAGTGGAGTAAAGCGGCATGGAGTGGCATAGAGGGAGTTGGATAGAGCATCATAGAGTTGAGTTTTGTTGTAGAGTGGCATACAAGGGAGTAGAGTTGAGTGGCATAGTGTGGAGTAAGATGTCTTAGAGTGGAGTAGAGTTTAATTGAGTGGAGCTTCAGAGAGGGGAGTATCATAGAGTGTAGTGTCGTAGAGTGGAGTGTCATAGAATGGAGTAGAGTGGCCTTGAGGGAAGTGGCATAAAGTACAGTGGTGCTGAGGATATTGATGTAGAGTGCAGTGGCGTAGAGTGTATTGGTCTTAAGTAAAGTGGCATAGAGTGCATTGGCATAGAGTGCAGTGACGTACAGTAGGGTGGTACAGATTGCAGTGGTGTGGAGTAGAGTGGTGCAGAGTAGATTGTAGTGGCACAGAGTGGAGTGGTGTATTGTGTAGTGGCATAGAGTAGATTGTTTAAGAGTAGAGTAAAGTGGTATAGAGTGGAGCTGTGCAGGGTAGAGGTGTAGATCAGAAAGGCATAGAGTGAAGTGGCATGGAGTGCAGTTGTGCAGAATAGACTAGAGTGGCATTGGGCGACGCACAGTGTAGTGGTGTAAAGTGCATTGGCATAGAGTGTAGTAGAGTGGCGTAGAGTTGAGTGGTGCAGAGTAGAGTGGAGTGGCTTAGAATAGAGCGGTACAGAGTAGAGTGGTGCAGAGTTGAGTGGTGCAGAAAGTAGTGGCATAGAGCACAGTGGTGAAAAGTAGAATGGAGCAGCATAGTGTGGAGTGATGCAGAGCGCAATGGTGTAGAGTGGCATACCATGCATTGGCATAGAGTCCCGTGTTGCAGAGTACAGTGGCACTGAGTTCAGTGGCAAAGAGTGCAAAGTAGAGTGTTGTAGAGTGCAGTGGCATAGAGTGCATGGCGTAGAGTGCAATGGAGTATAGTAGAGTGGTGCAGTGTAGAGTGGTGCATAGTAGAGTGGTGCAGAGAACAGTGACTTAGAGTACAGTGGTTTACAGTAGAGTGGCATAAAACACAGTGGCTATAAGTAGATTTGTGCAGAGTAAAATGGCGTAGAGAGATGCAGCGTAGAGTGCAGTGGCATAATGTGGAGTCATGCAGAGAGGAGTAGAGTGGCGTGGCTTTGAGTAGAGTGGTGCAGAGTAGAGTGGTGCAGAGTTGAGTGGTATAGAAAGTAGTGGTGTAGAGCACAGCGGGAAAAGTAGAATGTAGCAGCATAAAATGCAGTGATGCAGAGCGCAATGGTGTAGAGTGGCATACCATTCAGTGGCATAGAGTGCCGTGTTGCAGAGTACAGTGGCACTGAGCTCAGTGGCAAAGAGTGCAGTCTTGCAAAGTAAAGTGTTGTAGAGTGCAGTGGCATAGAGTGCATGGTGTAGGGTGCAATGGAGTAGAGTAGCATGGTGCAGTGTAGAGTGGTGCAGAGTAGAGTGGTGCAGAGAACAGTGGCATAGAGTACAGTGGTTTACAGTAGAGTGGCATAGAATACAGTGGCCATGAGTAGATTTGTGCAGAGTAAAATGGAATAGAGTGGTGCAGTCTAGAGTGCAGAGGCATAATGTGGAGTCATGCAGAGAGGAGTAGAGTGGCATAGAGTAGATTGTTTCAGAGTAGAGTGAAGTGGCGTATAGTGCAGAGAATCAGGGTAGAGTGGAGTGGTGCAGGGTAGAGTGCAGTAGCATAGAGCAGTGGTGTAAAGTACAGTGACATAGAGTAGAGTGGTGCAGAATAGAGTAGAATAGCATAGTCTGCAGTGGCGTAGAGTGGAGTGCCACAGAGTGGCGTAGAATAGATTGTTTCAGAGTACAGTGAAGTGGCATAGAGTGGAATGGTGCAGAGTCGAGTGGAGCGGTGCAGGGTAGATTGCATTGGTATACAGTGCAGTGTTGCAGCGTAGAGTGGCATACAGTGGAGAGGCGTAAAGTAGAGTGGTGCAGAGTAAAGTGGGGTTGCCTAGACTGGAGTGGTGTAGAGTGCAGTGGCGAAGAGTGCAGCGGTGCATAAGAAATTGGGGTACAGTGAACTGACATAGAGAAGAGTGGTGCAGAGTAGAATAGAGCGGCGTAGAGTAAAGTGGCATAGAGTGGAGTGACATAGAGGTCATTGGCATACAGTGGGATAGAGGGGCATAGAGTGGTGCAGAATAGAGTGCAGTGGCATAGAATGCAGTGGCACAGAGTAGAGTGGTGCAGAGTAGAGTGGATGGGCATAGAGTTCAGTGGCAGAGAGTGTAGTGTTGCAGAGTAGAGTGTTGTAGAGTGCAGTAGAGTAGAGTGGCATAGAGTGCATTGGTGTAGAGTGAAGTGGCATAAAGCAGAGTGTTACAGAGTAGAGTATAGTGTAGTACAAAGCAGTGGTGCAGAGTAGATTGCCGTAGAGTGTAGTGGCATAGAGTGTAATGCTTTTGAGAAAAGTGGTGTAGAGTGCATTGGCGCTGAGTGCAGTAGCGCAGAGTGCAGTGGCGTAGAATTTAGTGGCATGGAGTGGTGCAGGGTAGATTGCAGTGGTGTAGAGTGGAGTGGCATAGAGTAAAATGTTGCAGAGTAGAATAGAGTGTTGTAGAGTGCAGTGGTGTAGAATAGATTGTTTCAGAGTACCTTGCAGTGGCATAGAGTGCAGTGTTGTAGAGTACAGTGTCATAGAGTGCAGTGGTACAGAGTAGATTAGAGTGTTCAGTGCCACAGAGTGGAGCGATGCAGAGAACAGTGGTGTAGAGTGTGGTGACGTACCGTGCTTTGGTGTAGAGTGCAGTAAAGTGTCGTAGAGTGGAATGGTGCATAGTAGAGTGCAGGGGCATAGTGTACAGTGGTGCAGAAAAGAGTGGCGTAGAGATCAGTTGCGGAGAGTGCAATGTTGCTGAGTAGAGTGGCACAGAGTGAAGTGTCTTAAAGTGGAGTGGTGCAGATTAGAGTAGGGTGGTGCAGAGTAGAGTGGAGTGGTGCAGGGTAGAGTGCAGTGGCAGAGAGTGGAGTACTGCAGAGTGTAGTGACGTAGTGTGTAGTAGCATAGTGGAGTAGAATGCATTGACATAGAGTGGCGTAGAGTAGTGCAGAGTAAAGTGCAGTGGTGTTAAGTGCAGTGGCGTAGAGTACAGTGGCATAGAGTTCAGTAGCAGAAAGTGCAGTTTTGCAGAGTAGACTGTCGTAGAGTGCAGCAGTTTATAGTATAGTGGCATAGAGCGCATTGGTGCGGAGTGCAATGGTGCAGAGTGGTGCAGAGTAGAGTGGAGCAGAGAGAAGTGGTGTAAAGTAAAGTGCTGCAGAGTAGAATAGAGTGGCATAGAGTGCAGTGACGTAGAATACAATGGCATAGAGTGCAGTGGCATAAAGTGTTGCAGAGTAGAGTATAGTGGTGTAGAGTGCATTGGTGCAGAGTAGATGGGCATAGAGTGCAGGGGCATAGAGTGCATTGGTTTTGAGTAAGGTGGTGTAGAGTGCATTGGCATAGAGTGCAGTGATGTGAAGTAGACTGCAGTAGTGCATAGTAGAGTGCAATGGAGCAGAGTAGAGTGGAGTGGCGCTGGGTGCAGTGGCGCCAAGTGCAGTGGCATAGAGTAGATTGTTTCAGAGTAGAGTGGAGTGGTGCACAGTAGAGTACAGTGGTGTAGAGTAGAGTAGCGTGGAGTGCAGAGTAGATTAGAATGGTGTAGAGCAGATTAGCATAGAGTGCACTGGCGTACAGTGGAGTGGTACAGAGTAGAGTGCATTGGCATAGAGTGCAGTGCTACAGAGTAGAGTGGCATAGAGTAAGTGGCACAGAGTGGAGTGTGTAGGGTGCAGTGGCAAAGAGTGCAGTGGTGCATAGTAGGCTAGTGTGGGGTAGAGTGCATTGGTATAGAATAGAGTGATGTAGAGCAGAGAGGCATAGAGTGAAGTGGTGTAGAGTAGAGTGGAGTGGTGCAGAGTAGAGTGCAGTGACGTAGTGTGGAGTGGCGTGGAGTGGAGCGGCATAGTGTGGCATGGTGAAGAGTAGACTGCAGTGGTGTGGAGTGTTGCAGAGTGGAGTTGAGTGGTAATAAGTGAAGTGAATCATCAATAAAAAATAAAGTTTGAGGATGTGGCTAGTGCTGGCGCATTATAGTTTTTTTTAAACTTTCAGCCATGCGGCACCACAGCCCTACTGCTGTACAACATAGCTAAGAAGACTGACAAAGCCAATGACTCTCTCGTAGGTGAGACCTATTGGCTTTTCTAATGCTTGTTCCAATTAGGACATTCCGCCCTCATGGTTTGGGCCTTTTACTCTGGAGCGGGCCTTTAATGGCCAGCATAGCCCTCTTCAGTGAGCTATAAAGCTATATTATGGCCCAATGGTAATCTTGCACTTTAAGGGATTCTAAATGTGAGTAAACTTTCTAATCTCAACTCATACTTGCCAACATTCTGAGACCAAAAACAGGTAGGATTTTCCAAGTTCCAAATATGGTAATTAGTATAATGATGAGATCACATTAAATGACATCATATGACTTTTGACCTGACCATCAAATCACAAGAAATTACATCCTTAATACACAACCTAGATCAGATCGAAAGAAATACCTGTAGGGCAACTGATGCAGGTGACATACAGACAAAGTATACACAATGAGTTAGATTGAGAACTGTGAGCAGCCTCTTCCTCATTAACACACTATCAACAGGACGGTCACAAAAGTAAGTCAATAATGTATTCATGTTTATTTGTTTGGACTTGTGTCCTATCGCAGGCCTCAGGGTTTGCACTGGACATACTGGGATGTACTGTTGCTCTCCTGGTAATGCTTCTGTCAAACCAAGATACAGGGTCATGTACCCAGAACATCACTTTGTGCCAAACAGTTGTGATTTGAGTTGTACTCACTGATTTTCAGCCAAACCGCATTCACTAAAATGAATGAAAAACAGTGTACAATACAGCAGTGCAGGCTGAAGGACCACGACGCACCTTTTAACTGTTGTTGGTGAGTGAAGTCTGTCTGAAGAAGGTAACTAATGGAAAGAACCTATGCACATATTAACACACTTCTATACACAAGGCTCTGCCATTTTCCAGGATTAATGCTATTACAGACTTTCTCGATAGTCCCTGCTTGTTTACTTGAGAATATATGGAGTATGTGCAGAAAACATAAAACTCTACTCAAGCCCCGTAGGTTCCTTGTTGCTTTACAGAGGAGAGATGTGGGCAGTAATAACTTCAGTGACTGAGGAAGCACTCTCACCTTTGCGCCAGCCGTGAGGGGAACGGCGAACGACAGCTCTTTCCTGCTCCCGCTGCCGTGAGGGGAACGGCCACCGCGAGGGGACTCCAACCCCCAGCAGCCCAAGCGGCGGCGCCAGACGTGACGCCGCTTTCCGCGCCCGGAGGCGCGATAAAGGGTCAACAGGCCTCCTGCAGTGCGGGAAGCACTCTCACCTTTGCGCCAGCCGTGAGGGGAACGGCGAACGACAGCTCTTTCCTGCTCCCGCTGCCGTGAGGGGAACGGCCACCGCGAGGGGACTCCAACCCCCAGCAGCCCAAGCGGCGGCGCCCAGGCGTGACGCCGCTTTCCGCGCCCGGAGGCGCGATAAAGGGTCAACAGGCCTCCTGCAGTGCGGGAAGCACTCTCACCTTTGCGCCAGCCGTGAGGGGAACGGCGAACGACAGCTCTTTCCTGCTCCCGCTGCCGTGAGGGGAACGGCCACCGCGAGGGGACTCCAACCCCCAGCAGCCCAAGCGGCGGCGCCAGCCGTGACGCCGCTTTCCGCGCCCGGAGGCGCGATAAAGGGTCAACAGGCCTCCTGCAGTGCGGGAAGCACTCTCACCTTTGCGCCAGCCGTGAGGGGAACGGCGAACGACAGCTCTTTCCTGCTCCCGCTGCCGTGAGGGGAACGGCCACCGCGAGGGGACTCCAACCCCCAGCAGCCCAAGCGGCGGCGCCAGCCGTGACGCCGCTTTCCGCGCCCGGAGGCGCGATAAAGGGTCAACAGGCCTCCTGCAGTGCGGGAAGCACTCTCACCTTTGCGCCAGCCGTGAGGGGAACGGCGAACGACAGCTCTTTCCTGCTCCCGCTGCCGTGAGGGGAACGGCCACCGCGAGGGGACTCCAACCCCCAGCAGCCCAAGCGGCGGCGCCAGACGTGACGCCGCTTTCCGCGCCCGGAGGCGCGATAAAGGGTCAACAGGCCTCACGCAGCGCGGGACGCGCGCGGGCGAAGCCCGGGCCAAGGGCGGGCCCGTCTGCGCCCGTCAGAGACCGGAGGAGGCCGGGCTGGGCCACCCCCCCGAATACTACACCCCTGGGATACTGTTTATTTTTTTTTGAGGTACTGTTGATATCCAGGGGGTATGGCTAAGCGTATGCCGAAAAAAGGGGGGGGGGCTTAACGGGGACTCTGAACGCCTTTTTAACACGGGCAGAATCATTACTGAATCATGAAATACAGCTCACCGAGAGGAGACGTTCTTTGGGCTCGGTGACTGCCTGCAAACGATCCTCGCTAGGGGGGATTAGTGTTGCGATTTCCCCGGTACCTGCCCCGCAATCACCTGCAAATGTGCGTAATACCTCAGAGGGGGGAGGCGGCGAGAGGAGCTTATTGTGTGCTGATGGGGGTGTGTTAGATAGGGGGAGCAAAGGTTTGGATGTTCGGATTGTAGTTCCCGACCTAGGGACTTTGGGCGAGGGGGATCTGTATTTTGCCCAGGTCCCGGCCCCGGTACCGTTGATTGTGGCCGATATCCAAAGTGTAGTAGTAGATGGAAGTGATGATGAGGGCGGCACCAGAATTACTAGATCTAAGGGGGGTCAAAGGGCAGGGCTAATAGATATTCCAATAACTAGCCCAGAACCCGCGATGAAACATCATAGGGGTGGTGCCCTATCAAAACAAAAATCTAAACAGAAGCCTAGGCCCAAGAAGACACAACTCAAGTCAAGTTTACATGATATTAATAACGCTTCACAGGGCCCCTCGGTATGTCAGGGAGTAGCTCCAACCCAATTGAACTGCCTGATATCATCCTTGGGGGACTGTGATAATGATCCCTGGAAAAGAATTGAGTCCCTGTTCTCTGTTTTACTTGAGCCCATACTTAGCAAGTTAATTAGTCTAGAGGAGAAACTGTTAGGGCTGGAGAAAGTGTGTAGCAGTCACATTAAACTAACACAGGAAAAAGGGTGTATGTGTGGCCAAGAAAATTTAACACAGATATCTCGGCCATTACAAGTGGAACATCAACGAGGTATGCAGGCTGAAGGGGGCAGGGGTAATCCGGTACCAGGGACCATTACGCTGATAGAGACTGAGGCAGAGGCACGTGTTGTGCTTCATGGAGAACCGGCAAAGCATCACCATGCTCAAGGCGGGGGGAGCCAGATACCCAATAGTCATGGTAACATAGTAGTCTCTAATACGTGGGATGGAAGCAGCAGGGACATGACTGGAAAGGGTAGTAGGGCACTCGAGGGTGGTGTGGATAGGGAAGCGGCCTGTTCGAGGGATACTAGTGATAACAGATTGTTGTCAAGTCAACGTACCTCGAATAGAGGTGCCCCGAATCAGTGTGTTGACCTGCCAACAATAAATCTCCCACCAGACTGTTGTCCATATGTAGTTGTTCTTGCAGGTGTACCCGCCCAAATAAACACGAATGAGGAGTCTACCCCACAATTAATTAATAAGGTAGCCCATTGGTTATCCAAATTTGTGAAATTTAACACACGTGATCTTCAGTATATCTTAATGGCAAGAAGGGTGAACTGGATAGGTAGTATGAGGAAATGTTTTTCTGGAGACTGTGTGATTGTCACCTTTAGATATCCTTGGTTGGTTCAGTCAATCCTTTCTCAGGCAGTTAATTTTTTTAATATGGAGACTAGTATAAAACCCTTGACTCTGGGCTTTTTTATAGACCAGGCAGACCAGGTACAAGAGGTATGGTCAATCAGGTTGGGGAGAACCAGGATCAATTTAACATCAGGAGGATTAGGGACAGGCCGGTTCATCTAAATAATGTTTTTGCCCCCTGGGTGATCTGAATGAAATTGATTGACTACCTGTATGTAGGGGTGGGGGGACCTTTGTCTCGTCGGGGTCAGTGGTCGTCCAGAAAGGGAAGTCCGTGTGGGCTGGTGAGGTGGAGGCAGTCCCGTCATTGGAGTGTAGGGAATCAACCTCCAGTGAGGAGAGTAGGGAGATTGGAGAGGGCAACATAGCTCACCCGGGGATAGATAGTCGGGTGCATCACCCTGATGGGAGTAAGAATGATGGCTCTTTAAAAATCATATCCTGGAATATAGCTGGTATAGCAAATAAACTTGAGGACATGCATTGGCTTGCCTTGGTAAGGGACTTTAACATAATTTGTCTCCAAGAAACCTGGGCGACGGAGAATACGTGTTTTATAGAGGGATATAAAACCTTCTTTTGTCCAGCAATTAAACCCCGAGTCGGAAGAGCAAAGGGGGATTGACTGTGTTTGTGGATTTGAATATTCAGGGAAGGTGGAAGGATTTGGCTTGTGATTCACATAATGTACAAGGGGTTAGACTCATAGCCAAGGGATGTAGGGTAACTATTTTGAATTTTTATAATGCCATACAATGTACACCACAGGGCTTAAATAGTATACATGAATTAGATGGTTGGCTGGACCGTCTCACCAGGAGCGGGCATGGCGCAACGCACATGATAGTAGCAGGCGATTTTAATTGTCATCCATGCCCGGATTTAAGGGTGGCTCATGGTGTGTGGTCGTCATGT
The DNA here is from genome assembly GCA_963921515.1 of Calotriton arnoldi. Taxonomy (NCBI): domain Eukaryota; kingdom Metazoa; phylum Chordata; class Amphibia; order Caudata; family Salamandridae; genus Calotriton; species Calotriton arnoldi. Next base: position 1,740,504 of record CAWUFW010002974.1, read on the forward strand.
GCATTAAGTAAGGGTATGCATATGGAACACACCCGGATGGGGAGGGAGCTGACGTGCCTTTTACACACACACGGGTTATCACACACGTTGGATATGGCCGATATTGTGGAAGGCTCCCTGTTGGACCCCACTTTTAAGGGAAGAGGGTGTCATTCAGTTATTGATTATATTTTGATTTCACAGGCAATGAAAAGATCTGTTAGGAAATTTAATATTTTACACAGTGTATTTAGCGATCATAACCCAGTAATTTTAATAGTTGATGTAGACAGTCAGAGTGTGGTCAGACAGACAGAGGATCAATTATTATCCACGATCGATCAAGGCAGGCGATTAAGATGGGCCCAGATAAACGAGGCAGGGTTCAATGCGGCTCTATTTGGTCAAGGAGCTAAAGATATCATGAATTGCTTGGACCCAGAGGTGGAAGGGGCCGACTTGATCAAGGCTTTCACAAATATCGCTGTCCTTGTCACTAAATTACTTAAGACACACCCACGTAGGCATAGGGGGATTCCCCAAGATGGTTTAGCCACCATTGTTCTCTTACCCTTAGGAACTTGAAGGATGCTCTCAAGCAGTCCCCTAGGGATAGAGAGAGGGTGTTGGCGTGTCGCGCAAGTTATAAGTCAGCGTTAAAACAACGTAGAGGTCAATTGCAGCGGATAGCGTGGGAGGAACTCCTTGAAGCCGCTGAGCAGAAAGACTCAGAACGGTTTTGGAGGGTTATAAATAGTCCCTGTTTTGCGGACCCAAATAAACCAGGGCTAAGTGGTAATATACTCCCGGAACAATGGCAGGAATACTTTCAGGGCCTATATAACCACTCGTCTGGCCAGGCAGAAGCATGGTTGTCAACCATACCCACAAGGGCTACCTCTGTAATTTTTTCGTTGGAGGAAGTCACTGTTGGTATTGAAGGGCTGATGCGAAATAAGGCCCCAGGCCCAGATGGGATTCCACCCGACCTTTTCAGATCGAATGTACAGGTCTGGGCACCTTTATTAACAAGGGTCTTAAATGCGGCAATAAGTGTTTCAATGCCTACATCTTGGTCTTCGGCAATTATAGTACCGATTTTTAAAAAGGGTAATCGGGATAGCCCGCATTGTTACCGACCAATATCTTTGATAGATGTATCAGCCAAGGTCTTGGGGCGGGTAATTTTAAATAGACTAATGGAGTGGGCCGAGTCTGCTAATATAATCACTGATGTTCAATACGGATTCCGCCCAGGGAAATCAACTGTGGACCAGTGTCTTAATCTTTATCTTATTTCTGCTAAATATACGCTGTTAAAAGGGAGGTTTTTTATTTGGCTTTTATGGATTTATCGGCGGCTTTTGACCGCGTGAACCGGAATAAGTTGTGGCGAGTAATGGCTAACCAGGGGGTGGATTTAGAACTAATAAATATACTCCAATCACTGCATAATCACACCACGGCTGCAGTAAGGTATACCCAGGAGGGAAAAGTAACGGATCGGTTTGGATGTTCAAGCGGTGTCAGACAGGGATGCATTCTGGCCCCCTTCTTATTTACTTTATACATTAATGGCCTGGATGCGGCACTGCGGGATATTAGGGCAGATGTACCACGAATAGGAGAAAGAACTGTGCCGGTTTTATTATATGCAGACGACGCGGTGTTATTGGCACGCACCCCTCATGGTCCACAACTTTTAATTAATGGTTTTGTAGAATTTATGGAAAAACTCGAGATGGCCCCCAATCTCACCAAATCATATGTAATGGAGATGGGGAAAAAGCCAGTCAAATCATTTAAATACACTATTGGCTCACATGTCTTAGGTAAAGTCCCCGTTTTTTCTTATTTGGGCATATTATTTGATGGGAAGCTTAACTTTAAACAGTTATTAGAAGAGAAATCTCTGTCTTTAATTAGATCCACAGGTTCAATTGCGAACTTTGCAAGCAGGCTTGGGCTGTGGACCCCGGACGTGATTTTGAAATTGTACAACTCAATTCGCTGTGCCAAGGTGTTGTATGGTAGTGAGGTTTGGGGCTTTGTGAAAATTAATAGCCTACAAACGGAAGAAAACAGATATATGAGGCGCCTATTAAGGGTTCCCCATAGCACCCCAGCATTTATTGCACATGAAGAACTGGGAGCTAGTTATATCTCAGATTTAGTGGCTGTTAGACCCATAATTCACTGGTTAAAGGTCTGGTTAAATGAAGAGATAGGCCTGACAAGGCTTGTTGTGCAGGATTGCCTGTCCCTGGCTAACGCAATGAAGATCCCATGGTTAAAATATGTGCGGGATTGCCTACAAAAAATGGGACGGCAGGCACTGTTCGATGACCCAGATATAATAAGACAGAAGGACAAGGCAGCTGTCAAAGAGTTGTTTTTCAAGTTTAGTATGGCGCAACGTGAGAGCAACGAGTTGGTTAAACCCACAGTAAGAGAACATGTTTTAATTAAAACCTCCTTGAAAATAGAACCATATTTAACTATCATGACAAATGCCCACGATAGATTTTTAATTACACGCTTTAGATTTAATTTTATCCACCATATTTTAGCGGTTCCAGCAGGCTTTAGAGTAAAGCCTGGGGAGAGAGGGCCCTGCGGCTGCGACAATGTGTCTCCGCAGGATACCCTCCACTTCCTTTTTAATTGTTCATTTTATGACTTCCCTAGAAAAAGGTTTTTGAAGTCTTTATTACAGACTACTGGTATCAGACAGGCACGCGTGGCATTGCTCTTTTTAAAACTTTCCGCAGATGTTTTAACCTTGTCCTGTGTGGTAAACTTTTTAAGAATGGCCCTTAAATCTAGATCTACAAGAGTGGCTAATGATATTGAGACATGATTTGTTAGTAAGTTTTTAGATATCATGAAATATTGGGTTATTTTAATTTTTTTTACTCTTTGGAAATACCCTATATTTGTTTTACATTAGCAAACGTTTTATATTCCGCTTTTCGGACTAGGAGAAGATCTTCAAATAGGGGTGTTGTTTTATGTAATTATTTTTACCAATCAACATCAATTGTTAATACTGTTTTTTATTAATTTGCTGCTAGTTAGCTAACATGTTAAATTGAATCTGTAAAAGAAAAATGAATTGTTTACGTGATGGTGATATAATAACACTTTGATTAGTGCAAATATTCCTCTTATGATATATAGTAGCTAGTCTTAGAAATGCGGATGCACTTAAACTATGCTATTTCTAATAGGCAAATATAGAAAATGAAAGTTTTTAAATGTTTTAAAATATCTTCCGATCAATTTGTATTATGATAATTATTTGTACTTTTATGCATTTTCCAAATGCGAATAAAGTTATTTGATTGATTGATTGACTGAGTAATCTAATTAAATAAGTGGAGACTGAGCTAGGCATGTTATTTTATGCCCTGCCTCCTCCTGCGACACTATGGGATTGTGTATATTCCCCATTATATTTATTATAGCTTTTAAAAATTGGAAATGCTTGCAGGACTTTCTTAAACAATACTGAGAGCTGTTTTTAAGGACAGTGAGCAAAGGAAGCGTATCACTGCTGGAAAGTGCCAGGTAACATGGGATTTGTACTGCTGTGAAATAAGTGTAGGTAAATGTGTTGTTCACAGCTTTCAATTTTCCTAGGTGTTAGCGTGAGTAGCTCTTCCAATCCTTTGCGTTGTGGGATTTGTAGTCCTGTTCTATAATTGAAAAATGAGGACTACAAGTGCCATATTACTAGAAAAGGCCTTCACTGTGGAAGCTTGTGTGTACCTACGAAACTTGGGGCCTCATTTACAAGAAAGTGCTGCAGCGCTGCACCGCAAACCCTTTGGCTGCGCCACGCTGCGGCACTTTCAAAGCACAGGGATGCATCATATCTACAAGGATATGACGGATTCCTTTGCTCTCCCCTGCGCTGGTGCACAATTAGCTGCCATGCGCTGACGCAGGCACCCTTGCACCATGGTGCAAGGATGCCTGCGTCACTGGGACGATTGTTTATGTGCAGGAAGGTGTCCCTTCCTGCACATAAGCAATCTAAAATGGCATTTTTCAACTTCTATGTGGCTGCATTAGCACACATAGAACTTGTAAAACATAATTTTTTAAATTATTGTTTATGTGCAGGAAGGGACACCTTTCTGCACATAAACAATCGTAAGAGGTGATTTCCTCATTCTATGTGTGCTTTGGAATGCAGCACGCATAGAAAGAGGGAAAAAAACGAGGAGAAATGAATACATTTCTCCTTGTTGCGCCTCCCTATGCATACCCTGGGGAGGCATAGCATTCAGACTCATTTCCAGGTTCACGATTTCTCGTAAATCTGGAAATATGTCATGTTCCATAGGTGTTGTGTGGGAACACCCACAGCAACACCCATGGAATGCCCCTTTCACGCAAAGTGCTGCGTGTAAAGGGGCCATATCGACAAGGACAGGAAAAGCCATGCAGGGCGGCTTTTCCTGTCCTTGTAAATATGGAACAGAAAAATAAGTTGCCTATGCGTCACAAAAAGTGACGCACCGGTGGCGCAAGGGGCTTGTAAATAAGCCCAATGGTAGCTCTGCAGATTGTTGTCATAGACACACTAAAACCTTTTGGGATTATAGCACCTAAATGGATTTGGCAGGAAGAGCAGTCCTGCAGAGGGGGTAAGGAGGGCTATATGCAGTGTTTAATTTGAGCCAGTGGTTTCCGGTACTCGACATTGGGACTTAATTGTCAACACCGGCACTTATGACCGCCTGCCACATATTTTAGAGATGAGCACAGCAACAGTTGTTTATTAATGCAATATACATAAAAAAAATGACTGATAACCTGCTATCCAAGCCATTCTTATAGATATGTGGGGCTGGAATAGTTTGAATTGTCACACTTGTAGGAGTGCAGTGATTACTACTTGTGTTAGTTCTGTCATTGACAGCGCTGGCAGGGTCAATGAGTGGTGCAAGCTACAGTGACCTCCTGACGAAGACCCTGGCACTTTTTTTTTTTTTTACAAATTAAGCAGGTCTTGCATTGAAAGAAAATTGTTCCCCATGTGTGTCTGCTGACTGACTTGCTGCTCAACTTGTCATTCTCTGATTCCCAGCCCCAGGTGTTGACTGCTGAACAAGGTCAGATTGGTACCGCGGGGACTCGGGCAATGGGCGATAGGCCAGTATCTGAGTTGCAGCTGTGGGTTGCTTTTTTGGGCAGGCTGCTGGCTGATTTGGGCTGTTTCTGTGCTGTTACAGATGCCGCCAGAAGCCCAATGGGGGACTGAGTGGCCTTTCCGGCGGCAGATGGGCCTCTAGTACCTCCCTTTTACCAACCAGTCTCTCGCTGGGCCGGCCCATTAATGTATGCAGATTCATCAGGGGCAGGAGGCCTGAGCAGAAGTGGCCTTACTTATATTCAGGTGTGGTTCACCATTGTGAACTAATCCGTGCGCAAAAAGCCCTGGCAACATCTGCATTTTTTTATCTCAGTGAAGTTAAGAAAACATGCCTGTTTTAGAGAACCCCCCTCCATCTTTTCATTATACTTAAGACACTGAAGCAGTGTTTCTTAAGACACTGAAGCAGTGTTTTGTGAAAAGGTGCAATCCGCAAATGTGGGCATCTTTTTTATGGTGCCCGGAGTTATTTTTGATCCCAATCCAAACCTGCTGCTGAACTAACATTCACAGCTGCTGTTTCCAGTGAAAGAGAACCAAACACAGAAGAAATAATTCACCACCTGCTGCATCCACAGGGAAAGTTAATTATTTATTCCATAATTAATTAATGATCTCAATATGTTGTCATACTGAGGGCCGGCCACAAACAGTTCCTATTCTCCTTAGTGTTCCTGCTCATGAGGCCACAGCTCTGCTTTAAGGAGCTCCATGCAAGGGTGCAGCATCCTCAGCGCATCTCCCCCCTCCTCTTTCTTATCAGTAGGACCTCAGAAGCCAGATTCAGGGGCCCTGCTGCATGCAGGGCCGTCTTAATAGTATTATAGGCCCCCACCACAGCTCATTGTCAGCCCTGCTTCCTGACAACCCAGCTCCCTGACATTCCTGCTCCCTGACACCCCAGCTTCTTGACATCCCTGCTTCCTGACAACCCAGCTCCCTGACATCCCTGACATCCCAGCTCCCTGACATCCCTGACACCCCAGCTCCCTGACATCCCTGCTCCCTGACAACCCAGCTCCCTGACATCCCTGACACCCCAGCTCCCTGACATCCCTGACACCCCAGCTCCCTGATATCCGTGACATCCCAGCTCCCTGACATCCCTGACATCCCCGACACCCCAGCTCCCTGACATCCGAGCTCCCTGACACCGCAGCTCCCTAACGTCTCCAACGGCACTCCAGCTAACTGACATCTCCAGCTCCATGCCACCCCAGCCTCCTGGCGCCACCACTTCCAACTCCTTGACCTCTCCAACACCCAGATATCTTAATCTTAGCAATACCTTCAGCCCCATGACTCTCCACTCCCTCTGCAGCCCTGCTCTATGACACCACCAACTCTCTATCACCTTCTCCCACCAGGACCCTAATATGCCACGCTGCTTAGTCTCAAAAAGACCCCTAACTCATCCATCCCCAACACCTGCACCCCTAAATCATCTGCAGCCAATGACCCCTATATCCCTTACTCACCTCTCTCCGTGACAGACCTCCAGCTCTATGACGCCTTGAACATCTGCACCCTTCCACTTCCAGTGTGCCACCCAGATGTATGAGAGCTTCAGTGCAATGAGTCATCTTTCCTTCCTCCCAGCCACCAAACATCTGGGGCTCAACTTCCAGGAGGGGTGCTGCCGGACGGTACTAGGATCACTTATTATTAAAAAAAAAAAAAAAAGAGGGGAGACACAAGGTTATTCCCATGAAACAAAATCCAAAATAAAAAAGGCCACATTGGAGGGGGCAGCTCAAGTTAACAATTTATTTTCCTGCTTGTAGCAGCCACCATAAATTCTGTCAGCATTGCCACATCTGTCTGTGCCTCCCAGAAGTAGTGGTATCTGGGTCCCTCACGAAAATGAGGGACATGCTGCCAGATATTCGAGAATGGGTTCATATAGTGTCAGGACTTTTTCAGAGGTCTCAGGGTAGGCAGGGGATACTGTGTCAATCAGAGCGTTTGCCATTGATGCCCTGGGTCACAACCTTCCTACTGAGCCCAAAATTAAGCATCATGCACTAAGCATCCTACTAGCCTTGATCCTCAGGTTAACAAAGTTGAGCATCCAAGGCTTACTAAAGGAGGTGGCGTGTGGTTACAGGCTCAGAACTCAATACACTACTTATTAAAAGTCAATAACTCAATGTCCAGCCGGTGCTTAGTCTTTGAAAAAGAAATAGTTTTACTTAAATCACACATAATGTAATACTGAACATAATATGTAAGAAGCAGCAAATGAAGCTGGGCATTACAAATACCCTTTCAGAGACTAGTGCAGGAGACAGCTTAGGCTGCTTCCCTTGGATGTATCACACGTCCCAATTGGGTCCCTCCTTGGCATGGACAAGAGATTCAAGAAGTCTTTGAGGGCCCAGTTGTGGGTAGGTTGTCCCCTCCCCATTGATGTGGACTTAATTCACCCGCTTTTGTGTTCTTCTGGGTTACGCAGTACCTTTTACCAGCTGCATCGCTGCGTAGAGCAGGCAGTGCCTGTGTTTTTCTGGTGTTTCCACAGGCTGCACTGCTCTATGTGGCATGTGCCACATGGACTATGGAGCAGAAAGGGCATTCAATTGCCCTGTCTCAGCTGACTGATATGCAAGCAGCAGCTTTGGATCAGATGCAGTGTTACAAGTCAGCGGAGGCATTGCCAACACTAGGAGGCTGAGGTGAAGACGTGGTATTTGCGGCTTGGTTGATCTTGGTTCTTGGAATCTTCCTAAGGCCACACACACATGACTTACCACCTAAACAAGGTAGATGCCGAATGTTGGTGAGCGTGTAGAGCCTGATGCAGGCATCTCTGTCAATGTGGGTTTCCTCCAGCACTCCTGCCTGTCCTTTGTGGGAACTGCAAACTTTGATACAGTTTCTCGAAGCACTTCATATCTTCTTGGTATTGAAGTGTCTCACCGGATCTCTGCCAGACTCTCCCTCAATACTCCTCTGTCCATGGGGTACTCAGTCTGCTCATGCCTCTGAGACACTTCAAGGACTCCTAGGCTCATCCTGGCAAAGTGGTGCAGGTCGTTTCTGAGTGCTGCGGCAGACATCTGTAGCTCGGACCCTCTTCTTATCCTGTAATGCGAGACCCACGAGAAGGGGGCAAATGAAAGGGAGGCTGTCCAACTTGACTAGATGTTAGCCTGTGAGGGGGGAGCAGCTCTTTCAGTGAACACTGGGCTAGGAGAGGACAGAGGGAACAATTCTAACTTGACCTCTGTCTTACCTCATCTATATTGAAAATTTTGACCACTTCTAAGGATCCCTTGAATGTCGTGGAGGAGCCCTAAAAATCACATTTGTTGTCTGGGCTCTCTCTCACTCTCCATCTTAAGTACACCTGGATGCAACAAAAACTAAATGGGTCCCTTTGTGGCTATGGCTGCATGTATCATACAAGCTCCATACACTTCCTCTAGAAATGTGGATTAGTGTATATACGGAACATCAGGCATAGGACCAGGTTGCAGCAGACTGCGGGACCAATTTACAAACCTTTCTCCATAATTAGAGCGTGTGTATTTTTGTGAGCCTTGACATACTCATGTCCAGTGGGATGAGTGAAAATATGGGTATACCTGATTGTAGGGCTGAAATGCATTTGTATGTGCAGCAGAGGCTGTGGGGCCCAGACGGTATTTAGACAGAATATCGGAAACACAAATATCGTGGGACAAAATGTCGTGGAAGAAGATCGAGGACAAAAATATCATGTAGGTAAGTTTCTATAGGTAAGTAAAGTTTTACTATATATAACTCCACATATATGCACCTGGACGATATATATATATATATATATATATATATATATATATATATATATCTTCAAGGAATGCAGGTGTGGAGTTAAGAATAGTAAATCTATATTTATCTATTTGCAATTACCTTCTCGATATTTTGGTCCTCGATATTTTTGACATGATATTCTGTCCACACAATATTTTTGTTTCCGACAGTCTGTCAGTGATCCACACAGACAGATGATGGGATGCTTCAACAGGCGGAACCCCAGCTGCTTTTCCCCCTAGAGAACAGAAGTTTCAGGAACGGTTGACTTAAGGGCACTAATCATTCATAAAGGCACCAAAGGAGGTGGAAGAGGAGGAAGATCATTGTTATATGAAAAAACAAAACCTTAGGCAGAAATTTCTGAAGAGGGGAACTCTTGTGCAGACTGAGTGAGTGCATGAGTTCCCTTGAACCCGACATAGAATAACGTAACATAACATGACAGTTCGAAATAACACAATTTGATCCAAAAGGTTGTGAACTATTTTCATTGAATTGTGCAAGGAGCCCGTCAAGCCGTACCAGGCTTTCTGATATTGTCATTTGGATGTGTGTAGTGTTGAGTGTTATGAATACCCCTTAAACAGCTGTTCTTAACCTGTTGTCTGTGGACCCTGTGGGTCTGTGGAGGCTATTCAGGGGGGTCCGCGTATGCACATAATCCCTAACCATTACTTTGCGTCAATAATCGTTATCATTTTTGAAGTCTATCATATTTCCTTCCCAATATATTTGATAAATGTATTAATAAAACCAATAAAGATATGTCATAAGCATTTAAAAAAAATGATTAGTAAGAAGCTGATTACTAGTTCAGGAAGGAGTTTAGCCTTACAGTCATCAATTGGTCTGGTGCATTTATGCATGACTTTTGCACATAATTTTATTGTATCCACAATTTATGTTTTATTTTAACTGCTCTGGCACTGTGTGAATCTTGGTTTTAAGAGATCAACGTTAATAATACTGTAATAATTTATTGTAACATTTTGTGCTTTAATGGCTCAGACGATTTGTGCTGAATAAAGCTTTTATGATGATGATTATGAGTTCAGGAAGGAATATGAGTGACTGTGAATACACATACTCACTCTTGATATTCAAACAGGCTTTGAACAGGGATCACAATTGACTAAAAACACGTTTGAGTAGTTGATGATATTCTAGAAAATCAGACACATCTGCACACTTAGAGAGCCAACGCACTGACTGCTCAGTGATCTATGCTTGCATACACGAGCACACTGCCCAAAAGACCCTTCCAGACTGCAAACTCTTCCATCCACTACTTTATATGCACAGTCACTTGCAAACTTAAACACCATACACATCATATATTGGAAAGGGGTCATGCTTTCACTTTTGTGTGGAGCTGAATTACTTCGACAGGCAGAGTACAATTTCCCAGTAATCAGCATGTACCCTGCTGAGCACCTGGTCTTCTAGCTTTTATGCAATCATTGTCACCTTTTGGCTCAGTGTGGTCTTCAGCTTTGTCCATACCTACCTTTATTGCTGGCTTGTGTCTGTCCGAGGCCAATGTCAATCCAGTTACTTCTTCTGTTGCACCACTTCTGCATAAGGCTCTCGTTTCACATGATTACCAGTTGTAACCAGCACTTCTTCTGTTCCACCACTTCTGCATAGAGCTCTCGTTTTGCTTCTGTTCCACCTATTCTGCAGAGACCTCTAGGTTAGTATGATTACCTGTTGTAAACAGTTACTTCTTCTGTTCCACCACTTCTGCATGGAGCTCTCATTTCGCATGATTACCATTTGTAACCAGTTACATCTTATGTTACACCACTTCTGCATAGAGCTCTTGTTTCACATGATTACCTGTTGTAACCAGTTACTTTTTCTGTTCCACCACTTCTGCAGAGAGCTCTAGTTTTGCATGATTACCTGTTGTAACCAGTAAATTTTTCTGATCCACCAATTCTGCAGAGAGCACTAGGTTCGCATGATTACCTGTTGTAACCAGTTACTTCTTCTGTTACAACACTTCTGCATAGAGCTCTCGTTTCGCATGATTGCCTGTTGTAACCAGTTACTTCTTCTGTTCCACCACTTCTGCATAGAGCTCTTGTTTCACATGATTACCTGTTGTAACCAGTTACTTTTTCTGTTTCACCACTTCTGCAGAGAGCTCTAGTTTCGCATGATTACCTGTTGTAACCAGTACATTTTTCTGTCCCACCAATTCTGCAGAGAGCACTAGGTTCGCATGATTACCTGTTGTAACCAGTTACTTCTTCTGTTACAACACTTCTGCATAGAGCTCTCGTTTCGCATGATTACCAGTTGTAACCAGCACTTCTTCTGTTCCACCACTTCTGCATAGAGCTCTCGTTTTGCTTCTGTTCCACCTATTCTGCAGAGACCTCTAGGTTAGTATGATTACCTGTTGTAAACAGTTACTTCTTCTGTTCCAACACTTCTGCATGGAGCTCTCATTTCGCATGATTACAATTTGTAACCAGTTACATCTTATGTTACACCACTGCTGCATAGAGCTCTTGTTTCACATGATTACCTGTTGTAACCAATTACTTTTTCTGTTCCACCACTTCTGCAGAGAGCTCTAGTTTCGCATGATTACCTGTTGTAACCAGTTCATTTTTCTGTTCCACCAATTCTGCAGAGAGCACTAGGTTCGCATGATTACCTGTTGTAACCAGTTACTTCTTCTGTTACAACACTTCTGCATAGAGCTCTCATTTCGCATGATTACCTGTTGTAACCAGTTACTTCTTCTGTTCCACCACTTCTGCAGAGAGCATTAGGTTTGCATGATTACCTGTTGTAACCAGTTACTTCTTCTGTTCCGCCAATTCTGCAGAGAGCACTAGGTTCGCATGATTACCTGTTGTAACCAGTTACTTCTTCTGTTACAACACTTCTGCATAGAGTTCTCATTTCGCATGATTACCTGTTGTAACCAGTTACTTCTTCTGTTCCACCACTTCTGCAGAGAGCTCTCATTTCGCATGATTACCTGTTGTAACCAGTTAATCCTTCTGTTCCACCAATTCTGCAGAGAGCTCTAGGTTCGCATGATTGCCTGTTGTAACCAGTTAATTCTTCTGTTACAACACTTCTGCATAGAGCTCTCGTTTTGCATGATTACCTGTTGTAACCAGTTAATCCTTCTGTTCCACCAATTCTGCAGAGAGCTCTAGGTTCGCATGATTGCCTGTTGTAACCAGTTACTTCTTCTGTTCCACCATGTTAGAAATGGGTTTTCTGGTTCGCTAGGGTTTGCACCTAAACCAGGCAGAATCCACCACTCTAGTCAGGATAAGGGTATTACACGTATAAAATAACCCCTGCTCACCCCCTTGGTAGCTTGCCACGAGCAGTCAGGCTTATCTCAAAGGCAATGTGTAAAGCACTTGCACATAACACACAGTAATACAGTGAAAACACTACAAAAGGACACAGCGCCAGTTTAAAAAAAATATCCAATATTTATCTGTGTAAAACAAGACCAAATACAGTAATGCACAATAGCAATAAACCAAAACTAGAAGTCGATAGCTCCGTCTGGGGCTATCAAGGCATCGTGAGCAAACAAATCCAAACAGTTCTGGCTGACCGCAGTGTCTCAGGCCAGCTACGGTGTCGGGATTACCTGCCAAACAGTACCTTTAGAAATGCAGGGCGTTGGCGACCTCTTGTTGAGATCCGAAGAGCCGGCGTCGGCAGGCGTCAGTCCTAGAGGTTGGTTGGTGCAGGAGTCATCGGGCCCTTGAAGTCACATGCATTGCAGGTCGAATTCCGTGAATTTGACGTCAGGGGCGCTAGCATCAGCAGGCATTGGGGCTGCGGTGTGAAGTGCATCGGTACACCGTGCTGTGCCCTCAGGTCGCGGTGTAGGTAGTGGCTCAGTGATGGTCGTCCAGCGTCGTTGGTGAGACCAGGGCTCCGGTGTGAAGTGATGTGGTGCTGGCTGGTCACGGTGCAAGCAGCGTCATCGTCGTTGCTGAAGCGCTGTTGTCAGTAGACCCAAGGCTGCGGTGCGAGATGGGGAAATGCATTGTGCCGGGCCCACAGGTCACGGTGCAGGCAGTGACATCGGTTAGCGATCTGGAGTCGATAGTGCTAGCATCGGTGGGCCATGGCTGTGGTGTGGGACAAGGCGGTGCATCAAGTAACCCATGAGCGGTGCACTCAAACCATGGTGTAAGCAGCGCCGTCGATGTCAGCTTGGAGCGTTGTTGTCGGTGAGACCAGGGCTGCGGTGAGAAGCGGGATGGTGCTCTATGTTCTCCACGAGTGGTGTCCACAGGTCACGGTGCAAGCAGCGGCGTTTGTTACGGCATCGCAGCGTCATCAGTGATACTTAGGTGGCGATGTGAAGCGAGGTGGTGCGAAGTCCGGTGCCCACAAGTCACGGTGCAAGCAGCGGCTTGGTGGTGCCCAGGGTCGCAGTGCAATGTGAGACGGTGCCCTCTGCGGTGCCTTCAGGTCACAGAGCCTGAAGTGGCGTTGTTGACGGCGTTGCGTCTCCTTTTTCCTCTGTGGCAGCTGAAACATCCAGTTCCAGAATCCGGTTCCCAGAAGATGTTGAAGTCTTTGATTTCCCTGAGACTTCCAACAGGAGACAAGCTCTACATCAAGCCCATGGAGATTTTTTGAATGCAGAAAGAACAGTCCAGTCCTCTCCCTGCCCAAGACAGAAGCAACAACTGCAGACCAATCCAGCAAGGCACACAGCAAAGGGGCAGTACTCCTCCTGGCAGCTCTTCCAGTTCTTCTTCCAGGCAGGTTCCTTAGTCCAGCAGTAATCTAAAGTTCTGGGGTCTGGGCCTCAAAATTTATATCACATTTCCCTTTGTTCTCTTGTCGCAAAAGTCTCTCTGCTCAGTCCAAACCAGTTCTGTCCTCTCTGGGCCAGCTTCCTGGCAGGAGGTGGAGACAGCATTGTGCAAGGGAGACAGGGCCTATTCAGGTGCAAGGGAAATCTCCTCCCACCACTCTAAATGCAGCCAAGGTATATTCAGCCCAGCTCTGAGTCACCCAGGAAAGGCAGGACACACCTCAACCACCCCCAGTGGCTGTCTGCAGTGAATGCACATACCCAGCCCCTGTTACTCCAAAACCAGACAGTCAGTACACAGACCAGCAGAGGCACATAGGATGGCTTAGCAAGAAAATACCCACTTTCTTAAAGTGGCATTTTCAAACACACAATTTCAAAAACCATCTTTTCAAAATATGTGTTATTAAATACTGAGTTTGGAGAGCCTAAACTCCATTTCTCTATCTTGTCCCAACGGGAAGTTATACTTGTAAGATGTTACAATGTAACTCCCATTCTATCCTATGGGACAGATAGCCTTTCAATAGTGACAAACAAAATACACAGTATTTCACTATCAGGACATGTCACACATACAAGGACATGTCCTACCTTTCATATACACTGCACCCTGCCCATGGGGATACTTTGGGCCACCTTAGTGGTGATTCACATGTAAGAAAAGGGAAGGTTAGGGCCTGGCAAGTGGGTGCACTTGCCAGGTCGAAATTGCAGTAAAAACTGCACACAGATACTGCAGTGGCAGGTCTGAGACACCTTTGAAAGGCTGCCTGTGTGGGTGGCACAATCAGTGCTGCAGGCCCACTCGCAGCATTTGATTTACAGGCCCTGGGCACACACAGTGCACTGTACTAGGGTCTTAGCAGTAAATCAAATAAGCCAATCATGGAAACACTAATCCATAAACACAATTTACAAAGACAGCTTATGCCCTATTGCACTGATTAGCAGTGGTAAAGTGCCTAGAGTCCCATAGCCAACAAAAACAGGGTCCAAATATAGGAGGCCAAGAAGCATAAAGTCTGGGGATAAACCCGCTGAAAAAGCCAGATCTAACACACCACTTCTGCAGAGAGCTCTCATTTTGCCTGATTATCTATTGTAAAAATGACCACGGTCTTCTACTCATGTGTAGTCGCTCTCATATTTAAAAATGCAGAGGCAGAGGAAAGTAGATATGCTGAGATCATATTGTTTGTGTATTTGTCATGTAGTATTGTTGAGGTTCAATTTGTAGAAATGGCTTGGGGCACCCTGTCTTCCACTTGTGATTCAGTGGGGCCCATAGAAGACAAAAGCTTAAGAACCAAGTAACTTTAGGCCTTCAGTGCATGGCCAGAGCACGATTAATAGGGCTTCTTATGCGGAACAATGCTGCCAGTCGGTTTGTGTTTATCTGTCAGATAGATTATAAAATCAGTAACTTCTGCGAGGTACCAATATGAAACATGAGGTACCACTGACCTGGCATTTATTTCACTGATAGCCACGGGTTTCAAATGAAGGTTGAGAATTTCAGGTTCACCAGAACCTTTCAAGTGGTCCACTCTTCCCATTAATGACTCTTACCTTTTTATCTTGTGCAGTATGGGGCCTAGTCACAAACTGCATTTTGTAGTATGTTTAGTGCTACTACAATAGTACTACTAAAGTACTACAACATGCAATTCTCAAACCTACTAGTATAAATCTCGCCTCCACCTATCCCATCTTTTCTATGGAAGACCCTCACACATGTACGTTTACTAGTTGTGAATGTGGAGGTACCAGGTAGACTGGCTACTGAAAGGAGCATACTTACTACCAAATTGAAGGGGATTATGGACGAGTAAGGAGGGGTTTAGGAAGGATTAAGGAGGGGTTTGTGGAAGGACATGTACTCACCTACAAAAGAGTAAGCCCATTGCTCAGAGCTGGAGTAAGTCCAGCACCACAAATGGCCAACCACTGGTACTACAACACCTCCCTTAGAAAATAAGACAGTAGGGACTTAAAAGAAAATCTCATAGGAAGTAATGTTAAATAAAAGATACTTTTTTTATTATAAAAAATAAATGATTTAATATTTTAAAAAATTCAAAAAAACCATCTACTATTCGATTAAAAAATATTTAAGCAACCTTTTTTATGTAAAAACTAATGTTACATTAACATTCATTAAAATATAATGAAATTGCTTTCAATTAATTCTATACATCCCTTTTAATAATTATTAATGCATAATAACAATATTGATTTTTTTATGCTATGTGGAAATTTATTTTTTAATATAAACTTCAGAAAAAATATTTAATTTAATATATTTAAATTAACTAAAAATTTCATTCAAGATTATGTTACTAGGGCAGTAGTATTTTTTATTTTGTTTTACATTTCACATAAATATATACACAAAATGTACATCAATATTTAAAAGAATATATTTTTCACCAACTTTTTCCAGTTAAATAAATATTTGTACTTTTCCATATACTTTACCACAGTTGGGGTGGAGATTTTCTATGTATAGTATATTAATTAAATACAAATTATTTTTCTGAACTCTAAATTAAAAAATAAATCCTCAGCTAAAGTAACAAAAAATATTATGCATTATTAATTATTAATAGCGATGTATACAACTAATTAACTGAAATTCAATTATATTTCAATAAAAAATGAATGTTACATTAATAAAGTAATATAAAAAGGTTGTTAAAATAATTTATAATTATTTTTCTATATTAAATCGTATTCATTTATATTTTTAGCAATTTTAATTAATTTAACTTAATTTAACCTTATTTCCTATGGGTTCCTATTTTCTACCTTTATTATTTTCTTTGGGAGGGTGTTGCAGTATCAGTTGTTGGACATGTGTGTGCTGGACTGGCTACTGTCCCTTTTTTAGTAGTAGTAGTAACCTACACTCCTGAATTTAACTCCACTCACTTTTTTAGGTGGTGGAGACGTGTAAGTCTACACTTTTGAGTAACTTTAGACGTGGATCTTGTGAATAACTAAAAGTAGTAAAGTCACTCAAAAGTGTAAGAGTAAATTACACGTGTAAATTGCTCACAAGTGTAAGTTACCTTTATGAATAGCCCTGCATGTCTGCTAAGTCCTTGGGAGTTGTGTCCCACCTCTTACATTCCTCTCTTGCTCGTCATTCCGTCCACTTATAAATGCCAGGGACCCTGTTTCCTACCTTCCTCCATTGAGCAAAATATCTGCGCAGTCTCAGGAGGTCGAGTCTCCTACCTTGCTCTATGAATATCTTTTGTCCTTCATTCGCATGGGACTGATCACTAATTTATCTTTTGCCATCACCACGTGGTACCAGTAAGGACTGTTCTGTAAAATCTTTCTTTTGAATTGCATCTCTTGCTGGCCTCTGACAGATCCCAGCCTCTCACATTCGCTTATCTTTGCACACTCCCATGTGTCCTATCGCGCTCATCTTTCCTATCTTGGGCGCCATGTTTGTCTGGCCCGTCACGTCACTTGTGCAGACCGTGTCTGCCCTTTAGAGTCGTCCAGCCCTTTACAACATGGTCCAGTTGGCATGCTCACTGATGCCTTACTGCACACCTTATTCATTTCATCAGAAGAGCTCCATTTGTGCCTGGACATAATTTTCCTTATTCCGCACTAGCATCTAAAAGAATTCTATGGATAACATTTGCAGAACCCACACCTCCTCTCGTGCAATCTCTGGGGCATTTCTGCTTCAGCGCAGATTAATGGTGGGATGTTTCCGAAAATCTATACACCTCTGAAAGTGGACCCAAGAGGATGTGTCACAAACAAACGGAAATCCGAGCGAATACCGCTGGGACGTATTTGGGAGGGAGGGCTGGAATAAGGCAGAAGCATCTTGGTCTTTGTTGACCCACAATGCTTTGCGACGGCATTGACATCAGGGTGAGCAGCTTCAGCAGCAGCTCTATTCCTTTCCCACGGGTGCCAGCGAGTGCGCGGAAAAAGATCGGCCATCTTTAGATTTAAATTGAAGGCCTACCTGGACACCCACGGGATTTCATGTTGTTTCCAAGCAAAATCAGAAAATATTTCTGTTATATTTTGAGCCTCCTGAAAGTACATATTTATTGTACGATGTAGGCATAACTATCCGTATTTTGTAAAAATATCTTCGTCAACATCTTCTTTTAGCTTAAACCTGGAGTTGTTTTTCTTTAAGTACCCTCATTTGAGACAGAAAAGAAAGGCACTGTGGATCAGGGAGCACAAGTGACTACTGAAGGATTACGCAATTTGGGGGTATATTCACAAGAACGTGTGATAACTACCGCAAGAGTAGCGTAACGCAACTTTCAATAACGCAGCCTATCACGGGAAAATAACCCTGTGTCAACGTGGAATTCACAACAAGGCGGTACCATGCGATAGTCTGCCGAAACTGTGGACAAAGTCTGCGATACAACCACCACGATGGAGATAAAAACACAATCCACAACACCAAAAAACACGCGATGGGCCAAAGCGCGATGAGGAAACCAGCGACAAGCAGCGCCAGGCCTGCAACACACACCTGGAAGGCGTCAGAAACCTCCATAAAAGCAGAAAAAAAAACCACACACAAACTGATCAACACACAAGCACCATGGAGGCAGCTGGAGCAGGCGCAGAGGACCAGCGCAACCCCACAAGCACCCCGGACGACCAGCCTGGGACCGCGGGGACAGGGAAGGGCAAGGACAAGAAGACCAAGTTCAGTCCGCAGGCGAACAGGATCATAGTCACGGAGGTGATGGAACACCATCAACAACTCTTCGTCACCTCCAACGTGTCATTGGGCACCAAAAATGGAATATGGCGGGACATCGTCGACAAGGTGAATGCCGTCGGAGAGCACAAGCGGACAATGGACGAGGTCAAGAGGCGATGGAATGACATCAAGCGGAAGATCAAGGATAAACTCTCCACCAACCTGAAGGCAGCAACGCAGACCGGAGGTGGGGGCCCAGCGCCACAGCTGGAGCTGGATGACATGGAGGAGCTGGTGTCGACAGTCATCAGTGTGGAGACTGTGGCCGGAGTCGGGGGACCGGACACTGCTCGACAGGACACAACACAACCACAACAGGGTGAGTGACCACCAGGTACTGGGGGGACGGGGAGATGACCACAATGGCACACATGCACAAGCAAGCAGGGCACAGTGCACACCCACAATCACTCTGGGTCTCGCCCAGACCCACACACTGTCACAATGTACAATGCCATGCTGTCTGAATGTCAACCTGTACTGTTGTATATTTCCTAGGGTGTCCATAAACGGACTTTCCAGACTCATGTCCTTATATAGGCACAATTCGCCTTGCCCTTATATAGGCATAAAATCCTAGACCTTATTTAGGCATAACCCATGCACTCCAAATACAGGCATGGATTCCGACATCCGTCCACCCTAGCCTCACAACGAGTTCATGAAAAAAACAGACCCTTAGGCTGCGGGAGTTTCCCTTGCCCAGGACTATTGATTTCTTCAAGGACTCATATATTATGCATGAACCATTATTCCTTAGGGGTTCATTCATGACGTCTTTCGCTGCCCAACTCACGTCAATGCTAACATTTTCAGGTATAAATATACCTTCCCAAACCCCTGTAAATCAGAGGAGACCTCGACTTCAGAGGAGCCCGATTCCCGGCCGGACGCACTGAGAAGACGCTGTCATTCCTGCACGCAGAGAGTCCAGCTTCCAGTGATCTAACTTCCCTTGCGGGGTGTTGGAGTTCGAGTCTGGGAAAGAGATTCCTACCTCTCTCATTCTTCAGGTATGGAGCAGACTAGAACCTAGAGGGACTCTTGGCATACTGGACTCTTGGCATACTAAGCTTAACATACTCTTAGTATACTCTAGTCAGGATTACATCACCTACTTCTACTTCTCCCTACACCTAGGATAGGTTAGGAACACTGGGGTAGAACTAGGCTAGAAACGCATCGTATGAGTACTCGCATTTTTAGGCTGTGTCATTTTATGTAAATGCATATATGCTGAAAAGATAATGCTAACGCAGTATTATTTATTTCTACTGCTCACTCTGTACATTATTTATCTTGCATACTGTCTTGTGATCGTAACCGCACATTTAACTTACAACAGAAACAAGACTGTTCAATAAATCCTTTATTGAAACGCCCGTCTGTTATTTCTGTGTAACTTTGAGAGTAACTAGACATGCACGACTGAGCTGAGTGAAATAGTTATCTATTGTTTCTACGACTCTGGGACACGTCCTGATTCTGTAAGGGAAACACAGTGGTCATGTTTTGCGGCTGCCAGAAACTCCTCCCTTCTTGTCGTCAAGACGTTTCTAGTGGCCTCTGAGCTAGCTGGCACAAGTAATTAAGTTTAATATACTCGATAGGGACATACCGACCTTAGTCCTATGTCAAACCTATAGGATATATTATTCCAATGCGCAGAGCCTATTAGGGAAATAGGAGCTACACTACAGTACCATGCGGCTACATACATGTGGACACATTGTAATACACCATCTCCCCTTCACATCGCAGGGGCATCTTCAACACCTCCTGCAGAGCAGTCACAGCCACTCTTCACTGATGACGAGGAGGAGGACAACACCAGCATCGACATCCAAACCACCCAAGACCTCATTGACCACCTCCGCAACTCACCTCCAGGATCAGGGCAGCCCAGCTACATCCATGAGACCCCACCCACCACCCAAACCACCCAGCAGGAGGCACCCACAGCCCCGGCACCCTCCCAAAACCCCCAGGAACAACAAATGGCCTTCCAACGCCGTGTGCTGGAGGGCCAGAGGGAGACGGCCGAGCAGGTGCGGGTGGGGTTCGAGCTCATGGCTAACAAACTGGACGCCATCTTTGGGTGTCTATGTCCGCCCCATGGTCTCCAGCGAGCCCTGACTGACATCTCTGGAGTCATGACGCGGAGGGAAGAATACCTGTCCGCTCACAGTGGCCCCAGCGATGCCAGCCTTGAGCTGGCACACATGCGGAGGCTCATGGAGGACATGGTGCGGATGGAGGGGGAAAGGATGGCAGCCGCCGCTGCACATCTGCGAAATGTAGCTGGGATCTACCGTGCCCTGCATGTCCTCATCATGGCATTGCTGCCACAAGGCGTGGTGATGATGAATGCTGCTGCCCCCACACCATCCACATCTCCGCCCCCTGGTGTGTCAGTGCCTCCCAGTGCGGCAGGCGTATCCACTCCGGCACCTGATGTGTCACTGCCACACAGTGCGGCCGACAATCCTCCTCCGGCCCCTGATGAGTCAGTGGCACACAGTGCCGCAGCCGGCACTGCAATACCCACAGGTGGGGCAGGGCACACACCCGGGGACGAGGACGTGGATGGGACTGTGGTCAGGAGGACCAGGCACTAGCATCCATTACTGCCACCATGCCTGTTTCTGCTTGGTGCCGCACATGGCCTCAAGACCTACCACTGACCCCCGATACACTCCGAGGCACTCACCTTGGACAGCGACATGTACTGCCACATGCTGTTTGACGACCAATGACACGGCGGACAGACTGCGGACTGTACCCTTCCTCTTCCGCAGTACAGGTCATCCCGGGATGGACACTGGCTTGCCCTCCACGGGCCCATATTGTGTGGTGTGCTCGGCATTGCCCTGTACCGCTCCAGTTGCATGACTGCACTGGATGTGCAAATAAACATCCAGTGACGCACTGCTGTGTAATGTCTTACGTCATTCCTGTGTGGATGAATGTGGGGACAGTGCCTTCCCTTGCGTCAATGATGTTCATCCTGTGGGATGCCAGTAAGGGGGTGCAACATTGCATCTTGTGTAGCGGGTTCCGTGAACACTGCAGCAGGGACACATGCATCAGTCACTTCCTTGTCCGGACATGGACTGGACCACGCCCAGAGCCCACGAGTCATTGTTGCAAGCCCTGCGCTGGTCGGGTGTACGGCAGGCCAGTCCACTCCGCTTACGCCCCGAGGGGGGCCCTCATTGCTACCCGTCGCAGCCGTACTCGCTTGTGGTGTGCAGGTCACTGGTCTAGTCATCAGCATGTCACAGCCACTCCCTGAGGGCAGGTTTTCACACACACACCACACCCATCCGGCACAGGCGTCACAGGCCATGTGACTCCGCCAACATAAGGGTCCGACGACGTCACATTCCCCTCTTCCGGTGGTGACTGGATGACGGACGCCCCACGGTTCGCACTCATATAGGGCCCATGAGTTGCTGTGCACAGGGTTAGTGGCATCCGAGGCCTTGAGTACGGCACGGGCCTACCACCGCATGGCGCAGACTGGGGTTGCACAGGGTTAGTGGCACCAGAGGCCTTGCGGACGGCACAGGCACCCCACCCACGGGACGGTGACTTTGGGTGCACTGAGTCAGTGGCACCTTGAGCTGCTGAGCGGGTGTGCAGCCTGCGATGATGCCCCGTCCCGGCGGTCCGGACAGCTCAGGTTTTGTGTGCCCTGCTGGACCGCAGTGTAGGCCAGAGCCAGCGGGCAGCGCGGGCCTACCGCCCTGTGGCGTCGCTTCCGGGATGCCAGAGTTGGTGGCACCCATTGGGCTGAGCTGGTGTGCAGCCTGCGATGGTGCCGGGTGCACTGGTATGTCCTCTGCCATGGAGTAATCAAGACCCAGCACCAAACGTGAGACCTGGTGGCCTGCGGAGGGGGCTGCATGATGTGGAGGGTGCCATGTCCGCGGGCCCCGGGCTTGTGGCTTGCAGCGGCACGTGGTGGGACCTCCTGTCTACGCGCCGGTGGCGGAAGGTGAGCATTGAGGCCTGGGTGTGCATGGGCGGGCATGCTCCGATGGGCGGCGGGAGAGGTTGCGGTGCCTCTGCCTGGGTGTGCATGGGCGGGCATGCTCCGATGGGCGGCGGGAGAGGTTGGGGTGCCTCTGCCTGGGTGTGCATGGGCGGTCAGGCGATGTTGTCTTGTGCAAGTGTGTGTACTGTGCCAGTCATGTATCTGGGCTCTGTTTCAGCTGACGGCTCTGAATCAGATGTGTGACCTGGTGAACTGCCCTACATACCGGCACGTGGTTGGAGACACACCGGTGGCAGCAGGTGAGCAGTGTGGCCTCTTCTCTTTGCAGGGCGCTGGTTCCAAATGTTTCATGTTGTTGAACTGGCTCTGAATTGGCTCTAGCTTGTTGAGAATCGCTAAGTACACTTCATGCTAGGCTATGAGACTGGACTCCCATAATGCCCCCAAGCTGTCAGAAACAACGCCATAATTAGCAATATTGAACAGGCATCAATGCATTAACAAAGAGAGAAGCATAAGGAGTGGACCTGCTCAACACAGAAATCAAAAATAGTTGGTGCTGCGGTGTGGGACCAAGTTGCCTGAGAGGCAGACGACCTCTCACCCAGTACCAGAAGAAAGTTGGTTTTGGTAGGGATGTGGGTGGTAAACTCTCTCAACTACCCTCCGGTTGGGGGCTCCCAGGACTTTAGGGAGAAAGGGTGAAAACGAACAGGGCTAACAAAGTGCTGATGCAGAATTGGAGCAAACAGCAGATGGAGCGACAATGTGTCCCTTTTACTGAACGAGTACAGGGGAGCTCCACTCCCCCGTCCATGGGTTCGATGATGAGCTGGGTATCTGAGAGCACTTGGAGGCCGCATGAGGACTGTTCAAAGCAGAGATGTGCAGTGGAGTTGAACAGACTGGGCCCAGTACCTAGTTCCATGGAAGTTAGGCATCTCCCCAGGGGCTTAGCGGAGCCTGAACAGGTCATATAATTTCAGTGCCCAGATATTCGTGAGAGCCAGATTAACCTGTGATGTAACAGAAACAGTAGTGTAGCCTATAAAATAATGTAATCGCTGGAAAACCCCCAAAAAAACAGAATCGGTAGAAGACATGCTGGATCTCAAAAACCAGTCAAACCAGCAACGCAAAACCACAGGGCCCATCACTGCTCGAAAAGGACCTGTGGCCAGGCAGTACAGATCTCTAGGCTCCTTTGCCCAAAGGGGACATTCAGCTTTTACTACGTAAATTTAAGAAAGGGGTCACTTTTTCATGCCCCAGGACTTTGTTAATGGCACTGACTCCAGATGGCAAAGACCAGATATGACTATATTGAGATACCTATTGCTGTGTAAGCCCATGCGAGAGAAGAGCTAGACACCAAGGTAGCCGCTCCGAAACTTAAACATGGGGACTTTGCAGACAAAATGAAAGACTATGACAACCAATCATGAAGACACAACTGGATTCGGGGAATCCACAGCAAAGTATCAACGTCCAACCTTGACCTAAACCTTCTCCAGCTCCCAGATGACAAAGAAATCTTCTAGATCAAATATATTGCATTTTTTCACTTTCCCACAACGTAGAAAGCTCATCTCAGGTGTCTTGACTTATGTCCATGATTTCAAGTTTAAGAAGGGCACAATCACATCTGCAGATAACATTGTCCTGTTCCAAGATGTGTCCTCCTGCACACTCGCAAAGGCTTCTAAGAGATTACTGCGCGCATGTACCATGATGGGGCTTTCCATTTCACCTGTCCTTCACTTTGAATAAATAAACATCCTTCGATGAAGCTTGTTAATGAAGCAAGAGATATGCTCAATACCTTTAAATGACTCCCTTAAACGTAAAAACAGCTTTTCTTCAGAGACCACACCACAACCAAAGTTTTATTTTGATCAATTAACCACACTCATGCTCTGCAGCCTCTCTATGATCAGACACACTGGTCTGCAGGACACTCTTGGCTTGCATGAAGTGGGCACTGTTCATCAAGTATGCGTTTGCTTCTGATTTTTAAGATTTGTGCAGGAAGGGGCTATCATGAACATACTCATGCTTTGCAACAGGGAGGTGTAAGGAAAGGAAAATTAAATGTCATACCTCTTGAGGCCACCATCCTGTTTCATGGGAATACAGCACTATTAGCTCTCAGCTTGTGAAAGCTCCACAGACACTGCCCCAGTCTTCCTCCAGGTGTGGGACCAGCTCAGTGAGGCTGCTACCGGTGTTTGTGTGTGGGTGGATTATGGCGATCTCTCTGATCTCTCCTGTGCAGGCTTCACACTGCAGCTCCACACAGAGACGTTTTAAGCCATGGGCAAAGTGGGAAATTGCCCCGGACCCCCTCCTTCCAAGGAGACCTCTGGTGATGTAGTCTTTCTCTCCCTCTATCTTACTTTTGTTGATGGTTCTATCAGAGCCTGTCTACTACTATTTCTGACTCTGTCTCTC
Organism: Calotriton arnoldi; assembly: GCA_963921515.1. Classification (NCBI taxonomy): domain Eukaryota; kingdom Metazoa; phylum Chordata; class Amphibia; order Caudata; family Salamandridae; genus Calotriton; species Calotriton arnoldi. Next base: position 1,765,489 of record CAWUFW010002974.1, read on the forward strand.
TTTTTTAAGGGCCCTCAAAATATATATATAAGAAAGAGAGAAAGAGTGTGTGTGTGTGCGCGCATGTGTCCTGATTTAGCAGAAAATAGGCAATAGAATTCAAAGTTGTTCTGAATAGGAAGCCCCCGAATCTGTGACAACCAGGGGTCCAATATTCTAAAGATAACAGATGCTCCTTGGAGGGCAGGTGGTAAAGACAGAGGGCCTCATTTATGAGAAGTGTTGCATCGCTGCGTGAAAGCAGCGAATCGACACTTCTCAGTGCGCCTTCCTTGCGACCTGAATGATGCGTCATATTTACTGTATGACGCATCATGTCGCAAGGAATGACAGATACGTCAGTTTTTCCTGACGTATCTGTCAGCGCAAAAGTGGCGCATTGCTGGAGTTGTGTTGGAAGCGTGACGCAACTCCAGCAATGTTCCTTTCACGTGGGGCAATCCCCATGTGAAAGGGCCTGCGTCACCCTTATGCCTGCCATGAGGCAGGCGTAAGGTTTTGACGCATTGGCATCCTAGAAGTTGCGCAGCGAAATCTCATAGATTTCACTGCGCCACTCCTACGACCCTTTCTTGCGGGGAACGCCCACCCTGCATACATTATACCTGACGCAGGTATAATGTAGCGCAGGGGTTTACAAAGTGACTCATCTGCCTAGATGCGTCCCTTTGTAAATATGGCGCAACATGGCCCATAATTTACGCCGCTGCTGCGTCACTAAAATTGACGCAATGGCGGCGCAAAAGTGACGCAGGCCTTCATAAATAAGGCCCAGACTTGTTTGCTTCTCAATGCACCCCCATCCTAAAATTGGCAAAATGCCAACACTTACACCGCCCGACACCTCATACACTGAATGACTGTCCTGTGAGTTGGTCCAAAATATAAATGACACTTCAAACAAAGCCAATGCCAGAAGATGGCCGACCATTTGTCCCACTCTATGTATGACAACTATGGGCTATTCAGAATATGAGATAGTTCAAAGAAAGCAATCGCTGAAGGCCCTTTATGTATTATTATTCTTTTTAAGTTTGTATTATTTTCAAGAGTCATGAAAAGAGCTAAAGCTGTCTTTAAGCAAGACCTAAGAAGACTTTCTAAATGTTCTGTGTTTTTTAATAAATTGATTAATTAACTTAGAAACACTCGAAAACTGGGTGAGAACCACAGTAATTTATTGCTCCGCTCTCTGGTAAATTCATCAAAACTAGGGTTATTCCAAATCACATCTTTTTTAAGGAAATTAAGCAAAATGTCTTAAAACGTTTGTGAAATTACACTTTTTGGGTGAACTGAGGTTTGCTGGAATCTCGTGTGATTTGTTTTTCACACAAGCACGCATTTCGCCTGAAAAAAGTCTAGGGAGATTCTCACAGGCCACTGGCTCAAGAAGAAAATGCCTGTTATCAAGAAATGTTCTGCATGAACAAGCCCCGCACACGCAAAAAACATACGAAATTGGGTAATATGAAATTTTGAAAGATTTTGCAAGTTTTGTTCAACCTGAAATTCAGAAATTACGCAAATGTTACCACTCAAATTAAAAATGTGATCAGGCCTAATCAAAGTACTCTGTTCTGTTAATGTTACTGTGTTGTCAAATTTGATAAGTGCTCCCTTGCTCCTCTGGATGTGGTACCTTTTTCAAGAACTCCGCAATGAAATGATATAAAATGAAAGTGGGCAATGGTTCCTCACTGGGGCCAGTATGGCAGGGACATTCTGGCCCTGTCAGTAGTTTGCAAGGAACACAAGTCAGCCCCTAAAGTTCGGCCATTTAACTGTGGACTCTTGGCTCCTGCATAGCATATTCCCGAGACAGCAAACACAATGAGAGCAAAAGCAGCTCGTTATCTCCTAAGCTGCGCTTGATGGGCCCATAGAGGGCTCGGCTCTCATCAAGCGGTGAACAAAGAGGTGTACAAATATTGTTTGCAGGAAAACCAATTAGGCCTGCCTGTCAGTAGGCAATTTTACACAATGAGACATGATGCATTGTAAGAGGCATAGTCCCAGCGGGGTCCGCCATTTTACACCGCGCCAACAAAGTTCTACGTGTTCAGCGGAAGAATTTAAAAGAGAAAAACAACTGAACTGCTCTAAAACACAACCCAGAAGGACGAGGAGACTGACCCCAACAGCTTCCTGCTCTAGAAAAAGCTAGAATATCATGAAAGTAAGACTCAGACCATGAGAGGTTTCCTGCAGAGACAAATCACAGCATGTCTTGATGCTCAGCACTGGAACCTAATATCTCCTTGATCTGCAGAAGAGATTGGAACCATGCCACCAAGAATACGATCATGACTGCTTCCGTGTATGGTATGGAGAAAACACATACATTTTTGAGTCCAGGATTGTATGCTGAGTCTTCCCAGGTGTACATGTATCGCAGCAAATACTGGGACGTAGAGGATGAACCTTAGACTTCCCAGATGTTGAGCCTGCACTGTATCTCAGAGAGTTCCATATGTGAAGGAAGCATGGCGCACCATCTCACAGAGGTCCCAGACCCAAGGGTCTTTACATGTGATAATGCAAGAGCGTACAAGCAAATTCTTCGTATATGATTTGCTCCAAATTATGTGAGACTTCGAAAATTTGCATGGACCTCTTATTTGACACACTATATTAATTTAATGTATAATTTATGTATTAAATTCCATATTGGTTACTTGAAAAGGGCTTGAGAGCCTGTAATAGCCATATTAGAGATAAGCAACAAAGTACTTTGAAATGACATATCTTCCAAAGCATAGGAGCTTAAACACCAAACCTCTGTTCTCCAGTACTTTTATATCTAGTTTTGGATACAGAATCTACTGAGTGAAGGGCACCCTGTAACTTTGGTTTTATCGCATAACATCTATCTTTGACAGAGTATCTCAGGTTACTCTGTAACTGAACTGGGTTCTAGACATAAATGCATGAACAAGTCACATTATGAAGGATAATATCCCCCCTTAGTAGCCAAGCAAAGCACCTGCAAGTAAGGGCTCGGACTGTGCACAGTTCGGTTCCTGGCATCCTTTGAGGGTTTCATTGCAGAGCTGCGGAGGCTGCACACAGGACCTGAGCTGCCAGGCAGTGGTTACACTGGCCACAGGGTGGAGAGAGTATTCTGGAGCCCTTACAGACACCTAATTTGATATTTTGATAATCACAAATACATGACATTAACTTAGAAAGTTCAGAGTTCATTAAATCTTGAACTCTTGATTTGTAGTAGATAGCAGTAAGAAATGGTTGAACTCTCTACAGCTAATCAAGTATAAAAAAAAGTCCATAGCAGTCCAACAAGGTGCAAAGGAATCCAGTCTATTGGTGGACAACTATAAACTCATGCCGGCGAAGTCAGGCAAGGAGTTGAGGAAATTCGCACTCATTGATTTACTTTCATCCCACAACATTTTCTGCAGTTGGATGTCCCACTCAACATGGACGGGACATCAGTCCGCAGGGAATAGTTTCCCCACCCATTATGGACGAGACATCAGGCTGCGGGGAATTGTTTCTCCACTGTCATTCAGCGTTGCTCTACCCCTGACTGAACGCAGGGAAACCCAGTGGCCTCTACTTAGCAGCCATACCAAGTCCTAGAGGTGTGCAGCACAAATTAAACCATGGTGCACAGTGCTCAGTGGTGCATTTGCAGCTTTGATTAACAGAAGAAATATTCCACCGCAGCATGGAGCCCATTTTTGTACCAATTTTTTAAAATTTAGTTAGCTTTGCAAATTGAGAAGCTGGAGACTATTAAATAGAAATCTGTGAAGTTGTGAAGTCTGGGACTTGCAGCTTTTCCCACCTATAATTTTGTCTTGAATGTAAGGGGGGGGAGAGCCTGGTGATAACCTGTCAGCAGCACCTCCTTCCCACTGCCTTCACCCCATTCTCTCTCACTCACTTAGCAGAAGAGAATTAGGTTAGACCATTATTTTATCCTGAGCACCACAAATTAGTAGATTGGCTTTTGTAATATAAGCATAATAATGGAACCAAAGTTCTTGGGAGAAGATCAGGTCCATGGAAGGCTTCAAATAGATAATGAAGGAGGGGAAGGGAAGGCTGTAAATCCCACCACATGCAGGATACTTAAGTTCCCATTTTAATCTGCTGCTAAATGAAGGGACTGAAACACTGCAGGGTGGTGCCCAAGACATGGTAAGCATGGTCAAGAAGGACCAAAAGGTCAACAGCTCCAATGACAGATCTAGAATATTAAGATAGGATACTGTCTGTTCATTCGCCTAGGTTGTCAAGCCATACATTAGAGGCAGAAGCACTAAGCTGTTTTTGTAGCATCCGAGAGATAGAAATCTGATTGAAGTGGGTCAGGATTGAAATCTTTCACCTTTTATGAAGTTTTGTAAATGTCGCCCAACTTTTAGAAGTTTTTTAATGGACCAGAAAGGCACAAAATGGTTTTATAGTACTTATTACACTGATTTTATTTTTAGTTAAGGAGGATATCAATTTTGTATTTCTTTATGTATCAAAACAATGATAGGGAATATATTAATTTGTTTTGAAATAAATGGTACAACGGCAAAACTCTCTGGCACTGAAGGCAGCGAGGCAGAAGGTTTAAGGGAGTGTAGCTTTAAACAGTTTCCAAGTTATCTAACAATTTGAAGGGAAAACTATTTGTAAAATCTGAACTATATTCATTTAAATCTCCCTCCAACTTTACTCGAGAGACTCAAGATTTAGTGATCTGAAATGTTTGAACAAAGAAAAAATTTAAAACCTCAGTATGGGCTGCTGATGCCATCAAATCATCAAATTTGGGGAAAGAGAAGATGCTGGCATGAAGAATTAGATCATGAAAATATGTTTCTATTTTACTTAACTGCTGCAATGTGTGCCTAAGGAATGACCTTTTAGAGTCAGAGATTGTTTTCTTTCTGTTTTTGAGGATCAGTTCATAATTTGGGGTAATTTTATTATTCTTCAATTGAGGTTTTTTTCTATTTGTGATCTGGCTTTGATTAAGGGAAGACATATTTCAGGGTTATCAATAGTAGTACACACCGATTGATAGGCTTGAAATAATTCCTCAAGTTTGTCATGGTCCATTAATTCTACCACATTTTCCTACTGTAAGTATTTGAAGTATTAATACCCTCTGATAGCTTGGCACAAAGTAGTCAGGCTTAAGTTAGAGGGAATGTACATCTATGCCGTAATCAAACAATAATGAATGAAAACACAACACAAGAACAATCCCAAACCAGTTTATGAAAATGGAGTAAATTAAAATTTTTGAAGTTTGAAATAAAAATAGTGCCAAAAGGCACAAAGCGCCAACTGTGGTTATCTGGTCACGCTAGACCGGTTCAAAGTAAAAAGTTACGTCTGACCGCAGTGGATCACTGGTCGGATGCAGGAACCAGCCTCTCCCCAGTGGAAAGTTTACCCTTGGACTTAGTCCGTGCCCGGAAAGGCCTTGATGATCCGGTTGTACTCAGTGTAGGTCCCTCAATGCTCAGACTCAGAATATTTTCTGGAAGTCAGATCTCTTCAGCGGGGCAAACTAGCAAGATGAGGCCGATTGGCGATTTGATGTCGATGGCTGTGGCTACGACGGCGATTCTGGTCACTGTCTCCAGTTAGCAAGTAGGCAGAAAGTTCCACTTCTTACAGTTTTGGGGACAGGAGATATATACTCTTACACCAGCTAAGGATCCAGGATCTGGGGGCACCACTTCAGGGCTAGGATTCACTCCAACAGATACCAGCAGCGTTTCCCGGGCAGGTCCAGTTGGAACTGGTCACCTACACAGTTGCAGAGAGAGAGAGGTCTCTGGAAGCTTGTTGGGTCCCTGTACCTCAAGGAGGTCTGCCAACTGACCAATGGAATCCCTTCTGGAGTTCAGGCTTCTGTTAGACCTGCCAGCCCTAGGGTGGTCTTTCCCTATTTTTTTTCCTTTTTCGCCTCCTTTTTGCCACCATATTTTTACTGGACCTAGGTCTCTGGGCACCTTGCCACTGCTAGCCAGTGCTGAGGTGCAGGTGCTCTCTCTCACTCAAGATGGCTGCCACAGGCCCCTGCTACTGCAGCGGGGCCTTACACGCATACACACTAGTAGCCAGGGTCAGGCTGGGGCATAGGGATACAGTATCCATTCCATCCCCTCCTCTGGGCCACATAGCCAGGCATGTAGAAGGTTCCAGAACCTTCCGGGCTGTGGGAGGAGTTAGGTTTTGCCGCCTTTGAGAGGGTCACCTGACCTAGGAGTATAAAAGGCTTGGAGGGAAAACTTTCTAGTCAGTTGATGAGGCACCACTGAACCTGGGAGAACCTCCGCCGGAGTATAGGCTTTAGGGCCTAGGGGGGAGACCTACACTACTGCTGCTGACAGGGCTGAGGCCCTGCTGGAGTAAGATAGCTGAGGAACGCCCACCACCCACTGACCTTGCCCAGTGTGAGGGGACCCAGGGAACCACCTTCAGCGTGCAGGGAGGAACATCAAGTGCTCCCAGACCACCAACTCATTCCCCCCCCTCATAAGAAGAAACTTCTGACAAGAAACTTTGACAAGAAACTTATAATAAGGAACTTCTGACAAGAAACTCCTAACAAGAAGCGCCTAAGAAGCAACCAATCTGGAGCAGTCGCAAGACACCTTAACTTGAGGAGGCCTGACCGTCCAGCCAGGCCTAAAGCCTAAACTCCCCAACTGGGGATCACCAGGTAAAGCGCCATACCCTGAAGCGCTAGACCTTCACCCCCTATTCATTTCTGCCTGTTGCTGGGCTGCCCCCCAGTACGTTGCCAGTCAGCCCTGCCCACAGGCTGCTGGTGCCCCCTGCGTTCTGTCGCCCCTCAGGTCACTGACCTTGTGAGGAGATCGCGGCCGCCGCCGCCTGAGAAGAGGCACCGTGTGGTGAGGTGCGCCGTCGCGCCCTCACCGGAGGAAGCGCTGAGGTGAGGGAAGCCCCTCAGGTGTGTGTGGTGAGGTGCGCCGTCCGCGCCCTCACCAAAGCGGCCAAAGAGTTGCCCCCGCCGCCGTCGCGGCCGAAGAGGTGCCACCGCCGCCGTCGCGGCCGAAGAAGTGCCACCGCCGCCGTCGCGGCCGAAGAAGTGCCACCGCCGCCGTCGCGGCCAAAGAATTGCCCCTGCCGCCGTCGAGGCCGAAGAAGTGCCACCGCCGCCGTCGCGGCCGAAGAATTGCCACCGCCGCCGTCGCGGCCCAAGAAATCGCCAGCGCGATCACCAGCGAGGCCTCCAGGCCCCGCAGACGCCGTTGCCGAGCAACCGGGGTCGCCGGGCGTGACCCAGGAAGGCCGTGCAACGATTGGGCGCCGGCCCCGGTCACGCCCCCAGCGCCGACGGAAGCCCGGGAAGAGCCCCGGCAGTGCAGAGGGAGACGGGGAGCCGGCCGAAGAGGACTGCCGGTTCCCGCTCCCTTCCCCCGCGACCCTGAGCCCGCGCACTTACCCTACTTGATCCCGGGGGCCGGAGGAAGGTGATCCCGGCCCCCGCAATGTCCCGTTCACAGTCCCGGAAGCCCGCAACGTGCCGTGCAGGCATACCCTGATCCCGGGGGCGGAAGTAAGGTGATACCGGCCCCTGCAACGTCCAGCTAGTCCGGCCTGAAGGCCGAGGTACCCCTACCGGGCCCCACCCTCCAGAACACGGGCCGGGCCTGGGGAGTGCCAGTCGCCCTGAAGCGCGACCAACGATCAACACCACAGGTGAGCCCAGGAGGCCCCTAGGGCCCACAAAACGCCACTGGGGGCCGGGGGCCACCATTAACCCCATAAGTAATTGTATAACTTTCCCCATGAGGCGAGGCCCCGGAGAGGAGTGGGCCTAGCCTAGAGTTAACCCCTAAGGGTCATAGAAGCCCCAGGATACTGGACATGTCGAGGGGTTCCCTACAGTATTTAATAACTTATTGCAGATGCCTATTGTAATTACTGCCTAGGCCATGCTTTTAACTGCGAAGTCTTTTACCACAGGGGGAAAGTATTTAATTGAATTGAGTTAAAGTGTTTTATGTTACAGGTGTACTGGAATTGCGACGCCCACTGTACTGAATGTGGGCGCGCCTAGATTAATGCAGGCCTATTTAAATGTAAAGTGAAAAGCCTTCTTTTAAGTAATTGAATATGCTAAAGTGAACTGCATGTCTAGGCCCCTGTTTTATTAACGTACCTTGAGATCATTATTAAGTGCTACGTGTAGGAGATAATTCCTGCGGCCTCTTAGTGGCCTACAATGTTGATGAGCTATGATGCTTTATTTAAAATGTGCACCAATTGAGTAATGCAATGAACTTGAATGTAGATCTGAATTAATCTGCCTCATCCAATGCCAACTTAATTTATTTATAAAAGATCTTGATTTTAAATACAAAAGCCTGGTGTGATGTCATGTTATTGCGTTCGCATTTCTGAGTCAAAGTAAGAGTGTGCTGCACAACTGCCTTACACATTGCCTTCGCGTGCCTTCCCCGCTTCACGCCATGCTACCGTGTCGGACTCGGTAACCCCGGTTCCAACATTTGGTGTTCAGCGGTTGGATAAGGACTGGTGCTTGTGCAGCACCCTACAGTGACTCAGTGTGCGCCGCAATTAGACACCTATTGTAATGAAAGAGCTAGGAATTCTATGGTAGTTGCCGATTGTGTACATTCCTGTGTTAGACCTGCTACCTACAATTTAGAACCCCTTCCTTAAATTGTCTGGGACCCCATCTAGGAGGATGGAGTTGGAGTTAGCCAACCTAGAAAGGTATACGGTGACACAGCTCAGGGAGTTCTGCCTAGAGAGGGGGTGGCCGTCAAGCGAGGCGCCAGAAAGGAGGTGCTTCAGAAAGCTTTGAGGGCATGGGTAATGGCCCACCCGGAGGGAAGAGGGGACGAGGAGCAGGGGAGGCAGACAACCCAGGAGAACTGGACCTACTGCGCATTGATGTTAGCGAGAATGTGTTGCCAGGAAGACGTTCCAGGGCAGGCAGTAGTGCGTCAGGGGAAGTTTGTCGCCAGAGGAATTTGAGGACAGAAGGGAGCAAAGGCAATTAACATTAGAACTTGCTAGGATGGAAAGAGACGGAGAACAGGCAAGGCTAGCCATGGAGGAAAGGAAGCTTGTACATGAGCTTAGCCTGAAGGAGCTAGAGCTCCGGACCTTGCAGATGGAGATGCAGGGCAAAATGAATGGTGGCAGCGTACCTGCTGGGGTTCCACAGGAGCCCAAATTCTATTTACCCAGAGAGGTGATGGCCAGTTTTAGTGTAGGTGATGACATCGACAAGTGGTTGGCGGCCTACGAGGTGGCTCTGGTGGCCCATAGAGTTCCTGAGAGCTACTGGGGGGAGGTCTTTATAGGTACATACCTCCACTAGTAAGGGACACACTTTTAACTTTGGATAAGGGGGAGCAGACTAACTACCCTATCATGAAGGAGGCCCTGCTCAGGAAGTTTGGCCTCACCCCAGAGAAGTACCGCCAAAAGTTCCGCAACAGCCACAAGCTTCACACACAAAACTGGGTGGATTTTTTGACTATGCCCGGAAGGCATTGGAGGGTTGGGTGCGTGGCAGCAACGTTGACAATTACAAAGGGCTGTACGACCTATTCTTGAGAGAGCACCTCCTAGAGAAATGTTTTCCGGAGCTGCGCCAGTACTTGGTGGACCGCAAGCTGACCAATCCTAGGGAGCTTGCGGAGGAGGCAGACACGTGGGTCAGCACTCGGGTGTCCCACAAGGGAGCCGGGGCGGACCCCCGAAAGGTGGACAGGGGCTCCCCCAGAAGAAAGAGGGGGAGATAAAAGAGGGAGTTCTTTAAAGGTCCCCAAAATAGACCGCCTGGGAGAGGGGTAGGTTCCCCATCCAAATCTGGATCCCAGAAACCCACTTATCCTGACAGGAGTCAGCAGCCCAGAACTGTCCGGTGCTATGAGTGCGGGGAGGTTGGACATTACTAGGGGGATCCCCAGTGTCGCAAGAGAACCCCAGCCCCCACAGGAGGTAAGAGCCCCGGGGTGGCCAGTGTAGCGCTTGGGGAGGAGTTGTCCCTAGGTAGGGGAGGTGAGTGGACAGGCTTGACCTTAGTTTCCCTGGGGGATAGAGAGGTCATCCCCCGGGTTCAGGTACCCGCGAACACTGCCAAGTATCGGCAGAGGGTCCTGGTGAACGGGGAGGAGGTGGAGGCTCTGAGGGACACAGGTGCCAGCATGACGATGGTGAGACGTCAGCTGGTGTCCCCAGAGCAGGTAATTCCTGAGGAATTCCACCCGGTTGTTATGGCTGATAATAGCCTGGGTCATTACCCCGTGGCCCAAGTTCCCTTTGAGTGGGGAGGAGTATCAGGTCTGTTGAAGGTTGCGGTGAGCCCTGCCATGCCAGGTGACTGTCTGCTGGGCAACGACTTGGAACATACTGCCTGGAGGGAGGTAGAGTTCAATGCCCATGCTGAGATGTTGGGATTACCAGGATGGACTTGCGTCGTCACGCGGTCCATGGCTGCCCGACAAGGAACTCAGCTGGGGTTGGAGCCTGAAATAATGGCCCAGCCCACTGCTGGACGAGGAGATGTCCAGGAGGAGACCCCGGTGAGATGGATGGGGAGCCCGTGGAGGTGACCCCGGAGTCCGCTGAGGTGGTTGGTTTTCCCGTGGGGGACCTGCCGACCCCTGCAGAGTGGCAGGTGGAAGGAGGGTCTACCCGGGAGGAATTTTGCCGGGCGCAGAAGGAGTGCCCTACGCTTGAAGGCATGCGGCAACAGGCCGAAGCCCAAGCAGCTGGAACAGAGACTGGTAACTACCATGTCTACTGGGAGGATGGTCTCCTCTACAGTGAGCCTAAGGCTCCGGTGCATGGGTCATCAAGGGCCGTGGTGGTCCCCCAATGCTACCGAGCCTTTCTGCTAGAATTGGCACACGAAATACCACTAGCAGGACACCTGGGCCAAGACAAGACGTTTGCGCGTCTGGTCCCACATTTTTACTGGCCCAGGATGCGCGTCACTTCTGACACTTTTTGCAAGACTTGCACCACTTGCCAAGCGAGCGGCAAGACAGGGACTAAAGTGAAGGTCCCTCTAGAACCTCTTCCAGTTGTCGATACCCCTTTTGAGCGGGTAGGGATTGACATCGTCGGGCCATTGGACCCGCCGACTTCTGCAGGACATAGGTTCATTTTGGTGCTGGTAGACCACGCCACCCGGTACCCGGAGGCAATCCCTCTGAGGACCATCACTGCACCGGTGGTGGCGCAGGCCCTGATGGGGATTTTTACCCGAGTGGGATTCCCCAAGGTCGTGGTGTCAGATAGGGGCACAAATTTCATGTCGGCCTACATGCAGGCCATGTGGAAGGAGTGTGGAGTGACCTACCGGTTCTCCACTCCTTACCACCCCCAGACGAACGGACTCGTGGAGCGCTTTAACAAAACCTTGAAGGGGATGATCAGGAGCCTACCCGAGGACTTGAGAAGAAAGTGGGACGTCCTCTTACCCTGTCTGCTCTTCTCCTACCGAGAGGTGCCGCAGAAGGGGTCGGTTTCAGCCCCTTTGAGCTGCTCTATGGCCACCCCGTTCGGGGGCCCCTCAGTCTTGTCAAGGAGGGGTGGGAGAAGTCTTCCTCGAAGCTTCCCCGTGATGTGGTCAGCTATATGCTGGCATTCCGCAGCCAAGTGGCCAAGCTGTGGAAGGAGGCCTCGGACAATCTAGAGGCAAGTCAAGCCGTCATGAAGAAATGGTATGACCGGAACGCGCGGACGGTAGAGTTAGACGCTGGACAGAAGGTGTGGGTCATGGAGCCAGGAGAGCTTAGCGCCCTCCAGGACCGGTGGACTGGGCCGTTTGAGATCTTGGAAAGGAGAGGCCAGACCACATATGTCGTCGATGTGAAGACCCCACGTCAACCCCACAGGGTGTTCCACGTCAACCGCCTGAAGCCCCACCAGGAGCGTTCAGAACTCACTCTCCTAATGATAACAGATGGAAGTGAGGAGGAGGAGAGTGAGCCTCTTCCAGACCTTCTGGCGGCCCAGGAGAAGGATGGTTCGGTAGAGGGAGTGGTCCTCGCCCCATCCTTGACCCCAGAGCAACAGAGGGACTGCCGCCAGGTCTTGGGGCAGTACGCCTCTTTGTTCTCCCTCACGCCTGGAATCACGCACCTGTGTACCCATGATGTGGACACAGGGGACAGTCCGCCAGTAAAAACCAAGTCTTACCGGCTGTCCGATAAAGTCAAGGCTAGTATCCAGGGTGAGGTTACCAAGATGCTAGAACTGGGAGTGATTGAGCCTTCCAGTAGCCCTTGGGCTAGTCCGGTGGTGTTGGTGCCGAAGCGGCCCCACCGGGCACCACACCAGAACTTCGGTTCTGTGTGGATTACCGTGGACTCAACTCAGTCACTAAGACCGACGCTCACCCGATCCCTCGGGCGGATGAGCTCATTGACCGGCTGGGAGCAGCCCAGTATTTGAGTACCATTGATTTGACGTCAGGCTATTGGCAGATAGCCATGGCGGAAGGAGCAAGGGAGAAGACTGCGTTCTCCACCCCCGAGGGCCACTTTCAATTTCGGGTGATGCCCTTCGGGTTGAAAAATGCTCCAGCCACTTTCCAGCGGTTGGTGAACCAGGTGCTGTCTGGCCTAGAGGCCTTCTCTGCTGCCTACCTGGATGACATAGCTGTCTTCAGTAGCAGCTGGGAGGACCATCTGGAGCATCTCCAGGAGGTGCTACAGGCTTTTCAACGGGCTGGTTTAACCATCAAGGCCAGCAAGTGCCAGATTGGACAGGGATCTGTCGTGTACCTGGGACATCTGGTGGGCGGAGGTAAGGTGCAACCCCTCCAAGCCAAGATTGAGACCATCTTGGCCTGGGAGCCCCCAAGACCCAAACAGAGGTCCGGGCTTTTCTCGGCCTCACAGGGTATTACCGCCGGTTCGTCAAGGGTTATGGAACCATCGTGGGCCCATTGACGGAATTGACTTCAAAGAAGCAGCCACGCAGAGTCATCTGGACGGCTGCCTGCCAGGAAGCCTTTGAGACCCTCAAACGTGCAATGTGCACCGCACCGGTGCTCAGGACTCCAGACTTTGGACGGGGAATTTATTGTACAGACAGACGCTTCTGAGCATGGCATGGGAGCTGTGCTCTCGCAGCTGAATGACAATGGCCAAGACCAGCCAGTGGCCTTCATTTCCCGAAGACTACTCCCCGGGAACAGCGGTGGAGTACCATCGAACGAGAAGCCTTTGCGGTGGTTTGGGCTGTCAAGAAGTTGAGGCCATACCTTTTTGGTTGTCACTTCCTGATCCAGACCGACCACAGACCCCTTCGCTGGCTCATGCAGATGAGAGGCGAAAACCCCAAATTGTTGAGGTGGTCCATTTCCCTCCAGGGGATGGACTTTCGGGTGGAACATCGACCCGGTGTAGACCACGCCAACGCTGACGGTCTCTCCTGGTTTTTCCGCCTTAGCGAAGAGAACTCCCTAGAGGTTGGGAAGCTCTCCCTCTTTCGGCTGGGGGGACGCGTGTTAGACCTGTCAGCCCTAGGGTGGTCTTTCCCTATTTTTTTTTCGCCTCTTTTTGCCACCATATTTTTACTGGACCTAGGTCTCTGGGCACCTTGCCACTGCTAGCCAGTGCTGAGGTGCAGGTGCTCTCTCTCACTCAAGATGGCTGCCACAGGCCCCTGCTACTGCAGCAGGGGCCTTACACGCATACACACTAGTAGCCAGGGTCAGGCTGGGGCATAGGGATACAGTATCCATTCCATCCCCTCCTCTGGGCCACATAGCCAGGCATGTAGAAGGTTCCAGAACCTTCCGGGCTGTGGGAGGAGTTAGGTTTTGCCGCCTTTGAGAGGGTCACCTGACCTAGGAGTATAAAAGGCTTGGAGGGAAAACTTTCTAGTCAGTTGATGAGGCACCACTGAACCTGGGAGAACCTCCGCCGGAGTATAGGCTTTAGGGCCTAGGGGGGAGACCTACACTACTGCTGCTGACAGGGCTGAGGCCCTGCTGGAGTAAGATAGCTGAGGAACGCCCACCACCCACTGACCTTGCCCAGTGTGAGGGGACCCAGGGAACCACCTTCAGCGTGCAGGGAGGAACATCAAGCGCTCCCAGACCACCAACTCATTCCCCCCCCCTCATAAGAAGAAACGTCTGACAAGAAACTTTGACAAGAAACTTATAATAAGGAACTTCTGACAAGAAACTCTTAACAAGAAGCGCCTAAGAAGCAACCAATCTGGAGCAGTCGCAAGACACCTTAACTTGAGGAGGCCTGACCGTCCAGCCAGGCCTAAAGCCTAAACTGCCCAACTGGGGATCACCAGGTAAAGCGCCGTACCCTGAAGCGCTAGACCTTCACCCCCTATTAATTTCTGCCTGTTGCTGGGCTGCCCCCAAGTACGTTGCCAGTCAGCCCTGCCCACAGGCTGCTGGTGCCCCCTGCGTTCTGTCGCCCCTCAGGTCACTGACCTTGTGAGGAGATCTCGGCCGCCGCCGCCTGAGAAGAGGCACCGTGTGGTGAGGTGCGCCGTCGCGCCCTCACCGGAGGAAGCGCTGAGGTGAGGGAAGCCCCTCAGGTGTGTGTGGTGAGGTGCGCCGTCCGCGCCCTCACCGAAGCGGCCAAAGAGTTGCCCCCGCCGCCGTCGCGGCCGAAGAGGTGCCACCGCCGCCGTCGCGGCCGAAGAAGTGCCACCGCCGCCGTCGCGGCCGAAGAAGTGCCACCGCCGCCGTCGCGGCCAAAGAATTGCCCCTGCCGCCGTCGAGGCCGAAGAAGTGCCACCGCCGCCGTCGCGGCCGAAGATTGCCACCGCCGCCGTCGCGGCCCAAGAAATCGCCAGCGCGATCACCAGCGAGGCCTCCAGGCCCCGCAGACGCCGTTGCCGAGCAACCGGGGTCGCCGGGCGTGACCCAGGAAGGCCGTGCAACGATTGGGCGGCGGCCCCGGTCACGCCCCCAGCGCCGACGGAAGCCCGGGAAGAGCCCCGGCAGTGCAGAGGGAGACGGGGAGCCGGCCGAAGAGGACTGCTGGTTCCCGCTCCCTTCCCCCGCGACCCTGAGCCCGCGCACTTACCCTACTTGATCCCGGGGGCCGGAGGAAGGTGATCCCGGCCCCCGCAATGTCCCGTTCACAGTCCCGGAAGCCCGCAACGTGCCGTGCAGGCATACCCTGATCCCGGGGGCGGAAGTAAGGTGATACCGGCCCCTGCAACGTCCAGCTAGTCCGGCCTGAAGGCCGAGGTACCCCTACCGGGCCCCACCCTCCAGAACACGGGCCGGGCCTGGGGAGTGCCAGTCGCCCTGAAGCGCGACCAACGATCAACACCACAGGTGAGCCCAGGAGGCCCCTAGGGCCCACAAAACGCCACTGGGGGCCGGGGGCCACCATTAACCCCATAAGTAATTGTATAACTTTCCCCATGAGGCGAGGCCCCGGAGAGGAGTGGGCCTAGCCTAGAGTTAACCCCTAAGGGTCATAGAAGCCCCAGGATACTGGACATGTCGAGGGTTCCCTACAGTATTTAATAACTTATTGCAGATGCCTATTGTAATTACTGCCTAGGCCATGCTTTTAACTGCGAAGTCTTTTACCACAGGGGAAAGTATTTAATTGAATTGAGTTAAAGTGTTTTATGTTACAGGTGTACTGGAATTGCGACGCCCACTGTACTGAATGTGGGCGCGCCTAGATTAATGCAGGCCTATTTAAATGTAAAGTGAAAAGCCTTCTTTTAAGTAATTGAATATGCTAAAGTGAACTGCATGTCTAGGCCCCTGTTTTATTAACGTACCTTGAGATCATTATTAAGTGCTACGTGTAGGAGATAATTCCTGCGGCCTCTTAGTGGCCTACAATGTTGATGAGCTATGATGCTTTATTTAAAATGTGCACCAATTGAGTAATGCAATGAACTTGAATGTAGATCTGAATTAATCTGCCTCATCCAATGCCAACTTAATTTATTTATAAAAGATCTTGATTTTAAATACAAAAGCCTGGTGTGATGTCATGTTATTGCGTTCGCATTTCTGAGTCAAAGTAAGAGTGTGCTGCACAACTGCCTTACACATTGCCTTCGCGTGCCTTCCCCGCTTCACGCCATGCTACCGTGTCGGACTCGGTAACCCCGGTTCCAACATTTGGTGTTCAGCGGTTGGATAAGGACTGGTGCTTGTGCAGCACCCTACAGTGACTCAGTGTGCGCCGCAATTAGACACCTATTGTAATGAAAGAGCTAGGAATTCTATGGTAGTTGCCGATTGTGTACATTCCTGTGTTAGACCTGCTACCTACAATTTAGAACCCCTTCCTTAAATTGTCTGGGACCCCATCTAGGAGGATGGAGTTGGAGTTAGCCAACCTAGAAAGGTATACGGTGACACAGCTCAGGGAGTTCTGCCTAGAGAGGGGGGTGGCCGTCAAGCGAGGCGCCAGAAAGGAGGTGCTTCAGAAAGCTTTGAGGGCATGGGTAATGGCCCACCCGGAGGGAAGAGGGGACGAGGAGCAGGGGGAGGCAGACAACCCACGAGAACTGGACCTACTGCGCATTGATGTTAGCGAGAATGTGTTGCCAGGAAGACGTTCCAGGGCAGGCAGTAGTGCGTCAGGGGGAAGTTTGTCGCCAGAGGAATTTGAGGACAGAAGGGAGCAAAGGCAATTAACATTAGAACTTGCTAGGATGGAAAGAGACGGAGAACAGGCAAGGCTAGCCATGGAGGAAAGGAAGCTTGTACATGAGCTTAGCCTGAAGGAGCTAGAGCTCCGGACCTTGCAGATGGAGATGCAGGGCAAAATGAATGGTGGCAGCGTACCTGCTGGGGTTCCACAGGAGCCCAAATTCTATTTACCCAGAGAGGTGATGGCCAGTTTTAGTGTAGGTGATGACATCGACAAGTGGTTGGCGGCCTACGAGGTGGCTCTGGTGGCCCATAGAGTTCCTGAGAGCTACTGGGGGGAGGTCTTTATAGGTACATACCTCCACTAGTAAGGGACACACTTTTAACTTTGGATAAGGGGGAGCAGACTAACTACCCTATCATGAAGGAGGCCCTGCTCAGGAAGTTTGGCCTCACCCCAGAGAAGTACCGCCAAAAGTTCCGCAACAGCCACAAGCTTCACCCACAAAACTGGGTGGATTTTTTTGACTATGCCCGGAAGGCATTGGAGGGTTGGGTGCGTGGCAGCAACGTTGACAATTACAAAGGGCTGTACGACCTATTCTTGAGAGAGCACCTCCTAGAGAAATGTTTTCCGGAGCTGCGCCAGTACTTGGTGGACCGCAAGCTGACCAATCCTAGGGAGCTTGCGGAGGAGGCAGACACGTGGGTCAGCACTCGGGTGTCCCACAAGGGAGCCGGGGCGGACCCCCGAAAGGTGGACAGGGGCTCCCCCAGAAGAAAGAGGGGGAGATAAAAGAGGGAGTTCTTTAAAGGTCCCCAAAATAGACCGCCTGGGAGAGGGGTAGGTTCCCCATCCAAATCTGGATCCCAGAAACCCACTTATCCTGACAGGAGTCAGCAGCCCAGAACTGTCCGGTGCTATGAGTGCGGGGAGGTTGGACATTACTAGGGGATCCCCAGTGTCGCAAGAGAACCCCAGCCCCCACAGGAGGTAAGAGCCCCGGGGTGGCCAGTGTAGCGCTTGGGGAGGAGTTGTCCCTAGGTAGGGGAGGTGAGTGGACAGGCTTGACCTTAGTTTCCCTGGGGGATAGAGAGGTCATCCCCGGGTTCAGGTACCCGCGAACACTGCCAAGTATCGGCAGAGGGTCCTGGTGAACGGGGAGGAGGTGGAGGCTCTGAGGGACACAGGTGCCAGCATGACGATGGTGAGACGTCAGCTGGTGTCCCCAGAGCAGGTAATTCCTGAGGAATTCCACCCGGTTGTTATGGCTGATAATAGCCTGGGTCATTACCCCGTGGCCCAAGTTCCCTTTGAGTGGGGAGGAGTATCAGGTCTGTTGAAGGTTGCGGTGAGCCCTGCCATGCCAGGTGACTGTCTGCTGGGCAACGACTTGGAACATACTGCCTGGAGGGAGGTAGAGTTCAATGCCCATGCTGAGATGTTGGGATTACCAGGATGGACTTGCGTCGTCACGCGGTCCATGGCTGCCCGACAAGGAACTCAGCTGGGGTTGGAGCCTGAAATAATGGCCCAGCCCACTGCTGGACGAGGAGATGTCCAGGAGGAGACCCCGGTGAGATGGATGGGGAGCCCGTGGAGGTGACCCCGGAGTCCGCTGAGGTGGTTGGTTTTCCCGTGGGGGACCTGCCGACCCCTGCAGAGTGGCAGGTGGAAGGAGGGTCTACCCGGGAGGAATTTTGCCGGGCGCAGAAGGAGTGCCCTACGCTTGAAGGCATGCGGCAACAGGCCGAAGCCCAAGCAGCTGGAACAGAGACTGGTAACTACCATGTCTACTGGGAGGATGGTCTCCTCTACAGTGAGCCTAAGGCTCCGGTGCATGGGTCATCAAGGGCCGTGGTGGTCCCCCAATGCTACCGAGCCTTTCTGCTAGAATTGGCACACGAAATACCACTAGCAGGACACCTGGGCCAAGACAAGACGTTTGCGCGTCTGGTCCCACATTTTTACTGGCCCAGGATGCGCGTCACTTCTGACACTTTTTGCAAGACTTGCACCACTTGCCAAGCGAGCGGCAAGACAGGGACTAAAGTGAAGGTCCCTCTAGAACCTCTTCCAGTTGTCGATACCCCTTTTGAGCGGGTAGGGATTGACATCGTCGGGCCATTGGACCCGCCAACTTCTGCAGGACATAGGTTCATTTTGGTGCTGGTAGACCACGCCACCCGGTACCCGGAGGCAATCCCTCTGAGGACCATCACTGCACCGGTGGTGGCGCAGGCCCTGATGGGGATTTTTACCCGAGTGGGATTCCCCAAGGTCGTGGTGTCAGATAGGGGCACAAATTTCATGTCGGCCTACATGCAGGCCATGTGGAAGGAGTGTGGAGTGACCTACCGGTTCTCCACTCCTTACCACCCCCAGACGAACGGACTCGTGGAGCGCTTTAACAAAACCTTGAAGGGGATGATCAGGAGCCTACCCGAGGACTTGAGAAGAAAGTGGGACGTCCTCTTACCCTGTCTGCTCTTCTCCTACCGAGAGGTGCCGCAGAAGGGGGTCGGTTTCAGCCCCTTTGAGCTGCTCTATGGCCACCCCGTTCGGGGGCCCCTCAGTCTTGTCAAGGAGGGGTGGGAGAAGTCTTCCTCGAAGCTTCCCCGTGATGTGGTCAGCTATATGCTGGCATTCCGCAGCCAAGTGGCCAAGCTGTGGAAGGAGGCCTCGGACAATCTAGAGGCAAGTCAAGCCGTCATGAAGAAATGGTATGACCGGAACGCGCGGACGGTAGAGTTAGACGCTGGACAGAAGGTGTGGGTCATGGAGCCAGGAGAGCTTAGCGCCCTCCAGGACCGGTGGACTGGGCCGTTTGAGATCTTGGAAAGGAGAGGCCAGACCACATATGTCGTCGATGTGAAGACCCCACGTCAACCCCACAGGGTGTTCCACGTCAACCGCCTGAAGCCCCACCAGGAGCGTTCAGAACTCACTCTCCTAATGATAACAGATGGAAGTGAGGAGGAGGAGAGTGAGCCTCTTCCAGACCTTCTGGCGGCCCAGGAGAAGGATGGTTCGGTAGAGGGAGTGGTCCTCGCCCCATCCTTGACCCCAGAGCAACAGAGGGACTGCCGCCAGGTCTTGGGGCAGTACGCCTCTTTGTTCTCCCTCACGCCTGGAATCACGCACCTGTGTACCCATGATGTGGACACAGGGGACAGTCCGCCAGTAAAAACCAAGTCTTACCGGCTGTCCGATAAAGTCAAGGCTAGTATCCAGGGTGAGGTTACCAAGATGCTAGAACTGGGAGTGATTGAGCCTTCCAGTAGCCCTTGGGCTAGTCCGGTGGTGTTGGTGCCGAAAGCGGCCCCACCGGGCACCACACCAGAACTTCGGTTCTGTGTGGATTACCGTGGACTCAACTCAGTCACTAAGACCGACGCTCACCCGATCCCTCGGGCGGATGAGCTCATTGACCGGCTGGGAGCAGCCCAGTATTTGAGTACCATTGATTTGACGTCAGGCTATTGGCAGATAGCCATGGCGGAAGGAGCAAGGGAGAAGACTGCGTTCTCCACCCCCGAGGGCCACTTTCAATTTCGGGTGATGCCCTTCGGGTTGAAAAATGCTCCAGCCACTTTCCAGCGGTTGGTGAACCAGGTGCTGTCTGGCCTAGAGGCCTTCTCTGCTGCCTACCTGGATGACATAGCTGTCTTCAGTAGCAGCTGGGAGGACCATCTGGAGCATCTCCAGGAGGTGCTACAGGCTTTTCAACGGGCTGGTTTAACCATCAAGGCCAGCAAGTGCCAGATTGGACAGGGATCTGTCGTGTACCTGGGACATCTGGTGGGCGGAGGTAAGGTGCAACCCCTCCAAGCCAAGATTGAGACCATCTTGGCCTGGGAGCCCCCAAGACCCAAACAGAGGTCCGGGCTTTTCTCGGCCTCACAGGGTATTACCGCCGGTTCGTCAAGGGTTATGGAACCATCGTGGGCCCATTGACGGAATTGACTTCAAAGAAGCAGCCACGCAGAGTCATCTGGACGGCTGCCTGCCAGGAAGCCTTTGAGACCCTCAAACGTGCAATGTGCACCGCACCGGTGCTCAGGACTCCAGACTTTGGACGGGAATTTATTGTACAGACAGACGCTTCTGAGCATGGCATGGGAGCTGTGCTCTCGCAGCTGAATGACAATGGCCAAGACCAGCCAGTGGCCTTCATTTCCCGAAGACTACTCCCCCGGGAACAGCGGTGGAGTACCATCGAACGAGAAGCCTTTGCGGTGGTTTGGGCTGTCAAGAAGTTGAGGCCATACCTTTTGGTTGTCACTTCCTGATCCAGACCGACCACAGACCCCTTCGCTGGCTCATGCAGATGAGAGGCGAAAACCCCAAATTGTTGAGGTGGTCCATTTCCCTCCAGGGGATGGACTTTCGGGTGGAACATCGACCCGGTGTAGACCACGCCAACGCTGACGGTCTCTCCTGGTTTTTCCGCCTTAGCGAAGAGAACTCCCTAGAGGTTGGGAAGCTCTCCCATCTTTCGGCTGGGGGGGACGCGTGTTAGACCTGTCAGCCCTAGGGTGGTC
Source organism: Calotriton arnoldi (assembly GCA_963921515.1). Lineage (NCBI taxonomy): Eukaryota > Metazoa > Chordata > Amphibia > Caudata > Salamandridae > Calotriton > Calotriton arnoldi. The sequence continues at coordinate 1,786,637 of CAWUFW010002974.1, forward strand.
TTTCCCTATTTTTTTCCCTTTTTTGCCACCATATTTTTACTGGACCTAGGTCTCTGGGCACCTTGCCACTGCTAGCCAGTGCTGAGGTGCAGGTGCTCTCTCTCACTCAAGATGGCTGCCACAGGCCCCTGCTACTGCAGCAGGGCCTTACACGCATACACACTAGTAGCCAGGGTCAGGCTGGGGCATAGGGATACAGTATCCATTCCATCCCCTCCTCTGGGCCACATAGCCAGGCATGTAGAAGGTTCCAGAACCTTCCGGGCTGTGGGAGGAGTTAGGTTTTGCCGCCTTTGAGAGGGTCACCTGACCTAGGAGTATAAAAGGCTTGGAGGGAAAACTTTCTAGTCAGTTGATGAGGCACCACTGAACCTGGGAGAACCTCCGCCGGAGTATAGGCTTTAGGGCCTAGGGGGGAGACCTACACTACTGCTGCTGACAGGGCTGAGGCCCTGCTGGAGTAAGATAGCTGAGGAACGCCCACCACCCACTGACCTTGCCCAGTGTGAGGGGACCCAGGGAACCACCTTCAGCGTGCAGGGAGGAACATCAAGCGCTCCCAGACCACCAACTCATTCCCCCCCCCTCATAAGAAGAAACGTCTGACAAGAAACTTTGACAAGAAACTTATAATAAGGAACTTCTGACAAGAAACTCCTAACAAGAAGCGCCTAAGAAGCAACCAATCTGGAGCAGTCGCAAGACACCTTAACATGAGGAGGCCTGACCGTCCAGCCAGGCCTAAAGCCTAAACTGCCCAACTGGGGATCACCAGGTAAAGCGCCGTACCCTGAAGCGCTAGACCTTCACCCCCTATTAATTTCTGCCTGTTTCTGGGCTGCCCCCAAGTACGTTGCCAGTCAGCCCTGCCCACAGGCTGCTGGTGCCCCCTGCGTTCTGTCGCCCCTCAGGTCACTGACCTTGTGAGGAGATCTCGGCCGCCGCCGCCTGAGAAGAGGCACCGTGTGGTGAGGTGCGCCGTCGCGCCCTCACCGGAGGAAGCACTGAGGTGAGGGAAGCCCCTCAGGTGTGTGTGGTGAGGTGCGCCGTCCGCGCCCTCACCGAAGCGGCCAAAGAGTTGCCCCCGCCGCCGTCACGGCCGAAGAGGTGCCACCGCCGCCGTCGCGGCCGAAGAAGTGCCACTGCCACCGTCGCGGCCGAAGAAGTGCCACCGCTGCCGTCGCGGCCGAAGAAGTGCCGCGGCCAAAGAATTGCCCCTGCCGCCGTCGCGGCCGAAGAAGTGCCACCGCCGCCGTCGCGGCCGAAGAAGTGCCACCGCCGCCGTCGCGGCCGAAGAAGTGCCACCGCCGCCGTCGCGGCCCCAGAAATCACCAGCGCGATCACCAGCGAGGCCTCCAGGCCCCGCAGACGCCGTTGCCGAGCAACCGGGGTCGCCGGGCGTGACCCAGGAAGGCCGCGCAACGATTGGGCGCCGGCCCCGGTCACGCCCCCAGCGCCGACGGAAGACCGGGAAGAGCCCCGGCAGTGCAGAGGGAGACGGGGAGCCGGCCGAAGAGGACTGCCGGTTCCCGCTCCCTTCCCCCACGACCCTGAGCCCGCGCACTTACCCTACTTGATCCCGGGGGCCGGAGGAAGGTGATCCCGGCCCCCGCAACGTCCCGTTCACAGTCCCGGAAGCCCGCAACGTGCCGTGCAGGCATACACTGATCCCGGGGGCCGGAGTAAGGTGATACCGGCCCCCGCAACATCCAGCTAGTCTGGCCTGAAGGCCGAGGTACCCCTACCAGGCCCCGCCCTCCAGAACACGGGCCGGGCCTGGGGGAGTGCCAGTCGCCCTGAAGCGCGACCAACGATCAACACCACAGGTGAGCCCAGGAGGCCCCTAGGGCCCACAAAACGCCACTGGGGGCCGGGGGCCACCATTAACCCCATAAGTAATTGTATAACTTTCCCCATGAGGCGAGGCCCCGGAGAGGAGTGGGCCTAGCCTAGAGTTAACCCCTAAGGGTCATAGAAGCACCAGGATACTGGACATGTCGAGGGGTTCCCTACAGTATTTAATGACTTATTGCAGATGCCTATTGTAATTACTGCCTAGGCCATGCTTTTAACTGCAAAGTCTTTTACCACAGGGGAAAGTATTTAATTGAATTGAGTTGAAGTGTTTTATGTTACAGGTGTACTGGAATTGCGACGCCCACTGTACTGAATGTGGGCGCGCCTAGATTAATGCAGGCCTATTTAAATGTAAAGTGAAAAGCCTTCTTTTAAGTAATTGAATATGCTAAAGTGAACTGCATGTCTAGGCCCCTGTTTTATTAACGTACCTTGAGATCATTATTAAGTGCTACGTGTAGGAGATAATTCCTGCGGCCTCTTAGTGGCCTACAATGTTGATGAGCTATGATGCTTTATTTAAAATGTGCACCAATTGAGTAATGCAATGAATTTGAATGTAGATCTGAATTAATCTGCCTCATCTAATGCCAACTTAATTTATTTATAAAAGATCTTGATTTTAAATACAAAAGCCTGGTGTGGTGTCATGTTATTGCGTTCGCATTTCCGAGTCAAAGTAAGAGTGTGCTGCACAACTGCCTTACACATTGCCTTCGCGTGCCTTCCCCGCTTCACGCCATGCTACCGTGTCGGACTCGGTAACCCCGGTTCCAACAATAGACAATAGAGCAGTTATTCCTCTGATCTTCACAGGTCCAAGAGTGTTTCGACACACATTTATACCCAGTGCCAGATTGTGGGTGGGGAAACTCCTTGACACTCCCTAACCGATAAGGTCAACATTCCCAGGGGTAATCCTACCTACTTCTGCAGCATGTCCTGTGTGTTTTACTGTAACCTATCCCACAGTGTTTAGACAAAATATCAGAAAAAAATATTGTGTAGACAAAATGTTGTGGCAACAATATCGAGGACAAAAATATTGTGAAGGTAAGTTTCTATAGGTAAGCAAAGTTTTACTATATATAACTCCACATATATGTACTTGGCCGATATATATATATATATATATATATATATCACAACTCACTATGCAACAACAGCTGCAAGTTGCGCACACTCCTTCCCAAATAACGGCCAATCCAGAAAGTGCCAGGGGTGATTTATTCCATTACAAATTCACAGCCGACAACAAGCCCTACGCGTTTCGGCGTCTGCACGCCTTGATCACGGGTGGAACAATAAAGTTTACGGCCATTCTTAAACAAAACTGCAGTTACGTGCAACAGAGTGCATGTGATACAAATAATAAACATAAATGACAGACAATTCATGTGCATACTTCTTACAGAAACTATTTCGGCCATTTTGAAGTGATGTTGTTCAGCATTCCTTATTCAGAATATCTTTATAACTTTATATTTCATAAGTTTAAACATCATATAGCGAGGACTTACTGTTAATCTCTACAATAATTCCATAAATATAACACAAATGATCTCATAGGTTGAGTGCCAATTATTATCACCAATACAAAATCATCGTCATTCAAAATTCTATAGCCACAAACAATAATGGATTCAACGAGCAATAAATTCAAATAAAAAATGAATATATACATTCTTAATTTGAGCATTCATGGATGCCAATATTATTCTTTAAGGCATATATATTCTCGTAGATTCAACCCCAGTGGGTCATCAATTTAAATTCACACCTCGATATCCATGATTATTTTCTTTTACTCTTTCAAAACATTTATGCTCTCATTATCGACACAACATTGCTCCTCCAATGGGTAATACATTTCTGTAATTTACATCCCAATGTCCCATTATAGAATGTGTCCAAATGCCAAAATTACTCAGTGATACTCCCATAACACAATCCTCGCACCTCCACGTTAATGCTATTGAAAAACCATTTTTCTCCCATCAGGAGCTAATCTGTAAGAAAACATACAGAACATAACATCACCAAAGGCCCACTTGGACTTATGCTCAATTAAAACCTAACTCGAAACAAAAAAGTGAAAAGTGCACAAACTAAATTAAAATAGTTAAAAACAAAACCAAATGGCAGAGGTATGGCGTTATGATCTTCAAAACACAATTTCAGTTTACCATCTAATGCAATGTAACATCCATGTAACGTTACTTAGATTTGAAATCAAAGAGAGAAGGGAGGAAGGAAACAAAGAAATGCCAACATTTATTTACTCTCCCAAAAACCAAGACAGTTCTTCCTCCGAGTTCAAGCCCTGAGGAACTTTGGTATCCAGCTCTAATATATACCTTGATTCAAGCTGCCTTAGTTTACGAATCCTGTCACCCCCTCAAATGCTTTGTGGGACCCGATCTATGACAAAAAAATGCAAAAGATTGCGATTGCTGTTATGTTCTTCTTCAAAGTGGCGTGCCACTGGGTAAGCCTTATCTTTATTCTGGATTGCACGCATGTGCTCCAAAATCCGTTTTTTAGCAGGGAACATTGTGCTCCCCACATAATTTTTGGAGCAGGGGCATGTAAGCACATACACACAGAAGTCTGAAAGACAAGTCAGGTGTTTCTCAGTGATTCTTTCTGTATTAATTACTGGGTAATAGACCTTCTTAATATTCCTGCTATACTTACAAGCCTTGCAAGACATGCAAGTATAGAACCCCTGTACATTGCTGCCAGATTGTTTGGCTACTGAGATCTCATTCACACATAGTTTATCCCGTAACGAGCTCCCTTTCCTGTAAGTGATACTGGGGTGTTCTGCTAACACTTCTTTAAGTGTAGGCTCAGTTTTCAAAATTCTCCAATGTTTTGTGAGACACATTTGCAAGTCTCGAGAGTTCGTATTATAGGTGGAAATGTATCTAATTACATTGGTACTGGGACTTTCAACCTCCAACCTAGGAGCCAACATAATGTCACGTGACTTACTAGCAGCTTTGTTATATGCTGCTTGAATGACACTCTCAGTATAGCCTCGATCACTAAATCTGGCTGCCATACATTTACATTCCTTTAAGTAATCCATATCAGAGCTGCAGTTCCTTCGAGCCCGAAGGAACTCGCCATATGGTATGCTTTGGATTAAACTCTTTGGATGACTGCTGTTAGCATGAAGCAGTGTATTCCCTGCTGTTTTTTTGCAGAACAATCGAGATTTAAGTTGATTGTTCTCAACAATTACCTGTAAGTCCAAAAATTCAATGCTTGTTTTATTGATGTTACCCTCAAATTTCAAATTAACATCATTTACATTGAGTAAAGAAATGAAACTGGATGCCTGATCTTGGGTACCCTGCCATACAATGAAAAGGTCATCAATATAGCGTACCCAGATTTTAATATGGTCGCCATATTGTTTGAAGACCTTGGGCACCTGCTGCTCCCAACACCCCATAAAGAGGTTGGCATAACTGGGAGCAAAGCAGGTGCCCATGGCAGTCCCTTGTTTATGTCTATAGAAGGTGTCATTAAAAACAAAAAAAAAAATTCTGGACAGAACTCAATCATGGCCAATAGAACTTCCATATGTTGTAAAAAGGAAATGGAGCGTGATTTCAGAAAATGTCTACATGCTTGAATTCCATCCGCATGTTTAATCGATGTGTACAAACTGCACACATCTGACGTCATTAGAATAAAGTCATCCTGCCACATTACATCTTTGATTTTAGCGAGAAAATCTTTGCTGTCCCGTATGTAGGACGGTAACATCTCTACATATGGACGCAAAAAATAATCAATGTATTCCAGGGGTCTCCAACCTTTTCACTTACCAGAGCTACTTATGCTCAATGAAAATCATCCCGAGCTACTAATAATATTAGTGTTGAACACATCAGACAAGGCATTTTGAGGAAGCAAGATGGCGGCCGCTTGAGGCTGTTGGAAGCGGACTTGCCGATGCACACCGTGAACTAAGTCACTAAACCGTGTGGGGGACAGTACTCACTTGCCCGATGTTTTTTGACGCTGGGGGCTTTGAGGCTGCGGCGGACTTCGGCTCGGGACCCAACGGCGGCTCCAGGGACGAGCAGCCGCAGGAGCGCATCGCGGAGCTCCGAAGGCTGTTGGAACGAGCTCTTGCATCTGCTGGCTGTTGGCGCTGTCGGAGAAGGGGACTGTCCGAATGGCTCCCAAGGTGGCCAGCTCTGCAAGGGAAAGACGGGTGCGGATCCGGTCGGCTCCGAGGGGAGACGGGGCGGCCGGTGGACGCCGCTGACATCGCAGCCAGCTCCTGGGAAGGAGAGAGAGCTGGCTCTGGCTTCAGTCAGGGGAAGGGGCGGGACCTCGTCCGGACGGCGCACGCCGGGAGGTTCAGTGCTCGAAATGCTGCGTGCCTCCGAAATGCTGCAAACCCTCTGAGAATATCGCAACAGATGCAGGCACTGTCGAGGCTGAAGAGGAGACTCCCCCCCATGAATCTGGACTGGGGAACGACTCAACAACTGGAGTGGAAGGCTCACCAGGGAAAATAACTGTAAGTACCGAGCCCAGGCAACACGCAAAAGTATCAGATGACATGAAAGAAGACGAATTGAGGCATCAGGGGAGATCGCTGGAAGAAAATGGGGAAAATGAGGGTAAACAGACGCTCAGACAAGGGAAGATCACTAAGGCTACTAATGGTACCAGGCCGGAGACAGGACCAGCTGTATTAGTTGTATCAGAGATACAATCAAATCCCCAAACATCGTGCATAAACTCTGATGCAGAAATTGATCCCAATGACTGTTTCTTTTCCTTGTCTGATGGTCCAGAGTGGTCAGGCAATGACTCTGGATCTTCAATTATATCAAGTGAGGATGAAAATGCAAGTGACCTGGAGAAAGTAGGAGACTCTCTTTATATGACCGCCCGTCGGGTTGGCGGTAAGAAATCTGGGCTCCACACGCAGAGGGCAGCAAGCTTGAAATGGGATTATTCATTAACTGACTCAATAAACCCCACCCCAAACGTAGCACTCCAGACAACTTCTGGCATGCATGCTCCAACATTGGAAACAGTTCTGCAGACAATAATGCAACACCGAGACGAGACACTGGCTGATGCCCGTAAAGCGCAGAGTGCTGCACGGAAAGTCCAGGGCGCTGTAAGGAAGTTGACAAAAACATGTAACACTATTGGGGAACGGCTTACAGAGCTTGAAACTAGAGTCAGCAACGTCGAGACGGACGTAACTGAAAAACTTACTCAATCCAAGGTACAAGAGGAACGAATTACTGATATTCAATGGAAACTGGAAGAAAGTGAGAATCGCCAGCGGCGAAATAACTTAAGGGTCCTGGGAATCCCTGAAGGGAAGGAGGGATCGGATATTCGGGCGTATGTGCTGAACCTCTTTCAACGTGCCTTCCCGGAACTCAAAGACTGGAACTGGCAACAAGAAGTCCAGCGAGTACACAGGACACCCTTTACCCTTAGAAACCCAGTTAGGGAAGGCTCTAAGCCAAGAGCCATATTGGTCTTCTTCGGTAATTTTCTCCTGAGACAGGCAGTGTTCGAAAAAGCTAGGCCGGAGGCCAGGAGAAATATTGATGATGTCTCTTTTTTGTAAGACCCGATTTCTGTCATGTCACCGTTGAGAGAAGGTGGCGTCTACGCCAGCTGATAAAACCTTTTCAGGATAAAGGGGCAAAAGTGTTTTTGAATAACCCTGCCTCCTTGAAGGTCGTCTGGCAAGGGTCAACAACATTTTTTACATCTGAAGTTAAGGCTCAAGACTTTCTGGCTGGGTTGAAGTCTTAGTACCCCAGGATTGGGGACAAGAATGACGTACTGTCTGGGGGGAGGGGGAAACGAATCTTTGTCAAAAATCTATTGGAGAGTTATCCCTTTCTCACTTCCCTTCCTCAAGGCTCCCCTTTTTCTTCTTCGTTCTTAATGATAAATCCTCACTGATAGCGCTATCCCTCAAAAAGATAGCATGGTGTTTATAAGGGATTCACGGTGTCGGCAAACCGCTCATCATCTCCGCCTACAGACCGAGGCGCGGTCTGGGCACTTCCCGAAGATGGGAGAGAGGGAGGGCGGGGGGGAGGGCAGGGGTAGGGGGTAGGGCTGGGATCATGGGTAAGGGGAGGGGGAGGGATGGTCTGGGGGTTTTGGGTGGGGGGCACAAAATAGGGGAAAACATTCAGAGAGATAATGGGTAAAAAACACCAATTTTTTTTAAAATATCAGGAATAATGACAGAAATGGGTGTAACTTATCTTCATCTCGGTTCATAACTGGGGTTTAAAGAGGAAAGGGCCAAATCAACAGAAAAGGGTCAATATATAAGCCAAAATGGGTAAGATGACTGTCTGCTCGGTTAACATTGGTGGTCTAGGGGATAGGAATAAACGGAACCGGACCACGGAAATGCTGAAATCTAACAACCCCGATATTATTGCACTACAAGAAACACACATACCCTGGGATAAGCGCGGGCTAATAATGATTAAGGGCTATTCTTTAATGGCCTGTTCTACGCAAACTTCTAATATTAGAGGGGTGGCAATCTTAGCCAAGAACCGAATAGGATCCGCTAGGCGGACTTTGGGGGATGCAGGAGGGAGGTGGGCCTTGGTGGAGCTTGAATATGGAATAACAGTAGCAACGGTATATGGCTCAAATCAGGATGAGCCCAAAATATTCGATGATCTGGAAACCGAGTTGGCGGCTTGGCCTACACCGCTAATTATATGTGGGGACTTAAATATACATTTGGGAGTAGGTGAAGTGAAGTCTAATAGGTATCAAGGGCGTAAGCCCAAGACCTTCCGAGCTTTAACATCAGTGATCAAAAGCCACGGGTTAATAGATGTATGGGAATCCAAGTTTCCCTCTGATCCAGGATATACATATTTTTCCCACCCTCATCAGAAATATGTTAGGCTAGACTATTTTTTTATTTCAAAGCAAATTTTAGGAGGGGTGGAGATAGAAAGAATGCCCAAGATAATGTCTGATCATAACCCCTTGATGCTAGGGCTAAGACTGCCACAAATCTATATGAGCCACTCGCAATGGACGTTTGATCGGAAATTGCTGGTTGATCATGAATATGTCTGTCATTTTAGAACCTGGATTAAAGAATTTTATAATTTGAATAGATATAGTGCCTCACGTAATATGGTCTGGGATGCATTTAAGGCAGGAGTTAGGGGGAGATGGTTAGCTTTGTATCTAATTTAAGACAACAACAAGGGAAGAAGATTAAGCAACTGCATACCAAGCTGTGCAATTTGGAGACAGAGCATTTGGGCAAGATAGTGCGGGGGATGGAGGCAGCTACAACTCAGTTAGACATTACCTTGGTTAAAGCGGAGATAGGGTCTTACTATTCTCAAAAGGCTGCAGCTGGATATCAGACTCATAGGGCGGAGAGCTATGAGTATGGGGAAGCAGTCGGAAAATTACTGGCTTTAAAAACAAGACAAAAAGCAATGAAGAGTCAGATATCTTCAATAATAAGTGGGGGATCTCATATACCGAGCCGGGGGATATCGTCAAAGTGTTCCATAAATTTTATCAAGATCTCTATAAGGAGGAGAAGCAAGGCCCCCATGGGGATGTCTTTGTGAAGGCCAGTAAAGAATATAGGACGTTGGGGGAGGGTGCAAGCGAGAGGTTGGAGACTGAATTTACACTGGAGGAGATACAAATAGCTATACACCAGTTGGCCTCGGGCAAGGCAGCTGGCCCCGATAAGATTCCATCTGAATTCTATAAAATTTTTCAAGAAGAGCTGGCTCCTTTGCTCTGGGATTTATTTTTAGGGGTACAATATTCTGGAGACCCACCAGATTCATGGAGGGGTACTAATATTGTCATTTTTCCCAAGAAGGATAAACCATCTGATCAGCCCACTTCATACAGGCCCATCTCCCTAATAAACGCGGATGCGAAAATCTACTCCAAAACTTTGGCGAACCGCCTCCAGAGGGTCATAGCCAGCCTAGTGTCACCATGGCAGCATGGCTTTGTACCAGGGCGAGATACAACTGACCATGTAAGACGAGCAGTGGCCCTATTTGACATTATGGGGAGACTAATGGATATTTGGCTATGATCCTGCTGGACGCGGAAAAAGCATTTGATCGTGTGTCATGGGAGTATCTATGGGGTGTTCTGGCAGCAAAGGGTTTGGCCCCAGGCTACTACTGCAATTAAAGCAATGTATAGGGCTCCCTATGCGAAGGTACAGCTGATGGGCCGAGAATCAGACATGATAAGGGTTTCACGGGGAACAAGGCAGGGATGTCCTTGCTCCCCAATTGTATTTGCCCTATATATAGATCCACTTATCCAATCGGTAATTGAGAACCAGGCAATTGTACCAGTGATGACACAGGGATTCAGTACTAAAGTGCTAGCCTACGCGGACGATATTGCTGTATTAACACTTAACCCCGGGGAAGCAATGAGGGAGATTGAAGCTACTGCCACTAAGTTCGGAAAGGAGTCGGGGTATTTGTTGAACAAATCCAAGACTCAAATAATCTGCACCAAAAATGTCATCTTTCTTGATAATCGACGAGTTAGTACAGCTACCTATCTCGGAGTAAAGATTACTCCGGACATTGGTCAGATTACCAAAATTAACTTCAACCCTGTGATTAGTAAAATAGCTACAGATTTGAGGCGAATGAGCTCACTTCACTTAACTATTATAGGGAGAGTCAACGTCCTCAAAATGGTAATGCTCCCTAAGGTGCTGTATTTATTCAGGGCACTTCCGGTCGAAATTGAAGGGTCTATAATTAAAGCTTTAGACTCTTTATTCATCAGGTTTATATGGCAATATGGCAAGGTCAGGAGATCTTTAAAGTTTCTTACATTACCACAAGCACGGGGAGGGTGGGCTGCTCCTAACCTAACTTTCTATTATTGGGCAGCTCTGTTACGACAAATGAATATACTTTTTTGAAAATACTAGCAGAGCTCACAGGGCACAGGGGGAGGATCTCCCAACAATCTATGAGCTGGCTCTCGGGGAAGGGCAAGAGCACTGTTTCTACGTGAGTTGGAACCCAGTTATTACAAGAAGGTTCGATTTAAGATCATATCAAATTCATGGAAAGTCTGGGGAAGAATACAAAAATACATGAATATTGAGAAGGTAACACAATATACACCTATTTGGAGATCATCTTTGTTCCCCTCCGTTTTCCACGACGGTATTGCCAAACAATGGGAGCAACTTGGCTTACGTATAGTGGGAGATATTCAGCCCAACGGCCAACTATATCTGTTTGGTGAATTACAAAGTGAATTTGGAATCCCGGATGGACACTATCTTAAATACCTACAAATAAAGGGGGTCTTAAAAGACGACAGACAATTCCCAGTGCTAAAATTGCATTGTTTGAAACCATGGGGAGATCTGCCTGTAAGATTAAACACTTATACCATATGATGATGGAGCAAGCTCCGGATGATATGGAAAAAACCGAAAGCACATGGGCCACCAGATTAGAGAATGAAGACATTGATATTGATATGTCACTACGGTTAGTAAAGAAAACGCTCCTATCCGCTAATCTAAAATCACAACACTATAAAACAATATATAATCTTTATTTCACTCCGGCCAAATTATTTAAATGGGGGAAAAGGGAGGACGATAAATGCCCCAGATGTGGGATTGGACCAGCAGAGGAGATTCATATGTTTTACGGGTGTCCACTGCTGGATCTGATAAAAACCGATCTGGTTACGTTTTGGGAGAGGATCCTTGGCAAAACGGTGGCATTAACCCCTTCACTCATGATGATTGGATATGATAGCAATGCTGAGCTAGATCAAGCTCAGACCAGCATTATTTTTATCTCAGTTAGTATAATTAGGTTACTTATTGCAACTAGATGGAAGGACCCAATGCCCCCTTGCTTTCATGAATACCTGGCCCGTTTTATAGCTGTGTATAAACTTGAACAGGCATTATATACTTGTAAGGGATACCAGGCTAAACGATGGGGTATTAAATTATGGGCTCCAGTTACGAAATGGTTAAATGGGGTAGGGTAATATATATGGTATAAATTTGTGTTAGAGTATTGCTCTTTCCTTTGTAACAATATTAATTTGGACTGTAAGATGATTAATGATAATGTATTACAAATGGATTAATTTTGTATTTGATTTGCTGTCTAAATGTCTCTCTGAATAAAAAAAAAAGAAAAAAAAAAAAAAAGAAAGTAAACCTCTCAAATGGAACAGGTAATGCAGTGCAAGGCGGGGGTGTAACACAGGCCCCTGCAGCCCCTGTGATGCAGGTACCCCGTCAGATCAAGGGGAAATTTCAGCCGCCCCAAGGCCTATCATTATAGGTGAGATATGGGAGACTCAGGGGGTCCACCACATTCTGCAGAGGCGACACCATTCTATGTTACACCACGGCTGCAAGCTTCACTCTTTACATTGAATAGGTATCACATGGGCAGCAGTTGTGCAGCCTTCATTCCCTGACATTGAACAGGTAATGGTTGTGAAGCAAACAGGCAAGCTTAGCTCTCTCACGTTGAACAGGTTTTAACCAGGCAGCAGCATTACAGTTCTCACAGTGATTATATTTTGATGTATCAACTTTTCAATGTTGTACATTACTGTGATACTTGTAATGCTTTTTTCTATTTTGTCTTTTTTTTTTATCTTCCTTGATTATTTTGTCTGTTTATATTCTATATTGTATCATTGGCACTTTTTGTATATGTGCAGGTATTTATTTCATGATTATTGTTTGTTTCATTTTGAAAAATGTAATAAAGAATTGAAATACAAAAAAAAAAAAAAAAAGAACACATCAGACAAGAGTATATTAGTGGCCTCCCTATGCAGGGTTACCAGCCATGATCTCCTTAGTGTAGGATTACCAGCAGTAATGTAAAAAAAGGCTTAGGCAATTTGGAATGCTTCTACAAGGGCAATACATAACAGCCACAGATGCAATGCCCCCTGACACCAAGGTAATAACATTAGTAACAAGTCTCATTTTAAATCTCATATTTATCATCCAGATACCAGATTTAAATAGATTTTGGAAATTATGGGTTTTGAAAATACACACATTTTCATATCAAATACACACTTTTCAATTTTGGTATACATATATTGCCAACTCACACGGTGCCACTGTGTGTCACGCGATTTAGGCTCCATTCACACAGTCCCCCAGAGAGGACTTGAAATTACACAGTGGTAGGAAAAACGAGCTAAAACCCCCTGTAAACAGTGGATTTCCAGCTTGTTTTTGGAGGCAGTAACCAGCCGATGTGCACAAAAGGTGTGAAAACACCCCAGAACATCGGGGACAGCCTGGATGACAGTATCTCTATAAAGGATTTGACAGTATTTCTATAAAGGACTTGCTAAGAAACAATATTTGTGCAAATTGAGCTACTTTTTATTGTATATGTTCAAAATGTTGAGAATGTATGAATTATAAGAGGTGCCCATTAGAGATAGGTGGTTTATTTTAGAGACCTTTTTAAATGATCATGTATAGGTGATGTTTGTTTATGGAAGCACTTGATGGTTTTAGATTTTTACTTTGATTCATACACTGTGAATATATTTCATGTAAATAATTTAAATAAATATATTTTTCACTATAGGAAACAGTAATTATTTCTGGAAGAGCCAAGATAGTTTAAGTTCTTTATTCAGTGCATTCTGATTGATTAACGATAGATCCTGAACATTGATAGGAGGCACAAAACGGAAATTGTTTTGGATCGGATACATATATTACAGACCTGCCAACTCACATGGTGCCATTGTGTGTCACACGATTTCGGCTCCCTTCACACGGTCCCTCAGGGAGGAGCTGAAATCACACGGTGGTAGGGAAGACGAGCTGAAAACCACTGTAAACAGTGCATTTCCAGATCATTTTTGGAGGCAGTAACCAACCAATGTCCATTAAAGGTGTGAAAACACCCCAGAACATCGGGGACAGCCTCGATGACCCTTTGTTTTTGTTTTTTGCTTAAAGGGGAGAGGGTAGGGGCCTTGGCGAGGGACAGAGTGCCTCTGCGCTCTCGGCACCAGGCCCTGCCCCCTCCAAGGCCCTGCCTCCTCACACAGTGAAAATATGTTGTAAGCTGGCAGGTACAACATTAATTCAACCAAACAAAAGCTTCTAATTTAGTAGGCTGGACAGCACACAGGAGAGCTACTCACAGGTAGCCAGAGAGCTACCAGTAGCTCACGAGCTACTCGTTGGAGAAGCTTGATTTAGATGTATGCTCTAATAAAGATCCTATAGATGACTCAATAGGTCTCCCTGGTGGTCGCAGTGGATTTTTATGCAGTTTAGGCAATAAGTACAATAGTGCTATTTTAGGTGAACGAATTAATAAATTGGCATACTCGTCCCACTCTAAAATGCCCTGATTGTGCCATGCTTTCAACATTTCCAAATACACTGTGTTGGAATTTTCGATATTATCTTTAGGAATCTGCTCATAACATGTATGATCATTTAGTTGGCGCAAACCCTCTTGTCTATAATCATCAACATCGTGTACAACAACACTGGAGGTTGAAAGTCCCAGTACCATTGTAATTAGATACATTTCCACCTATAATACGACCTCTCGAGACTTGCAAATGTGTCTCACAAAACATTGGAGAATTTTGAAAACTGAGCCTACACTTAAAGAGGTGTTAGCAGAACACCCCAGTATCACTTACAGGAAAGGGGACTCCTTACGGGATAAACTATGTGTGAAAGAGATCTCAGTAGCCAAACAATCTGGCAGCAATGTACAGGGGTTCTATACTTGCATGTCTTGCAAGGCTTGTAAGTATAGCAGGAATATTAAGAAGGTCTATTACCCAGTAACTAATACAGAAAGAATCATTGAGAAACACCTGACTTGTCTTTCAGACTTCTGTGTGTATGTGCTTACATGCCCCTGCTCCAAAAATTATGTGGGGAGCACAATGTTCCCTGCTAAAAAAATGGATTTTGGAGCACAGGCGTGCAATCCAGAATAAAAATAAGGCTTACCCAGTGGCACGCCACTTTGAAGAAGAACATAACAGCAATCGCAATCTTTTGCGTTTTTTTGTCATAGATCGGGTCCCACAAAGCATTCGAGGGGGTGACAGGGTTCGCAAACTAGCTTGAATCAAGGTATATATTAGAGCTGGATACCAAAGTTCCTCAGGGCTTGAACTCGGAGGAAGAACTGTCTTGCTTTTTGGGAGAGTAAAGAAATGTTGGCATTTCTTTGTTTCCTTCCTCCCTTCTCTCTTTGATTTCAAATCTAAGTAACGTTACATGGATGTTACTTTGCATTAGATGGTAAACTGAAATTGTGTTGTGAAGATCATAACACCATACCTCTGCCATTTGGTCTTGTTTTTAACTATTTTAATTTAGTTTGTGCACTTTTCACTTTTTTGTTTCGAGTTAGGTTTTAATTGAGCATAAGTCCAAGTGGGCCTTTGGTGATGTTATGTTCTGTATGATTTCTTACAGATTAGATCCTGATAGGAGAAAAATGGTTTTTCAATAGCATTAAAGTGGAGCTGCGAGGATTGTGTTATGGGAGTATCACTGAGTAATTTTGGCATTTGGACACATTCTATAATGGGACAATGGGATGTAAATTACAGAAATGTATTACCCATTGGAGGAGCAATGTTGTGTCGATAATGAGAGCATAAATGTTTTGAAAGAGTAAAAGAAAATAATCATGGATATCGAGGTGTGAATTTAAATTGATGACCCACTGGGGTTGAAGCTACGAGAATATGTATGCCTTAAAGAATAATATTGGCATCCATGAATGCTCGAATTAAGAATGTATATATTAATTTTTTATTTGAATTTATTGCTCATTGAATCCATTATTGTTTGTGGCTATACAATTTTGAATGACGATGATTTTGTATTGGTGATAGTAATTGGCACTCAACCTATGAGGTCATTTGTGTTATATTTATGGAAATATTGTAGAGATTAACAGTAAGTCCTCGCTATATGATGTTTAAACTTATGAAATATAAAGTTATAAAGATATTAGCATTAAAAAACCATAGAAATTCACTGAAAAAACCATAGGTTTCAGGAACGTTATAGTTAGTTGGACATTTCACTCGTACAAAACCATAGAAATTCCGGCGTTATAGTTAGTTCAGCTAACTATAACTCGCGCCCCCACAATGCACTGCTGATGACGTCACATATTACATCATTCATGACATGGTCAGTGACATCACTGATGACATCACTGATGACATCTCAAATGACATCACTGATGACATCACTGATGACATCATCCAGTGACTGTGTGTTTCTGTAAAGTTTAAATTTGTTTTATATATATGCCAAGCTGTATTGAAGAATGAGTGGGTGTATAAGTGTCTGTATGGAGGATTTAGTAGGTACGTGACTGACTGTATAAGTGAGTGATTAAATGTGTCTTTCTGAATGCATGGGTTAGTGACTAAACTGTGTGAAAGTCTGTATCAGTCTGTCTGTTGTTGTGTAAGCTGCTGCATAGGTTGGTGAGTAGCTGACTGAGTGTCTATATGGGTTATTGATTGCTTGCCTGAGTATTTGTATGGCTGCCTGAGTGTGTGTGTGGGTGGGTGGGAGGTGTGTGACTCTGTGCATAGATGTGTGAGTGGTTGATTCACTGGGTGTATGGGTTCAAGAGTGCATGGGGAAACAGCTGTATGGGTGGGTGAGTGGGTGTGTTGGTGAGTGAATGGATTTCTCAGTGGTACATGTGCAAGTAAGTACATATGTAAAAGGCAGTATATGTGAGTGATGGTGTATATAAATAACTATATGTGAGAGTCAGTAATTGTGAGAGTGGCTGCATGGATGAGTGTGTATTTGTATCAGTGATTCTATAAGAGAGTAATTATGTGTTAGTATCTGTATGAATAAGTGAGGTGGTGTCTGTATAACTGTATAGGTGAGTAAATGGAAGTATGATTGATTCTTTGCATGACTGACTAGGTGTGTGAGTAACTCTGGATATGTGGCAGTGTGTGAGTGTCTGTATAGGTGTATGAGTGCATATGATAGTGTTGTATTGATGAGTGACTGCATGTATGAGTGACTGTATGGGTGAATGAGTGGATGTGTGTATAGACCTAGGAATCAGTCAGTGCGTATTTAGTAACTGGTATTGATGTGTGTATTTTTTCAAAAATGGTAGTCTGTATTTTAGAGTGGGTGTATCAAAGGTTATATTCAGGTGTGAGGAGGTGCATCAGATTTTCACGTGGATGATGTCATCAGTGATGTCATCAGTGATGTCATTTGAGATGTCATCAGTGATGTCATCATTGATGTCACTGACCATGTCATGAATGATGTAATATGTGACGTCATCAGCAGTGCATTGCTTGAGCGCGAGTTATAGTTAGCTGAACTAACTATAACGCCGGAATCTCTATGGTTTTGTACGAGTGAAATGTCCAACTAACTATAACGTTCCTGAAACCTATGGTTTTTCAGTGAATTTCTATGGTTTTTAAATGCTAATTTCTAACTATAACGTGCCTGAAACCTATAGTTTTTTCAGTGAATTTCTATGGTTTTTTAAATGCTAATTTCTAACTATAACGTGCCTGAAACCTATGGTTTTTTCAGTGAATTTCAAAGGTTTTTTAATTGAAAATTTGTAAGTCTATGTACCTCAATCCTATGGTTTTTTTATTTTCTATATATATATACATATATATATATTTTAAAAAAATTGTGAATAATTTTTAGCTAGGAAAACTATATTCATTCTTTTTTTTTTTTTATATTATACAGAAGTCGCGCACCCTTTGCGCATCCTACACGATGGCTGGGCGCATTCCGGTAGCCATTTTGAAAAGTCGCGCAGGGGTTCGCGACTTCGGTGTAATTTGTAAAGTATGAAATATCTTTAAATTAATTATAAATAAAAGTTTTCCTTTAAGTGTTTGTCTAAATTTATTAATAAAAGTATTTTTAAAGTATTATTTTCAATATAATTTCGCCGAAAGTAAAGTTACGAAATGCGCGGTGTAGCCGCTAATATCGTGCGACATCTCCCGCGCGTATTTCTGGGGTCGTGCCGTGATCGCGCTGAGATCGCGCCGAAGTCGCAACTTCGGCGTATTTTTAAAGTTGAAAAAATGACTATAGAATGTTTGAATATGATATTAGACTGAACAGTTTTGCTAATATACTTATTAAAAGTTTATAGAAATTTTTATTTATAGTGTATAATGATATATATGATTTTCGCGGGTGCGCGAAGGGTGGGTGACGAGTGCGCGCACCCTACGCGACTTCATGTCAGCAAAAGAAAAAATGAATCTGATTGGTTGAAATCAATTTTTTTTCCCTTACTTTTTGTCCGAGAGAGAGAGAAGACCTGTTTCTTGCTTCTCTTTATATTTATATACCTTTTTTGTGTGTTTGTTTATTTTTAATACAACTATGGCTTCTAGTTTTGCCGAAGTTGATCCACTTGCAGTAGAGGAGGAAGAACAGATGGTGCAGCAGAAATAGAAAAGAAAGGAAAGCATCGTTTGGTCCTTTTTTAAGTGTACAAGAGGACCTGCGATGGATGCCGCTTCTGCCTCCCGTACCCTGGAACGGCACGGTACGGTCATACTGCGGTGGGACGCACACTCGTTGACCTCTCATGGCACTGCTCCACACTTCGGGGAGGACGCTTTACATTAGCTGTGTTTTCTGATGACGTGTCGCGCCGGCCCCGTCCAACAACAGAACTCCTTTAGATCCAAACAGACTCTTCCACTCTCTCACCAGAAGTGAAACCAGGCCACGTGGACACTTTCACAATACAACAGCCGGGAATGCACTTTTAGGTAACAAAACACATTCCTTCCTCCTAATGTATCAAATAAATGACTCACTGAAGAACAGGGGCCAGCTTCGATCGGTAAACAGCCGTTACAACGACTTTTTTACTTTGCAATACCATTACAACGCATGCATTACCACGCATGCGTTGTACATCGCGAAGTCATTACTACGCATTTTTTTAGAACGCATGGTCATTTACCACGCATGCCTTTACAACGAATTTCGTTGTAAAGGTATGTATGGTAAATGACCATGCGTTCTAAAAAAATGTAGACGATCCACGTCGTTGTTAGGAAACAGAGGCTGTTGCGTTTCCTCACAACGACGTGCACCGCCCATCAGAGACGACGTGAAAGAGGAACCACGAGGAGTGAGAGGTAAGGGGGATTGGGCATGGGGTGGGGGTTACTTTTCTAGGGTTTAGGGTAGTGCAGTGGTGTTTGGGTAGTGTAGGGGGTCATGCTGGGGGTAGTGTTTTAGGGTTTAGGGTAGTGCAGTGCTGTTTGTGTAGTGTACGGGGTCGTGCTGGGGGTAGATTTAGGGTTTAGTGTAGTGCAGTGGTGTTTGTGTAGTGTAGGGGGTCGTGCTGGGGGTAGTGTTTTAGTGTTTAGGGTAGTGCAGTGGTGTTTGGGTAGTGTAGGGGGTCGTGCTGGGGGTAGTGTTTTAGGGTTTAGGGTAGTGCAGAGGTGTTTGGGTAGTGTACGGGGTCGTGCTGGGGGTAGATTTAGGGTTTAGTGTAGTGCAGTGGTGTTTTGGTAGTGTAGGGGGTCATGCTGGGGGTAGATTTAGGGTTTAGGGTAGTGCAGTGGTGTTTGTGTAGTGTAGGGGGTCGTGCTGGGGGTAGTGTTTTAGGGTTTAGGGTAGTGCAGTGGTGTTTGGGTAGTTTAGGGGTCGTGCTGGGGGTAGTGTTTTAGGGTTTAGGGTATTGCAGTGGTGTTTGGGTAGTGTAGGGGGTTGTGCTGGGGTAGTGTTTTAGGGTTTAGGGTAGTGCAGTGGTGTTTGTGTAATGTAGGGGGTCGTGCTGTGGGTAGAGTTTTAGGGTTTAGGGTAGTGCAGTGGTGTTTGTGTAGTGTAGGGGGTCATGTTTTAGGGTTTAGGGTAGTGCAGTGGGGTTTGGGTAGTGTAGGGGGTTGTGCTGGGGGTAGTGTTTTAGGGTTTAGGGTAGTGCAGTGGTGTTTGGGTAGTGTAGGGGGTCGTGCTGGGGGTAGACTTAGGGTTTAGGGTAGTGCAGTGGTGTTTGGGTAGTGTAGGGAGTCGTGCTGGGGGTAGTGTTTTAGGGTTTAGGGTAGTGCAGTGGTGTTTGTGTAGTGTAGGGGGTTGTGCTGGGGTAGTGTTTTAGGGTTTAGGGTAGTGCAGTGGTGTTTGTGTAGTGTAGGGGGTCGTGCTGGGGGTAGTGTTTTAGGGTTTAGGGTAGTGCAGTGGTGTTTGTGTTTGTGTAGTGTAGGGGGTTGTGCTGGGGTAGTGTTTTAGGGTTTAGGGTAGTGCAGTGGTGTTTGGGTAGTGTAGGGGTCGTGCTGGGGGTAGTGTTTTAGGGTTTAGGGTAGTGCAGTGGTGTTTGTGTAGTGTAGGGGTCGTGCTGGGGGTAGTGTTTTAGGGTTTAGGGTAGTGCAGTGGTGTTTGTGTAGTGTAGGGGTAGTGTTTTAGGGTTTAGGGTAGTGCAGTGGTGTTTTTGTAGTGTAAAGGGTCGTGCTGGGGGTAGTGTTTTAGGGTTTAGGGTAGGGGAGTGGTGTTTGTGTAGTGTAGGGGGTCGTGCTGGGGGTAGTGTTTTAGGGTTTAGGGTAGTGCAGTGGTGTTTTTGTAGTGTAGGGGGTAGTGCTTTAGGGTTTAGGGTAGTGCAGTGGTGTTTTTGTAGTGTAAAGGGTCGTGCTGGGGGTAGTGTTTTAGGGTTTAGGGTAGTGCAGTGGTGTTTGGGTAGTGTAGGGGGTCATGCTGGGGGTAGTGTTTTAGGGTTTAGGGTTGTGCAGTGGTGTTTGGGTAGTGTAGGGGGTCGTGCTGGGGGTAGTGTTTTAGGGTTTAGGGTAGTGAAGTGAAGTGGTATTTGTGTAGTGTAGGGGTCGTGCTGGGTGTAGATTTATGGTTTAGGGTAGTGCAGTGGTGTTTGGGTAGTGTAGGGGGTCGTGCTGGGGGTAGTGTTTTAGGGTTTAGGGTAGTGCAGTGGTGTTTGGGTAGTGTAGGGGGTTGTGCTGGGGGTAGTGTTTTAGGGTTTAGGGTAGTGCAGTGGTGTTTGGGTAGTGTAGGGGGTCGTGCTGGGGTAGTGTTTTAGGGTTTAGGGTAGTGCAGTGGTGTTTGGGTAGTGTAGGGGGTCGTGCTGGGGTTAATGTTTTAGGATTTAGGGTAGTGCAGTGGTGTTTGTGTAGTGTAGGGGGTCGTGCTGGGGGTAGTGTTTTAGGGTTTAGGGTAGTGCAGTGGTGTTTGGGTAGTGTAGGGGGTCGTGCTGGGGGTAGTGTTTTAGGGTTTAGGGTAGTGCAGTGGTGTTTGGGTAGTGTAGGGGGTCATGCTGGTGGTAGGGTTTTAGGGTTTAGGGTAGTGCAGTGGTGTTTGGGTAGTGTAGGGGTCGTGCTGGGGGTAGATTTAGGGTTTAGGGTAGTGCAGTGGTGTTTGGGTAGTGTAGGGAGTCGTGCTGGGGGTAGTGTTTTAGGGTTTAGGGTAGTGCAGTGGTGTTTGGGTAGTGTAGGGGGTCGTGCTGGGGGTAGGGTTTTAGGGTTTAGGGTAGTGCAGTGGTGTTTGGGTAGTGTAGGGGGTAGTGCTGGGGGTAGTGTTTTAGGGTTTAGGGTAGTGCAGTGGTGTTTGTGTAGTGTAGGGGGTCAAGCTGGGGGTAGTGTTTTAGGGTTTAGGGTAGTGCAGTGGTGTTTGGGTAGTGTAGGGGTCATGCTGGGGTAGATTTAGGGTTTAGGGTAGTGCAGTGGTGTTTGTGTAGTGTAGGGGTCGTGCTGGGGGTAGTGTTTTAGGGTGTAGTGCAGTGGTGTTTGTGTAGTGCAGGGGTCGTGCTGGGGGTAGTGTTTTAGGGTTTAGGGTAGTGCAGTGGTGTTTGGGTAGTGAAGGGGTCATGCTGGGGGTAGAGTTTTAGGGTTTAGGGTAGTGCAGTGGTGTTTGGGTAGTGTAGGGGGTCGTGCTGGGGGTAGTGTTTTAGGGTTTAGGGTAGTGCAGTGGTGTTTATGTAGTGTAGGGGGTCGTGCTGGGGGTAGTGTTTTAGGGTTTAGGGTAGTGCAGTGGTGTTTGTGTAGTATAGGGGTCATGCTGGGTCTAGTGTTTTAGGGTTTAGGGTAGTGCAGTGGTGTTTGGGTAGTGTAGGGGTCGTGCTGGGGGTAGTGTTTTAGGGTTTAGGGTAGTGCAGTGGTGTTTGGGTAGTGTAGGGGGTCATGCTGGTGGTAGGGTTTTAGGGTTTAGGGTAGTGCAGTGGTGTTTGGGTAGTGTAGGGGGTCGTGCTGGGGGTAGTGTTTTAGGGTTTAGGGTAGTGCAGTGGTGTTTGGGTAGTGTAGGGGGTCGTGCTGGGGGTAGTGTTTTAGGGTTTAGGGTAGTGCAGTGGTGTTTGGGTAGTGTAGGGGGTCATGCTGGTGGTAGGGTTTTAGGGTTTAGGGTAGTGCAGTGGTGTTTGGGTAGTGTAGGGGTCGTGCTGGGGGTAGATTTAGGGTTTAGGGTAGTGCAGTGGTGTTTGGGTAGTGTAGGGAGTCGTGCTGGGGGTAGTGTTTTAGGGTTTAGGGTAGTGCAGTGGTGTTTGGGTAGTGTAGGGGGTCGTGCTGGGGGTAGGGTTTTAGGGTTTAGGGTAGTGCAGTGGTGTTTGGGTAGTGTAGGGGGTAGTGCTGGGGGTAGTGTTTTAGGGTTTAGGGTAGTGCAGTGGTGTTTGTGTAGTGTAGGGGGTCAAGCTGGGGGTAGTGTTTTAGGGTTTAGGGTAGTGCAGTGGTGTTTGGGTAGTGTAGGGGTCATGCTGGGGTAGATTTAGGGTTTAGGGTAGTGCAGTGGTGTTTGTGTAGTGTAGGGGTCGTGCTGGGGGTAGTGTTTTAGGGTGTAGTGCAGTGGTGTTTGTGTAGTGCAGGGGTCGTGCTGGGGGTAGTGTTTTAGGGTTTAGGGTAGTGCAGTGGTGTTTGGGTAGTGTAGGGGGTCATGCTGGGGGTAGAGTTTTAGGGTTTAGGGTAGTGCAGTGGTGTTTGGGTAGTGTAGGGGGTCGTGCTGGGGGTAGTGTTTTAGGGTTTAGGGTAGTGCAGTGGTGTTTATGTAGTGTAGGGGGTCGTGCTGGGGGTAGTGTTTTAGGGTTTAGGGTAGTGCAGTGGTGTTTGTGTAGTATAGGGGTCATGCTGGGTCTAGTGTTTTAGGGTTTAGGGTAGTGCAGTGGTGTTTGGGTAGTGTAGGGGGTCGTGCTGGGGGTAGTGTTTTAGGGTTTAGGGTAGTGCAGTGGTATTTGGGTAGTGTAGGGGGTCGTGCTGGGGGTAGTGTTTTAGGGTTTAGGGTAGTGCAGTGGTGTTTGGGTAGTATAGGCGGTCGTGCTGGGGGTAGATTTAGGGTTTAGGGTAGTGCAGTGGTGTTTGGGTAGTGTAGGGAGTCGTGCTGGGGGTAGTGTTTTAGGGTTTAGGGTAGTGCAGTGGTGTTTGGGTAGTGTACGGGGTCGTGCTGGGGGTAGTGTTTTAGGGTTTACGGTAGTGCAGTGGTGTTTGTGTAATGTAGGGGGTCATGCTGAGGGTAGTGTTTTAGGGTTTAGGGTAGTGCAGTGGTGTTTGGGTAGTGTAGGGGTCGTGCTGGGGGTAGATTTAGGGTTTAGGGTAGTGCAGTGGTGTTTGTGTAGTGTAGGGGGTCGTGCAGGGTGTAGTGTTTTAGGGTTTAGGGTAGTGCAGTGGTGTTTGTGTAGTGTAGGGGGTCGTGCTGGGGGTAGTGTTTTAGTGTTTAGGGTAGTGTTGTGGTGTTTGTGTAGTGTAGGGGGTAGTGTTTTAGGGTTTAGGGTAGTGCAGTGGTGTTTGTGTAGTGTAGGGGGCCATGCTGGGGGTAGTGTTTTAGGGTTTAGGGTAGTGCAGTGGTGTTTTGTGTAGTGTAGGGGTCGTGTTTTAGGGTTTAGGGTAGTGCAGTGGTGTTTGGGTAGTGTAGGGGTCATGCTGGGGGTAGTGTTTTAGGGTTTAGGGTAGTGCAGTGGTGTTTATATAGTATAGGGGGTCATGCTGGGCGTAGTGTTTTAGGGTTTAGGGTAGTGCAGTGGTGTTTGTGTAGTATAGGGGGTCGTGCTGGGTGTAATGTTTTAGGGTTTAGGGTAGTGCAGTGGTGTTTGGGTAGTGTAGGGGGTCGTGCTGGGGGTAGTGTTTTAGGGTTTAGGGTAGTGCAGTGGTATTTGGGTATGTAAGGGGTCGTGCTGGGGGGTAGTGTTTTAGGGTTTAGGGTAGTGCAGTGGTATTTGGGTAGTGTAGGGGGTCGTGCTGGGGGTAGTGTTTTAGGGTTTAGTGTAGTGGAGTGGTGTTTGGGTAGTGTAGGGGGTCGTGCTGGGGGTAGATTTAGTGTTTAGGGTAGTGCAGTGGTGTTTGGGTAGTGTAATGAGTCGTGCTGGGGGTAGTGTTTTAGGGTTTAGGGTAGTGCAGTGGTGTTTGGGTAGTGTACGGGGTCATGCTGACGGTAGTGTTTTAGGGTTTAGGGTAGTGCAGTGGTGTTTGGGTAGTGTAGGGGGTCGGGCTGGGGGTAGATTTAGGGTTTAGGGTAGTGCAGTGGTGTTTGTGTAGTGTAGGGGGTCGTGCAGGGGGTAGTGTTTTAGGGTTTAGGGTAGTGCAGTGGTGTTTGTGTAGTGTAGGGGGTCATGCTGGGGGTAGTGTTTTAGGGTTTAGGGTAGTGTTGCGGTGTTTGTGTAGTGTAGGGGGTAGTGTTTTAGGGTTTAGGGTAGTGCAGTGGTGTTTGTGTAGTGTAGGGGGTTGTGCTGGGGGTAGTGTTTTAGGGTTTAGGGTAGTGCAGTGGTGTTTGTGTAGTTTAGGGGTAGTGCTGGGGGATAGCGTTTTAGGGTTTAGGGTAGTGCAGTGGTGTTTGTGTAGTGTAGCGGGTTGTGCTGGGGGTAGTGTTTTAGGGTTTAGGGTAGTGCAGTGGTGTTTGTGTAGTGTAGGGGAAGTGCTGGGGGATAGCGTTTTAGGGTTTAGGGTAGTGCAGTGGTGTTTGGGTAGTGTAGGGGCTCGTGCTGGGGTAGTGTTTTAGGGTTTAGGGTAGTGCAGTGGTGTTTGTGTAGTTTAGGGGGTAGTGCTGGGGGAAGTGTTTTAGGGTTTAGGGTAGTGCAGTGGTGTTTGTGTAGTGTAGGGGGTCATGCTGGGGTAGTGTTTTAGGGTTTAGGGTAGTGCAGTGGTGTTTGGGTAGTGTAGGGGGTCGTGCTGGGGGTAGATTTAGGGTTTAGGGTAGTGCAGTGGTGTTTGGGTAGTGTAGGGGGTCATGCGGGGGGTAGTGTTTTAGGGTTTAGGGTAGTGCAGTGGTATTTGGGTACTGTAGGCGGTCGTGCTGGGGGTAGTGTTTTAGGGTTTAGAGTAGTGCAGTGGTGTTTGGGTAGTGTAGGGGGTCGTGCTGGGGGTAGATTTAGGGTTTAGGGTAGTGCAGTGGTGTTTGGGTAGTGTAGGGAGTCGTGCTGTGATTAGTGTTTTAGAGTTTAGGGTAGTGCAGTGGTGTTTGGGTAGTGTAGTGGGTCGTGCTGGGGGTAGTGTTTGAGGGTTTAGGGTAGTGCAGTGGTGTTTGTGTAGTCTAGGGGGTCATGCTGGGGGTAGTGTTTTAGGGTTTAGGGTAGTGCAGTGGTGTTTGGGTAGTGTAGGGGGTCGTGCTGGGGGTAGATTTAGGGTTTAGGGTAGTGCAGTGGTGTTTGTGTAGTGTATTGGGTCGTTCTGGGGGTAGTGTTTTAGGGTTTAGGGTAGTGCAGTGGTGTTTGTGTAGTGTAGGGGGTCATGCTGGTGTTTTTGTAGTGTAGGGGGTCGTGTAGGGTTTAGGGTAGTGCAGTGGTGTTTGTGTAGTGTAGGGGGTAGTGTTTTAGGGTTTAGGGTAGTGCAGTGGTGTTTGTGTAGTGTAGGGGGTCGTGCTGGGGGTAGTGGTTTTGGGTTTAGGGTAGTACAGTGCTGTTTGTGTAGTGTAGGGGGTCGTGTTTTAGGGTTTAGGGTAGTGCAGTGATGTTTGGGTAGTGTAGGGGTCGTGCTGGGGGTAGTGTTTTAGGGTTTAGGGTAGTGCAGTGGTGTTTGGGTAGTGTAGGGGGTCGTGCTAGGGGTAGTGTTTTAGGGTTTAGGGTAGTGCAGTGGTATTTGGGTAGTGTAGGGGGTCGTGCTGGGGCTAGTGTTTTAGGGTTTAGGGTAGTGCAGTGGTGTTTGGGTAGTGTAGGGGGTTGTGCTGGGGTAGTGTTTTAGGGTTTAGGGTAGTGCAGTGGTGTTTGGGTAGTGTAGGGGTTCGTGCTGGGGTAGTGTTTTAGGGTTTAGGGTAGTGCAGTGGTGTTTGTGTAGTGGACAGCGCATGCGCTTCGTCGCTAGGCGAGACCTAAAAAGCATTGCACCAAGATGGCTGCCAACACTTCCTGGTTTGAAGTGTTGGCAGCCAATCAGAGCCAAGCTCGTGGTCATTTTACCTTGCTGTAGCTTAGATATGAAGCTACAGCAAGGTAAAATGACCATGAAATGGGGCTGAAGCTCGGGGATTAGGCTCCGCCCACATATATATATATTTTTTTCTTTAATATCTCAAAAACTACTGCACGGATTTACACCATTTAAAAAAAGGTCGCTTTCTGAACCAAGCACTACCTTTGCCAAGTTTGGTGTAATTCCGTTCAGCAGTTCGGGCTGTAGCCTTGCCTAAAGTTTCCTATGGGAAATTGATTTTTGACTTTTATTTTTGAATTTCTCAGCAACTACTGAACGGATTTACACCATTTAAAAAAAGGTAGCTTTCTGAACCAAGAGCTACCTTTCTGCCAAACTTGGTGTAATTCCGTTCAGCAGTCCGGGCTGTAGCCTGTCTCAAAATTTCCTATGGAAATTAACACACGAAAAACACTTTTTGGGACCCCTTTTTTCTCCGCCCCGCTTGACGAATCACCCCCAAACTTTCAGGATAGGAGCTGACCTGGATAGACCTTCTTTTGGAGAATTTCAGAAATATTCGTTAAACGACGCCAAAGATATTAGCAAATCAAAAAATGCTTTTCCTATGGAAACTAGGTTCTAACTATAACTACCTACTGGCGACCGCCAGCAGGTAATATATATATATATATATATATATACATATATATATATATATATGTATATATATATCACCAACAAAGGACTCGTCCTGACGGCATTTGCGGCGCTCTGTGACGGTGCGATCCGTGGAAAACGGCAGAGTCCAGCCGTGATATGTCACCAAGGATTCCCTTTTGAGGAAAGAACCACTCGCACTCACGGGTAGCTTTTTCAAATGCTCAACGTGCAAAGTATGTCAAATCGCACAAAATACGAAGGAAATCACAATGGCAAACCGGAAGAAATGGAGAATCAATCAATTAATCAACTGTAAAAAGTCAGTTTGTGGTTTACATCATTGAGTGTCCCTGCAAATTGAAATATGTAGGGAGCACGGTTTGTGAACTCAAAAACGAATACTGGAGCATGTGAGAGCCACAGTCAATAAGGATCGTGGCTATGCCGTGGCTGAACATATGGAAAAGTATCATGATGGGGACTGGAAGAAACTAAAATTCTATGCAGTGGAAATGGTCGAATGCCATGTGAGAGGTGGCAATCGGGAAAAACTCTGAGACAAAGGGAATCACGTCACATTTTATCTTTCAGAACCCTGGCCCCCTTTGGCCTCAATAAGGATGAAGAGATGTACTCCCACCTTTAACGACATTATAAATAGAAATATATTGCTTGTAAAGAATCTATACAATCGTAAATTTTCTCAAATTTGGAAAGAGATTTTGAAATTAGGCAATTTCTCATAGTATCAATTAAGGCCTTTTCTTATCTCATAACATAACAAATTTTGGTCATAGAAAATCTTTTTATGAAATGGAAATATCAGATATGTGTTTGGTTTTAATTATAGTTGTATGTTACTAGTTTTAAGAACAGGTAAATTTGAAGAAAGTCACCAATTTTGGTAACTCACGTCCTTGAAAGCCCAATAGAGGGCAAAATATTTTCATTTGGGCAATGTACCTGAATAGAATTGAGAAAGGATGTTTGTGGTAGGCAAAATGCAACCAAATGAATGGGTTGTTGTCATAGTATTAGCTCAATAGATCAGTTTAATTACATATTGGAAAACTGTAACAGGCATGGCACTCACTAGTTTCACTGTATTTTAGATATATCAATTTAATTTGTTCTATTCACAAAATCACTTATTTAAAATTCACGATAAAAATGCAAAAGACTACATCTACCAGAATGCTTAGCGCTGTAGAGAACAGGATGTGACATAATGTCAGGTGATCAGTTTAAATGAAGCAGCAATTGCAGCGTTGGTTACCCGTGAGCAAGGTCTGAGGGCAGACTGAAACGCGTAGGGGTTCTTTACTGGTTGGAGAATGTTGCCGCTTTAATAAAATCTAAGAGCGTGCAAAAATACCCGTGAGTGCGAGTGGTTCTTTCCTCAAAAGGGAATCCTTGGTGATGTATATATATATATATATATAATATATATAAATATGTATACATATATATATATATAATATATATAAATATGTATACATATATCTTCAAGGTACATAGATGTGGAGTTAGGAATAGTATAGGAATAGTAAATCTATACTTACCTATTTACACTTACCTTCTCGATATTTTGGTCCTCGATATTTTTGACTCGATATTCTGTCCACATGATATTTTTGTTTCCAAAGTTCTGTCAATGATTCCAATTCCACAGTACCCCTTTTTCTCTAAATTTGAGATGGCAGAACCTTTTTTCCCCTGGTCAGTGCTCCCTGTGCCCACCCAGAAATGTGGCTATGATAATGAGCAAAACCTCCCTTGTGGTCACTCCAAGCCAGTTCTAGGGAATCTCCTCCTCCCACTGGGTTTGGGGCCAAGTCATCTAGGAAGACAAAAGAGAGGCAGGCTGAAGTGTGAGCTACATCTGCCAGTGACAGGGTAGGCATTCATTGAAGCTCAGGAAGTGGCTGAGGTCACCCTTTAGGCCATACTGCTCAAGGAAGAAAAACATCTCTCCCCACCCAAGCCCTTTGTCCACTGCTTGGCAGCAATACGGATCTCACCAAAAGGGAGCCATTAGTACTTGGGTGACAGTTGGACACTAGCAGAAATTTCTTTTGGTTTTAAGCAGGAAATAGACAAGTTTCTAAAGGTGTCGTTTTTAAAATAATAATGTAAAATTAAATTGAATTGAATGAAATCAGAATTAAAATTTTAAATTGGATTTTAAATTGCTATTAAATGAGTCCTTGAATTATTCTCCTAGCTGTTGCCAAATTGAATTTAGCATTTATTAAGTGCAATAGAGTAACCTAGTGATAGCCTATGTGGGAGCCAGCCTTGCCACATTGAAACATGACTTTGGAGGATTTTTACTGCCAGGATGTAAAACATTAAGCATATGTGTCCTAATGTTAAATACCACACGCCCTGACATTTGGCATTTGAGTACTACCTTAGGGGTGACTTAGTAGTATAAAAGAGAAGGTTTAGTCCTGTCAAAAGAGTTATTTTGACAGGTCGAAATGGTAGTTTGAACAGCAAACCCAGGCGCAGTGACAGGCCTGGAGACATGTTTTGCAGTGCTACTGTGATGGGTTACACAATGAGAGCTGTGGCCCATGGATAGCATTTAATTTACAGGCCCTGTGTACACGTAGTACCATATACTAAGGACATATAAGTAAATTAAATGTGCCAATCAGGTGTATTCCAATTTTAACATGCCTAACAGGGAAAGCACAGCACTGGTAAGCAGTAGTAAAGTTCATGGAGTTCTACAGCCAACAAAAATAGGGTTCAGTGAAAGGGCAAAAGAATCCCAAGTGATCCTGCAGGAAGGGCAAATTACCAACACATGCCCCTCCCATCCGAAAGCTAGGGTAGACTAATCAATACCTTGATAGGCTTCCCTACTCAGGCAATAGAACAAGTACAATTTGCCTCCTCTACAGAGGCACTGGTTTGTTTTATGCCCCTCTAAACCTATCTGCACCACTCTGTCACCATCCTCCGGGCTACGGTACTGGCCCATGGGGAAGTATTCTCCTCATCTGCAGATCCCATCTGTGAAGCCCCTAACCATGGCTTGCCACAGATGCATCCCTGTAGGCAGACAGTACTATCGTGGCGAAGAAGGTGATGTGGCCCATTCTGACCCATAAGTCAAGCTTCTGTCCCAGACCCAGTGGCCATAAGGACAATAACCTCAGAGGCCACTGATGGCTGTCAGTGTAAAGAGCCAGGCCCCTGGGCATCCAGTGGCAGGTGGAGGCTCCATCATCGGGCTTTGGGCAGGCCTCACTTCTAGTCTTGGGACTGGCAATGAGTCCTCCACTTGCTCTTGAAGTCTGTCTAATATCTTAGGTTTCACAGAGTGAGGCACAAAAGTCCCAGATGATGTGCACCCTACTTCCACTCTTCCTCATGTCCCTCATGTCATCTCAGAGGTGGTATGTTGAGACTGACCTCTCAGCCGAGCGTCTGTACCCTGAAGCTGAACAGGTGCCTGGCAAGCCAGGACTTCCAAGGTGGAACCACCACCTCCATCACGGGTGACACCTTAAATCTTTCAGGGGTCTGCATGGTGCAAGTTTTCTGTCTTCTGTCTCTGTGACAGCACAGGCAGCACCTTCCGGTCAGAAGGAGCCTCACCACGGTCCGTCATGGGGTGATCTTCTTTCTGAGTGGGTAACCCCTGATCCACTGGTCCTCCTACAGTTGATTTCCTCCACCTCCCTCCCATTGTTCTCCATTTGGACCTTCATACTCTCCATTTGGGAGCAGTTCCCCCAGTAATCTGAACTTTTGAGATGACCTGGGCAGCTGCCACACCCAGCTCTTCTACCACTGGTGGTAATTATTTCCCAGGATGCATTCAATGTGCCTCTGGGGGCTGATAATGACCCTCCTCTGGGGAACTTTCTCACCTTATCCCAGGGAGACCAGAGCTGTAGGTTGGACTAAGTCCTGCCCATGTGCCTGGGTAACCCTGCATACCTGTCCTAGCAGATACTGCTCTGGGGACACCAGGGAAAGGGTATCCCTTAGAGCAGTGATGAGAACCCCATTCACTGTGATCTGGTATAAATCACATCTCTCACCCACAGGGATCCCTAGCTTACCCTCTGATTCCACCTCCCACTCAAGGGATACTAGGTCATGCTCTACCCTCTACACCTGGGGATCATCTTTCCCAAAGCTCACATTGGCCACATCTGAGGAGTGCCAACCTGTGGGTGGCTTACTGGAGACAGTCAAAACATTTGGACTGGAAAAAGGGGGGCACCAGGCTTCTTCCTATCAAAACCTCCCCCTTATTTTCAGTAGGGGCATAGGAATACTCCCCCCAACAAGTTTTTGGTCCCTTTTGAGCTTTGTCTGTTTTACCTTGTGCCTCCCTTTTTCTTTTCTGTTGGGGACCTGAACCACCCTTCTTGGGATCACTCCTGGATACCTTTTTTGACACTCCAGGGCTGAGGTCAGCCTGCTTCTCAAGTTCTCTGGACACAGTGAGCTTGGAGTCAATCAGTTGCTGGTGTAGCTCTACAAAGTGTGTCCTAATGTAACGTAACTGGTGCTATGTAAAGCGCTCTGATACCCGATTCGGGTCAAGTTCGCGCTATATAAAACTCTGCAAAAAAAAAAAAAGATTTTACAGCTCATCATAGTCACTCACTTTCCTGCACTTTGCCCAACCATCTAATGCCTTACTGGAGTTATACACAAAATCCACCCACAACAAAATAAGCAGTTTTTGGCTGTCCCTAAACTTTAACCGGTATTTTTCTGGGGTAAGACCAAACATGTCAACAAGGGCATCTTTCATGGCGCTCCTGGCTTTCAGATCCAATTCTTTCTGGCACATCTCATGTGTCAGCAGAATTTTTTTCTCCTCTAGATCTTACCTCTTTTCTTCTAAGGCTCTCTCAGCTTCTGCTTTTTTTCTCCTCCAGGGCCCTTGCTGCAGCTGCTTCAGCTTTCCTCTTTTCCATGGCCAGAGTGACCAGTCGCAGCTTCAGCTCTCTCTGCCAGCTTTCCTGTCCTCCAACTCTGCAGGGGTCAGGCTGTAGCAGTGCTTGATTTGGGCTGGTGGTTTCCGGTGCTCGGCACCGGCACTTAATTCTCAACACCTGTGCTTGTGACAGCTGACACAAGGTATGCTCTCTGGCTAATTTGGTGATGACCACAACAACAGGTAATTATTCATTCAATATACATAAAAAATTACTATTACCTGCTGCCCAAGCCATTCTTATAGCTTTGGGGGCCTGAAATAGTCTGAATTGTCACACTTGTAGGCAGGTGATGGTTAGTAGTTGTTTGGTTGCTATTGTTGGCAGCATAGCAGGGGCAATGTGTGGTGCAAGCTGCTGTGGACTCCTGATGAGAGCCCTGGCACTTATGTTTTTTTATCAAATTAAGCATGGGCTGTGGGAGGGCACATACTGCTCTCGTCCAAGGACAAGGCAGGGGACCTCAGTCCTGTGGGCCTTCTCTCTCCCCTGGGTCTGGGGCCATTACCAGGTCATTCTCTTCCTCCTCTTCTATCTTATCCTCATCCTCTGCACCATCTTTCTCTTGCCTCTGTGATGTAGACTGGAACATGCATGACTCTTCCCAGGCTCTGAAGGCTTTCGTCTACTCCAATTTCTTGGAGCCTTTTGTTAGCTTTAGCCTCTTCTCCTTACACAACTTTTTCAGTGAAGCTTTCAATGATGCTGAGATCCACCTCTGTTCTTGCAAAAATCAAAGGTTAAAAATATGAGGATAGGAGTGAAATTTAGGAAAAGAAAACAAATGGCCAATTAATACTAAAGAATTAAAAAATATGTTAACAATTTCATTTTTGGCTCAAACACAATGCTACCATAATTTACTTGGCATATCATATTTGGCACGTCTGTAGATGCAAATTCAAAAAAATTTAAACATATAAGGAAGAGGGTCTTTCATAGTCTTTTGCTCACCTCTTGCTAATACAAGATGAAGACAGCTTCCCTTAATGCGTAAGATTGAGTTTGTCAGAACTAACTTACATATCTTGAATGTGGAGGGAAATATTTCACTGCACCTAACATTGCGGGAGTCTAGCCACAAATAAACTCCTCAGCCACTAGAAGATGGGTTTACCCAAGAGCTCAGTGGCCAAAAATGACAGCATAAAAAAGGGTTTAAAAAAAAAAAAAAACATTAAAGTAAAGCGACTAGAGGTCCAAATGCCTCCTGTTCACATAACAGTTTATTTATAGACACAAATCATGTCTCCATGGACATTCTGTTATAGTGGGCATATTTGTTTCCCATTAACCTTCCGAATGATCACCAGATCTACTCCCTTTTCAGAATTTTTGAGAAGCAAATAAACCAAAGAGATATCTGGGACAATTTGGATAATGTTGATGTGATTGACCTCAGGCAGCTACATTTCAGTAGTAAATACCCTGAGGTCTCTAATCTAAAATACAGTCAGACACAAAACAAGAGCTTGAATCTAGACAATAGGAATTCATGAACGCATTACAAAGTTGGCAGGCTGAACCCAACTTCTAGCTTTTTTAGGGGTGGGGCGGACCTCACAGAGTTTCACGGAGTTACATAAAATCTCTGCAAGATTTCACAAATTCTCCATGTTGCGCTGCTCGTGCTGATTTTTAGCGCTGGGAGCTTGTTCCACACTGTAAAATTAGCACGAACAGCACCACATGGTGTGCCAGAGGACGCTGCTTCTTTCTGCCACTCAAGTAGGTTTTCTACTCGAGCAGCAGCTTTCTCAACGTGAATGATTGTGCCCTTCCGTGACCGCACACATTGAGAAATCTCACCAGGAAGCGTTCTATGGCCAAAAAATTGCGCTAGGGGATGCAAATTCTTGCTCGCACTCACCAACTTAGAGGTGGTTGGCAGAGTTTTGCCGGGACCCCGTGCTCCAAGTGCAATATGGAGTGGGCAAAACTCCACCTGTGAAGCAGAATTTTTCTCCCACCCCTACCTTTTTTTTTTTTTACATTGTAGGGCCTCCTTAGTGAGGTAGACACTTGAGTCACTATATCGGATTTAACTATGGGTCCAATGTAGGGGCACATTAACCCCTTTTTTACATTTAAAAATAAATCTCTAAATTATTGAAATGAAAATTAGGAAAAATAGGGGAGGATGAGATCAGCAAAACAGAGACAAAACACGGGAAAAAGAGGGAATGAAGAGGTGAGGCCATTTTCTCTTATAAAAAAAGAAAAACGGATTAAAGTTAACAGAAATGGAAGGAGGAGAATAAAAGGGTTTGGCCACTCAGGAATTTTTTTTTAAAGAGACAAAACATTATTAAAAAGGATGAAATAAGAAAGTGTGGTTTGAAATAATAGAAACATAAGTAAAAATAAGCAAATAAAAACAAAGGTAAAGCACAGAAGAAAAAGCGAAGTATAAATGTTAAAGTAAAGAATGAGAAATAATGCAGTAAATTCAATTTATAATATGCAGGATTTAGAAACAACCTTGACTGACTCCTAATTGATCATTTAATCTGATAACACATTGATGATTTCAAAGGCACAACTAACAGCTAGTCATGTCCACCTGGAGAACAACAACGACAGAAACACCACCGCCCTGCTGGACAACCTCGCCAACCTCGGACTCAAGCAACTGGTGAACACGCCCACCCACTACGCCGGCCACACGCTTGACCCCGTCTTCTCGTCCAGCAAGCACATCTCCTTCAGCCACGCCACCGGACTCCACTGGACCGACCACAGCTGCGTCCACTTCAGCTTCAGAAAGACTGCGACCCACCACCACCCGCAACAGGCTCCCCGCCGGAGCTGGAGCAAGATCACCGCCGAGCAGCTCACCGCCTCCCTCAGCCAGAACACACCCACCGACACAACGGACCCAAACGAAGCAGCCAGCAACCTCGCCAAGTGGCTGACCGCCTGCGCCGACGACCTCGCACCACTAAAAACCCTCCCAGCAGACCCGGAAGCAAGAAAACCCCTTGGTTCACCAACGAACTCAAGGAATCCAAGAAGAACTGCCGCACTCTCGGGAAAACCTGGCGACTCGACCAGACCACAGACAACAGGACCGCCCTCAAGCACGCCACCCGCAAACACCACCAGCTGATCCGTGCCACCAAGAAGTCGGCACTCAAAGAACGACTGGACAACAACGCCCATGACAGCAAGGAACTTTTCAGCATCGTCAAAGAGTTCTCCAACCCCAGCGCCGGAAACAACGACATCACCCCCTCGCAAGACCTCTGCAACTCACTCTCCGCGTTCTTCCACCGCAAGATCACCGACATACACAACAGCTTCAACGCACAAACAACGCACCCTACCGCCGAACCAATGCCCGCCACCACCACCCTCTGCAACTGGACCCCGATCAACACCGAAGACACCACCCGCACGATGAACTCCATCCACTCCGGATCACCAACCGACCCCTGCCCACACCACGTCTTCAACAAAGCCGACGCCACCATCGCACCCCATCTCCGGGACATCATCAACTCCTCCTTCCGCACCGCCACCTTCCCGGAGAGCTGGAAGCACGCCGAGCTTACCGCCCTCCTGAAGAAACCAACGGCGGACCCCACCGACCTCAAGAACTACCGCCCCATCTCGCTCCTTCCGTTTCCGGCCAAAGTCATCGAGAAGACCGTCAACAGACAGCTTGCCGCCTTCCTCGAGACGAATGGATCCCTCGACCCCTCGCAGTCCGGGTTTCGGGCCAACCACAGCACCGAGACCGCCCTTATCGCAGCCACCGACGACATCAGAACCCTAACCGACAACGGGGAAACAGCTGCCCTCATCCTCCTGGACCTCTCCGCGGCGTTCGACACCGTCTGCCACCGCACCCTAGTGAAGCGCCTCAGCAACATCGGAATCCGAGAGAAAGCACTGGAATGGATCATCTCGTTCCTCGCCGGAAGAACCCAGAGAGTCCGCCTCTCCCCGTTCAGATCCGAAGCCACCGAAGTCATCTGCGGCGTTCCACAAGGATCCTCACTCAGCCCGACCCTCTTCAACGTCTACATGAGCCCCCTCGCAGCCATCGCACGCCGACACAACCTCAACATCATCTCCTACGCCGACGACACCCAGCTGATCCTCTCCCTCACCAACGACCCCACTACCGCCAGAGCCAACCTGCACGACGGGATGAGAGACGTCGCCGACTGGATGAGGAACAGCCGCCTTAAACTGAACTCAGACAAGACGGAAGTCCTCATCCTGGGCTCATCACCCTCCGCCTGGGACGACTCCTGGTGGCCCCCGGCCCTGGGCACCGCACCCAAGCCAACGGACCACGCACGCAACCTGGGCTTCATCCTGGACTCCTCCCTATCAATGACCAAACAAGTCAACGCCGTCTCATCTTCATGCTTCAACACCCTGCGCATGCTCCGCAAGATCTTCAGATGGATCCCCACTGAAACCAGGAAGACCGTCACCCAGGCACTCGTCACCAGCCGACTGGACTATGGGAACACCCTCTACGCCGGAACCACAGCCAAACTTCAAAAGAGACTCCAGCGCATCCAGAACGCCTCCGCACGACTCATCCTGGACATCCCCCGACACAGCCACATCACCGTACACCTGAAAGACCTGCACTGGCTCCCCGTCAGCAAGAGAATCACGTTCAGACTCCTCACCCACGCACACAAGGCCCTCCACGACCTGGGCCCAAAGTACCTCAACGACCGCATGTCCTTCTACACGCCCACACGCCAGCTACGATCAACCAGCCACGCCCTCGCCACCGTACCACGCATCCGCAGAACCACCGCCGGAGGAAGATCCTTCTCCTACCTGGCGGCCAAGACCTGGAACTCCCTCCCCACTCACCTTCGGCGAACCCAGGACCATCTCGCCTTCAGGAAGCAGCTCAAGACCTGGCTGTTCGAGCAGTAACTTACCCCCTCCCCCAGCGCCTTGAGACCCTCCCGGGTGAGTAGCGCGCTCTATAAATGCCGTGATTGATTGATTGATGTGTGTGCTGTATCTTCTGAGGTGGTGTGGTGCATGGATCAAAAATATAGCAAACAATGAAAACGTAAATAGCATGTCACACAGACATTCCCATGAGGAAATGGCCAGCGATGGAAGTCCTTAGGTATCCGTTCCATGGTAGTCTTGCCTCGGCAGCAGGGTTTCAGAATACACTCCCTTGTTTCTGATTGTGCAACACTGTGTTGCACAATCAGAAACAAGGGCCATAGGCTGTGGAAAGGTGGGAGATGGGATATGATGTAATTTCACTTCTTGAAGATGAGCTGGATGGGGACGAGGAGAAATTTAAAATATTCCCAACACAAATCTAACAAGAAAGTCAGACATGATAATGTTCATAGTTAATTCTAGCTATCCATTGCTTAAAAGGAAATGAAAGATTTTAGGCGCTTCAGAATCAGAGGTGATTTAACACTTTCCTAATTGTGACTTCCTGAGTTGATCTCCTGAGTAGAGCTGTGGATGAACCTGTATCATTTAAGGGTGGGCGAGCGGTAGCGACTTGCTGCGGCCACCCACAAGGCGGTCTTGCGCTTGATTTTCTCACGCTCACCAACTTACCATTGGCGAGCCGCACGCAAGAAAAAACTCTGCCACAAGGCATTTGCAGGAGTTTTTACGGAACTCCGCGCTCTGGGCAAAACTTTGCATACTCCGTCGGAGGAGCGCAGTTTACAGCCTACCACTAATATCCTTGAGGTCTATTCCCAGGTATATGGCAACCTTCTCTCATAGAACCGGAACTTTTTGCATCATATGAATGCCATAAAGGCAGCGCTCTCACAGTTGGTTGCCAGTGGATAATTTATTTGGGTGCACTATAAGTTGTGATGCCTGATCACAGCCTTCAGACAAAGTTCTGTAGACAGTTTTATTATCTGGGAGTATACAGTAGAAGATAATTAGCTTAGCTTAAGGTTAACTATGGCAAATATTCTACAGTCTTTGTCCTAAGAGTATCTTAAAAAAGAGGCTTTGGCACAGGATTATGGGCAGACTGCAGTGCTGAGATATTTTGGCTGAATTTTCTCTTCCCAGTGAGTCATGTAAACTCTTTGCTTTTAGGCCTGGCTTGAATGTGCAGCTGCCACTAACTTCATGTGATCAACGGAAAAAAGAGCTCTTACAAGCACTAACAGAGAGGGGCTTTGACTCTGTCTCCATGTTGATTGCCTCAACATGAGCCTTTGGACAGAAGTTGTGCACTTCCCCTGAAAAGAGTGCTTGTGTTACACTTTATGCCCTGTTGGAAATCTTACACTTAATAAAGTAGGAGTGAACTGGTTATAGCGACAAGCCAGTGATGCCATTTGTTATATTCTAAAGGTATGATCTGTTACTATGAAAAGTTATGACAAAGGCGATAGGCTTCACTTATTTATTGTGAAATGGATATGATCGATAATCCTGTACGGGTGGATTGTGATTATACTGTACATAAATACTTTGTTACAAGGAATCTCACAGACTACTGTAGTAGGAATGTTGTTTTTGCCCTGGCTAGCCTGACAAGCCCTTCAAGTAGAACATTTATGGAGTGTGAGAATCTCTCTCAGTCACAAATAGTGGAAGGGTTGAATATAGTTTTGCTAACTCAAATTGTGTAAATATTTGTAATTTTTTGTTTGTATGCCAGTGGCTGCCCTGTGGGGAAGCTAATATTCAATAGTGTAGGTCTACTTGGATTATTCTGACAAATCACTTATAAAGGCTAAAGGCCAGATTGGTTCACTGGGTAAAGTTAAGTCACAAGTCATGTTTCTGATCTGTTTATTATGAAAAGTTAAAATAAAGATAGTAGGGCTGGCATATTTATAGTGAAAAACACATGTAGAACACAATGGATCTTTAAGGGTAGATTGTTATTGTGCTGCTTTAAGCCTGTAGAAAGATTACTAAAGTGGGCCAGGGTTTTGGTGCTGGTTACACTCTTCGACAAACGCAGTCTTCAGACAATTTTCACTGTGATAATCCTTGTTAGGCCCTCTTGGAGGACTTGTATCAGTTAGTTTGTACATATCTGTAATTGTATTACTGTACGCGTGATAATTGCTTTGTGGTAGAGCTTATGCGCAATACAGGAGGTCAGTGTTAGAAGGTGACAAACCAAACCTTATTGGAGAGCTTCTATATGCTTGACCTGTTTTTTGTTTCAAAAAGCTATGACAAAGGGAGTAGGTCTTAACTGTTTGCTATTAAAAGCGTATGTTAAAACAGCTCTGCCTTCAAGTGTGGATTGTCACTGTCCTGTGATATAGGCTGTTGACAAGTACTTTATTATATAGAATCTCACAGATTACTATGAGGCAATGGTTTGGGTGTATGTTACCTCCTTCTGATACCTCTGGCGGGCTAAATAATGGCATTTAAAAATCCTTCTTAGCCCCTCTTACCAAGGGGTATATATTTTTGTCAACTGCAAAATTGTCCATATTTGTAAATTTAGGACTCTGTACAGAAAGGCCTTGTAGCAAAGCTTATGATCAATACAGTAGGTCTGAGCTGGTTATGGTAACAAACCAATGATGAATGCTCTAGGCCTGACTGGGTCACTGGAAAAAGTAATGTAAGATGCTGTAGATCTGAACTGTTTACTATGAAAAATTAAAATAAAGGCAGTAGGCCTGACCTATTAATAATACCTTTAGACAGTAATTTTGTTGCATGGAATGTGACAGGTTACTTTAATGGGCAAGAGCTTTCATGTTAGTTAATCACTCTGACAAACCCTGGGGGTAGACAAGTTTTCAGAGATATATCTTGCTAGACCCTCTGTAATTTCTGTTGATCATACTCTATCTTATCCACAATCTTATAGCACTGTTTGTCACACACTCGCACCCTCATACACTTATTCACACTCTTGCAGGATTGTTAATCACACACTCATAATCTTATAAACTCTTACACTCTTTTGCAGTGCTGTTGATCAGACACTCAAACCATTCCAATCTGAAATACCCAGTGTCAGATCACAGATTTACACCATGGAAAACTCATTAACACCCACTCCCACCAATTCAAACTCATATATTCTCTTGCAATCTTGTTGATCACACCCTAGCATCTCACAAACTCATGCATAATCAAACAGTAGTGTTGATCATTCACTCAAACTCTCACAAACTCATTAACATTATGGCAGTACTGCACTTATACCCTCACAAATGTAGACAGATTCTTGCAGTGTTTTCATTTCTACTTCCTCAAAAATTCAAACACGCCCTTGCAGCACTGCTGGCCACATACTAATCTTCTCAAACACACACACGCTTGCAGTGTGCTCAGTCTTATACTCACGTATTTACAAACTCATAAAGATTCTTTAAGTATTATTGATCAAGTATTCTCACAAACTTGTACACACTCTTGCAGGGCGTTTGATTACTCACTCATAACCTTAAAAAAGCAAACTCACTTGCATTACTGTCTATAGTGAACTTACATTCTTACAAACTCATATACTCATGCAGTACCTTCTATTGTTCACCCACAATTCTGTAAACTCATACTCACTCTTGCACTACTGATGAATGTACATTTAAAACTTTACAAGCTCAAACACACACTTGCAGTACTGTTGATCGTCCACTCACAATCTTACAAAGTCATACCCAGTCTTGCGGTAGTGTTGATCGTACACTTATACTCTTACAAATTCAAATACACTCTTGCAGTACTGTCAACTGTACACCCACAATCTTACAAATTCATACCAACTCTTGCAATACTGGCAATCATACTCCTACAATCTAACAAGCTCAGACACACTCTTGCCGTACTGTTGATCGTGCATTCACAATCTCATAAACTCTTACACCTTTGGAGTATTGCCAATTGCCCTCTTACAAACTCAAACCCATTCTTGCAGTAATCTTGATTGTACACTCACAATCTTACAAGTTCAAGCACACTCCTACAGTACTGTTCATTATACACTCACAATCGTAGAAACTCAACACACTAACATTACTGTCAATCATAGGGCCACAATCTAACAAGCACAAACTCACTCTTCCAGTACTGTTGAATGTCTATCACATGCCCATGATTTTACAAAATCGAACACACTCTTGCAGTACGGTTGATCGTAAAACCACAATCTTGCAAACTCATACACATTCTCACAGCACTGTTGATTGTATGTGCACAAGTTTACAAACTCAAACGCACTCTTGCAGTACTGTCAAACGTATGCTCACAATCCGACAAATTCAAACACACTTTCGCAATACTGTTGATCATACGCTCACAATCTTACAAACTCATACACACTTTTGCAATACTGTTGATCACACACTCACAATCTTACAAACTCACACATGCAGTACTGTTGATTACAGACTCAAACAACAAACCCATACACACTCTTGCAGTATTATAGATCAACCTTACTCTCACATTTGAGTCTCCATTGTCTTATGAATGAGAGCTCACCTTGAAAAGAAAAGGCAAGAGAGAATGCTGAAAAACAGTTTTATTTGTAATTTGAAAAGGTTCACACTTCTGGAGAAAAAACTGTTTTGCTTTGCATCACAGTTCAGTGCTAAAATAAATAAATATCAGACCATGAGATACAAATAATTGTTTGGATTGATGGCAGCCGCTTGCATCCAAAATAGTTACAGATTTGCTTGTCAATCTTTACTGTCCCGGAACACAAACCTCACA
Source organism: Calotriton arnoldi (assembly GCA_963921515.1). Classification (NCBI taxonomy): domain Eukaryota; kingdom Metazoa; phylum Chordata; class Amphibia; order Caudata; family Salamandridae; genus Calotriton; species Calotriton arnoldi. The sequence goes on from CAWUFW010002974.1 coordinate 1,828,195, forward strand.
TGTGGGCAGAGCCAGCACCAAGGACTTGGCACAGGTGGGCTTCAGTTCTGCTAATTTGAAAATGGAAACATTGACATTTTGAAAGAAGTATACAAAGGTGAGTGCCATTGAGAGCAAGACTGTTGTTAGTAGAAACGTCAAATGTGTCCAAGATCATGAAAGGTTACTCTGGCAATAAGGTAGCTTTAAAGCAAGGACAATAGAAAGATGACCAGGCCCACATTACAATATAAAACAAGCAGATTGTTTTGGAAAAAAATGAGAACATGCTTGTAAAAGCAAAATGGAGGGTGTCGCTATCTCCTCTAGTTGAAAGCCAGTGGTTGCTCCACTTGTAACATCATCGATGAATGCCAAGGTGTTGTATCTCATAAATTGAGGTCAGCAGTGATGTCTCGTTGAGCGACAGGTTCTTGCAGTCTTTGACACTGGTATAGGTGGGGCGCCGATTCATAAATTGCGAAGTCTGCCACTATTTCAATGCTGTACCAAAGATAACATTGGCCCTATTAAAAGCAAAGAAAACGTGGCCCTAGTGTGCTAGAGGACTGTTTGGTGGAATGCCCCACATCATGATCATTTTAGGATATTTTCAATGCTTAATTAGTAAAAAAAAAAAGTGCTCAATTAAAAGTCTAAGCTTTCTTTTACTTGGGAGCCCGCTGTTAGCATTGCCAAACACTGGGTCATACCTCTTCCTACACCACCGCACACATCCATCCTATTTCACTCTTGCTAGTTCTTTTTGATCCCTATTTTCACCTTCTTTGTCCGTTTTCTCATTTTTCTCCTCCTCCTTCTTTCTTCTATTACTACCTCTCTCTCTGTGTGGTTCAAAGTTGGATGATGAAAAATTAGTCCTTGTTCCCCACAATGGGTGTTGGTGCCTAGCACCTGCATCCAGTGGTGTAACAAAACTTCAGGGGGCCCCCCTGCAAAGTGCATGCAGGAGGCCCCCTAAGCTGCAGACCCAGTCAGGTGCTCTAGGGCCTGCCCGTGCACAGTGCCGGAGGGGGGCACCTGGAGCTCGGGCCCCCCACACCACGGGGGCTCCGGGGGCTTTTGTTACGCCACTGCCTGCATCCACCAGCACAAATGTATATCTGGATAGTTCAAACACAGCTTTACAGTGTGTGATTACTATCTTTGAATGCCAATCCCAGTCTGCAATTCAAAAGAGCATAATAATAAAAAGAAACATGACAGGAGTAATTACTCACCACTAAAGTGCAAACCTGCGCCCATCACAATGAGTTATTTGAAAAATACATATCAGCTATAAAAAAAATTGTCTTATATACTCACTGCTCTGCATTTTGATACTTGAGCGAAGTCTAGTTTTCCAAATTCCACACCTATATTTTTCCAAACATAGGAGTTTTGTCTTTGAAAGATAATTTGGTGCCTGATCATAACCCATGGAGCATTGGTTATTTAAAGTATATAGGTACGCATTCCAGCATGGTGGATATATGGTGCTAAGGGATGATTCCAGCTTTTTTATTTTTCTGTACCATATCTGTGCCCCATGCCCCACCCACCTTTTTAAAAATAAATATTAATATTCCCAGCCATGCTGTGTATGGAATACTTTAAAATAGATTTCCTCCACGATGAGGATGTTTTAACTAACAACGCTTTTCCATCAGTGGCCACCTCATAATCTTCTCCAGAACGTACATGCACAGCTATTCCCTCGAGAAGATGAATCATCCATAACCCCCGATCCCACCTCCCGCCCTCTCTTCCGTTGGGTAGGTGGGAATCCATGAGTGTCTTACAGAGTCGTTAGATCATCCCGGCCAGCCAGGGTGGGAGGAAGAGTCCCACTGTGCCGAGCAGGCAGACGATGATGAACATCCATAGGAAGATCCTGTCGATGACCATGGCCACATACTTCCAGTCCTGCTTCACCTGTAAAGACACCAAGAGAGATAGAGATCATCAACTGTTGGTCTTTGCATAACATCTATAATGTATGGCATTCCATTGAGAATGGGTTCTGGGTGCAATCTTAAACTGGACTACACTTGCACAGACCTCAGGTTAGACATAGGCTCTGACATAGGCCGATCCTCATTTAACAAGTTTGGCTCTCTATGCCCGGGCTTTTGTGGTAAATTTACAGTTAATATTATACTAAGGGTTTGTTTTAGGCATGAGCAGAATTTCGATTATGCCGAATCAGAGGAATTTCAGTAATTCTACATTACTTTTTGATGTGTAATTACCAACAATTATGCAATTACTCCTGCTCGCTTAATTAAAACTAATTTGGGAGAAAAATCCTACTGCAAGAGCACATTTAGAGAGCAAGAGTGGGTGCTCGCTATTCGTGTTCTGCTGCATTTAGCGCTGTTTCTTAGCGCAAAATGCATTCCTGCGTACATTTTGTAAGTGTGGAAAATCCTACCCCAAGAGAACATTTAGCGAGTGCAAGCAGCTGCTCGCAATCACTATTCGTGTTCTGTTGCATTTAACGCTATTTCTTAGCACAAAATACATCTTTGAATTCATTCTGGATGCAGGGGGCATTTTTGCGCGAAGAAATAGCGCTAAACGCAGAATGACTCTTCTTGTGTAATTCTGTGTAATCTTGCAGAATTCTTAGGCAATTTCGCGTGATTACACTACACAGAATTACGTGAGTTACGCTAACCCCTAGATAGTTTGGGATTAGCAGTTGGGGTAGGGCGGTAGTGCTAGGTTTGAGTTACTGCTGGTGTTAGCACTAGTGTTTGTCAAAGATTAGGCAAGGAGCCAGCATCAGGGTTCATAGTAGTTTTATGGTGAGTGCTGAGTTCTTGTAGGTGTTGGCATTAGGGTTAGTGCCATAGTTAGGGTGGGGGTTTGGTTATTCTTTGTGCTATCATTAGGGTTAATTCAAGTTGAAGAACAGGGTTAGTATCAGGGTTCATGGTAGTTACTGTTAGTTCAAAATTGGGACGATAGGGTGATGATTGGGTTTTTCTTGGCACTATTAGGGTTAGTTCGAGGTTAGGCTAGTGTTAAGGTCATTGTTAATGCTAGGATTAGGTTGAGGCTTGCAATGTTGTTTGTGTTAGCATTACAACTGTTTCACAATGAGAAATTGCATTAGCAACATGGCTAGTGGTAGTGTTAGTTTCATTTTTATTTCATTTCAAATACTTTATTCAGATAAAACATATCCATAAAAGGACAAACACGTACAATAATACATAAAAGGCACACACATTCGTGATAATCATAAAAGTGCAGTATAAAATCCAATACGATGCAGGACAAAAAAAATACAGTTTATACAGTGTTCATCATATTACGCACGGACGGCGGTTTTCAGAAAGGCGCCCACGCGAAATATTAACTCATTGTCTTCTAGATTAAGAATAGCCCTATATGCATCTTTGTAATTGACATATGATTGCCCTGTTTTAAAAAAGGGGAGTTGAAACAGTTTGGTATATTGTATATAAAACTTACAAAAGAATAAAAAGTGTAGAGTAGTTTGACCTGAGTGACCATGGCATGGCACAAGATCAAGGTTGGTTTGGAATCCGAAAGGAAAACATAGTAAATACTTCACAGTGCCTACACTTAGGCGTAAAAGAAGGCCACGCTCCCAGCGACACATTGGTTTGGTCAGGTAATTGGCCGGATATTGGTCAGTGTCAATAGTCTGAAAGGTGGCTATACTAGATTTGCAGGACTCCTTATCGAGTCTAACCTTTCTATAGTACCTGTATAGGGCTGCCCGGAGGTCTCTTTTAACAGTGTCTAACTCATTAGGGCTGTCAAAAATATGTTCGTAATTAATCTTGTGTAAACTAATTCTTACCTCAGTGAGCCATGGAATATCCATGCCTTTATCACAATTAAGGCAATCTGTTATGATTTCTCTAGAAAGGGACGCTGCCATGTTTTTCCATATGGCTAGCCAAAATAAAGCAGGTCGGTCCCTTATATAGTCTTCGATGTAATGTAACTTTAGTTCACAGTGACAAACGCATTGAGACGTAGAGATAGGGGCTCCCAGAAGCTTTCGGCAAAACCTATTCTCCTCGTGCTGAATATTAATGCATTTGGAAAAGCCCCATATCTTGGCGGTATTGTAAATGGTATTTAACGAATGCTTCCTCGGACCACAGGCCATTATAAAAGATTTTTTTAAATTAGTGCATGAATCTAGAGAGGTCATAAAATCCACAAAGCCCCAAACTAAAAGACGCAGGGCATTAGGTGTACGGCCCATCAGGAACGCGTCATCAACATATAGTAGGACTGGGAGTGTATGGCCATTAACTCTTGGGACATCTTTAGTAAGTTTTGTTAAAAACACCTGTAAGTTATTAATATACAAAATAAAAAGTAATTGGGCTAAAACACACCACTGCCTAACCCCTCTAAAAACATCAATATTATTAGAGACCTCCCCGTGCATGTTAATTCTGATCATCCTGGCTTTCAAGTCTCTATGTAAATACGCTAAAAAGTGTACTAATGCCTCATCCATTCCACTTTCTAAGAGAATAGACCATACAGATAGGTAGTGTTAGTGTTAGGGCGATGCTTGGGTTTTCGTTGATGATATCACAAACATTAGTTCAAATCTGGGCATAGGATTAGCAGTAGGTTTAGTCGTAGGGTTAGATTAAAGATTGGCTTATCATTGGTTTTGGTTTTAGGGTTTAGTCAAGATTACGCACATGGTTAGTATCAGGATTAGCAGTAGGGTTACTAAGAGTGTTGGGTTATCAATGTTGGTTTTAAACTTATTTCAAGGCAGGGCACACAGTATGCATGAGGTTTAGTGGTAAGGTTAGGGTGAGGGTTTGGCTATTGTCAGCAGTAGTGTTAGTTCACAGTTAGGCACACAGAGAGCATCAGGTTTAGTGATAAGAGTGAGGATTGGGTTATTGGTGGTTCTCTCAAGATCGGTATTGAGTTAGGAACATGCTTAGTACAGGGGATAGTATAAGAGTTGAGTTATTGTTGGTTTTATCTTTGGTGTTAGGTGGTGTTATCAATGGGGTTAGTGCAGTGTTATGCACACAGGAAGCATCAGAGTTGCTGTTAGTGATAGAGTGAGGGCTGTGTTATTGTTTGTTTTAACCTTGGTGTCAGTTCAGTGTTAGGCCTCCAGTAATCGTCAGGGGTTGATGGTATGGTTAGGGTGAGGTCTGAGTGATTGCTGGTGTTAGCTGTGGATTTAGAACTAAGGGCAGGTATAAAGGAAAGGTTTTGTTTACACTTATCATTATAATGCGCTTTAGGTTAGCAGCTCGAGCACAGTCAGGTTTAAATATACTGTTATAGCTAAAGTTATGATATATAAAAACACACTCTGGTGCTACAACTGTGTAGCCCCACTATTTCCTGACAGCTAAAGCAAGCAGGCACCATTAGTCCTCAATGCTGATCTGCCAATATCACTCCAGGGCAGCAAAAACACCTGACTGCCCGCTAGGTCCCAAGACGGACATTTAATTAAAATTAGCTTGGTCGGCTTAAAAGATAACGACACAAAGTGTTGAATCAGACATTTCTCACCTCGCGACTGGCCATGTTTATCTATTTCCTTCTTTACTAGGTGAAGGTTTTTTATTTTTTGTAACTCATGCCATTTCCTTCCGTTTCAGACCCCATCCCTATCACCTGCCTTTACATCTCTCCTAAGACAGGTAAGAAACTTTATAGCACAGAGATTCTGTGTTTCTGCTCCGAAAACACTGACCCACGCAAGGAAAGAAATCAATACCAACCGAAGGCTCGTTTTTTTGTTGCAAAAACAAAACTGCAAAGGAGATTAATGGCCCCACAGCTTACGGTTTACATGGTCGAAAAATCAATTTGCAGCGCTATCAGGAACATACATGCAGCCGCAGCTGTGTAAGAGGGGCGAAGGGCGGTGTACCGGCCGGAGGAGAGGAGGGGGCAGGTCTGCCTGCGGGGAGAGGCACTTGGAGCTAGATTTCCACCTTACCTGGTGTGTTGGTTGGTCCAATAGTCGCAATTAAAATGAATCAAGACTACAACTCCCGGAATGCAATGACATATAAAGAAAAGTTGAGTCCAGGTGACACGGAGCCATCTGCTCACCCTACGCCAGAACTTCTTTACTTCATGTAATTTCCACTCCTTGTCGTTTCCTAAGCCCCCTAGCAGCAAACAAGAGGATACTTTAGAGCAGGCCCGGCTCCAGGAATTTTTATTTGGGTGGGCCAAGGGTGCATCCGGGTGGGCCACTGCGGGCCCGATTTGTCGCTTATATGTCTAGCCAGGCCTGCTTCAGGGCCCTCCTTCATCTCTCCTTAGTCTTACAGGGGGCAGTAAAACGCACTCTTTTCCAAATCTCTTTCTAAATGTTATCACTCTCAAAAAGTGTTTTTTTCCATGTAATGTCCCTTTGATGGGAAGAGGACGTTTCTGAGGTGGGAGTATCAGGCAAGTGACACTACTCGGGCTCCCTCTGTGCGAGCCTTCAGGGAGATTCCCTCTTCATTACTACTTCCACCTGACCCCTGACTCTGCAACGCACTACCTTACAGGCTTGATTATCCACTTTTCTACCACCCCTTTCCAGTGCGTCTTATCTCACAGCTGACCTTGTTCCCCAGTCCCATATCAGCCACCATCCGGTTCCACTTTCATTATTCCCGGTAAAAAAACATTAGTAAAATCACCTCCAAACTTGAAACATTGAATATAGCAGTAAATATAATTAGCACGCACTTTAAAGTATGTTCCACAGTTGCCCTAATGACCCGACTGCTAATTAAATAAACACGCATTTGCAATGCAATAGGTCTCGCATTTGCAAGAGTTTAAGCTATTGGAATTGTAAATGACAATGCCTTTTATTTATGTTTTAAAAACCAACACATAAATAAAAGGCATTGCCATTTACAATGCCAATAGCTCAAACTCTAGCAAATGCAAGACCTATTGCATTGCAAATGCTTGTTTTAAATCTCGTGCCTCTTCTGGCCATGACGCTCCCTCGTCCTGCGGGTCTTCAAATTCTTCACTCACAACCTTCGTTCATCGAGAGAGCACTTCTGTAATGAGGACACGTGTGAATGGCAATTTATTTATATAGCACTTACTACTTCTGCTGAGGCATCGTGATTTAGTTGTTTCGGCTCTGAATGTACATAATGTACAGTGTCTATTGTGCCTTTTATTAAAGGGCTCTGACGTCAACTCGGACTACATGCGCACCTTATAAAAGAAAATAAGCATTTCTAGAGTGTGGACCCTCTGGCTGTCCTTCAGACAGACCCTGTTCGCCACCCGTTCCCAGCAAGCACTTAAAAAGACACGCCCGCTGTGCAGGCTTCCAGCACATAGGCCATGCAATGAATGAACATGACTGCCCCTAACGTATGTCTTCCCCGCATGTCCACATCAATGTTCCGACCTGCCATTGGTTGTGAAGGGCTTGTTGGGTGTAAAGTGATAGGTGCAGCATGCCAATGAAAAGCACCGAGTAGATAGACTTCTGGACTGAAAGTACCTGTGTAAAAAAACACAAATCGATGTTTTTAATATGTGTTATCAATTGCATGACTTTGTAAAAAGTCAAAAGTTATTGGTTTTTATGTATATTTTTGTATGTTTGTTTGCACCTGTAGGGGACAGTGGTGCAGTAAATCTTGGGTTAATTTTAAATTAAAATGCTCCTTTTGAAGGATGTTGGTTTGAATGGGGAGTGCTGTCTAGAAGGATTTAGGCGAGCGCTACGGTATTGTTTCACATTGTAACTCATTCTCAGGGGGCGACCATACAGGACTAGGTCATCTGTGGGTACATATCACCCCGAATTCACAGTGCCCATTTCAAACTCAGAGGGATGAAAGGCAAATCTGGTCCAGTAAGAATGTCCGTCTAAGCTGCAGCAGCAGGCGCATTGACAGGATGGGCTATACTGCCTCGCTTTGTATCCTATTAAGTCCACAGCATTGTATGGTTTCACACAAGCCTCGACTTTCTTTTGATATGCAAATCTCCCCACTTTGAACCCCATTTACGATGTAAGCGGCCTCTTCGTGTTGATTGTTCAGGAGGTAGGAAGGAGGGGGAACGTGCAGAGTCTCTGTGACAAAGGCAGTAACCCACTGAGCTATCCATTTAAAATTCAGTTTATCTGCATTTAAAAACTACCAACAGACAAAATGGTTGCTCTCCAGCAGGATCATAAATCACCAGAGTTATCAGTACATTTTTTATTATCGTTGTGCATCGTTGGCAGATTCACTGTGAGGGCCAAGGCTCATGTTTGGGTGGGCCTGGCCCACCCGGCCCACCCGCTAGAAGCGGGCCTGCTTTAGAGGGGCAAAAGGTGGAATAATTGGGGTCAATTTTGTGATGAACAGCAGCGTCAAACAGAGTGTGACGTCACTTCAACTACCCTTCCTTTGAATTGTTGTCCATGACTGACATTTGCATCAACCAACCAGCGCAAACACGATTCCACCAAATGAGCTCGTAAAAACATTAAATTGCTGCAAATGTTTATGTACAAGTCAGTGAGTGAAAGTGTGTGTGTAAAACTGACCTGCACCGGTGCTAACTTAAGGTAATTCAGCCCCTTTCACAAATTTTCCATATTTAACAAACATTGGCAAAACCAACAGGTCTCGACTGTACAAGAGCTGTTGGCTTTAGCAATGTGTTTTGGTCATGTTGTACACCAGTGTGGCTGCTGAACAGCATGGCTAAAAGTTAGTGGCGTAGAGTGGGGTGGGATGGAGTATGGTGGAGTAGGGTAGATTGGGATGGATAGGAGAGGGATAGATTTGGGTGGAGTGAAGTGGAGTAGAACGGTGTAGACTAGTGGAGTAGAGCGGGGTAGATTGGGGTGGAGTAGAGTTGGGTTGATTGGAGTGGGGTAGTTTGGAGTTGGGCAGATTAAATTGGGGTAGATTGGGGGACTGGGGTAGATTGAAGTGGAGTGGGGTAGTACCCAGGGAACAGTGGAGTGGGGAGATTGGAGCAGAGTAGGAAGATTGGGGTAGATTGGAGTGAATTGGAGTAGAGTTGAGTGGGGTAGAGTTGAGTAGGGTAGATTGGAGTGGGGTTGTCGTGAGTCCCCTATAAGGCACACTATAATTTTCCCCTATGTTAGCTTAACAAGTTGCACACGTTGGAGGCTGCTTTTGCTTTGCACACGCTACGAAGTAAAACACTTGGTTTTGTGCCACGCTATTATTTTCGAAATAGGCAGCGAATGTTTTATTAGTCAACTCTTCTGCTGGGATTCAGTCTGAAAATTTACTACAAGGTCAAACAACATTGTGCCCTGTTTTTCTCTGTGGTCGGACACTAACACCTAGGCACAACAAAAGAGACCCAGCTAGTAGGGCATTTCTTATCATGTTAGCAGAGACTTGCCATTTTGAAAATAGAGAGGAAGATTTCTAGCAGAGGAAATGTTCTGGGATGAGCACGCCATCTCTGTGCAATCTGAGATGCAGACCAGCTAACGACAAATGCCAGGTATGGAGCCCGGTACCATCCCAGAGATCTTTGTTATATTATTGAGAGGCTAGGCTTATACAGATACACCAATAACCATGATAGGGCTTTTCATTGTGTATGGTTTATTGGTGATGCTAATTGCACTACTAAGTTTTGTATGTTTTCTAGTTGCAGCACAGTTGCTTAATAATATAGCACAATAGTTTCAATAAATATTGTAAAGTGTTAACATGTCATGTTTCTGTTTATTATGGACATGCATGAGTGAGAGAACGAAAGGTGATGATATGTTGCCGCGGTTCCCTGAGGAGACTAGAGTGTTGTGTTCTGGTGTACCATCTTACCTGTTACTCTGGAAAGGTCAGGAGGGCAGAGAAACCAAATGAAGCACACATGGAAACGGCAAAACGAGGAGAAATAAAGCATTTCTCCTCGTTCCACCTGTTTAAGACTTTTGGCGCTGCTTCCTATTTACGCTGCCCTTGTAAATAGGGGAGCGTCAAAATCAATGGGTGTTGCGGTGGAATGCCCACCGTAACACCCATTGCCCTCCCCTTTCATGCTAAACACAGCGTGAAAGGGTGCCTTATTTACAAGGTAGCGTTAAGCCACGTTAAGTGGCATAACGCTGGCTTAACGCTGCCTTGTAAATAAGGTGAGGCCCCTATCGCCACTACAACGTCACTGAAAGTGACATTGTGGTGGCGATAGGGGCTTGTAAATATGCCCCATAGTTTCCCAAAGCTGGTGGATTCCATAGCTGTCATGACTTCAGATTGCTCTCATGTTAAATGTCCATATTTTCAGCGTGCTTATGTGTGTGCTGTAGGCACAGCTAAAACCATACAAAATAGTGGCTGGTGAACCTATACAATGACCAAACCATTCATATTATGCCAACATGTGTCTGCCCGCATACATGCCAGTAGCAGTGAGGGGAATTTGTCAGGGTCAAAAACAGAGGGGAGGGGATCCCTATCTTCTACTCTTAATACTAAGTCAATGTGAATGTGAAGAGTTGTCAGAAAATTACTCCTACCTTGACAACCCTGGAAATCATGGCTCCCTGACTCTAGGGAACTAACACTCCATTGGCTGGAAGGAGGTGATATCCTCTGTAGTTAAACATTCGTCAAGAGGTATACCGGCAGACTAACCTAACAGCTTCTGTTACAGCCACTCCTGCAGCCAATGGAGTGTTAGAGTTGGTCATTGTACCAGTTCACCATCCACTGTTTTGTATGATGTTAGCTGTATCTAAGGTACCTTCTATTAAAGGTATCACCCTGGGTTTACCTTAAGGTATTTTTGGTCTGTCTGGATCCAATCTTGTCCATTAAGTTTTATCAAGAACTCCCTCATGATGAGGTTGAATCCATCTTGGTAGTACCATCTTACCAGGGTGGGATGAGGTCGCCGATGATGAAGCATGCCACAATTAGTAGGTGAGGCCTCCTCATCCAATCTAGTCGGCACACTGAGACTAATGATATATCCCCGCGTGATTTAAAGTAGGGGGTTGCTGGTTTTTAATGGTAGGGACCAAAATTGGTCTTACACTGGCTAGCCATTGCACTTTTGTGTGTTTATCTTGGGGGGTTTGTGGAGGGTGTGTGGTGGCGTACTGCCACTTCTCCCTTTGGGTTAGTGGCACGCTTTAAAATACAAATCTTGCAAACAATATAGGGGAAATATTTAGAAAGAAATGTAAAAAAATATATTCCCTACTTCAAAAGCTGTGGAGCTTTACTTTACCTCCCAGCTACTGTGGACCAAACCTTCTCTTCATGAATGATTACAGGATGCCATTCCCACCAAAACAAATACTCCTAGTTACAGCCTCGCTAGTGAAGCTCCCCTTTCTTCATGACTGCAGTCCTTGCAACTTCTTCTCCCTCCCACTTACTCACATCCTACTCATGAATAAATCAAGCTATACCTGGATGAATTATGCATGAGCAACTTTCTGACATAAGTCTTTACTGACACACAACATTTTTCTGGCTTTGTGAACTGTGTGTAAGATATGCATGCATAACCCAGGATTGTTTTCCGTATTATGCAACCTTATTAAAAAAATAATAATAATACACTTTGGAATTTGGGTCTTTTATGTTTATTACTCTGATTTCTTTACCAAATTCACTGGAGAGAAAGTCCATAACAACCCTTCTTCCCAACCAGAAACTTAAAATAGAGAATCTGGAATCCTAAATATTTTAATGCATATCATTATACAACTGGCCACTTGAAGCTTGCACCTGTTTCATATGAACCTTGGAAAATCCCAAATGCAGTCAGTAAAATTATATTTCTTACCAACGGTTTTCAAAATGTACATCGCTAGTGTGGCTCAGAGTAAAGTGTTTAGCCTTTGGAAAAGACTCATGAAAAATACTTCAAAATAGTGTTTCCACTACATTTAATTTCTTTTGAAAAATAAAAATGCAAAGAAAGACGTGATACAGGTATTATGATAAAAAGATATATTCCAAAGGAAATTTGAATACCATCACCAGATGTAAAAAGAAAGAGGTTCCCCCAAATCAATTCATCAGCTATTCAGAGGAAGTTGTTTATAGAAATATTACACCATTACCAAATGGGTTTGAAATTGAACATATTCAATTCTTTTTAACCTACAGTCTGAAGATGTGCAAGTGGCAATACTCTTGAGATGCTTCAAAAGATTGAAGACAAAACCTTAAATAAGAAAAGATGCCCTCGTTTATAAAGCTGTACAAGATTGAAAAGGTTCAATAAATGTGGTGGTCAAAAATGTTAGTATTTCATAGGAACTCTTTACAGATTTTGAAAATGCCACTAGTATAGAATTGAGTATTTTTTTAAACATGAGATATGCCACTGGACAAAGCACAGACATGTATGTAGAAGATATGTGGATAGAGGAACATTAAGATTGTACAAACTGAATTCACTATTTAAATTGCATTTGCAATATTAACTTCCATGCATCATGAAAGTGGAGCTGTAGACAGTAACCACTTGCAGTGGCCTGAGAGGTGAACTTGTAGAGAAGCCAAGGTTTGACCCCTTACCCTGTAAATTCATGAAAATGTGATGTTTTGAAATTTAACAATCCCCATGTACATATTTCCTCTCATTTCAAAGTTTCCAAATCATGCCATGTATGAACTTTGTTTTTTGATTGTTATTTTGATGAAGATTCAAACATATATATCTAAGGAGAGCATAATATGTCCTAAAATGCATTTTATTCTGAGATCATGCAAATAGGTTAATAACATTTTTGGATTTTGAGATCTCAATTGAGTACGATGAATGTTTGCTACATCCTCCCCAAAACTCCCTCCTCGAGAATGTAATGTATGAAAGCCAGAGTCTATCTGCCAAAAAAGGACTGCCTGTATATTACAGAATCAGTGATTGTACATGTATATTTGTATGTTATTGTATGCCTTAGTAATGACGCGTTTGGAGGAAAGACGTTGGAAGGCATATCCTATGTTACATTTGTCATGCAAATTTGCATAGGAATATTTGTTTTTGCTTGTTCATTAACAGCCAGGCAGATGTATTACAAACTTGGCATAGATATACTGTTTATGCCAAGGAGGGGTCTTTGCTCGTTTTGGTGTACATCTATTCAGAATCTTTTGAAAAAAATTAAAGAACAAAATACTGAGACAGCTTATCAATTGGAATTGAGAATGAGTTTACAAAACTAAATTTGAATCTCATCTCAGAAACTGATTAGCTGGAACATTTTAGTCCCCATTGGCCAATTTGAAGTTTGAAACTGACTCTCCCAGTTCTTGTTGAGAAAAAAATCTTTGCAGGACGATGTTTAATTTAAAATTAAAACGGTCAGCATATCGCAAAAATGGGAAGGGTTGAGGCAGAATACAGAGGAGTGTAAATGCCTCCATACTTACAAAGTCAATATTAGACGTGAAGTTCTTGAATTAGCTCAATTAGTTATTAAACCCAGGTTTTATGAAAAAGCCCTTCCTGTTCTAGAAAGCTATTGTGAACAATTATGTTTCTAGGCCATGTGGGGACAAGTTGGGCACATCCCATATAGAAATCCAACGGATACTAGGATACATTGCAGATGGGTGAAAAAAAACACATTTTTTTTAAAAAGCTCAAAATTATAATACATAGTTCATTAGCTGGCTCACTTGCTTCACACACCGCTAAGCATATTTTTTGAATCAATTTTACAGTTGAAGTGTAAAGGGTATTTATCTAGGTTCAGGAATGGGCAAAAATGTACACAATGAATTGGAATATGATTAGCAATAGGGGCAGACAAAGTCCTGGGTAGCTCACAATATTTCAGCCACCTACGATTTGTGGAATTTCCTGCTTTTTCTGGATTTGGCCTGTGGGGAGTTTCCCCTGCAAACCAGCAATATTTCGTTTTCAGCATTAATTGGCACTGAAAATAGATGTGATGTTTCCTTGAAAGTTAACTTAAATACCATATTCCTTGAAACTTCGAAACTGAATAGATGTTTGGGGTTATTTTTCTCAAAACAACTTAGAAGGGGTGTAAAAAGCCCCAAATAAAAATTTAGAAGTGGAGGCCTTTGAAAGTTATGGGTAGTAACCATAGTTTTCTTAATAAAAACTCTAAACCCTACATGGGTACATCCATAATCACAAATGTTAATGGTGGTGGATCCTAGAATCATCTGTGTTAATCTGGATTTAAAGAAGGGATGCACGAAATCATGTAACTTTTGTATCTCACAAAACTGCACAAAATTCCATAGCAAAATGGGATTAGCCGGTATCTAGCTTGACTTTTTTTAAGCCAACACCTACCACAGGTAAAAATAAATCTTGCAAGATAACGGCAAAAGACTGGTTAGATAAGAAAATGCCTCTCAGCTAGACATTTTCTTTGTGAATCGGTCCACTGCTTGTATCATGCAGATGTTTTTACTCAAAGCATGCATTTACTTCAAAATTGTTAATGAAATTCATGTGATACAAAAGTTGAAGACATTTTTTTAATTTCTGTGATAACCAATTTGTGCCTCGCACTAATTTCATTGGTGTAATTATAATTTTGCCCACACCTAATTTAAACATCATGACACGATAACCTAGTCGATGGGGCAGTACATGATGAACTATAAATGGCATTGGGCTACACCAGTTGATAAAGGAGGCCCTCTACCTCGTTATTGGCCATCGCCTATAGCTTGGGCCTAAAACTCGGGTTCAGGGACTTTAACAACCGTTGTGGCCCTCCCCAGCCGGCAATACAGCTAGGATATAATTTCATATTGTGACTTTTCATGCTACTTTTCTACAATGAAAGGAGTTTAACATAGATATGAAGTTAATAGAAAACCATAAAACAAATACATTTCTGGGGAAAGGGCCACACATGTAATGGTAGATGTCCTGCAATATCAGCCTGCCTTCAAGCTTCCCTTTCAATCAGTTGCTGGAAAGATGGGCAGAAGCTGATTGCTCAACAAATACAGCTCCAGAGGGAAGGATCATGTCTTGTGCTTCTGATGTTTGTGTCTGTAAAAGGATACTGCCCCAGCTCCCCTCCCTTTTCCCCTTCCAGTTGTAATGCAGGCCCTGTGCACGGCAATGAAGATTGCATGCTACAATAAAGGTTGAGTGCTCTCACTGGGAATTGGCCCTGGGCTGGTCCCATGAGGTCAGCAGAGAAATTGCATCTTCTCCCCTCAAGGCAAGAAGAGTTTCAGATCCTGGAAATTGGAGGGTCTGATCTCAGCTGCTGTGTCTGCTACCTGAGGGGCTGCTCATCTCAGAATGAAGGGGAGTGAGATTAGAAAGATGGAAATGGAGAGAAAGGATGTAAGTAGTGTAAACATGTTGAAGAAGCAGGGTCAGGAATATTTACAAAGTCAATGTGTTTGATTTTGGAGAATGCATAGGCAGAGTGAGAAAGACATCATACATGCACACATTCACAATATGGAAATATGGAACACACATTCATGCACACAGGAAGATAAAAGGCACAAAGGCCTTCTTGAATACAGACCAACAGTCACCTAGTTATAGAACAACTGACATAGAGGCAGTACTAGGAACAGGCCAACATACTGCAGTCATCCATTAAGAAAAACCACCTTTTCCAGGTTTCATTATTTAACCCAACCAGCGTTTGACATTTATGATATTGACAATTCCAATTTTAATAGCCTTTATTTCAAGGAATATACTAGATTTTACTGGCATATTGCAACATTCTAGATGAAAACAGCAAATCTATTCTGTGGTGTATTATGCTTTGTTTGACTCCCAAGCTTGTTTATTAGGCCGTGATTGTATTACTCCGCAGACACATAGGGCACCATGAAATAAATCTTTTGAATGGGACATGAGAAAGATAAGACACAGAAAATCACCTTCCCACGCACCCAAAAGACAGCTCCGATCAGCCCAGCTCTCACTGGTCACCGTCTCACGTATCAGCAAGACTAGAACAGGAGGAAAGTCCTTCTCCTACATCGCAGCCAAAGCCTGGAACACCCTACCCCTCCACCTCTGGCAATCTCCCACATTGCCCCAGTTCAGGAAGGACCTCAAGACCTGGCTTTTCGGGTGACCCCAGCACTCAACGGAGCCGCCCCTCTTCCCCCCAGTGCCTTGAGACCCTCATGGGGGAGTAGTTGCGCTTTACTAACCCTGATTGATTGATTGACATTGAAAATCTGCAATTGCACATATCATAGGTGTGTCACTTCATTTCACAACTCCAATATATTTGATATGAATAAGCAGCATTTACTCAGATAACCCTATAATTAGAAAAAGATAAGAAAACTGGGAGGCGTGTTGGATAGTGAGAGATAAAAGAGAGCATGTGATTTTATAGTGGTCAGTGGGAGTTATAGGGGGATTCAAGAAAGGAAGGAGGAGTAAAAGAAAACATTTAGAGAGATATAGAAAGTAAGGAAGAGAGAAAGATAAAAAGACAGAGAGAGGAGATACAAGGAGAGAGAGAGAGCAAGTAAGGGAGAGCCAGCGAAACAGTGAGAAGGAGACACTAAAGAAATTAGAGAGAACAGGTGAGGGAGAGATAAAGAAGGAGCGAAGGTACAAGTAACAGTGATGGAGAGAGGGTGGGAGAATGAGATGGAAAGTGACTGTGTGAGGGAAAGGCAGAGAGGAGAGAGAAAGGTAGCATCTGTGAGTTAGAGAAAGAGAGGGATCAAGAGAAAAGGAGGAAGAGAGAATTGGAAAAGGAAGGAGAAGACAAGGAGATAAACAGGGAGAGAAAGTGAAAGATTGTAAGAGACTAAGCACGAGAAGGAGTGGGAGGGTAAAAAAAGGAGAGGGAAACGGGAAAAGAGGGAAGAGAGGGAGGGAGGGACACAGAAGGAGAAACAGAGGTGGAGGAAAGATTGAATGGAAATAAAATAAAGAGAAAAAGAGAACAAGAGATAGAGAGAGCAGGCTACAGAAAGGCAGAGGAAGAGAAAAGGATCAATAGATACAGAGAGCGAAAGAGAGATGGAAAGGTACTTGAGCAAACAATCTTTTATAGAGAATATGCCCATGGCACTGCAGACACTTGAAAGCAGACTGGTGTTGATATAAATTGTGAGGCCTGCACTACAAATTTGCTCTGTTGGGTACCCCTCAATTGCTCCAGATTAATCAATGATGAGATGATGTAGGCATCATTTACAGAGCGATTGATACCACTCATACGCACTGGCATAGACCTCGTCAAGCTCCTTCACAGGCTTCCTCCAAAGTCTCTCAGCTTCTTCGAAGGCTGTGGTGGCGACACCATTATTATGGTCCTTACGGACTCTAGCCAACGCGATCACACACTGAAGAAGGAAGTGGTTCTGAAACACAACCTCTAAATATGAAAATAAATGTATTCTATTTACTGACCTTTGTGCGGCGACCCAAACCAGAAGCATGAGCTTCAGGCAATGTATGCATGTATGTAGGGATGGGTAGTTGTACAATGCAAACCTAACCCAAGAAAGTTGAGCACCTTAAAAATTTAAAGGCACATATACAATCCACAAGTGATTAGAGAGTTAGCTGGTTTGTGGTCTGAAACTGCACCATGATGTAAATGTTATTTTAAGAGGTGTGTCTACAATATTTTCCTGAATTGAAGCAGGGTTTTGGTGGTCCTCATGGACATGGGCATGTTGCTCCAGATCCCGGTTGCAGAGAAGGAAAAGGCCTTTGCCTTGTTTGTTTCCTTTTTAACAATTCTCCAGTCTGATGGTGTCATAGATCCGGGTCTGCCGAAAGCCACCAGCAATGGTGAGTTTGTCAGCCAGATAGGTGTGGCTGCAGGCTGTGTGTTGAATTTGTAAATGATGCAGATGGTTTCTAAGATGAAGCAGGCCGGAAAGGGCATCTAGTGGATGACATGATCCTATTTCCTCAAGCCCTTGATAAGACGTGCTGCAGCATGTATGATGGTGTTTAGAGAGGCCAGGGTGGAGTCTCGGAGACTACCATCCAGATGCAAGAGTATGAGAGCTTGAATAGCAGTTCTGAAATCACTTTGTAGGAGGTGTGGTTTCACATTCTTCAGTAGAGAGTCTTGGGACCAGACCGTCTTAGTTGTTTTAGTAATATGTTTCTAATGGGTGAGGTTGGTCTCTCACATGAATTCAAGTGACATAACATTACTTGAAAGTTGGGTTCGAAGCAGTCAAGGTTTATGTCATTGAACCAGGTCTGTCCTATTCTTGTTTGTTGTTCTTGGCTATTAGCAGGAATTCTGTCTTGTTGGAGTTAGCTTCAGGTAGGTGTTGGATATCCACGTCTGTTTGAGGTTCAGGCAGTGTTTGAGGCACTGGATGTCTGAGAGAGAAGTTTTTGACCAGGGAGTCCAATCTTCAGTATTGTACCAGGCACAAATGAAGGTGGGGCAGAACAGAAAACCTTGTATATTGCCCCTTACAGAGGTGGCTTGTACTTTCCAGGAAAGTGTCAGAAAATACAATGCAGTGGTGTGCAGACATTAAAGGTATGTAAGTTGGATTTGGGTCCTCTTGACTTACTTATGGTGCCTGAACCCCTTCATTGGCTCATAAGACCATATTGGGAGAGTAGAGGGCCATGCTTAGATAAATGCTTGAAGTGTTCTTGTCAAGGTTTTGTGCGACTCTTCTTTGCTGCCCTATGTGTACTCTTGTTTTTCACTTGTCTCCTCTTTTTTTAGGCCCTGCCTTTCCTTCTCCCACCTCCTACTTCCCCTATTTTCCCCTGCACATGTTTCTGTGGAGTTTAAGCACCTGTGCACAGCTAGTGTGAATTTCTTATATCATACAAAAGGTTGACAAGAGCTGCACATTGATGCTCAAATTTCTCATTTTCTTGCAGACCAGTAAGGCTGATTTTTTGGATGGTTTTGGCATTTGAGGCATGCATTGTTGTGTAATTGGCTCTGCAGAGCATTTGCTGCTTTGCTATTAAGAAAAACTGTTTGCCCAAAATAAAAACAGAAAAGTGGCACTGCATAACGGTGTGCTACTCGCCTGGAACGGCTTATTGGTTTCCACAGTTGCGTACTTCACATTCCCTGTTACTTGCAGTCCCGGCAAAGGACTTACAACAGTGGCAAAAAGGAATGAATGGGCTTACCGTGTGGCACCTATTGTGTTTCTACTTGTTTGACAACGGAGGGCCCGATTCACAGAACTAACTTAAGACAAACTCCTAAACTTACTACCATTTTGGTATTCACAGAAGGCACTTACTCATTTTGGTATTCACAGAAGGCACTTACTCATCAATGAGTAAGTGCCTTCTGTGAATACCAAAATGAGTAAGTTACTCAAAATGAGTAAGTTACTCATTTTGGTATTCACAGAAGGCATTTACTCATCAATGAGTAAGTGCCTTCTGTGAATACCAAAATGAGTAAGTTACTCAAAATGAGTTAGTTACTCAAAATGAGTAAGTTACTCATTTTGGTATTCACAGAAGGCACTTACTCATCAATGAGTATGTGCCTTCTGTGAATACTAAAATGAGTAAGTTACTCAAAATGAGTAAGTTACTCAAAATGAGTAAGTTACTCATTTTGGTATTCACAGAAGGCACTTACTCATCAATGAGTAAGTGCCTTCTGTGAATACCAAAATGAGTAAGTGCCTTCTGTGAATACCAAAATGAGTAAGTGCCTTCTGTGAATACGAAAATGGTAGTAAGTTTAAGATTTTGTCTTACGTTAGTTCTGTGAATCGGGCCCAGAGTAACAAGTTCCTGCAGCCACATGCCCCACAGAACTTCAGGGTGTAGAGAATTGACCGAGATGATGCAGAAAAGTTTGACTATCATCATAAATGGCGTAATTCCCAGACTTTACTTCTCGATTATGAGGGCCAAGCTTCTAAAAGAAGAATCTCAGAAGGTGCAAATTCAGGCAAAATGATGGAAAGAAGGATAGGCAGCAACCATTGTCAAATCCCTATATAATGCACTTGGATGTAAACACTGCCCAACCAGGCCCTCCATCGCTAATGAGTGGACACATGCAGAAACTGCATAGTCCTTTGTAGCAAAACCGTCAAGTTATTCTACTTCTCAAAGGAGGACCACCACTGCACTAGAAGTGCTCATGAGAAGGCCAGATGTACAACACTGAAAGAACTGGGCTGGCCCACTGGAGAGGCAGCCAGAGATGAACACCAAACTGGACTGTTGCATGACCCTACCCATGAACCATATTGCAGAAGGATAGTCCTCCTCTGACAAGAACACTCCAACCAGGAACACACCTAGCAACCTTAAGATGGAGCTCAGACCAGGCACAGCCCTAGCGACCTTAAACTGTGGATCCATACAAGGACAGCTCTAGCGACCTGAAACTGGCGATCGGACTAAATACAGTTCCAGTGACCTCAAATTTGAGAACAGACGAGGGACAGCTCCAACAACCTCAAACTGGAGATCCGACCAGGTACAGCTCTCGTGACCTCAAACTGGGAATCCAACCACGCACTGCTCTACTGAACCCAAACTGGAGAGCAGACCAGGAATCACCCTAGTGACCCCAAACTACAGATCAAACCAGGTACAGCTCTAGCAACCCCAAACTAGAGCTCAGACCAGGTACAGCGCTAGCAACCTCAAACTAGAGATCAAAGCAGGTACAGCTCTAGCGACCTAAAACTAGAGATTAGACCAGGTACAGCTCTAGCAACCTCAAACTAGAGATCAGGCCAGGTACAGCTCTGGTGACATCAAACAGGAGACCAGACGAGGAATCATTCTAGCGACCCCAAACTGGAGAACAGGTACAGCTCTAGCAACCTCAAACTAGAGACCAAACCAGGTACAGCTCTAGCAACCTCAAACTAGAGATCAGACCAGGTACAGCTCTAGCAACCTCAAACTAAAGATCAGACCAGGTCCACTTCTGGTGACAACAAACTAGAGATCAGACCAGGTACAGCTCTAGCGACCTTAGAGATCAGACCAGTTACAGCTCTAGCGACCTCAAACTAGAGATCAGCCCAGGTACAGCTCTGGTGACATCAAACAGGAGACCAGACCAGGAATCACTCTAGTGACCCCAAACTAGAGAACAGGTACTGCTCTAGCAACCTCAAACTAGAGACCAAACCAGGTACAGCTCTAGTGACCTCAAACTACAGATCAGACCAGGTACAGCTCTAGTGACCTCAAACTACAGATCAGACCAGGTACAGCTCTAGTGACTTCAAACTACAAATCAGACCAGGTACAGCTTTAGCAATCCCAAACTAGAGATCAGACCAGGTCCAGTTCTGGTGACAACAAACTAGAGATCAGACAAGGTACAGCTCTAGCGACCTCAAACTAGAGATCAGACCAGGTACAGCTCTAGCAACCTCAAACTGGAGATCAGACCAGGTACAGCTCTAGCGACCTCAAACTAGAGATCAAACCAGGTACAGCTCTAGCAACCTCAAACTAGAGATCAGACCAGGTACAGTTCTGGTGACAACAAACTAGAGATCAGACCAGGTACAGCTCTAGCAACCTCAAACTAGAGATCAGACCAGGTACAACTCTAGCAACCTCAAACTAGAGATCAGATCAGGTACAGCTCTAGCGACCTCAAACTAGAGATAAAACCAGGTACAGCTCTAGCGACCTCAAACTAGAGATCAAACCAGGTACAGCTCTAGCGACCTCAAACTAGAGATCAGACCAGGTACAGTTCATTGTGACAACAAACTAGAGATCATACCAGGTACAGCTCTAGCGACCTCATACTAAGGAACAGGCCAGGTACAGCTCTGGTGACAACAAACTAGAGAACAGATCAGGTACAGCTCTGGCAACAACAAACTAGAGAACAGACCAGGAATCACTCTAGTGGCCACAGACAGGAGATCAGACCGGGTACAGCTCTAGCAACCCATAACTGTTGATCAGACCATGTCAGCACAAATATATGTGAAATTCCGGAAAGGCCACTCCCAACTTCTTGTCTGCCTCGACCCTCTCAGCTCTCCAGAGAAGCCTGGGCCTCTACTAGCTTTTGAGGCCATTGGATATGATTCAAGCTTTATGAAATGCAAAAAAAAAAAAAAGAATTACAAGTGTCTATCTCTTTGGACCCATTGAGCGTACGGACAAGGCCAAATAGCCTTTCAGGGCCGCATCCTTCAGGGTCCAAGCCTGTCAATGGAAAACTGGATACTTAGTGGCATTTTCTCCTGCACTGTACAAGATATACAGATACGAAAAACGTATATGCTCTCTTCGCTTATAAGAGAAAACATTACCTAGAACATATCATGAATAAAACTGTGCATAACCAGAGAGGGAGCTGAAATAGCTGGCAGATATGATATATCTTGTCATCGTGTTATACATGAAATGTAATGTCAAGCATGTCTGCCTAACTATATCATTGTTTACGTTCATATTCCTGTGTTAGAACAGTGAAGGAGCCTGATCAAGGACTTGAAGAAGGCAGCGAGATGCATCTGCGGAGCCATGACAGAACTCCCTCTCCCTGATCAATTCCAGGAAGTGACAAAAATAGTGGCAGCCATCTTTTGGGAGACATTCAAATTAGACAGCCTTTGATTTGCTCCTAGCATTGCTCCGGTGAAGAAGAACTCAATATATGGGGAAAAGTGGCATGAGAAAATCGGTCCCAGACTGGAAATATAGAATGAAAGAGGTCATGAAAGGACAAAAGTATAGACAACTATTATTGGATTAAGTCAAACGTTTGAGCCTGGTACCCATACATTAAATCCAAAATGGCACCCAAGGCTACTGTCTTACACATAAGCACTCTTTATTTGCCTCCTAAATCACATTTTATGCCTGCAGGGACAGCGTCTTTTTTCATCTTTATCTTTTTTACTGTTTGCGTTGCACCTAACCCTTCTTCTTTCTCGTGTTTCTCTTTACTTTTATATTTTTCTGTTCATTTTTTTCTTACACCTTTCTCTATCGTTTTCGTCTTTTTATATTTTTGCTTCTTCCTCTCTTTTCTTGCTTGGTTTCTTCCTTTGTATTGTCCTTTCCATTCTTTTATTTTTTTCTATCATTACTTTTATTTTTACCCCTTCTGTTTATTTTTCATAGTTAATGGTTTAAGCTGCTGCATTGTACAACACATAAAAGTAATATTATACTAAGACTGATCTTGTGTTCCATAGATATAGGCTAATGTGCTAACTTTGGCAACACTTTATTTACATTTGAGAGACAGAAAAAGAGAGATGAGAGATTGTAAGAGAGATTTTGTGAGAGTGAAAAGGAGGATAAAAGAGAAAAAAGAGTTACAGTGAAGGGTAGGAGAGAGAGAGAGAAAGAAGAGAAGGAGAGAGAGTACTTTGTAAAGGGAACGATAAAGACATGCCACGCTTGTTGGGTTACTCAAGTATTAATTAAGGAGTTGATAAATTTTGGGAGCAAATATTGATCTTATTTTCTCTGTGACCATTTCGGTAAGGATTAAAATCAATGTTGTTTGCAGTAGCATTTTCTTATTCCTAAGGTGTTTGCACTTTGCGGTTATGCAGCGATGAACTCATGAATAATCAATACCTCTACGGGCTACACATTTTTAGCCCTGTTTCTGTATAAGGCCTGCAAACAAACGTCTCCCCCACACTACCCTTATAAACAAGCAAAAAAAATATGGATGGTCGAAACTATGGGGCATATTTACAATAAAGTGGCGAAGCGTGTCGTTAAGCCAAGAAGGCTAACGACACGCTTCGTCACTTTAGAAATGCACGGCTACACCATATTTACTAGAATATGGTGCAGCCCTGTGTTTCCCCCTGCGCTGGCGCTAACTTTAGCTGCCTAGCGCCAACTCAGGCACCCTTGCACCATAGTGCAAGCGTGCTTGTGTTGAGGGGAATATTGTGTATGTGCAGGAAGGTCCCCCTTCCTGCACATATACAATCTTTAAATGCCGTTTTGTAACTTCTATGTGTGCTGCTTAATGCAGCACACATAGAAGTTGCAAAACTGCATTTTTTTTAAATGATTGTTTATGTGCAGGAAGGGGGACCTTCCTGCATATAAACAATCATAGGCAATTTGCTGTTTCTATATGTGCTGCAGCCCACATGTATACAGCAAAAACAAGGAGAAATAAAGCATTTCTCCTCATTTTGCCTGTTTAAGACCAGGTTTTCCCTGGTCTTAATTTTGGCTATTTACGCTGCCCTTGTAAATATATGGCAGCGTCAAAATCAATGGGTGTTGCGGTGGAAAGCCCACCGCAGCACCCATTGCCCTCCCCTTTCACACTAAATACAGCATGAAAGGGTGCTGTATTTACAAGGCAGCGTTAAGCCACGTTAAGTGGCTTAACGCTGCGTTGTAAATAAGGTGATAGGGGTTTGTAAATATGCCCCAATGTGCTTTGTGGGACTTCTAGATACTATAATATAAAGTCAAAAAACGAAAACAAATCCTCTCTTGGAAATCCTTAAGAGGGTTCACAAGGCGGAAAATAATAATGTGATCGGAGCATTTACCTGAGTCACTTATACCGTGGACAATGAGAGGGGGAAAATCGAAGCAGTGTTTAATATGTGTTGATGGTGACAGGTGTGGGAGCACCCACCCAAGGGGTCCGATTAACAAAGGTAAATTTGCACTTTTGTGTAAGTTTACTACTCTTCGGTATTCACAAAGGTAAACTTAGACCAAAAGTCTAACTTTACTAGCAGTAACTTAGCTTTGTGCATACCGAAAGTAGTAAAGTTAGACTTTTGGTCTAACTTTACCTTTGTGCATACCGAAAAGTAGTAAAGTTAGACTTTTGGTCTAACTTTACCTTTGTAAATACCGAAAAGTAGTAAACTTATACAAAAGTGTAAGTTTACTTTTCTGAATCGGGCCCTAGGTTTGTCAGAATTTTTTGCAGGGCACAGGCAAAAGATCTACATGACTGGTCCTAGTTCTTCCTTTTGTGCCAGGTGGCATGAGCACCTGAATAAAAGTATAAGAAAATGCACTTCACAAAACATCTGGTGCTATCTAGTGGCATTTCTTTGTTAGCTACCTCATCGGTATGAATACAAATCTGAAGCTTGCTCTATAAATCTATAGACAGATTTTGAGTCAGGTGTGTGATGTCTTGCAAAACTGTGCATAACACCGCCGAATATTTTCCCTTGTGACCTCCCAGATCCCACTTGTTTTTAAGTCTCGCCTACAACAGCAAGTTGTCTGGTTTGCTAAAAGACCTACTGTCAACTTTCAGTGGACTTAGAACCCGCTCATTGTTTACCATTGGTTGGCTTTATTGCCACTCTCATATGCGTGCTTCCTATTTGTTACTTTCCCCCGGGACTTTACTTCCTCTTCTTGTGATGGCCCCTTCCCGTGAGCATGGCTGCATTACGTGTGTCCTTCCATCACTCACTTTTGAGACATTACATTTTTTTTAGTTAAGCACTCCATGAGAGTGCATGTGTTTTCCAGCTATCTCCCTTGTGTAATTTTCTTCCCTAGCACCGTACTCATCCATGCTATCTCTTACCCTTATGCTTCTTCCTTGCCCACTACATTATGTGCTCGCCCTGTATGCTTATCTCCCATTTGATTTCTTGCCTGTTTGCTTCTCCCCCAGCTCCATGTTTCTCTGTCGCTCATCCATTTGCTGTTTTCTTAACCCCCGCATTCCACGCTGCCCTCTTTCTTGCTTGTTTGCTTTTCTCCAACCGACCCTATGTTGCTTCCCACCACCTGCGCCCTCCAAATTGTTTTGCCCCACCAGCTTACCCCGTGTTGCTTCTGCCCCATTTCCCCTGTGTAGCTTCCCCTACACCTGCATTAAAAAAAATGCTTTTGTGTATCTTCTTTCTTTTTATTTACCTTCCCGCTTTGGATTGGTAAATAGGAAGGAAAAAAGGGCCCACATTATTTTGCATGTCTGCTGGGCACATCTATAAAATGACATGGCCGGTCACCGCATAGGCTTTTTTTTCACAAATCTTTTTATTGAAAAATGTTATAATAACATAAACACCAGCTCGCAATAGCACTGTCTTACACCTTATTACACAATCAGGAATTGTCCATAGCCCCTCATACCCACCCCCTGCTCCCCCTTACTTCACTATTTTCTCGCCACTCTCCGAGGACCTGTCGCACTCCCACTGACATGCTCCAAGTCTGTCCGGATCAGAACCCTATATAAGTTCCAACCTCTACAAAATGTTTCCTTTTTCTGGGGGCATCCCCTTTTCTTATACACCACTTTTTCAGCTAGCATGCACCAATCCAAATATTGCTTCCATCTCTCAAGGTCTGGGCCTGTCTGGCCCCTGCATACTTTTGCTACATTCCTCCTAGCAACCATCAAGCCCAGTGTCATCCATGTCTGCTGTTCCCTGCCGATCATTGCTTCACCCCAGATATTAAGAACACATTGTTTGCCAGAAACCGTTAGTCCCTTTTCCCCCACCCTCACCAAACATTCCACAATGCTGGGCCAGAAGTCCCTTATCACAGGGCAGTCCCAAAAGATGTGGAAGACAGACCTGGCCCACCCACATTCTCATAAGCACCGCTCATTGGCAGTCCTCCCCTTCCTAACCAGGGTCGCCCGGGAGTAATAAGAGCGGTGGAGTATTCTAACCGGCACCAATCTGAAACCTGATCATATGGCACCTCTCTAGGGGCCTCAAGGGCCTCCTCCCATTCCCCGTCATCTTGACTGCCCGGCTCCTGGCCCCATTGTCCCCACAAGTGTAGAGCATCAGGGGTATGGTTTACAATCTTATTATATATCAGAGACGTGGCCTTCCGGTACATGGGATCCCCTAACAGCCTGTCCTCCAACGGGGAGGATTTCGCAATTTCCGCACCTCTCGTCAAAGGCGCTCTAAGTGCATTCCGGAGTTGCAGATATCTATAAGTCTTAGAGGGCACCAAATGATATTCCGGCTCTAAATCATAGGCTTTTGTTTATTTCTCTTTAGCCATGGTGCAAAGCATTGGGGATGCTGTACAGTATTGCTAAAAACTAGGTGGCACAGGTAAGACCTATTGGCTTTGTCAATGCTTGTTGGGGACTGGGACCTATTTTTCGTCATCAGACTTTGACTTGGAGAAAGAGAGAGAAAGCCAGAAAACGGATAAAAAAAGGAGGAAGAGAAAGATAGGAAAATAGGTACCAAGTAAGCAAGGATGAAACATAAACCCGCATATGTGAGATAAATAGATGTAGGGAGTGTAGGATGGTGAAACGAGGCATGTGGAAGAGTCAAGATTAGGAAGCCTTGGCATTCAGCAACCTAGGCACTCAGCAGCGCTGGTAACAGACTCCTGAAAAATCTTTGTGCCCCCAGACTTAACGTTTCATGAACTAAACACTGGCCTACCCTGACCTCATTGGCTCAGACTTTTGTCAGCAGAGCTAACCTCGGTTTCTGATCTGAAGCTCTCACAGGCTAAGGGCCACATGTATCATTATTTCAAATAGCGATTCTCTGCAAATCGAAATTAGGTAATCGCTATTTGAATGTATCAAACTCCATGAGTTTCATTTAGTGTTTCCTAATGGGTCGCAAATTGACCTACCTCATTAATATTAATGAGGCAGTTCGCAATTCGCAACCAATTAGGAATTGCTAAATTCACAGGAATGGTGGCCTGCTGGGGTCAGCAGACCACCATGTGTGTGATTGTTTTTAAATAAAGCAATATTTTTTTTTTAAATGCAGCCTGTTTTCCGTAAAGGAAAATGGGTTGGGTTTAACAAAGAAAAATGAAAAGTTTTCATTTTTCAAGAGCAGGCTGTGGTCTGTGGGACCACTTCCTGCTCTTAAAAAACATTTTTACGAACATTCACAAAAGGGAAGGGGTCCCTTAGGGACCCTTCACATTTGCGAATGGATTACCAGCCACTTGAGGTAGGTGGTAAAATGCAAATACTTTGCAACCGCATTTTGGTTGCAAAACATTCCTACATACCGCTGCAATTCGGTATTAGGAAGGGCCGCCCTAAACACGCCCCTTCCTAATACCAAATCGGTATGTATTCGCAATTCCAATTTGCGATTCGGTAACATGTTACCAAATCGCAAATCAGAATTCATACATACAAAAATGCAGTTTACAGGTTCGTTTGCGACTGGTAAAATGCATGATACATGCGGCCCTTAGTCTTTTTCGAGGAATACAGAAAGTTTGGGAATTTTTATTTCGCACCCTTTGTGAAGGACTATGGGAAAACTTCACAGCTTTATAACGGAAGTGACGTTTTTGCTCTCTTACTCTGTAACAATTAATGCCCCTCATGTTCTTATATAAAAATTAAAAAAGTGCTGCATATGAAATACTTTGCAGAGAACCTTGTTTCCTGTGCAAAACGGAGTACACAGAAAATATCTGAAAAAAGTAAACTTGCTTATAAGCATTCTACATACATCTTACAGCTTGACTGGGTTTAATTATCAGGAAAGTTATTCCACTATGCACTGACAAAGATCTTGCAATGCAAAAAAATCTTTGCGAAGCAAACTAAGAATCGTGAACTCTGCAAAATGATGCTGCTGAAAAAAACACAACTTTATTCACCCCTAGTTTTATTCGGAGATCTGCTCTTCGGGTCACACAGAATTCCTGAGCTGTAGGCTCACCAGTGAGTCATATTTTTAAGAAATCAGAGGCATTTGTAAGTTTTACACACGTTTTTAAGTCTCAAACCACAGACGGCAGAGCCATCTCTCAATTTAACAAGATTTTAAAGGCGCTTTCCTTCGGAAGAATCTCTGTCTCCCCAGATTTGGACATAATGCAGACTTCTATGTTACTGGGGTCAACTTATATTTCGTACATACAAGGCCACTAAAATTAGGTGGCTGGAGTGGAACAAATTATTTGGCAGTAGTGGTCCAAATTATACAAGGAACGGCAAATTATGCGGCATACTGCGGCACATTTTGTGATAGTATTACTTCCTCGTTTTGTAATTTTTACACAGGGTAACACTGTCTGGGCAAATTTTCATGTCATTAGCACCTGTTTAACACTCAAATACAGCAATAAGCAACAGAAAGGGGACCAGTCAGCCTTTGCAAATGGCCTTCCACTGTCATCAACACGTTTCTGCATTGTTAGTAACTTTTGATCCGTTTGAGCTCGAAACATTTAAAAAAAAAAAATCTGCAGCAGATGAAGGATTATGTGTCAAATGTGACAAATCCATAAAGAAGTAGAAAACATCAGTGCCGCATAATTCCAGTGGCCCTGCATAAATTGACATCAGTTACCCACCACATGGTATGAAAAATATCCGAGCTATCACAATGCTAAACAAGTAAAGTATGCACTTGACATACAGGCTGAGATGGGAGGGAGTGGAAGAATGCATTGTAACCAAAACTTCCTAATCAGACCCCTCTGTAGTTTAGTCACCCCCCACCCCCTCCCCCCCATACTGAAGCGTGGTTACAGCTGCGTTGGGTGCCTGTGCGCATCTGAAGAGATTGCCATACAAAGGAAGTCCTCGCCTGCTTCGCTTGGCACAGCGTGCTCACCTGCTCCCTCAAGGGTACACCTTTGAATGCGTACAATGTACCCAGGCAGCGCAAACCTTCCAGCAAGTGAAATCCAATCTGTTGTATTGACTCAAACCCACTTGAAGGCCTACTCATCTGGAGAGCGCGCGGGATTGGCTGGTGTAGGCGGCTGCGTTTGGAAGAGCTGGGACACAATGTAGCGCAATGTGTTAAAGTGGCTCTAATAAGATCATGCGTGGATGGGGTTTGCATTGAATGCCTTTCTGAGGGGCTCTGATCTCAGAGCCCAGGAAGGCGCAGCACGGGAAGAGAGACTGAATGCGCTGTTCTAGCTAGGAACAGTCTTAGAAACTCAAGGAATAGCGCAGCTGCCGTTTTGTCGCCTTGGGCTGCATCACACATGGTTATTTGCAAAGATTACCCAGAAACCTCTGTTAAACCAGCGTTTGCACCCCCACATACCTCCGCCAATGCTGCACAATTAAGACCCAGAGCAGCCATATTGGATCCTACATATCACTGTGTCCATTATACTGTAATACTACAGGGCACTGCCCAGGTCTGTGCCAACGCTGGCACCACAATGTGATTAGAATGATGGGCTTCCTGATGCTTAGTTAGAGAGTTCTGTCAGGTTGTAGTAGTTCTGCTCTGCAAAATAGGGCATGGCTGTGGCACTATGCCGCAGTTGTCACGCCTGTTGGCCAAAATAGGGGTTTGCTTGTATTCGCAGAGCTCTTTCTTGCCTTTTGTATTTTTACCATTATATCACCCTATGTCTCTCAGTGTGACTGGTTCCTCCATTACTGGGTGCCTTACTCAAAGCTAGACTATGCGGGACGCCTTTCATGTGCCGTAATGAGAGCCCAATTTGAGCCAGGACTAGGCCGGAGTGAAATTTAAACAACACTGTAATTCATGTCATTTCGGGAATTTCTTGTTATGCTTGTTAAACAAAATTACTGGAATGATGCTATTGCACCATGTTGTGTAATTGAGCTTCTGTTTGCAGCAAAATTATAGCACAGGAGCACAGGAACAATAAAACCAGAATGGGAGCAGCTATTGTTCACAGCAATTGAGTTTTTAGTGCTTTTTATTTATTTTTAGAGTGAAATGCCTCTTGGTGTCAATTTTTCACTCAAAGATGTATTTCATGCTAAAATATATCACTAACTGATCGACATGCATTATTACACAAAGTGTTCCACAAATTGCATGCACATTTGCCAAAGCAAATTATGCAAATTTTGCACGTCCCCTAGTCAGGAGTGGATTTTGCCTACCCTATGTTTGCCTGAATGGTACTTTCAATAGACACTCAAGGAGCACTACCCCTGACCCATCAGTCTGCCTTTGACTTTTCTCTGAATGTGATTTTTAACAAGCAAAGGCATTGATTGAGTATTATTCACATTTAAACTGACTATAGCTAATGTAGGCCTGTATTTTAAAATGGCTAATGTCTGGTTGCCATATTGCCTTGTTTCATGTGTCTTTCTTTTCCAGGAGAAGCTGATTACAAATGTACTATTTCTATTCGCTCGTGGTTTTCCGTTCCCTTGTGAAATGTTTTCTATATGTGATACTTTTCGAATGTGTTAACAAGCTGTTGTGATACACCTGCGTAGTACAGCATGGTCCAATGTATCTCATTATGGTTCAAATAAATTTCATTGTGAAAAATGCTTAGAGTAGCCTCATTGTGCAGTAGCTTGAGAAAATAATGAACTTAGGGGCATATTTACAAGCCCCTATCACCACCACAACGTCACTTTTAGTGACGTTGTGGTGGCGATAGGGGCTTCGCCTTATTTACAAGGCAGCGTTAAGCCACTTAACGTCGCTTACCGCAGCCTTGTAAATAAGGCACCCTTTCACGCTGTACTTAGTGATGGGATATCTTGCTTAAGCTGCACACATAAAAGTTACAAAACGCCATTCTAGGAATCTTCCCCTCAACGCAAACACCCTTGCCCTATGGTGCAAGGGTGTCTGCGTTGGGGATAGTCTGCTAAATTTAGCGCCAGCGCAGCGGGAAATGCAGGGCTGCACCATATTGTTGTAAATATGGTGCAACCCTGCGTATCTGAAGTGACGGAGCGCAGCATTAAGCCAAGAAGGCTAACGCCACTAAATATGCCCCTTAGTTATCTATTTGTGCCTTAACTCTGATTGGCCCATTATGTGAGAACCATGTGTAGGTGTATGGAATATTAGAATTGTGTGATTTAAATAAATACAATGTAGAGGAGAATTCATAAGCCTTATTCCTTGACTTACTAGTAGATCCTTTCCTGATTTAGCAGAGTAGGGCGCTCTCTTTATGGGAGAACTGATTTTGATTAACTTTCCTTTTTGAGACAACTTTATAGTAGTTTGTCTTTGTTTTATGACTTTTGAATTCCTTTGAAAGATATGGATTAATATATTCATGTATTGATTATCGACTAATAACTAATTTGATTATTTGGATTTGTAACTTTGCCAAACCTTTAATAAACTTTTATGGTTTGAAAACTTTCCACTCTATGTCTTTCTTGTGGAACCTAACGTGCTTCATAATATTGAAATGTATTGAATTTTGATGTTAGCCTAAAACGGCTTGAACTTAGAACTCCCGGAGTTCCTTTTCATGTTTGTCAATCCTAACTGACGCTTTGGAAATAATGTTCCGACCAGAGCTAAAGAATGCAGTTCAGTTTTGCTGCACGCCTGCGCATTGTAACTCAGATTTTGACACACGTCTCCAACAGCCTGTCCCTGATGCAATAACTGATGCCCTTTCCTGCACTGTTGTCAAAATATAGACTTGACGTC
Organism: Calotriton arnoldi; assembly: GCA_963921515.1. Classification (NCBI taxonomy): domain Eukaryota; kingdom Metazoa; phylum Chordata; class Amphibia; order Caudata; family Salamandridae; genus Calotriton; species Calotriton arnoldi. The sequence goes on from CAWUFW010002974.1 coordinate 1,860,447, forward strand.
TTGACCCGCTGCTTCCTCTGGTTCTTCCGTTTTAAACCATGGTTTAGAGACCTCAACTGTGACGAGCTCTGTGGTGTCATTTCATCAAAATCATAGAAGACAGGATGGCACATAAAGTGCTCTTCAACTCCCTGATGGCGTCACAGGAAGTTACTTTACTTGACATTAGGCCTGAAGGATGGAACACCATAACTTTCTTAGCAAACTTTAGTGATAACTCAAAACTGCACAACGTTGACACACAAAGAATAACCACCACACACATCAAGCTACTACAAGTATCAAAGGTTTAAAGAACTTTAATAAACGGTGACTGACAATCACAAACACATCCAGCTACTAAAAGTATCAGAAACTAAAGAATGTTAATAAACGGTGACTGATAACCACTACACACAACAAACTACATTAAAGAACCAAAATCTAAAGAGCATTAATAAACGGTGACTGATAACCAACACACATATTCAGCTACCAAAAACTAAATAACATTAATAAAGAGTGCTATCCAACAAGCATTGGCTCTGCCAATAGGTCTAACTTATAAATGCACGGTCAAGCCAGACAATGTCAAGCTATTAACGTAAAATCCATGACTGTTAATGGCTGCCTCCTCCTATCTGTGCTGCTGCCAGAGAAAACCACCATAGATTACCTTGTTATCTAAGATACTTTATTAGCATTACAAGGGCATGTGTGTGCCCCTTAAAGTGCAACCTCAGGCAGCTGGATAAATAAACAAAATAATCACAGCTGTGTGGAGGGCAAGCAGTTTTTTGTGGAAGCATGCAACTTCTGCCCAATCAAAACATGTACTCCTGGCTCTCAACATGTTGGCAGAGCCAAAGCCCCTCTCCCAGTGGTTTTAACAAAATTGTCTGGTGACAGCTACGCTGTCAAGCCAGACCATAAACATATTAATAAATGGTGAATGCTAACCACCATACGCAACCAGCTACTTAAAGTACTACAAATTAAAGGCTGAATTACTTGGAAAAGGTCTGTATTCATGATGGTAAATCATTATGCTTGCACAGCAGTTCACATTTTTGTGCAAGAAGCAAGTTAGGCATGGTATTTGGTGCACAGTTGGAATATCTATTTTAAAGGACTGCAGTGCATTTTGCCAGAGGTGTGGTAAACCTATTTCCAATATGTCAGTGCAATTTGTCTTCCAGGAGAGTGGACACTGAAATGCACTTTTCAGGAGTGTGTTATTTACAGAATTATTTTTTAATGATTCACATAGAGTGCAAGACCTTGTCTTTGAGTTACTTCAGGGCTTCAGAGATGTGCCAGGTTCTGTAGGTTTTTGAAAGACATTAAAGCCCAATCATTGACAGAGAAGCTTCATGCTAACAGTCTTCAATTGCTACTCCTTTAAGCAAAAGTCCAATTATAGGTAATACAGAACAGTTCTGTAGTCAAGCCCTTCTTGAAACACAAGTAGTTTGCTCTTCTGTGCTCTCAGGGTTGGCTTCAAAGCGTTCATTTTTGAGACCCCGTCTCCCTCCAGGCTTGATCAGAATGAAGACTTGCTGGATGATCAAATGTACTGTCACTGAGTGCAGGATCCTGTTGGGCATTCAGTGGGTAGTTTTTGAAGCCACAGAGGACTTTTGTCTCATTAGGTCTTGAGAACAGAGCAGAGTGCTTTGAACTTGCGCCTCACTCTCACAGCTGGCCAGCGAAGCAATTTCAGGGCCGGCTTCTTGTGGTCACAAAAGGTTCCAAAATAATCTGACAACCTCAGCTGAAGCCTTTGAAGTCTCTCGATGAGCATCTGCAGGAGCACTGTTCAAATTATGTGGCACTATTCTATCAACCATTACCAAGGCTTTCATCTACTCCTGCGGTGGTCGATAAGGAGGAGAAGCACGATTCTCCAGTGTAGGAAGAGCTACAGGGTGAAAAAGAACATTCTAGTATTTTACTTTCAGTGAGGTGTGTAGTGGTGCTAGGAGTCTTGGAAGTCAGTCGAAGGATGGAGCAATAGCTTCTATTCTCCTTAGTGAGACTCTCAGGCTGGGACCACAGTTATCAAAGCCATCATTTTCTCACTAAATTGCCTTCCTTTTATCATCACATAGAAATCAAGAACCATTTTAAAGTTTTCATACAAGTGAAGTGACCTATTGGAACATGTGTGTGACAGCGAAATTGCTGCTCTATGTGCCAGTGAATCGACTCAGCTGACATTTCACAGATATCTCCAGGAATTTACCAATTGGCATTTTGCCAGATAATACTGTACTTTGATTGATGGCAATGTGGCTGGTTTCAGAGCAGATAATCAAGTGCAGAGTACTGCATAGCTTGAACACACCAGAATCATACAGGAATTTTAAGAGAGATTACAATTTATCAACCACTAGAAAAGCGGTTCTTAGCCTTCTGACTTTTGTATCCCCCATTGAATCACTACTGGAAGCTGGGGATCCCCACCCAAGCAATTTTAACAATTTGAAAATGAAAACAATACACAAAAATACAGAAATTTTAAATTTTGCTTTTTATGTACATTTGCTTTATTAATCTGCTAATATTATTTAATTTTCTAAACTGCTGTCCACCCTCTGAGTGGGCATTGCAGACACTCAAGGATCCGCAGACCACAGGTTAAGAACCACTGCACTCGGCAATGTGCGTTTTTTGCTAATATTAGAGAATCTCTATCATCCAACTCTCTTCTACAGGCTTTGCTTCTTGATAAAGTAATCCTGTGATTTATTTGTTGATGAGTTGTTATCTGGATAAATAAGTATGAATTGAATGTTGGTCATTTGACATTTCATGGGTTTGCTGATATCATTGTCCTTCTGCCAGCTCCCCCACACTGCTTGGCTACGTGCCTCTCTTCCAGGTTGGCCCATTGGCATTCCTCTGTGCCTAGAGGGACTGTCAGTTGCTTGCATAGCCCTTCCTATCACTTGCCCCATCCTACTTGTGTTTTCTGCCTGTTTTGTTTAGTGCACCCGTCTGTGCATAGTTAGGCATTATTTTACTTTGTGCGACCATCTGTGCTTACTCAGGCTTTATTTTACTTGGGGGCATATCATCAAGGGCCTTATCTCTGCTTTTTTGGCTTTAAAAGCCAAAAAAGCAGAGATAACATTTTTGCCCTATTTACAAGGCGGTGCTAACATGCATTAGCGCATGTTAGCAGCCGTTTTCCCGACGCCTCACTTCACAACTCTAATGAGTTGCAAAGTAGGCGTTTCCTCCCAAAACAACACGGGAATCATCGCCAACTGCACTTCTCCCTAATATCAAGCTGGCCCAGGATACCAATACCGACATGAAAATCCACGCTAACCGCGGATATCGCCGTAAGCTAACGTCTGCAAAAATCCAGACTTAGCTATACATATAATGGGAGGTGGATTCTATGGCTGAATCCACATCTCCCTATCATCAAGGTTTTCCCTATCGCTGCAGGAATATCGCTGGATTTTCAGCGATATTCCTGCATTTCGCCGCTATTGCTGGAATATTTATCGCCTTGGAGAAACGCGTTGTTGATAACGCTCTATCCGGGCGATAAATTCCAGCGATAGACGGCGATAAATGTAATAGCGCTAAGCGTGCTTTGCGATGTTTATCGCCGTTTGTAGTTAATATGCCCTTTAGTGCGCCCATCTGTACTTACTAAGGCTTGTTTTTGCACCTGCTTAGGCTTTATTTTGTGCTCACTTGGGCTTTGTTTTGTATTTACTTGGGCTATTGTGCTTGCTTTGGCTTTATTTCGTACAGCGAGCCTCGCCGCTTGCTCGCCGTTCCCACCGCCCGTTTCCCGCATCCCCAGCGCTCCTTCCAGAACCTACTTAATGGAGGCCGCAGGGTGGCAAAATGAAGCAAGTGCACTGCTGGCGTGCTGAAGGCAAGCCTGTCTGCACCTGGAAAACAGGCACGCAAGCCCTTATCACCAGCCTTCCGGACTACGGAAAGCCACTGTACGCAGGGACCTCCAGCAAACTCATGAGAAGGCTCCGACCGATACAGAACTCAGCGGCCAGACTAATCCTCAACCTGCTCAAAAGGATGCACATCACCCAGCTCCTGAGAGGCCTCCACTGGCTGCCCATCCAGAAAAAATGCCAATTCAAACTACTGACACATGCCTACAAAGTCCTCCAAGACCAAAGACCAGCATTCCTGAACCACCGCCTAAACTTCCACCAACCACCCAGAAACCTTCGCTCTGCCTCCCTTGCCCTGGTACAGACTCCACGCATCTGCCGTAGGCACAGTGGAGGACGCTCCCTCTCTCACCTCACCGCAAAGTCCTGGAACAACTTCCACCTCCGAACATCTCTCACTGGGAGGACTTCAGGAAGAAACTCAAGATCTGGCTCTTCGACTAGGCCTGCTTCAAAGTGCCTGGATACCCTTACAGATGATAAGTTGCACTCTACAAGTAGTAATTGATGGATTAATTGACCATGTCCAGCGCCAGGAAACTTGGTCCTCCGGGCAACCACAGGTACTCCAAGGCAGATCTCTGAACCCTGTACCCCGGACAACGCAACAATTGCTGCCTTGCATCTCCTCGCTCTACAGCAGGACCATTTACTTGCCCTCGCTGTCTCTTCACCTGCAACCTAAGACCACCCACCCTCACAAAAATCCATGCCACGCCCACTCCACCGACCGATACCACCTCGGGACCACTCCGATGCCTCCTGATCAACGCAAGATCACTCTGCAAACACAGCACAGAAGTCTGGGACACCATCTCCACCCTTGCACCCAATGTAACCTTCATCAAAGAGACCTGGCTCAACTCCTCCTCTGCCCCCAACAATGCTACTGTGGCACCCAACAGTTACAAGATGACACACCGGGAGCGTACCAACAAACACGGAGGTGGAATCGCCATCATCCACAAAGAATCAATCCGCTGCCCCACCACCGAAGACCACATTACACCGACCATGGAACACCTGAATTTTCAACTCCACACTGATGACAAAACAACCATCCAAGGCCTCCTCGCCTACAGACCACCAGGACCATGCACCAGCCTCAGTGACACCAACACAGACTTTATCGCCCCACTCACCATCAAATCCAAGCACTACATCTTCCTTGGAGATCTCAACTTCCACCTGGACGATCCCACTGACGCGGACTCCACCAACCTCTCTTTAATTCCACCACTCTGTTTAATATCTATATGGCTCCCCTTGCTAAGATCGCAGAGCATTATGGCTTCGAAATAATCTCATATGCGGATGATACTCAGTTGATGTTTACATTTGAGTTCGACCTGGCTGCTACTAAAAAGTGCTTCGCCCTGGGTATGTTAGCCATCTCCGATTAGATGAATGAGAATTGTCTCCAATTGAATGTATACAAGACAGAGATTATGCTGCTTGGAAAGGCCTCCTCTATCTGGACAGATGAATGGTGGCCTCACCAACTGGGGTCTACCCCTGTGCCCAAACAATCTGTTAAGAATCTTGGTATGAAAATCGACCAAGTTCTAACAATAAAAGAGCACATTCTGGCCACCACTGGAGTATGTTATAACATGCATCTTCTGTGCAGAATATTTCCCTACCGTCCAACTTCTGCCAGAAGAACTATAGTACAAGCCCTAGTAATAAGTAGGCTAGACTATGGCAATGCTCTATTGGCTGCAGCAAATGAGACGGTGGTAGCCAAACTAAAGGTAGTCCAAAATACTGCAGCCAGGCTCATTCTCAATTTTCCTCCGGGCACTTCTTCGGCCCCGCTGCTGAAGTAATTGCACTGGCTGACAGTGAAAAAAAGGGGCTGTTTTAAGATCTGCTGTCTTACTTACAATGCCCTAAAAGGCAAAGGTCCATTATATCTGCAACTAAAATTTAAATCGGACACACCTAGCCGAAGTTTAAGATCGTGTGATAAAACCTTATTGTGTGTCCCCTGCATTTGTCTGCCATGTTGAGGGGGAAAAGCTTTCTCTTACCTTGTTCCCTGTTATTGGAACAAGCTTCCACTTCATGTTCGCAGTTGTATGAACTATAGTAAATTCAGGAAATTATTGAAAGCCTATCTATTTTAAATTATTTTCCCTTCCACTGATACTTGTTATCTGTTACAGCGCCGAGATGCCCCCGAGTGAGTTGTGCGCTATATTACATTTAAATAACATAACATAACCTCTTGGAGCCAATGGACAACATGGCCTTACCCAGTTGGTCCCCTACCCTACACACAGAGCAGAACACACACTGGACCCTATTTTCACATCCAGCAACAGAGTCAAATACAGCCACACCATGGAACTCACCTGGACCGACCACTCCATCGTCCACTTCACCATCATAAGATCACCTTGCACCACCCCTAACCCTCACAGCACCTCCTTCCGCAGCTGGATCAAAGTGACACAGACCTAATGGATGGACGCCTTCAACACCACCCAGCCTGCAGCCGCAACCAACCTGAAGCATGCAGTCGAGAACTTCCAACACCTGGATCACCAATGCTGCCGACATGTTTGCTCCCACCAAACTAGCCAAAACCCGCAGATCCACCAAACAAGCCAGAGGGTACACACCGGAACTCAGCATAATGAAAAGTGAATTCAAACAACTGGAGAGAAGATGGCCCACCAGAAGAGACAATACAGACAGAGCCTCCTTCAAGTCAGCTCTCAACAAATGCCACCAACAACTCAAGGACACGAAAAAGGATGCCCCTTGCAGATTGCATCGATGCTAGCACCAACCACACCAAGGAACTCTTCGCCATCGTCAGAGAGTTCTCCTGCCCAACAGCCACCAAGAACATGATCCTCCCTCACAGGAACTCTGCGACGCTCTAGCGAATCACTTCCACAACAAGATATCCACCATCTACAGGAGCTTCGAGCCCCAGCCCACCAAACTCCTCAGCCGCCTCATTTCAACGGAAGCCTCCCCGACCAACATCTCACCACATGGGAACAGCTCACCACACTGGACACCACAGCCATCATGAACTCCATCCACTTGGGAGCTCTCACCGACCCCTGCCCCCAACGCCTTTTCAACCTAGGAAGCAGTGAGATCAGCCACCAAATCATCACCAACCTCAACACACCCATCACCATAGTCACCCTTCCCTATGCATGGAAACACGCAGAGGTCAGATCTTTCCTCAAGAAACCCTCCGCAGAACCCAGCGTACTCCAGAACTACCGCCCCATCTCGCTGTTCCCGTTTCCCACCAAAGTCCTGGAGAAGGCCATCAACCGTCAGCTCATTGAACATCTGGAGACAAACAACAGGCTAAACGCCTCCCAATCTGGTTTCCGAGCCAACCAGAGCACTGAGACTGCCCTGATCACCGCCAAGGACAACATCCCCACCCTACTCCCTGATCTTTCTTGACCTTTCTTGACCAATCTGCTGCTCTCTACACCGTTTCCCACCACACGCTCATCAAGAGACTGCACCAGATCATAATCAAATGAGACGCACTCAGATGGATAGCATCTTTCCTCACGGGATGCACGCAGAGAATCCACCTACACCCTTCACCTCGGAACCCACAAGCACCATCTGCGGCATCCCTCAAGGCTCATCCCTCAGCCCCACCCTCTTCAATGCCCCTGGCTGACATTGTCGGAACCCACAATATCAACATCATATCCTATGCCGACAACACCCAGCTCATCCTCTCCCTCTCAGCAGACCCCACCACCACCAAGACCAACTTCCACAACTGCATAAAGAACGTTGCAGCCTGGATGAAGGACAGCTGTCTGAAGTTCAACACAGACAAGACCGAAGGAATGACCTTGGGCAACCATGCCTCCCTCTGGAACGACACCCTGTGGCCCGTTGAACTCAGACCCACTCCCGCACCCAAGAATCATTGCGCAACCTCGGCATCATCTTAAACAGCAAACTCATCATGAAACAACAGATCAACACGCCTCTGCCTGCTCTGCATGCTCCGAAGAATCTTCAAATGGCTCCCCACAAGCATAAGAAAAACAGTCACGCAAGTCCTAATCACCAGCTGTCTGGACTACAGCAACACACTGTATGCAGAAACCACAACCGAACTCATGAGAAGGCTCCGGGCGACACAGAATTCAGCTGCCAGACTGATCCTCAATCTGCCCAAATGGACACAGATTGCTGAGATGGGTGGATGAGTCTGGGCTTCATGCTACAGTGGTCAGGGCCCAATGTTGATGGTGGCACGTACCTCACAAATGGCTGCATTCAAGAGCCATTACAGGATACAATAGTTTAAGTTGTGGGTGGAGGTCTGTGCCTTTTTATTAAGTGTCATACGTGGAATAATTTCCAAAACTCATTTTCTTGTGTTGAACACAGTGTGTTGTTTTTAATCACTTGTTCCAACTATGAAAATCACATAGGAAAAACAGCCGACACGTGTTTCGCCCAATGGCCAATCGGCCGAGGGCTTTCTCAAGGCAGAATGACGTGGCAGGTAATCATATTCCTTTGGCAGTAGCGTGAAGCAGTATCTGCGGTCCCAGGAACGAAAAATGGATCCACATCACCCAACACCCGAGGAACCTCCACTGGCTCCCCATCCAGAGAAGATGCCAATTCAAACTACTAACACAAGCCTACAAAGCTCTCCACAACCATGGACCAGCATACATTAACCACTGCCTGAAATTCCATCAGCCAACCAGAAACCTGTGCTCCGCCTCCCTCCCCTTGCACTGGACGCCATGCATCTGCCGGAGCTACACCGGAGGCCGCTCCTTTTCCCACCTCGCTGTCAAGTCCCAGAATGCTCTCCCTCTCCACCTCCCAACATCATCTTCGCTGATGGACTTCAGGAAGAGACTCAAGACCTGGCTTTTTGACTAAGCCTAGCAACCCAGCGCCTGGATACCTTCACAGGTAATAAGCTGTGCTTTGCAAGCACCGTTTGATTGATTGATCGATTGTTCTGGCTTTTGTTATATGGAGATTAAAGTAGTTTACACTAGTACACTTTTTCTATTCCCAATTCTAAATCTAGTTCTTGCTCTGTGGAGACCCAGCAGTACTCAGGGTGTGAAATTAACCCTCCTGCTCCCTTTTGTTGAAGTTACGTTTAGAAAGCGAAAGTAAACTGGGAGATCACTCACGGCCTGCAGAGTTAAGAGTTGAGTTGGCGGGAAAAGTGTTGCACGGATGGAACAGTTGGTCCTCAGTTCATCAGTTTCCACTCATGTGCTGCCTCATAAAATCACCATAAAATGTGCTGCATCAGTCTCACTGTGGTAGTCTGCATTTACATCTACATTTATGAAATACCATGGTTACTGGTTGTGGTAATGCAATAACCGAGCTGTGTATCAGAGGCCCCAGCAGACCTTGCAGCGCAGGGGGGCCTCCAACCCCTCCTAGGGGTCCCTTACTCAGCCCAAAGCCAGTGAATATCTAAAAGATATGGGCCTTTCATCACAATCTGCAGGGGGGGCACAATTTTATGTTACATCACTAGTCACGCCTTTAGTTTCTTTTTTTTTTTCTTGTGTTCTTTCTGACAGGCTTCCATTCAATCAATCAATCAATCAATCAATCAATCAGGATTTATAAGAGCGGGTAATAACCCAAGAGGGTATCCAGGTGCTTGCAGGTCCCAGAGGCTTATTCGAACATCCAGGTCTTGAGAGCCATTCGGCATTCCGGAAGTGAGGTGATGGTCCGTAGGTGCGTGGGGAGGCTCTACCAGGTCTTTGCTGCGATGTGGGAGAAGGAGCATCCTCCATTCCTGCTTCGGTATGTGCGAGTGAAAGGGAGGCAGAGCGTAGTCTTCCCGACGGTTGGTGGAAGTTCTGGCGGGGGTTGATGTAGGCAGGTCCTTGATTGTGTAGAGCCTTGTGTGCGTGGGTCAGCAGCTTGAATTGGCATCTCTGCTGTACAGGGAGCTAGTGGAGTTGCCTGAGGTGGGTTGTGATGTGGGTTCGTCAGGGAAGGCCAAGGATGAGTCTGGCTGCGGTGTTGAACATTAATTTATGCGGATGCCATTTGTTACCTCGTTCTTGTCTTGGCTTTCGCACAGGTTGACATGTGTGAAGTCAGCAGTGCCTCCCCGAGGAGCCCCGAGATGGCGTTTAACAAGGAAAGCAGGTCACCGCAGGAGATGCAGCGAGGTGCGTCCCCAGCCCGGAGCTGTGCCGGAGAAGGAGTCTGCTGCTGCAGAATGAACTGTCCAAAACCATTACTTACCTGCCGTCGAATTTCTGTGAAATCATTTCTTTCCTCGACCCCTGCGGAGCAGTGGCTTGGCTGAGATGAAACAGGCAGCTTCCGCTGGGAACACCGCAGGGATATCTATCTTCAGTTTAGATGGAGTAGAAAGAGGCCAGGCTGACGGCCTCCACACAGTGCACCGTGGGAGACGCCAATTAAATACAGAACACACGTCCCCCAACTGGAGGTAATAAGACTATAAAATGCCACCAAGGGGGCTGAGAAATCATAACAATGGATGAGGCTATTGGCTGAGTGCTTTGTGAGGCCTCAAAACCCACGAGGATTTTTTCAGTCCTAATTAAATATGATTTTAGACACTGTTCTCTGTATAATCTCTAATTCATAAGACTCAAACGCATTTTCAACACATACTCTCCCGTAGTCGCTCATTTTTATCACTCATACATAGATGTTTACCCCTTTAGCAAGACCTATCCTTCCATGTTCAAGTTGTGCGCATGTTGTTGTTATGTTATGTTAATTTAATTCATAACGCGCACAAATCACCCCGGAAGGGGTTTCTTGGCGCAGCTTAGACCATAAACAGGTAGGCCAGACTCTCAGGCTGCAAACAGCTCAGTCTTGAGAAATTTCCTGAATTCAAAATGATAATGTAAATGGATGACAGAAAATGCCACTGGAATTATGTGATTCTGTGGCCGCAGCATTTATCACAAAATTATTGCTTTTCTGCATTCTCCAGATAATTCTTTATCTGCTACATAATTAGCAGATTTTATAAAAAAATCTTTCTAGCTCAAACAGCTAAAAAGTTGGGAAAAAGGCAGTGACACCTATTACCGTACAGTGGAAGGCCCTTTACAAAGCTTGACCGTTCACCGTTTAGTTGCTTTTTGCTGTATTTGGGTGGTAAACTGGTACTGGTACTAATGATGTGAACCCTTTGACAGTGTGGAAATGCCAAAATAATGAAGTTATACCATCACAAAATATGCCGCACTATGTCTTTCCTTGCTTAACTCAGTCAACCATGCCACTTAATTTGGCCTACCACTGATGCATAATTCCAATAATAAAAACAATAATAATTGTGGTAAAAAATATACAATACGCATTTCCAACTTGCTGCACTGTGGAAGGTTTGCCCCCTTCTAAAGACCAGTCAGATCATTGTATTGGCTGAAGCACTGGTCTTATCTAGACTGTACTACCGCAACTCCATCTAAGCTGGCCTGGAAAAAGCACAAATACAGAAACTACAAAGAATCCAGAAGTGCGATCTTTGATATGATTGCAAATAGTTTTAGAGTGAAACAAACTATTTGTAAAGTTGAACACAGATCGGTCAAGCAGAAAGAAAGTTTTAAACTCTCAGAATTTGTTTCCCATGGAGCTGATAAAAACTCTCTGGGCCTTATTTATAAGGCCTGCGTCACATTTACACCGCGCGTCACTTTTTGTGACGCTGCGGCGGCGTAAATAATGCGCCATGTTGCGCCATATTTATGAAGTGACGCATCTAGGCAGATGCGTCACTTTGTAAACCCCTGCGCTACATTATACCTGACGCACGTATAATGTATGCAGGGTGGGCGTTCCCCGCAAGAAAGGGTCGTTGGAGTGGTGCGGTGAAATCTATAAGATTTCACTGCGCCACTTCTAGGATGCCAATGCGTCAAAACCTTACTCCTGCCTCATGGCAGGCGTAAGGGTGACACACGCCTTTTCACATGGGGCTTGCCCCATGTGAAAGGACACATTGCTGGAGTTGCGTCTGTTTTCAGACACACCCCAGCAATGCGCCACTTTTGCGCCGACAGTTACGTCAGTAATACTGACATATCTGTCATTCCTTGCGACATGATGCGTCATACAGTAAATATGACGCATCCATCATGTCGCAAGGAGGGCGACTGAGAGTGTTGCATCGCTGCTTTCACGCAGCGATGCAACACTTCTCATAAATGAGGCCCTCTGTATGTAGGAGTTGGTTGAGTGACTGCCATGAAAACGTTGAACTTTAAACCGAAAAAACATTTTTGAATTGCTGCTACCTTTCACCATGCATGGTGACTCTTCTCAAACCTTTACAAACACATTCACGCCCCCTAGAAGGACTGTTCAACGTTTTAAGCAGTTTATTAGAAAAGCTACAGTGGAGCCCAAAAATGTGTTTTTCGTCAAGTTCCCATAGTACTTTTTGCTGTCTGCTGCACTGCTACACGGAATTATACCAAACTTTGCATGAAGAAAGAACTCTTTACAACTGAACACCTTTGCTTAGATTTGTGTCATCTGTTCAAAAAGTTCTGAGAGAAGTGAAATCGAAAAGATGCAAAATGTATGTATATGCGTGAGGACTGTTTGGTTAATCGGTTCACAAACCGAAATGGAAATGGAAATTTGAGGCTGATTCAGAGACTATTTTTGTCCATTAGATTCACGCAGGTTCACTCAAAAGAAAACATGCAAAATGTGTTAAACCTTCAGCATGAGTAAAATCTGCACAGACCACTGAGTCGTGCAAACGGACTTGCATGTAAGAAAAGAAAAATGAATTCCAAGTTGGAAAATATCGCAAAACTCATCATCCCTCTCCGGCTACAAGTTGTCAGCTGAGCAGGGCTCCCAAGAATGGTTCAGGCATGCTCAAACTCTCAGGGGGCCGGGATAATAACTTATTTATTAGCTTGGCACGAAAGCTGAGAAGCCAATCTATGTGACTAGAGCCTCACAGCCTGGTGTCCTTAGCCAGAGCTCTTTCCATGATCCAAGGTATGGTAATAGTTGTATGCAGCACTGCTTCACCCACTCACCTGCCACAGTCCAGCCTGGGGCAGGTGAGGCAGGTCTCAATCACTGCTTGTGCAGGAGGAGGGTCAAAGCTGCTGATAGCATCAGCAGGTAGGCAGCTGTCATCTTGGTCTCGCCATGCCAGCAGGGACCTTCAGCCTCTAGATGACTTCTGGAAGTCGTGAGCCTGTTGGTGAAATCAGGAGGCCAGGAGAGCTGTCAGCTGCCTTGGTCCTCCACTACCTGGCAAAAACTTGAGAAAAAGAGGGTCACTGAGTCAAAATGTCTTAAAAGCGAAAAAAGGGAGGAAAGTTTTCATTGATCCCTGATTCTGCAGAATTGGAGGACTCCCCGAGTACCTACATACGCACAATGGTATAATAAAATGACTCACACAAGGAAATTCGAAGAAGCTTACGCAAAAAGGTTTGGAGCAACTAGAAGGTTTGTGTGGGTTTGGATATATTTGGAGGGAGTAGATAGTGAGCCGATGTAATTTAGAGTGATTGGATGTTATCGTCCTCAAATCCTCGAACAATATAGTATTTTTTTGTTTTCTTTTTTGTCAGAATATGCTTTCTTAAAGGTATTTTCAGCACTTTGCACTTTATTACGTCTTAGAGAGAGTAGGCAATATGATACCAAAGTCATAAATGAATTTTTAATGATGAAGTATACCTATTTTTATATTGTTAATGAATTTTCTAGGATGTAACGAATTTTTCTATGTTTGCTGTTCAATAAAAAAAAAGAGAAGTGGGTCCTGAAGCAATTTCCTAGACTCTGCAAGTGAAAAGCGCTCTAAAAGGCCTTACTCCCTCCCCCAGAAAAGGGTAAAAAAATACATCAAAGAAGCTTGAATTCTCATTTTCACTGCTTTGTGGCTAGTGGAATTATGGTTAACTTCAAGAACAGAGTCCCTGTTTAATTGACTATGCAAGAGGAACATACTTGGAATACAGGTTCAAACGTAGGAACTTCCATCAAACAGGGAGAAATAGCTTTAAAGTGGTCTCTTTATCTCCCTGAGAAATCTAAGCGCTAAAAGGGGTACTGTAGCCTTCCAAGAACATGAATGTTTATGAGGAACTATACTGCCCTTGAGTGTAATTGGAACAGACTTCAGAAACAGCATATTCACTGACCTCAATGGTCATTTCACCAATCAGAGAACAATTAACATTGCCAAAAACATGAGTTTGTTCACAGTAGAAATGAGGCTTTCTTTTCACGGCCTTTGACCGGAAATGGTGGAGTATGGTAAAGGGGAACTGGGCACAGCTCAAGACAGAAGACTTTTGCATTAACAGAGTTTTTACACTAAGAACATGTTCTTCCTTGAGTAGATTTGAGAAAATAAAAAAAACAGCGGTACCTCAGCTACTCGGTTTGTGAACAGGTCTTGAACCACAGTTTGAATATGAGAATCTGAGAATTTGGCTGACAGTCTTGTTGACACAGAAGAGCTAATCATTTCAGGTTTGGCACACATTTTGTGGTTCACAAACTAAAAACCGACTGTGAAAATAATGATAAGATGCCACATCACAACATCAGGGAAAACTAGTGGCTAGCCCAACGAGATGGAGTGTGCCCTATTGCCACAAAAAAGCTGCTACATTTGGCCATATGTTGTGAGGCAGGATGAGGTTCACAATCCATTATAGTACTGTGTGCAGTCACAGAAAATCCATATTTTGATTGCTTGTATATTTGGCCGCATCTGACGATTCTGCATGCAGCTTTTCAAAAACAAATTATGTCCACCTATCTTTGAGCGGTCGACGCAGATATGGGGGAGGAGGGCAAATATAAGGCTGTCTGAACCCTCTACTTGCTGCATTTTCTTTTGAAATTCCCAAATGGGATGTACAGAAAGTTACAATTTAAAAACTGCTATCCGAGTCCACAGAGTATGGGGTGGCCACAATGAGGCTGCCAGCCTGGTAGTAGAAGCGGTCTGACAGTTGTGCAAAATCTGTCCTGAGTGACCTACACCGACGCACTTAACTGATAGCATGTTGCATTCAAGCTGCTCTGTACTGTCCATCTATCTCTTTATGGCAAGACATCCTATTTTTTTCCAAAGACTCGTGAAATACACCCATGCAAGCAATAGCTCACCACTTCTTCGGAAGCGCTTTTTTGGTTTCAGCCTCTACACTCTGAATAACATCAAACACACAATATGATGCTTCTGATAAGTCAAACCACTGGCAATCGCTCGGATAATAATCTGAGGTGGCTTGGTGGGCAAAATAAAGATGGGTTGAGAAGCTACCCCGAGCGATTGCTAGTGGCAAGACTTATTGCACGCAGCCTCCCATCACCTTTTGTGTGTTTGATGTAGCGCCCTAAGTGGCCAAGGGTATGCCCAGCTGTGGGTCCCTTGCTCACTGTGCCACTGAAACCAAGCTACACCTGACTGAAAAGCCCCATTCAGGGCAAAACCGGTTTTGATATGCTTGTATTCCATTCCATTCCAACAAACTTTCTTTCGGTCATTGTGGACCATAAAAGTGCATACACAGAAAATTCATACACATAAAATCATGTACTATAAAACAGCCCCCATTAATAGCTATGCAAATTGTTAGTTAAAGAGCATTAAAGTGCATCACAGGGATCACAGAGTGGTGGATCCGGGCAATTCAAGTCTGCAACCCGTCCTCCTCCAACTACATGTGTGTATCCCTTAAGTAAAAGCCACATGGGACATAAATAACTGCGCATGCAATTTGTCAAAGTAAAAACTCATTTCATCGGCGGACTTGACATTTAAAACATTAAAAAGATTAGGGAATTTGGATAAAACAGTTAAGAGATGCAGACAATATATACTTTTAAGGCTGTAATAACAGATTTAGAAACATCCAGCGTGTACGCCACATCGAGGTTAAAAATCGGGATACAGCAAAAACAATGGGCGTATGAGTGTCATACTTCAGGACTCTAAATTCCTCCATACAATGCACAAACCTTAAGTTCCTGCACAGTTGGATAAGCCAGCGCTGCCTAGCTGATTTATAGCTGGGGCAGAAAAAAAAATGTGGAATTCTGACTCTTCCTCACAATTGCAGGCAGGGCACCCTCGAGGTGTGATTTTTGACCATTTGTTGGAGAAAGCACGGAGCGGCAAGGTCCCAAATCTAAATTGGACATATAGGGGCCGATTCCGATTCGGGCCGGAAATCTCTCCGACCGAGCCGGACCCGGAGAGATTTCCGACCGAATCGGACCCGTGCAACCCGACCGAACGAGTACGATGCGTCCGTATGCTATCGTACTCGAGTCGGTCGGACTCCTATTGAAGTCAATGGGAGCCGGTCGTACAACGCGTACGCGGGCTCCCATTGCCTCAATGGGTGCGAGGTGAACAAGGGCGCCCCTATAGCGGGTACGCGGCGAAGCGACTCGCGCCGTACACACACAGGTAGGGGGACCCATGGGTCCCCCTGTGTGCGACTCGCGCGGCTACGCGTACAGGGGGTCCGACAAGGACCCCGAAGTATGGCTCCGACTGCTCTTTCGAGCCGGACGGCGCGTGTCGGTCGGACTGCTCGCGGCACGCATCGTACTTACCCGGCCGGGGAACGTCTCCATTGCGCGGTGCGAGTCGTGTCCGAGCGAGTCGGTCGGTGCGGTTAGACCCGGGAACGAGTCGGTCGGAGCGGTTGGTACGCCCGAACGAGTCGGCCGGCGATTTTGCATCGTACTCGCTCATCCGGACACGCGTACGAATCGGTCGGGAAATAGGGCTCCGAATCGGATCCGGTCATGCCGAATCCGATTCGGAGCCCTACCGGCCGAGATCTGAATCGGCCCCAAAGTTTCCTTGCCAAGGTTGGTTGGATGTCATCCAGGAAAGACTCTATTATATACTCGTCTTTGATTTTCAGGAATTCGGCTGTCAAGTGTCCTAAGGCCGAACTCCCCTGGATATCTGCAAATTTGTACATTCTATAAAATCTTACCAATTCTGAGCATGAAATTACAGGGCACGTTTCCCCTGGATTACTCCAGAGACTTGATTTTCCCAGCCTATAAAATTCGTCCTTTACATATGCAAACCATGGTATTTTACCTACACCCGGGAAACTCAATAGCTCCTTTAATTCTGACCGATAAACGACCAGTCCCGGGGTCACCCACAATCTGCGCCAAAAAGTTAGGGGTCTAAATCCAATCTCATCCCCAATTGGTCTGATTCCTAGGTCCAGCCGTAGGGGGGGGTAAGGGGGGTGCTGGGGGGTAGACCCAGCATCTGCCTCATGAAATTGTTCTCTATTTTACTCAAACTACTAGAACGACAATGACCCCACAATGCAGCCCCATACATTGTCGCACCCCTAGCTTGCACTTTGTAAATTTCTGCTATAGGCCCAGCTGGTTTGTAGGAGGAGTTTCTATACAGTTTTGCAATTCCCCCCAAAGTCTGGGCTAGCTTAAGACTTGCTTTGGCTATTTGCGGCCCCCACTCCAGATTTTCTGTCAAAGTGACACCTAGATATTCAAATACCGACACCCTCTCAAGCATAGTGCCATCTAAACACGGGTTAGAACGGGATGTTTTGGCTGGGTTGAAGACCATAAATTTAGTCTTCTGTGTGTTAATCTCCAGCTCCCTGTTTTTACAGAAGGTAACAAAGCTATCAAGGACCCTCTAGATGCCCATGGGCGACTTTAACAATAAAAGGGTGTTGTCCGCAAACATAATTGCTGGTACCTTTCTACGTGCTATCTTCGCGGCTATCTTCGGGCGTCGTTATCCTTTACCTCAGTGAGTTGGGCAACCAATGCGTTAATGAAGAGGCAAAACAGGGTAGGTGCGAGCACGCACCCCTGCCTTACTCCTCTGTTAACTGGGAGTCGGGGGTTAGTTCACCACATTTCCCATGCCTTAATTGGGCAAAGTTTGTATTCCGGTTGAGGGAGGACCTTGCCTGGCAGTTCGAGCAGAACTGTTGGAGCAGGGACAAGGCTGATTTGCATATGGCTGGCTATAATCTGAGGTGGCATGGAGGACAAAAGAATGATGGATTGGACTGCTGTCCTGAATGATTGACTGTGGTTAGACTTATTGCAAGAATTCCTTCTATCACCTTTTGTGTGTTTGACACTCTGAAAAACAACCTCCAAGTGATGCCCAGCAATCTTCTGTTCAGAAAACCTCACAAAACTTGCCTGTTTTCTTATTTTTTTTTCTTCAGCTTGTGACATATCCTGCAATAGCAACAAGAGACCACGGGTCATAGTGTGTTTATCAAATACAAATGGCCATGCCAAGTAAACATTGGTGTAGTGGGATGTGGGCACATGACATGGACACTGAACACTGAAGGCCAGGCTACTGAGAAATGGCACCGCTGATGGTCAGTGAGCTAGGGATACCGTTAGCTTCTGCCTGATGTGAAAGTTTAGAATTATAAAACTCCATTCAAAGTATCAATAGACCTTTTGTTAATAAATGTTATTTGTATGCTAAAACAGTTTTTAATAAATGTAACAAAATATTTTATCTGAATGTACATTATATTCACAACTGAAAACCTAAAAGTCACCAAAATTCCCCAGTTATGAATAGCTGCCAAACCATTAATACTCCCCAAATGCATTACTCATGACCTCAAACAAGACTTCACATGTGATAGTACAAATGTTCATATGACACGCGTCATATTTGTCTACTGGCATGTAGTAGAGAGTGCCTCCACCCTAATATGGTTCCAAAGACTCCAATCCTGCCCTTCAGTCTATTAATTAGAATATCATAGTTGATAATTTTTTGTGCTGACAGGTACTCAGGGAGAGTCTGCTCTGTATGGTTGTTATTGTGAAGCATAACCATGACAACCTCTCTAGTACTGGCTGGTGCTCCTCCTGCTTCCCCTGGTAGCAGAGGCTTAGCTACCATTGGTGCAACAGGTGCAGTAACACCAGGGCCCAGAGCCCTGAGGTTTAATTCATATACTGAAACAAAAAACAAGAGCAACCCTTATGTCCATGCAAACAGTGAGGTTTAAATCAACCCAGATAATTGCTATATGTATTACCCCAACAGCAGTCAAAGCAGTCATTTTCCTTTTTTGCGCTACGGTCCATGGCATCCTTGCTAGGCTACTGTCTAGGAATTGGAATCCTGAGGGGTGATTGTAGAAGAAGGTGCATTTGTCTATGATCACAGGAAGTTGCAGGAATCCATTTTATTTTGCAAGAATTTGTAGGTAATCAAATGTGAAGAACGAATTATTAATAAAGAATTAATATGTCTTTATCAAAGATCTCTGCAATGGCATCTATTTAACACCTTCCATATTAAGAGAGGACTGACAAATTTGAATTCCACATTCTTACAATTGCATTTTATATATTTAGGCAAAGAGAGTCACATAATTTTTAGTGTTGAAATCGGGATTCTAACACAGGTTCCAAAGTCAGCATCTTAGCAACTAGATATATTCGCTCTCTGCATAAGCAAACCCCAAATTAACTTGTGCTCAAACCTCTGGTGGCTTAGCACAGAGCAGTCAGGCTCAAATTAGAGGCAGTGTGTAAACTATTTATGCAGCACTTCAAACAGTAATGAAGTGAACACACAATACAAGAAAAATCCCACACCAAATTAGAAAGATTGAGTAAAATTTGCTAAATAAAACAAGACCAAAACAATAGAAATCCAAAAAGGAGAACCGGAGATTTGCAAAGATTTCTGTGAATATAGTGCCAAAAAGCACAAAACGCAAAGTGTGGACAACTGATCAAGCTAGACTAAGACAAATCCACAAGTTCAGGCAGACCACGATGGAGCATGAGCCGGATACAGGGACCCAGTTAGGCCCGCTGAACAAGACCTTTAATCCTGAGTTGCAGAGTCTCATGTTGGGGATGCGTTGCGCAGCCAAGGTGATATCAGGTCCTGGATGGAGATGCCTAGCACAGTGTTGGTTTTGAGGAGCTGTAAGGCTGCGTTGCTAGGCCCCATGTCATCGTCGTGGATGCAATCAATGAGGGGGCTTGCGATGTGAATTCCTTAGTCGAGGATGCGTTGCGCACCAGCTGGTTCCGAGGAAACTACGGGATTGTGATGCGGAGTCCTGCGTCATCGTCGAGGCTGCCGTCAACAAGAGGCTTGTGATGTGAGGGTCTGCATCAGGGATGTTGCACAGCAGCAGTTCTGAAGAGTCTGTGGGCTGCATTGTGACGTCCTGGCGTCTGGAAAGTCCAGGCAGCAGAGGCGATGTGTCATTGCTGCTCAGGGTTGCGCCGTGCAGCAGAGGATATGCGTTCATTCTGCTGTATCCACAGATGGGCTGGCAGAGCACCTTCAGGCCCAATTCCAATGATCACCACAAGGCATGGTAGGATTCATAGGTGGCAGAGTCCAGGAGCTGGGTTCAAGGTTGATGGAGCCTTCTGTCCCTGAGGCTCTAGTCAGGAGGTGAGCTAACTACCCCTTGGAGTCACTCTGAGGTCCCGGGTTCAACAGATACAAGTCCAGTCCTTCTCACCTAGGAAAGAGGGCAGAAGGTAAGCACAGCAGGGCAGCAGTCCTTCAGAGCAGCAAGCCAGCAGAGTGGTAGTCCTTTCAGCAGCACAGCAATCCTTCTTCCTGGCAGAGTCTAGAGATCCAGAAGTGTACAGAAGAGTTGAGGGATGAGGTCCAATATTTATACCTGGTGCCCACTTTGAAGTGGAAGAAGCTTCTAGAGGTTTCTACCCCCCTGATGTGTCAGGCATCCCCTTCCTCTCTATGTTGGCGTGTCTGGGGCAAATTAGTGACAATCACTTCATGAGAATGCTCAGGCAGTGCCTTGGTGATGTGTAAGTGTGGTAGGTGACAGCTCCTCCTGTTCATTAACTCAACGCGGCCCATCCTGCCAACACCTATCTTCTCTTTGTCTCACTGTCTGGGAGCAATACACAAAGACCAACTGCCAGCTACACCTAGACATGTGACCTAGGAACAGGCCTCAGGCACCAAATGATTAGTACTAGAAAATGACAACCTTCTAAATGTGGCATTTTCAGAATTGTGATTAAAATCTGACTTTACTATTAAAGAGGGCTTTTAATTCCAATTCTTTAGACAACAAACTCAACTTTTTTACCTTTTCCCAATTGGAAATTAAAGCGTATTCAATTTAATAAGGTAACTCCAATGTTATCCTATGGGAGAGGTAGACCTTGCAGTATTGAAAAACTATTTTAGAACTTTTTCACTACCAGGACATGTAAATCTTAAAAGTACATGTCCTACTTTTTTATATACAAAGCACCCTGCCCACTGAGCTGTTCAGGGCCCACTATAGGGGGGACTTATATGTATTAAAAAGGAAGGTTTAGGCCTGCCAAATGTTTCTTTTGCCAGGCTGAAATGGCAGTTTAAAAACTGCACGTACAGTCTGCAATGGCAGACCCGAAACATGTTTGAAGGGCTACTTAACTGGGTGGCACAATCAGTACTGCAGGCCCAATAGTAGCATTTAATTTACAGGCCCTGGGTACATGTAGTGCCATTTTACTAGGCACTTGCAAGCAAATTAAATAGGCCAATTGGCCTATTTAAGCCAATTTTACCATGTTTAAAGGAGAGAGAACAAGCACTTTAGAACTGATGAACAGTGTTAAAGGGCACAGAGTCCTAAAAGCCAGCAAAAACGGGTTCAAAAGCCAGGAGAGTGAAGGCAAAAAGTCTGTCGATGGCCCTGTACAAAGGGCCAAGTCCAACAGGCACTTAAAGTTTAATCACTCACTCTCATTGACTAACTCTTTAAATGACCCCTTAGGCTCTCAATCAATTAATTAACTCACTACTTTACGTAACTACTCATGCTCTCACTCATTTGCTCAGTTGTTCACCTACTGACACACTCACATACCCTCACTCACTCAAATGCCATTTACTTGCTGACTGATTCACCTGCTTCAGATGTTAAGTCGGTGCTGTGTTATAATGTGTAGACATTTTCCAGATAATATAGTGTCTGGGACATTCAAGCCTCAGAGCTCTGTTCAGTGAATGTTTTCAGGGTGAGTCTGATAGAAGGACATATGTTTCTATCTATTTCAGAATACTACTGAGCTATATATCCAACACAGAGGCTCCCAAGGCTGCAAGATGCAGGCCAGGAGCGATGACTCTGTGGTGAAAGCTGCAGACAGCATAACAAACAAACCCAGAACAGGCTGCAAACCTAAGGACAGTCTAAAGTCAAGGTTATTTGCAGCTGGACCTTCAACACTTCAGTAACAGCCTGGTTGCTCACTTGCAACACATTATATGTATTACTCAGTTTTAAAAACTGCCAATTTAGCCAATATCAGGGAAAAGTATAGTACATATAGCAAGGTCTGAAGGCTCAAAGGAGCAGTGTACTGACTTCAGAGATTCTTGTCGGACTCCATGGTCTTACGTTTGAATCCCATCCGCTCGGCGTTTCATTCACCACACCATAGGGCGATAAATAGAGGGCAATAAGATAGCAATAATCATCTGCTATTTGTCAATGGTGCTAAGATACCCCTCGGCTGAAAATGAGCTCTACGAATATCTATTTTATGTAATGGATATGTTACCTTGTAGAGAATGGCTTGTCATCCTAAGGTTAATTTAAAATGTTACAGGGTGATACGATGATGAAGAATTTCAATAATTTATTTTTTGTTTAGCTCTCAACTACAGACAGTTTTAACTGGCTGCTGTCAACAGACATAATGCATCAAATGTATGCTTGCAGTGAACCTTGGGTCCACATTTTGGTCATAATTTTTTTTTCTCCAGAGTTTTATATAGCGCGAACTTGACCCAAAGGTATCAGAGCGCTTTACATGAGCACCAGTTGTGTTACAGACGGACACATTCATTTTTTGTTAGGCACGGGGAGATTAAGTGATTTGCCCAGAATCACAGGATGTTAAGCGCCCCTGCCGAGACTCGAACCCGATTACCCAGCGTCGAGGTCGACCGCTCTAGCCGTAAGGCCACATCCTCTCCCCAATTTGATGGCTTCATAATCTATCTTAGTTCCCTGGTCCAGATTTACTTGTTTTGATCCATATACTTGTGTTTGTCCCATAGAGTGACGGTGTGAGGAGGGAACCCAAATGATGAAGCAAGTCACCTAATGGTGAGTGAGGGTTCTTGTCCTGAGGGAAATCTCCCCCTTTAGGTCTCCATAGGACACTCGTCCATCATCATACATCTCTCTCTTCTTCTTTTTCTTTCTCCCCCAACACTTAGCCAGTCCTACTTCTATGTGATTTGTAGCAGGTGCAATCACACCGGGGCCCAAAGCTCTAGGAATTCCTCTAAACACCAAATATTGCAATATTGTACTACTAAACAGGCAGTCACAAGTGCAGTTACCTTACAGGCACTAGGGTCATGATTTGATTGGTGCAGCAGGTGCAGTGGCACCAGAGCCAAATGTTGTCATAACTCCTCTAAACACCAACTATTGCTATATTTTACTACTAAACAGGCAGTCACAAATGCAGGTATCTCACAGGCACTTGGGAAATGATTTGAATGGTGCAACAGGTGCAGTGGCACCGGGCCCAAAAGTTGTAAGGAGTCTGCTAAGCACATAATATTGCTATTACATCAATTAATTCTATGATTTCCCTCTTTCATTTCATTTTTCAAAATCTTGCTATTACTTACCTGGACTATACCATTAGTAACAGCACAAAATATTGCCTTTTTGTACATAAACAAGTCATAGCAGACTTTCTGTAACTTATATTGTACAACTAGTCAGCAAGTTACAACTTACAACAAAAAACAGCTTATTATTAATTACATAAGCGAAACCTAATGCATTTACTAATGCTTGTATTGCAGGCTGTGACTTCATAGCACTGGACCAGTGTGACAAGCATAATTCAATTCTTTGCCCCTTTAGTTACACACACAGAAATCTGCAGCTTTTGTCTTAACCAATGTAGCTTTTATTAGATAAACAAGTGCCATTTTCACTGTTCAGATTAACTTGCATTTATTTTTCATTTCAAGTGCATATTTTATATTCACAACATATCAACAAAACAATATAATTACAGAATCTTTAGTTCTAATTATCCATGTCTCTGATTCCCGTCCTGCACTCACTGACCCAGAACCATTACACTCATGATCACATTTGCCATATTTTTTTAAAACCACTTCAACTCTGGAAGCAAGAAAAACAGACCTCTCGTGGGTGATGGCACGGCCAAGCCTGATGAACTGACACCATTGCTGCTGAGGAGGTTGGCAGGGAAATTACAGACAAAAGCCATCCATTATAAGAATGTTTATGGAGAGTGGACATTTGCCTCAAATGACAAGCAGTCCCTGCAAATAACCCCATTTAAAGGGGCGTCCTCGGGTGGCACATTGACTGTGCGCCACCTCTGTGTGGCGAACAGTCAATGCACCATCTAACAGCTCCATTGCCTGCTGCATCTGTAATATAGCACGGGCACAGAGGCAAAGTGTGTCCTTAGAAGAAGAGACACCCCCTTGTCATATATACGTGATCTGCATTAGAAAAGGCCGCACAAGCATCTGCAGTCACTTCTGTTACACCAAAGGGCCCCGGGCGTAGAAAGCAGGCCCACGCACCTGAAGCACCTTCAAGCAGGGCACAAGTCCTAAAAAAAGAAGTGGGGCGAATAACCAGGTTAGGCAGTATGCAAGTGAAATCATGACGCATGCCATCACAGCGCATGATGTCGCGACGTGTGACATTGCACGTGACATAACAGGAAGTGACCTCACTGGATGTGACATCACAAGAAGTTTTAAAAGAAAGGGAGTGGCCCTACTATCCAAGGGACAGGGTGCCAAATATAGAAACAATAAAAAAACTTTTCCCTTAGAATCAACTATCAACCAATGAGCCACATTCAACCATACATAATGTAAAACACTTTCATAAATGTATACTTTCGAAAACCCCGCATATAATTATAACTTTTTTTTATTGTTACATCACAAGAAGTGACATCCGATATTAAGACCTCATACTTGTTTATCAGGTATATCATGAGTACATTTAAGCACATTATGAGATTCAACAAATGAGATTTGGCGTTGGGGTTGTGCCAAAAAAGTACCGCAAAATCTGGGCCTCAACTAATATATTTATTTTTTTAAACCCTCTCACAAAGAAATTGGCAACAAGGAGAAGCATGGCAGTAGATCTGTTCTGCTTAATTGGTTGCAAAGTCTGCATTTTAAAATATTTTTTGGGTTAAGGCATCTGCTGTAAAAGGTGCCCAGTAAATCTTAGGGAATAATAATATTGGTGAGATAACTCTGGAGGTGAACGCGTTTGTTGGAGAGATCTGTGTTTTGAGAAGTCCCAGATTTGAATCAAAGTAGCATAGTGGGTTAATGTGTCTCCTGCAAAGCGCATCAGGTAACATGCAGATGACAGGTTTGGATTTTATGTAGATAGTAAAGTGGGTTACTGCTTTTAACACAGAGATCCTTTTGTTACCGAAAGCTCATAAATTGTAATCCGTATTATATAGCTTTGAAGGACATGTGACTCATACACCTTGTAACCCTGTCTCATGTTACTCATCTTATACATTGATTTACACATGTAGATGATTTATTGTCAATGTATAATGTGTATGTTGCGTAAAGATCTCTGACACCCTGCATAGGGTCGCCTAGCGCTATAAAAGAAATAAAATAGTGCTATTAAAATTGTTGTGCAAATACTGGGACAGACCAACACACCTGGCATTCTTACAGTGCATGCATCTCTTATATTCAAGGACTGAATAAAGGCAAAAGCAGGCCTCTCTTAGTACCAGTGAAGCGATGTGTGCCTTTGTTTCCCCTCCATGGCATTTACATTTAAGTGTGAGGTTCCAGGCCACCTCCAGTCAGGATATTCAAACAAAATGAGGCCTGATGGCCCCTTAACTTCGGCCCAGCTGGAGGTGAAAAGAAGCTTCCTCACTGCCTGCAGGAAGCTGCTGGGAATAGAAAGCAGACAACGTGCAGGAGCTGCTGAAGGTGTTTGAAAATGACACTGGGATAAGTTCAGCATATTTCTGTGGCAAGTATCACGCATCAGACGTGACACTAATGCATTTCAGTGTGGTGCTCCGCATCACCGCACTGAAATGCATTGTCACGCATAATGCATAGTGGCAGTCTCAGGTGTACATTTACTGATGGCTGCAAACGTGAGTGTGGCAGCTGGCTGCAGGCACTGCCTGTGGTCTGCCTGCCCCGGCGCGCTGCTTCCGTGGTCTTCCTGAGGCAGTGATCCCAGCTAAGCAGCGCCTGCCAGTCCCAGGTTCTCTGCTACAATATATCGGCCACGGTGCCGCGTGGCTCTGTGTCAGCCTGCCTGACGTCACCTCCGTTGCCCAAGCTAGGGCTCCGCGGGGGTATGCTGGCTCAGAGAGCGGTGAGTTTATTCTTCAGGCGACAAGGCGGCCGCAAATAATTATGGGGCAGCGCCGTCGCTTGCACGTGATGGCCCGGCCACACTCTGCTGTAGGCCATTATAATCAAGGCCGCCCGCCGCAGCATTCAGTTACAATTTCGGAGCCGGCAGAGAGAATTAGTGCAGTGGACGGGTTGGACAGCCAAGACTGACCGTGTCGGTTTACAGCGCCGGCTGCCAGGTCTCCGTGAGGACAGCAGCAGCCTGGACCGAGGTCTAAGGCAGATTGCTGTGGGAGTAGCTCACTCGTGGCATGAGCACCCAGCAGCGAATCACCGACGTGCCAATCACACTTCCGGCTGAAAATGATCACAGTAAGTAGACAGATCGTTGTTTCAGCCACTTGCCACCCTGTTTGTCAGTGTTACCACAATTATATGGTGTCACTGTGTTAACACAATTGTCAATATGGTGCAGCTGGGAGGGGCAGGATCTGGAGTCTGAGGCCCTCGTGCTGGGTCCCTAGCCCTCATCTTGGCTTTCAGTGATGTTTGTGCATGTCACCCGTGCTTTCAGCGCTAAGCCGGAGCGTCACTATCACCATAGCCTGTCTGTAGCTCTGTGACAGCCTGCCTGTGGCTGGTGTGAGCTGGTGCCTGCTGCAGGGCTGCGCAGATAGCGGCTCCACTTGTCGCCTTAGGCACCCCTCCCAGCTCGGGGTAATGATTATTAGGGTTTATCAAGGCTTTAGGTGGGCCGGGTCCTGCCGGTGCTGTGAGCACCGGCAGTTCTGAAAAGCAGATGCCGAGACGGGTCTCTATCGGGCTCTCCATTTTTGCCCTTACCGTCAGCATGAAAAAAAATCTTAATTCTACAGCAATAACACCCTTCACATGAAGGTTTTTCAGGAGGGCAGTGCTGCATGAAGGTTTTTCAGGAGGGCAGAGCTGCATGAAGGTTTTTCAGGAGGGCAGCGCTGCATGAAGGTTTTTCAGGAGGGCAGCGCTGCATGAAGGTTTTTCAGGAGGGCAGCGCTGCATGAAGGTTTTTCAGGAGGGCAGCGCTGCATGAAGGATTTACAGGAGGGCAGCGCTGCATGAAGGTTTTTCAGGAGGGCAGCGCTGCATGAAGGATTTACAGGAGGGCAGCGCTGCATGAAGGTTTTTCAGGAGGGCAGCGCTGCATGAAGGTTTTTCAGGAGGGCAGCGCTGCATGAAGGTTTTTCAGGAGGGCAGCGCTGCATGAAGGTTTTTCAGGAGGGCAGCGCTGCATGAAGGATTTACAGGAGGGCAGCGCTGCATGAAGGATTTACAGGAGGGCAGCTATGCATTAGGTGCTGCTGGAGGGGAGCACTGCAGGAGTTTTGCTGAAAGGCTGCAATGTTTGTGCTGTGCTTAAAGATAGCGCCGCTTCAGGGGGGTACTGCTTCAAGGCAGCACTGGATTATGTATTTGCTTTAGGACAGCTCTGCATGGAATTATTGGTTTAAGAGCAGTACTGAATGGGCTGTGCCTCATGCCAACACTGCATTAGTTTAGCTTGAGAGCAGAAGAGCACTGCATTCCTTTTGTTTGAGGCTTGCTGTGCCTCAGAATTTTGCCAATGTGCGACTGTCTCTGCATCCTGCCCATGGATAGCACTCCGTTCAGGTCATAGGGCTATTCTACATTGGAAGGTCCTTTGTTGGTCTTTTGCTGGCCAGAACGTTGTGTTAACGGATGTTTCTCCCCATCTCTTTCAGACCGGGCACTTTGATGTAACTTCAAAGATACTCGTTATGTTTCTTTCACAGTCTCACCATGTCACAACAGAAGCATTTTCAATGTTATTTACAACGAAGCTATAGTTGTTGCTTATTTATCTTATGCAACTAATATGCGTTGACAAAGCTAAATAGTCCTGACTTGTAGGTATGATGTTACTTGTTGTTTTATATATCTGGATGCAATGACAAAAGCAGCAAAATACCAGTCGGGCGGCACAATATGCCAACACAGTTTTTCTCATTGCGTGTTTTTAACCTACACCCTTAATTACATCGGCCACACCCCTTTGAGAGACACCCACCCCCCAGTTTTTTCATCCCACTTAAACCCCTGGGATTGAGGCTGCTAAACTAGTATTACATAATAAAACACAGCCTGGCTGTTACCCATGCCTGCCTCAGCCTCACTCTCCGCTGTAATTTCTAATATATATATATGTTTCACTCGTCTTCACTGCTTCATTTTGCTTGTGAGAAAGTGTCACTCATAGTCTTTGAAATGTCACTCATAATTACACTGAAATTATGAAAATGTCACACATGGCAATCTGAAACCTTGGCAGCTATGCTGTGGGGCCCACGTTCTTGGCAGGGGGGACGGCGTCCACCCTGTGAAAATAGTCGGTGGACGCCATCTACCCACGTGTACCCCCAACTTTTGCCGTGCTTTCAAGGCACCTACTGTAATACGGCCCAGATTTCAGGGGCATTTGTCATTCAAATAAGGGCTCCATTACTTGTAAAGTACCCTTTGAAATAGACGGAGAGCTACAAAACGAGGCAAAAATCAGGCAAGAAATCATATTATTAGGCTGCCAATCACAGCTCGTGCTTACAGTCACAGCAATAACAGATGTTACCCTTATCAGAGCAAAGAACC
This sequence comes from Calotriton arnoldi, assembly GCA_963921515.1. Taxonomy (NCBI): domain Eukaryota; kingdom Metazoa; phylum Chordata; class Amphibia; order Caudata; family Salamandridae; genus Calotriton; species Calotriton arnoldi. The sequence goes on from CAWUFW010002974.1 coordinate 1,889,445, forward strand.
AATCACCATCGACTCATCTCCTCATGCCTCACTCAGCAAGGAACGTGGAAACAAAGAAACTCACGCCCTAGGGATGGCAGAATAGGCATTCGAGAATGAGTTGCACTTTACTGCGTCACCAAAGAGCGGGGGCCCCCTCAGAAGCGGCCGCCATGCGCCATGAAAGCCTCTCGAGAGAACAAAAACACTCGCACGCTAACGGCGGACGAAGGCCACGGGTCTATAAAAGAAGGCGCCGATGGCAGACAATGGCGCGGCTCCGCCGATGGAATGTTCCAGCACTTTCCGATTGAAAAGCAATTCAACTACACAGGAGGCAAGGACGAGGAAGAAAAAAGAAAGGGACCATGGGAGGCAGATAACTGCAGCATCCTATAGAAAACGGGGCATGGAATGTGTGGGCTCATCTCGTAACACTGGACACACCCGAACCGAGGAAAATGGTTCTAATGAACCCAAGGCTTTGAGGGCCTACATTTATTTCGCACCAGATGTTTGCTCAAAAATCCCTAGCCTTTTGTCTGATCCGTATTTCTGCTGGAACTTTCCCTGAGGCAGATTAACCAGCATTTCCCAACGCGACCGACACCCCAGCCCACCAGCACACGAGGACCAATAAGGGATTTATTTTAGCTGAAGGTTTTTTGCAAAGTTACAGCTTGTCACTTGGGTTTGGAGGGCAAAAGGGAAACGTACTGTTTGTGAGTGAAATTCTGCATGCATCTGCCTGAGGTACTTCAGGCGGCTGCATAATATTTCACTAGAAACTGAACTGTTCGTAATTTCTTCCAAATTCTGTGGTTCCCACCCGGAAGGTAAGTCACTGTCCCATCCCTCACTTTCCAGATGTGCCTTAGTGCTACTGTTCAAAGCCCTCCAGGGATGCAGTATGCCCAAATCTAAACTCTATATAAAGTCACTGATCTACCCCCTAGACCTTCAGATGAACTTTACCCATTGTCTCCAAAGTTCTCAGAGGTGCAGTCTTCCAACATTCCCACCCTTTCGGCATCCACACCCACCTACTGTTGCCTCTGCATCAGGTATTCCATTGAAGGTCGATTTGCAAATGCTCTGGGCGTACCACCCCACAGGTGTACAACACCCTTAAGGGTGTGCACGGCACGTCTTGCACACCCTGTGACATGCAACGTTTTGTCACCCTACTGTGCCATGCCTCATGGCTCCAAACACACGATCGCACCATTCCAAGAGCTCCATGAAAAGATGGTCCAACGATTTCATTAATTGGGTTGTAAATGCCAGGTGTTGCAGCACTGCAGGAAAATCTCCAAATCTACTCATTAATTAAAATATTTCACAGCAATTTCCATATCCCAACTCCCAGAGCTGTCAAGCCTCTGCATTGCCAGTTCCTCACGGGTCCCTGCTCTTTAGTGGAGAAGTGTGGCTCAATGGTTAGAGCGGCAGACCCTGATGCAGAGATCTGGCCCGGGACCAGGGTTCAATTCCCGCCTCGGCAGGTCTTGGGCTCAATTTCCTCGGACCTGATAATTCTCGCCTCGGTGCCTATTCTAATCATGGGTCCCACTCTGCAACTCTGGGCAATAGCTTGCTTAATCTCCACAACGGCCCCAACAGCGCTGGGATGCCTGGCTTCACCCTGGGGGTGCCCAGGAGTGGACATTTCACAGGGAAAAGCCAGGAAGGGTTCCACAGCGGTATGCGTACAGCGCCTGGACACCCCTTTGGGGGTATGGGTGCGCTTTACAAGTACAAATTTCATTTCAAATTTCATTTAGCACTGTTTAAAAAAATCTTTGTCCTTATTGGATAATCTATTGAGCATCCATCTTAATGTGCCACAGAAAACAGCACCGACCAACCCTTTACTCAAAAACTAATGTGAGGCAGGGAAAATCCAGTAGTAACCTTCTTTTCCTCTCTAAATTAATGAAAGTAACAGGTAGATTTCAGCTTCAAGCAATTGCTAAGGTTACAGGCATATTGGAAAAGTGACCAGGCCAGCTTTTGGTCAAATTGAGGAAGTGGGTTAGATTTGACTCCATGATGGACGACAACGCGAAAGATGCCCAGGAATAATGGTCTTGCAGCTTCAGTACTATAACCTGGCTGGTTAGACACGGTAGATGATAAAGAATCGTACCTTCATGGTCAATCATTTCGTCTACTAGATCACACTCAATGCTGGGTGAAATCCTCTTTGACATCAAGAGCTCATATCACATTACTCACTCTGTTCAGTCAATGCATCATCAGCTCACCCTTTCAGTCTTTCCTGCTGATATTTAAGTTCTGTCTATGCCACCAGATCCGTATTATAAGATCATTCGTGCTCATGATTTCTTCTTTAGCTGATAGCACATAGATATTGATTAGGATAGACAAAGGTAGCAAGAAGAGAGAGAACTATTTCTATAAGAACAGGCATTTGCAAGGGTGGGTTTACGGACATGCTGACGGTAAACCCTGATAAACAAGCATTGGCATAGCCAATAGGTCTCGCCTTTGGGACCTTATAAGTGTTTAGCTGTGCAACATTTGATGTTGTTGACGAAAGGATATTGTTCTGCAGAAGTAAATACTTATAAGGTCATAAAGGGGAGATATATTGGATATGGTAATGATTGTTTTTTTTTAAGGACAAGAAGTGATTTTAGGCTGCGGCTGCCACTTAGTGTACCGTATTATACGTAGACGTAGCTATATTTGAGAGAGGTAGAGAGAGGTAGAGAGAGGTAGAGAGAGGTAGAGAAGTATAGAGAGAGGTAGCGAGGTAGAGAGAGGTAGAGAGGTGTATAGAGGTAGAGAGCTAGACAGATGTAGAGATGTAGAGAGAGGTAGAGAGGTAGACAGAGGTAGAGAGAGGTAGAGAGGTGGACAGAGGTAGAGAGAGGTAGAGAGGTGGACAGAGGTAGAGAGAGGTAGAGAGGTGGACAGAGGTAGAGAGGTGGACAGAGGTAGAGAGGTAGAGAGAGGTAGAGAGGTAGAGAGAGAGAGGTAGAGAGAGAGAGGTAGAGAGGTAGAGAGAGAGGTAGAGAGAGAGGTAGAGAGAGGTAGAGAGAGAGGTAGAGAGAGAGGTAGAGAGAGAGGTAGAGAAAGAGATGTAGAGAGGTAGAGGTAGAGAGTGGTAGAGAGAGAGGTAGAGAGAGAGAGAGGTAGAGAGAGAGAGGGAGAGAGGGAGAGGTAGAGAGAGAGGTAGAGAGAGAGGTAGAGAGAGAGAGTTAGAGAGAGAGAGGTAGAGAGATAGAGGGGTAGAGGCAGAGGTAGAATGGCAGTGAGGTAGAGAGAGGTAGAGAGAGAGAGGTAGAGAGAGAGGTAGAGAGAGAGAGAGGTAGAGAGGTAGATAGAGAGAGGGCGAGAGGTAGATAGAGAGGGGCGAGAGGTAGAGGGAGAGAGGTAGAGGGAGAGGTAGAGAGGTAGAGAGAGGTAGAGAGAGAAAGGTAGAGAGGTATAGAAAGAGGTAGAGGGAGAGGTAGAGAGAGAGAGAGGTAGAGAGGGAGAGAGGTAGAGAGAGAGAGGTAGAGAGAGGTAGAGAGAGAGAGGGAGAGAGGTAGAGAGAGGTAGAGAGAGAGGTAGAGAGAGAGAGAGGTAGAGAGTTAGAGAGGTAGAAGGAGATGGTAGAGTGGTAGTGAGGTAGAGAGAGAGAGGTAGAGAGAGAGAGAGAGAGAGAGAGAGAGGAGAGAGAGAGAGGTAGAGAGAGAGAGAGGTAGAGAGAGAGAGGGAGAGAGGGAGAGGTAGAGAGAAAGGTAGAGAGGTAGAGAGAGAGGTAGAGAGAGAGAGTTAGAGAGAGAGAGGTAGAGAGATAGAGGGGTAGAGGCAGAGGTAGAATGGCAGTGAGGTAGAGAGAGGTAGAGAGAGAGAGAGGTAGAGAGAGAGTGAGGTAGAGAGAGAGAGGTAGAGAGAGAGGTAGAGAGAGAGAGAGGTAGAGAGGTAGAGAGAGAGAGGTAGAGAGGTAGATAGAGAGAGGGCGAGAGGTAGAGGGAGAGAGGTAGAGGGAGAGGTAGAGAGGTAGAGAGAGGTAGAGAGAGAAAGGTAGAGAGGTATAGAAAGAGGTAGAGGGAGAGGTAGAGAGAGAGAGAGGTAGAGAGGGAGAGAGGTAGAGAGAGAGAGGTAGAGAGAGAGAGGTAGAGAGAGGTAGAGAGAGAGAGGGAGAGAGGTAGAGAGAGGTAGAGAGAGAGGTAGAGAGAGAGAGGTAGAGAGTTAGAGAGGTAGAAGGAGATGGTAGAGTGGTAGTGAGGTAGAGAGAGAGGCAGAGAGGTAGAGAGGTAGAAAGAGAGGTAGAGAGAGAGGTAGAGAGAGAGGGGTAGAGAAAGAGAGGTAGAGAGAGGTAGAGAGAGAGAGAGGTAGAGAGAGGTAGAGAGAAAGAGGTAGAGAGAGAGAGGTAGAGAGAGGTAGAGAGAAAGAGAGGTAGAGAGAGAGGGAGAGAGGTAGAGAGAGGTAGAGAGAGGTAGAGAGAGAGAGGGAGAGAGGTAGAGAGAGAGGTAGAGGGAGAGAGAGAGAGGTAGAGAGAGAGGTAGAGAGTTAGAGAGGTAGAAGGAGATGGTAGAGTGGTAGTGAGGTAGAGAGAGAGGTAGAGAGAGAGAGGTAGAGAGAGAGGTAGAGAGAGAGAGGTGGAGAGGGAGAGGTATAGAGAGAGAGGTAGAGAGAGGTATAGAGAGAGAGGTAGAGAGAGAGAGGTAGAGAGGTGGAGAGAGAGAGGTAGAGAGGTAGAGAGAGAGGTAGAGAGAGAGAGAGTTAGAGAGGTGGAAAGAGGGAGAGGTAGAGAGAGAGAGGTAGAGAGATAGAGGGGTAGGGGTAGAGGCAGAGGTAGAGTGGCAGTGAGGTAGAGAGAGAGAGGTAGAGAGAGAGGTAGAGAGAGAGGTAGAGAGAGAGAGGTAGAGATAGAGAGGTAGAGAGAGAGAGGTAGAGAGAGAGAGGTAGAGAGATAGGTAGAGAGTTAGAGAGGTAGAAGGAGATGGTAGAGAGGTAGTGAGGTAGAGACAGAGAGGTAGAGAGGTAGAGAGAGAGGGGTAGAGAGAGAGGGGTAGAGAGAGAGAGAGAGAGAGGTAGAGAGAGAGAGAGAGGTAGAGAGGTAGAGAGAGAGAGGGAGGTAGAGAGAGAGAGGGAGAGAGGTGGAGAGAGGGAGAGGTAGAGAGAGAGAGGTAGAGAGGTGTAGAGAGAGGTAGAGAGAGAGAGTTAGAGAGAGAGAGGTAGAGAGATAGAGGGGTAGAGGCAGAGATAGAGTGGCAGTGAGGTAGAGAGGAGAGGTAGAGAGAGAGAGGGAGAGGTAGAGAGAGAGGTTAATTCGCAGAGAGTTTGGCAGGAGAATGAGCAATAAACAAGCATTTATTGTAGTTTTTTTTTTTGCAGCAAGTGACATACTTTTAGGCAGTCAGAGGCTGGAACTGTTTCCAACAAACCACTGTTAAGTCCCATGTCAGATGTGTGCTTTCATCTCATCCTGAAATGCCCACGTTCGTTCACAGTGCGTATCCGGTTATGCTTTATTCATTTCGGGCATTTGATACTGCACACACCTAATTTGAAGGAGAAGCCGGGCACTTTACATTGAACACTTTTATTGCAGCAAGGGCATTGCAGACATGAGACGCTGTACTTAAAAAAAGTGTGGTTTGCACAAATGACGAGGCACAACTGTACTACACACTCAAGTGTAGTTTTACCAATATCTTTAGGAAAATATGCTCCAAAATGCACCACGGGCGCCCATGTTTCGATCCATCAGCCTTTTGGAAACAGTCTTCAACAGGGGAGTAGTGTGACTCCTCTGCCTACTCACTCGCTACGGAGTAGATATTTCTCAAACCCCTGCTTTTAGTGAGCTGTTACCAGTGGTCACAGCACGACCCACTCTCAGAAGTGCTCCAGCACCACTGAGGCCAGGGGCATCCTGTCTTATCCAAAACCACAGCACGAAAACAGTTCATTTTCTTCCCGGGAGAAAAGCGCCGTAGTTTTCACGTCGTAGCACTGCAGAGAAACCGGACACAGGGAAAGGGGCACGTTTCAGCCATAGCGGAGCCAGTTCTTCATGCGAGGGTGGTGGGCACGGAACTCGTTTTGGGCGACCAGTGCTTGTTTTTCATAATCAGATTTCGACCGAATGCAGGCGAGAGAGAGAGAAAGTTAGACAAGAAGGGCTGAGCGAGAAGGGAGGGGGGAATGCCAGCAGCAGAGGCAGGCGAGAGAGAGAGAAAGTTAGACAAGAAGGGCTGGGCGAGAAGGGAGGGGGAATGCCAGCAGCAGAGGAGCTTGATCAAAGCTCACGAAAAGGGAGGGGGAGAAGGGAGGAGGGAGTGCGAGCAGCAGCTGTGCACGTGCAAGCAGGCTGGCGAGTGGTGTGCGATGTGCGCGCACCGTGACGAGAGAGGAAAGCCATATGGCGTCTATGCTCGTCATTGTGTGCGTACCCGCACGCTCTAGGCAAGCCCAAAAAAATGTGGTCGCATTTCTGAAAGCCCACTTACAAAATGTCTCGCCCAGACCAGCGCAAGCGCTGGCTTCAGGGCGAGACCTAAAAACGAAGTATGGCTTTATCTAATGGAGCAGAGACAAATCTTTGATCTGGCTCCACCGGCCATCTGTACTGAGGCAAACTCTAAAACCAAAAAGCACATTGAGGAACGTGGTGACACCTAGACACCGGCTTCCTCCTTGCATTGTAGGTGAATCCAATGGTTGGCTCATGTTTTCACTAAGTTCATGTCCTGTAGAACCTCCCTAGCATTCCTTCCCACATGACTTATTGTGGTGAATGCATTCATCTTTTTAAGATTAGACTACACCAATAGTCTATGCCGGGGACTCCCCCAGTGCCTGCAGGAGAGATTGCAAAGAGTACAAAATCCATCCCAGGGAAAAAGATGCCTAGACTCGGTTGCATTATCCACGGTTCTCTGTTTGCCTGACAAAGAGGAGATGCATTTCATAGTTTCTTGTATGATACATCATACCAATGAAATGTAGGAGATTTATCTTCTCCTGTTTACAAACATAGAAATCAATTTGGCCACAGATAGCCTCTCTTTGTCATGTTTGTGAGTGGACAGCCCCACTTCCCCCTTCTATCATGTGTTTTCCTCTCGTCTTCTTTCTTTCTATGCACTAGCAGGATTATCCCTTTCTTCCTCAGCTATGTTGTTTTTTAATCCTTTTTTATATTCTTGCTGATACTCTAGTACAGGTACTCCTATCTGCACCCTAATGGCTCTACTGCTGCAGATACACTAGAATCTATACCCCACCTATTCTGATACTCTAGTACTGCTTCCTGTGCTTTTGTATTTATCCTCACACCTGCACCTAAGTATTATTGACTCATCTGTACCCAAGAACCTCTAGCTCTTCCAGTATCCTAGTAAGACTCTTTAGACGATGCTTGACCAAGTACCATTACACATACCTATTTTCTAGTACCTCTAGATCTCTCTAGTCACTGGAACCTCTCCCCATTGACCCAATAGCCATTATCTAGTACCTCTTATTCTTCCACCTCTCAATTTTACCTTGTCCTTATTCTCTTTGCTCATTTTCTTATGCCTATATTTTGTTCCCCATGTACTCAACTCTTGGGGGCAGATTTACAAGCCCCTTGCGCCACTTTTGCGTCATTTTTAACATGGGAAAAATGACGCAAATGCGGCGCAAGGGGCTTGAAAATCTGCCCCTTGGTGTTTTTAAAGGTGCAATGTCCTCAGGTTGTTTGAAGAAAGGGTTTCCTCATTTTGGAAATTCACCAAAATACAGGCCCACTAACCTGTTCTCCTTGGCTTGAAGAGCAGACACTCACTGCCTAACAGTACAAGTGTCTGTGTAGTAGTGCACAGGCTCATGTAATGTAATGCTTGGAAATTGCTTGAAACTACCCCAGATCTACCAGCCTTTGAGTGGGAAGGCCTACACAGAAGTCTGCAGATTAAATTTTAGGCAAATCAGCCAGTTCTTCCTTCTGAAAAGTGCCTATGCTAATCCAGAACAGCTAATCTGTTCTCTCCTCGAAAAAAAAGAAGGACTGACAGTGGTTAGGAGTTTTGCTGCAGGAACAACTCAGGCCAAGACAGTTGTATGAATAGGATACATAACATGCAAATACTCACCGAGAAATCTGCATCTTCGGCTCTCAAGTGGTCAGCGATGTAGTGGACGCCTTCCACCGCCAGCTTCAATGATGGGGACATCAGCAGCAGGTGCTGCTCTTTGGTGCTCACAGTCTTAGTTGCATGGGATGTGCTTGCAGCAACCGTCTTCTTGCACTTGCACTTGCACAACGATGTTTGGCGTTCCAGCTGGTCCTCATTTACGCGGCACAGCTGGGATGCCGGGGAGCCGCTGGACTGGTCAATGGTCTGGGAGGAATCTTCCTGCAGGTAGCAGTACTGAATGCTCCTTGAGCGGCAGCGGATGCTCCCTTCTACCACCTCCCCTGGGCTGTACATTTGTTGGGCACTCACAGAACGACCCTTTGAGATGGGGGAGGACTGCTCGTCACTCAGGGGGTGTGACTGGGTCTGAGGCGAGGATCCATTGGCCTGAACTAGCTCCTCGCGCAGTACACTATACTGACCAGAAGGGGACTTGCAGAGAGCCTGAGAATCCACATGCTCCTCCAGCTGATTACAGCACGAGGAGGTGGGCGAGTCATGGCAGCTGGGAGGGCTGTTGGAAGAGGAAGTGGGGAAGGTGGGCTCATTCTCTGGCTCGGACCAGAGAGGGCTGGCTTTCTTGTGCATTGACTCGATAAGCCTCTTGCAGTTGTCCTTCACTGCCGATGGCCTCTTCATGAAGAGCACCCGAGGGATCACATCGAGGAAGATCCTCCTAACCCAGGCTGGCATGGTGTGGGTGCGTGGGGAGCGGTGGTGGACATTGAGCACGAAAACCGTGATAATAATGGAAAGCGTGACGAAGATCATGGTAAAGAGCAAATACTCGCCAATGAGCGGGATTACCAGTGAGGTGGATGGAATGATCTCTGTGATGAGGAGCAGGAAGACAGTGAGGGACAGAAGTACGGAAATGCAGAGAGTGATCTTCTCGCCGCACTCCGAGGGAAGGTAGAACACGAGCACTGTCAGGCAGGAGATGAGGAGGCACGGGATAATCAGGTTGATGGTGTAGAAGAGTGGGAGTCGCCGGATGATGAAGGAGTAGGTGATGTCAGGGTATATCTCAGTGCAGCACTCATACTTCTTGATATTATAGTTTCCCACAGCATCGACGATGACCCATTCTCCACTCTCCCAGTAATCAAGCTGATCCACGTGATTATGCATGCTAATGAGGTCGATCTTGGCCTTGTCATAGGTCCATGAGCCAAACTTCATGGTGCAGTTCTGCTGGTCGAAAGGAAAAAAAGTAACGTCGATGCTGCAGGAGCTCTTGTAGATGGCCGGAGGCCTCCATTTGATCTGACCGTCGTAGAAGAGGTGGGCTTTGGTCAAGTGGGTAACTGCAAAGTCCCCATCAGCGCTAAGGGAAGAAAATAGACACAATAGGTTTCAATACATATTCAGGCTAGAAAAGAGATTTAATTTATAAATATGATGCTTTGTAGAGTTGGTAATTCACACAAAATAGTTTGAATCATTTGAATTTGGGATTTCAAACCTCATAATTCCAAAAATAAATGTTTCAGATTTTCAATAAGAAACACTGCAAATTCTCTCCCACATACCATGGGGCAGAGTTTTCCCCACCCTTTTATCCTATTCCACATCAGGCTTTGTGTAGGTTTTTTTTCACAGTATCCCTTGCATTTCAGTATAGTCTTCCATGGCATTAGCTAGTGTGCACGAGGCAGCCATGTTCACTCCATAGATTCTTCTGTTTGATAGTCTAGTTGGCCAAGATTCCTCATCATGAAAAAGCCCTAGAGGTGACAATAGTACCCCATATTTCAGCTTTGTATTTTGGCCACAGAAAAAAAATATCATGAAAACTAGAATAGATAATGACTGAATTCCTGGGAACTTCTTTTCTATTGTAATTTAGTTCTAAACAAGTTGGAACACTGCACATTTCACAGTCTCTCTATAGCATGCACAATTTGCACACCACCATCACTTTAATCTCAAAATAAATATTTACTTGGCTAACTTGCATCACTTCCTGAGTGTTAAGCGGTTGTCAAATCAAATTGTCATCTTCATGCTTCAGAAGACCAATTGCCTTAAGTACATATTTTGCATAGCACACAACTAAAATCCAGTCATCTTGAACCACTTTCCATTAAATGGAGGTTGAAGGGAGTGGAGACAGCTTCCAACTGCAAAACTAAAGCATACATGCATTGCCCAACAAACAAGTACCCAGCTGATAATGGAATATATGCTGGTGGGAAATTCTGCAGGGCTGATAATACTTTACTAGGACACCACTAAGCAGACTCAGGAAAAGAGACCGAGGCTCATTGGCAATATCCTTGGCTCATTGTTTGCCTGTCAAAGAGAGGGTGAATTTCAAGGTCCTGTGTATGGTCTATCATGCACACCCAGCAAAAATAGGTGATCCACCAACTCCAGTTTCCAGTCACCCAAACCTACTTGTTCACCTCAATCACCCTCCAAACGGCTTATTAAACATTGCACCATCAGACAACATGCGCATGTTGGCAAGTCCCAGCTGTTCTCAGCCTCTACCCTGTGGAAGAAGCTATGACGCGTGACACCTAGTCTAAGTAGACAGGGACAGGACAAACGTTTACATTCATCTGAGCAGTATACACTGAATGGCCTAGGTCCAACAGCTAATAGCACTCTCAGACGTTTTTAACCTAAAGTTCATCCGTAGATGAGATGGTGAAAGAAAGAAGAAACCCTGGATGAGTTCCTGGTGGGTTTTGAGTAATCAGTTCAAGCCATTTTCCCCCCACTGAAGTGTCTAGCCAACAGAGAGCACCTGGCCATGGAGCAGTACTTGTCGCGAGAATTGATGATATGAAGTCAGATTTCCATGACACCAAGACAAGCTTGGACAGTTAATTGGCTCCTTCAGAGGAGTGCTGTAAGGGGTTTGAGGTAGACAATATAAGAGATGAGACGAGCGACTAGAACTCTGAGCACACATTATCAACACATAAAACAGAGACTTTTTACTTGCCTATAACTTTGCCCTCTATAGTGACAACCACTTTTTGTTTTATCAACAAACATTTCTTACAGCTACAACCCCACCTTGGGCACCACCATCAACAGGTCCATCCCCACACCAGCTGTGTTTCCTCCAGCGGCATCACTCTGAATCATCGCATTCCCAAAAAGGAACATTTCACATCTTACAAGGCTTAGAAGGTGGAACATCATATAATACCTCTAGGGTAGAGCATCACTAAGCTAGACCATAATATGTGTCACTACAGTCATCTTTGGCCAGTAGACATGAAGAGTCTCCCTGTATATAAAATTTCAGGAGGATTAGTAACAGTGTATAATATAAGCGATCACTTTTGGCTAAAAGTTGGGGGGGTTGGGGTCTTGGCATCGAATTGAGTTGGGCTTTAGATTCTCAAAATATACATCAAATAGTTGCAACCCTCATCGAAGTGATGTGCTAATTGGGAGGCCTCAATGGCCTTTTTTAAGGGATTTTAGCTTAGAAAACTTTATAATACAGACAAAATAATATCACAAAGAAGTCGAACTAGTTCCAAACAAATGTTGCTTTTAATAATTGTGATATTCTAAAAATGAAGATCATATTTAAAAACATATTAATATTAAAAATGTTTAAAAAAATATATAAATTACTTCAAAGCAGACTGTATTTTTAGCTTATCAGGGAGGGAGATTGCTCGGTTGATGGGTGTGGCCAGTTGCCTATTGTCATGTCTGTGAGAATGCTGTCTCAAATGCAGACCACTGGTATCCTTGCTTCCTGGATCAACCCAACAAACACAGAGCATGGATTCTTCAGCTTTAGTCCATGTTTGTGCTAAATGTTTCACAGCACATGAATACACATGCATGTTATCTTAGCGCTCTGACACCATCTCACTCCAGATTTTAGTATGACGCTTGAAAATACTAGCTGGTGCATAATGGCAGTGTATGTCTGTGGGCGCTGCATGCAGGAGAAGTGGGTGTGGTCCCTAACAAAATTTGGTAAATATAAGAGAAAACACATCTCAAAACTGTGAGATATAGGTAAGTGCAACACTGAATTTGTGTGGTTGTAATTTTTTATTTACAGTGAAGCTTTACAATGGGATGGAAAAGGAAGAGGCAAAACATGGATTTCTGGATTAAATATTTAGAAATGATGACGTTGAACACACAGTTGTTTGGGGAAAGTTCCCAAACAACTGTGTATAAGAAAGTCTTATAATCAGAGGCCTTTTTTCTTAGTCAAGTTTTTCTTCGACATGGCTGTGGAATTTTTAAATGCATTGACAAAGATGAGTTCTAAATCACCATTCAAGCGCCTCATTTTCAGGTGTTCAAGTTATATGGGAGTTATTTTATGTTAAGTGTTGCTTGCTGTATTTGATCTGTCTGAAGATTACAAGTTCGCCATCCTCCCTTTTGTCACGCTTTTCGTGTTTAACTACAATTAACAATTCCGAGGGAGACTTCCTTTGCTTCCACTTCTCTATGACTGGTCCCCTTTTCAGACATCTCCAACTGCCTATACTCGAATGAATAACCAATCCAGATTTAGGCCCTGATTACGAGTTTGCCGATGTTACTGCCATATCGCTGTGACGGCCGTCCCAAGTTTACCGCCGAGTCGGCGGTCTCCCGCCCACCATAGTACAATGTTCCCACTGGCCCAGTGGGGAATATTTTTCCATATGTGTCGATGCAGGTGTGTACATTTTTACTGCTCCTGTGTTAATTGTACACATATGCATGACATGTGTAAAAATACCTAGTACGTTGCTGTGGTCCGGACCATAGGTGCCCAGTCCAGTCAGTGGTTGAAAAGTGCCTGAATTTTGGCACCAACAGGATCATTTTCTTTAGGGTCTAGTTGGTGCTGTGAAAGAGGGGGCCTGGAGGAAGGAATCCACGTGGAAGACCAAAAGGGAAAAAAGGAAATGGGTGAGTTTGCAAACCATTTCCTTCGATTCTGCCGACTCGAAGGCAGGACCATCACCTCCAAACTCGTAATCAGGCCCTTAGTTTCTGAAATTTAGGGGCTAAATAACAAAAGTGAAGCAGGGGTATGCCCATTCATGTAGGTCCCCATGTTACAGAAGAGTCCACAGACACTTTTGCAAACTGTTCTGTAAAACCCAGTGTATGTGGACACTTTGACTGAACACACAATGCCGCACAGACTTTCCCACATTCACATGGGTCATCAGTAGACCTGGGTGGAAAATGTAATTCCGCTCGCGGAATTGGTGGAAGTTGGTGACTCCGTGTTACTCTTGTAACACAGAGTTCCGGGCAAATTTTGCCAATCGCTGTGTGGTGGAATTTTTCCTCCTGCGAGGCTCCAGAAATGCGAGTTGGCAAGCATGACCGCGAGTGAGATTTGGAGTCGCGTAGCTGGATTTCTGGCCACTAGGAGGATTTCCAGCGAGATTTTATAACACAAATGGACATAAGCTGTCACGGGTGTGGTCAGAGCACTGCTTCTCAAGTAGATTTTCTACTGGAGCAGCAGAAAAATCAGTCTTGACCCAGCTGGAGAGCCCATAACTAGGACAAAACCGGTCCTGAATTGCTTGTGTTGCGGTTCAGGGAGGGCCTGGCATGGCAGTTCGGACTAGACTGTTCCTCCTGGAGCAGAGGCAAGACTGATTTACTTATAGCTGGGTCCAAAATGAGGTGGCACGGTGTGCAAAGTAACAATAGATTGGGATACAGCCCGAGGGATTACCAGTGGCTGAGATTAATTCAAGCATTCCATCCATCACTGTTTTGTATACTTATTGTGTCGCCCTAAGTGGGACGAGTATGTCCAGACGTGGGCCCCAGCACACTGTGTCACTGGAACCAAGCTGCACCCGGTTCATGAGCCCATAACTAGGGCAAAACTGGTCCTGGGTTGTTTGTGTGTCTGGTTCAGGTAGGACCTGGCTTGGCAGTTCGGGCTGCACTGCTCCTATTGGAGCAGGGTCCAGACTGATTTGCATATAGCTGTGTCCAAACTGAGTTGGTATTGTGTGCAAAATAATGATGGGTTGGGATGCAGCCCGGGTGAATACCAGTGGCTGAGATTAATTCAAGCATTCCATCCATTACTGTTTTGTATACTTATTGTGTTGCCCTAAGTGGGATGGGTATGCCAAGACATGGGCCCTTTGCACACTGTGTCATGGGAACCAAGCTGTACCCTGCTGATAAGCCCATAACTAGGGTGAAAACGATTCTGGGTTGCTTGTGTTTTCGGCTTAGGGAGGACCTGGCTTGGCAGTTCAGGCTGGACTGTTCCTATTGGAGCAGTGTCAAGACTGATTTCCATATAGCTGGGTCCACACCGATGTGGCATGGTGTGCAAAGTAATGATGGATAGGGATGTGGCTCGAGTGATTACCAGTGGCTGAGATTAATTCAACTTAAAAAACAAGGGATCCCTTATGTGCTGTTAATTAGTAATTCACTTTCTAATCGAAAAAAGTGTACACTGAACCAAAACATTTTTTACAGCCAAGAAGAGAAGTATATTCAGCTAAATACGAGTAAGTAATGCCTAGATTTCCTCAGTACATTAAAAAAGATCTTTATTCATTTTTTTTTTAAATGTCATGTTAAAAATTATGCATTTATACAATACAATCAATTGTGTTACACAGACAAATAATCTATTCAGTTTCTAACTTATATTCCGAATACTTTAGTACACAGATTTATACATTTGTCCGAAATATCTGAATAAAATCAGGTCACATACATTCAAAATTGTTTTGGATTAATTCAATCATTCCATCCATCACTGTTTTGTGTACACATTATTAGCACCAGCATTGAGGCAAATAGGCTCTCGGGAGGTGCAGTAATAGTTAGTAACCTAGGTAGTGCTGCAGAATTAGGGGCAGATTTAGAGTGTGGCAGAAGGGATTTACGGCATTAGGGTGATGGAGTACCTACCTGCCAAATTGAAAGATCTTGACCAGCCTAGCAGACATCTCTTGCATTGGCAGGAACCTCTGTCAAGGTGGTTCCTGTCAATGCATTAAAAGACGGACAGCTCCAGCAACATGACAGACCCGTACAACAAACTTTCAATGTGTTTTTTGTTAATTTTCAAAAACAAAATCACAAAGCGGCATCATTTTGGACTTTCCTCTGCACCTTACTGCCAGGTTTTACCTGGCAGTGACTGACAGTGAAAACCTGTAATTGGATCGCCCACTCAAAATAGGCCAGGCGGACAAATGGTAGAACCTCTGATAACCATTGCTCCATTGGCTCAGAAGGGTATGTCAGCAGTGGAGATGGAGTGGCCTCTGCTATTGACATTCTGAAGGTACTCCCTCTAAATGAGGTGGACAGGTCTTCAGTTTGGGGGAGATGGTACTCCCTCACTTTTGCAATGGAGTATCCTCTCCCTCAAACTCGAAATCTGGTCATTACTACATCTCACCATGGTATCCATTGGGATGGAGCACAAAGGGCCCCAGCACCCGCTAAGGATCCCGATGTATAGGGTGGCGTGAGGCTGACCCACTGTCAGTGAAAGACTGAGGGCGCGATTCTTAAAGGGCCTCCGTACTCGTGGCAGAGACCCCACACTTGTGGCGGTGGCCCCGCACTTGTGGCAGGACCTCTGCATTGCATTCAGTTTCCCATTGCGGAGGTCCCACCATGAGTGCAGGGCTCCCGCCATGACAGCAGGGCCTCCGCCACGACTGCAGGGCGTCCACCATGAGTGCAGAGGCCCTTTATGAATAGGACCCAAAGTGTTGGTTTGAAAGTGCTGCACCTCCTTTACCTCAAGCACTCTAACCACCTGGGGCATGAAGACAGAGCTTGTAACTGCAAGAGAAAGAGCACATTTTATTTGTAATCAGGTAATAGGTCTAGGCTTGTAACGGGTGCACCCAATGAGACTACGCATCGGTGCAGACCAGACCCACATGCCCAGTTTGACAAGTGGCCACCAGGTTAACTGGAAAAGCTTTCGAAATTGGGTTGATAGCTGATCCTAATCTGCACAGAGAAGGTTTTGCCTTACAGAATCTGGGATAATCTTCAGCGACTTTAAGCGTTCTTGTAGAAAACTATTCTACTGTCATCATTATGCATAATGAGGATCTTAAAAAACGATATCTCCTCCGGAATAGAGTCAATGGGTAAACACACTGCTTCTGGAGAGGAGGCTAGTGGTGATGGCCTGCATGGGGAAGAAATGATCTCTGCACCTTGTTCCTTCCTGCACTATGCTTAACAAATGTATTTAGAATGCACAAAAGAGACTTCATCAGGTACTGACTGCGTCAAGTAAAGACTATTTCCATAGCAAAAAAGGACAGGTGATGACTTCCATAGTAACCGTAATCAACGGAGTGGGCAATTAAAAAAGGGAGATTCTTTTGATGATTATGAACTGAAAAAAGCATGATGATGAAAGAACATTGACTCATAGAACCAATGAAAGGAGAGTATCTCTGTATCATGGCCCTGAGCTTTTTACTGAAGTCACAGGAAAGGACCATGAACTTGTAGACTCAAGAAATTTAGACTCCCTTATAAATGGTGACCAAGACCTGCATTGAAATGAGAAACAATTTGAGCAAATTGACCACATCACAGTAGCACACAGCAAGTAATCTTCCTTTTGGCCTCTTTGCCTCAGTGCTCAATTTGAGCCAGTGGTTTCTGGTGCTCCGCACCATCACTTACTTGTCAACACTGACACTTGACAGTCTGCCACAAGGTGGCGCTGTCTGGCTAATTTAGAGATGACCACAACAGTTAATTAATAATTCAATCTCCGTTAAAAATGACTATTACATGCCACCCAATCCATTCCTATAGCTTTGGGGGCCTGAAATAGTCGCGCTTGTAGGCGTGTGATGGTTAGTAGTTGTGTTGTTATTTTCATCGGCAGCATGGCAGGGGCAATGTGTGGTGCAAGCTTCAGTGGCCTCCTGACGAGAGCCCTGCCACTTATGTTTTTTACAAATTAAGCACTGCTTTGCCTCTACGTCAGCGTCTGTAATATGGCACTCACACAAACTCCATGGTTTCTTACATTTGAATGGGGCCATTCCACCAAGCAAATGAAGGCACGTGCACAATTAGCGCCACTGGAATCTGCATGAAGGGGCTCCACAAGAGCCTGTGGACCCTTAATACTGTACTGCCCCACATGTGCAAAAAGTGCTTGCAAATGCCCATTGCACCCCAGTAGCACTATTTATTTATAATACTGGGATATCTTCAAGTGGAAACAAATGTTTATACTTACCCAAGTTATCAGTACTCATTTAATTGATGTGAGAAGAATGAACGTCTGAGTGGACTGATGTGGATTTGAATGAGTAGTCAAATGCAGATTTTAGAACTGAATAAATTGGTCCACTGAGCGACCACCATTGCATTTTTCAGCAAATCATGAAATCTTGCCTTCTAACAGGGGCAGTGGCCAATTTAGCCGTAGTTCAAGTTTGATTGTCATGCCTGGAAAAGCATAGTAGAGCTACCTGTAGGCGTTTTACAATATTGGTGAATATTGCTACAAGTTATGTTATGTTATGTTATTGGTGATTTGTAACGCGCACGGCTACTCAAAGAGTGTCCCGGCGCGAGCCCAGCAAATGAGAACAGTAAACAGAAGGAAAAACAGACTTAATTGAATAGGAAAGTTTTAAGTTTTTTCCTGAACTGAGAGGGGTTTTGAAGGCTACGGAGCTCCAGGGGAAGAGAGTTCCACGACTTAGCCGCCAAATAAGACAGGGAGCTGCCCCCCTTTCTTTTCAAACGGATTTTGGGTACAGAGGCCAGGCACGTATTTGAGGAGCGCAAGAGTCTGCCCGGGACATAGAACGAAAAACGTTTCCTCAGATACACCGGACCGTATTCATAGACTGCCGCATGGGCCGTAACCAAAGCCTTGAACAAGACCCTAGCTTTTAACGGGAGCCAGTGCAAATTGCGGAGATGTTGCCTCACGCTAGTGTGTTTGGGTAAGTCCAGCAGCAGCCGTACAGCGGCATTCTGCACCACCTGCAACAAATACATAAGGAAGCCAGGGAGACCTACATGCAATAAGTTGCATATTAAAAGCATGTTTGGTGAACAATGTCTGTAACTTATATTTGTGCTGGGAGGGGCAGTCTTTACTTTGAAGACTTTTACAGCCGGCAACATAAAAACGTTTAATTGACCTGTTTGTAAAATATGGACCACTAATATACAACTTCAAACATTTTAAAGAGTTTACCACCAAATTCTGACACTAATCTATTTTTGTCATTGTTGATAGAATAATATATTTATACTTTCTTTATTAGGGGGTTGAGTGGGAAGACAAATATTCCATGGTGTAACAAGAAGCCCTCATTGATGTCTATGTTGCCGGATGCGAGTGGGCAGCAAAGAAGAGGCAAGCTGCAGTGATCACGAAAGAATGCCATAGACTTCCAAGAATACATTATGGGAGATCAGTGATAGATGACTAATCATTTTTATTATATGTCTGTTAGCAATAAGGAACAGTGAAAGTAGAAATATCACAATATGTAGGATCTGCAGGTTTCAGCCCATATAGTGAAGTTTGTCTGGGCTTCATCCCACTTTCAATGATTTGTGACACCTTCTTTCAATAATTATATATTTAACATTGTTGAACACCATAAGTTCCATTTTTTTGCACTTTTGTAAATGATCTAGTACTGACCTGCAGATAGGTATAATTTCAGCCTTTGCCATTTTTTAGGTAAAAAATACATATGGTTATCATTTGGCTGTGTTGTTTTTTATTGTTGTTGCTGTTATTGTTGGTAACATAGCAGCCCTCCCCACCATTATTCTACATGCAGGTAGCACACTTTTTCGCTTCTCTAAATAGCAAGAGAAGATACATCCTTTATCAGACCTTGCTGTTATTGCCACATTCCACCCAGCCCTGTCCCTCTCTGAAACCTCATTCAGCATAGTCTTAAAACATTGGAAGACTGAAAGTACTATGTTTTAGTCAATTTCACAGTGCATCTGTCCTTATGTAATGAGATCAAATTGGTCTAACCAGTGAACTACCAATTTACCAAATAGCATAAATTTAACACTTGATTTTAAGGTTCAGCCTGTGTCAGGTCTCAGTGTTACTGATCCACGTCCAGCAGGGCTTTAGCAGATTCGTTAGTAAAATTGCATAAATAAACAAATTGTGCCACATTACGCGTGTTACTAGAGGTAAAAGTGTGTGTATGCACTGTGAAATGGATTCTCCAACTTGCATTCAGCTGTTTAATCGAGCATCAAAACTATATTTGTTATTGTGTTTCCATAATCATTGCTTAGTGTTTTCCCAAGGAAACTATAGGAAGGGTGTAATTGACTGGATAAACACCAACGTGGAGAGATGGGGAGAGGAGTTGGCCTAACGGCTAGGGCGGTTGACCTTGAATCTGGGAAACTCGGTTCGAGTTTTGGCAATGACGCTGAACATCCTGTGATTCTGGGCAAATCACTTAATCTCCCCGTGCCTAACAAAAATGAATGTGTCCTCCAGTGGCGTAGCTTGGGGGGGGTGATGGGGGCGGACCGCCCCAGGCGGCACGAGTTTTGAGGCAGCGACCGGCCCCCCTTCCCCCCGCTCTTACCTGCGGCCGTTGCGCCCGCAAGAATCGGCCGCTACCACCTCCCCCCCCCGCTCTTCAATCATTTTGCCGAGGGCGGCAAACGCAAGGGCCGCCACGGGCAGCCTAAGGCCTAGCTACGCCCCTGGTGTCCTCTGATACCCAATACCTTCGGGTCAAGTTTGCGCTATATAAAACTCCGTAAAAAAAAAATTTTAAACGTAAAACTGGGTAGGGTTGGATGTTCCAGTGTGTATGACTCCGAGCCAGCATAGAAGAAACCTTTTATAATTTGCCAAGTTTCTAGGTACCATCAGCACCAAATGTAATAGGAGGGCACAGGACGGTGCTGCAGAGTGCAAAAGATGAGTATTCACAACTGGGTGGTGCTGAGGAACAGCTCTTGTGTGTCTTACATTCTTCTGCACACCAGGCCAAGAGACCTGTAGATGGAAAAATCTTGTAAGAGATAAGATGAGAATGAAGACTTTATTTGAGAGCTGTAGTTTGGTGACTGAAAGGACTTTATAGCAACTTTCGATATGATGCTTAATATTTATATGTCTATAAGGCTGTCAAATCCAAGTATGCATTGTTACATTAAAAAGTGGAATGTACATTATACTGAAGAACTTATACCTAGTGTTTGGACTCCAAAACAGAACACTGCTATTCATTTTCGATGGATTGGATGGATGCTTCCAGCATCTATTCTGATCTTCTACTCACTCAGACATGACAAATATGTCGAGATGTTTTCATCTGTTTGTATTCTTATCATCAATAAGGAATTCAGTAGGGTGCTTGCGTTATCCAGAAGGAGCATCTGTCTCTTATCTCCTGTCCTATTCCAGTCCAGCCCAGTGTTCCACTGCATGAAAATACATGTTTGTACCCATCTAATGGCTCTTATATATGCATCTGAATTAGGGAGGTCCTTAAAACGTTTACATTGAAGGTTGAAACTTGGAGTGATATTGAAATCAGAAGGATTCTCAGGGAACATGGTTCAACCAGTTTTGAAGCAGGATTTTAACTTGGATTGTTTGACTCTGCCTCTTGCAGACAGGATACCTTTTTTCCCTTTGAGAATCACTCTTGGTACTGATTGCTAATATCAACATGTGAGTAGATGCAAGTTTGTGGATACGGATGATAATATTGCAGCTTTTGTTATCCCCATGAAGGAGGTACAATGAGAAATTGAAACAAGTTGGATGGAGCTTGAAGGAATAAATATTCAAATGGATGTACATGGAGGGGCCGATTCACAAAGGTAATCTGAGACAAAAGTCTAACTTTACGACTTTTGGTATTCACAGAGATCATTTACGAGTCGTATCTTTTCGTGCGCAGTCGGGCCGAAATCTCCGCACCCGGACCGTACTCTTTGCACCTGGGCCGCACTCTCCGGCTCGGGCCGTACTCTCCAGCTCGGGCCGTACCCTCTGCTCGGGCCGGATTAAGTGTAATCAATGGGCCAGAACGCAATTTTTACAAAAGGGAACATTTGGAACGCGTGATAAATGGTAGAGGAGGTCATAAAAAACTGTTTGGGCATGGAAAAGAGTGTGGCCAGACACTACATCATATCCCAGAAAGGTTTGCTCCTTTGCATCAAGACCTGGCTCTTTGACTGATCCCAGCGAGAACCTAGCACCTGGATACTCTCACGGGTGATTTGACGCACTCTACAAATCCGTGTTGATTGATTGATCAGTACAGGACCTGTATCTTCAACTGTGGTGATGGGAAAGGGCTTAGCTAAATTACTTTTCAGTAAATTTGAATGCTCATTTCCCCTCTAGCATGCAATAGAACTCAGCACAGCATGGGAGAGAGAACAATGCGAGAGTTGATTCATCACTTTTGTTTTACTTTGAAATCAGATGTTGTCAGTGGGGAAGTTTTGATTTTAAATCCACTATTTAAATTGATGGAGTCCTCATTCTTTTATGTAAAAATAGAATAGTGGTTCAAAGGGCTGGCAGAACAAGACGGCACAGGCGGCTGCCATGTGAGTTGTTCAGGGATATGTCTGTTTTCCAGGGGGCTGCCATGCTGTAATTATCCACCGGTGCACACTGAGAGGTCAGGCACATAGCAGGAACCATGGCATCGCTCTATTAGAAACACCTGGTACCTGCTGAGGCTCAGCAATCCCAGCCCCCTCCAGCGTCCCCATTTCTGTCCGCAACTTACTGGGAAGCAGCTGATGGCTATTGCATCCTTTGGGAGAGCCAGCAGGGCAACCATGTTGGCAGAAGAGAGAAAGCCATTTAAAATGGAAATGCATTAAATGCCCAGGAGAACCCAAATGCCTGTTATCTGTGGGCCAAGGCTTCCATGACTGGTAGCGCAGCTGGTTTAAATCTGAGATACAGCTTCTGAAATGCCCCTGCTAGTTTAACAGTCAGTTTTCTCACTCACTTCACCCCATGGACCAACATAATGATGTCATGGATGAAATTGATGGTCCCACAACTTCACCTCTGTTCTTTGAATAGTTCTCCTAATAGTCTCTATCTGGTCTCTCCCAGGCAGTGCCTAATTTGTAAAAATAAATAAATACAAAGGCCCAGTGTTTCTTAGAAGCCTGTCTTTTGCTCTGTTGAATAATAAGTAAGCATAGGGTTGATTGCACCTCCTACATACCTCTTTCTTACAACACCAGAGAGTTCCTGTCTCTATATAGCACTTTTGCTGGCTGTTTATTATCCCTGCATTCTCCCTTTGTTACTATTTTCTTATTTTTCTCATCCTTTACTTTCTCTGTTTTCTGGTCACTAAATGATCTTAAAAGTATATTTTACAGCTTATACTTTGTATTAAAAGACACACATTAAAGTGACCCCTATGGACTAGAGACAGAACAACTCCTTCACGGAAGATCAAACTATAGCTGCTCTGCTGGGCACAAGGTGTCTCTGTTGTACTAGTGCATATCTCCTCCTCAGTGACTGAAATACTATGACGTGTCCCTAGGTGTCACTACTACTTAAGCGTTTGCATGCTGCCACCGAAAGCCATACATTGAAAAGCCCCTGTATGTCTCTGGAGTAAAGTGTATGAGAGCTCCTCAGCCAGTTACTGTTACTGTGATAGTATGTTGCATATTCACTGTAAGATTTATAATTCGTTGCCTGATCAGAGTAAAGAAAATATGTTGATATCTGCGTGACTCATATTCAGTGCTTAATTTGAGTCGGTGGTTTCCGGTGCTCAGCAACGGTGCTTAATCATCAACACCGGGCTTTTCATGAGCACCAGTTAAGAACACATTCATGTATGGTAGGTATGGGGAGATTAAGTGATTTGCTCAGAATCACAGGATGTTGAGCCGACGCCGAGACTCGAACCTGGTTCCCCATCTCTGAAGTCGGCAGCTCTGGCCATTATGCCACATCCTCTCCCCACTATCATGGTCAGTAGTTGGTTCTGTTTTAGGTGGCGCTAACAGGAGAAATGGGCTGGCACAAGCTGCCTCCTCATGAGACCTTCTGCAGGTTTTTTTTTACAAATTAACCACTGCTCATATTATCAAACAAATATATACTGTAAACCTACTACTCTGCATTAGGGTGCTGTATTGTATTGTACTGTAGCATTTATATAGCAGCTACTATCCCTATTTGGTGTGCTGTGTGGAGTGTGTGGTTGGAAGAGTACTGTGTGTTGTGAGAAGCAATTTGATGTCATGCATGAGTGACCAAAGAGCTCTTATCTTGCAAGTGTCAAAGCCCTTAATGCGTGGTGGCGGGAAGAAGTGTGAGAGAGAGGCTGCAAACAGTTTACATTGACCCCACCCCTGAGGCACTTTTAAAGCAACAAGACTGTGGCACTGTTAAGCAACCAGGGAGTAGGGTATCTTGTTTGGGGGCATAGAAGCACTAAGAAATATAGACAGCTACTTCTCACCTCCCTACCAGAAGGCCAAAGTTGTCCTGTGCGCATTAACCGCAAAAGGGGAGTGATCACATAAGGCCAAGTAGTCGAGTGGCACCATGCAAACGACAGGAACAGCCGCGGCCTGTGCAGGTAAGAGTGGTGGGGCCGGGTTGGGGAAGGATTGAACAGACGACCAAGAGGGAAAATTAAATAAATAATCAATTTTCCCTTGTCGTCATCTGTCGAAATCACCGCCCCCCCCACCCCCCACCCGGCCCCACCGCTCTTACCTGCACGGGTTGGGCAGGAATACGCAAAATGAGTAATATAATCAAATGGGCAACATAAGAGTTGGAGCAGGAAAGGAAATTGGTAATAAGAGCAGTAGCCATATAACTTTTAGGCAGGGATAGTGTTTATAGCTGTGCAACTACGCCTAGGAGAGGTGAGTGGTAGAAGAGCAATCAAGGACGGAAACCTGATCAGAACTTATACAATTATGAAAGGTCTAGACTTACCCTCTCCTGTTACGCCAAGCAAGGCCAAATATTTGAGCAGGGGTTCATGTTGCACGTGCTGAGTGTGGTGGAGTATAGGTGTAGCTT
The DNA here is from genome assembly GCA_963921515.1 of Calotriton arnoldi. Taxonomy (NCBI): domain Eukaryota; kingdom Metazoa; phylum Chordata; class Amphibia; order Caudata; family Salamandridae; genus Calotriton; species Calotriton arnoldi. The sequence goes on from CAWUFW010002974.1 coordinate 1,913,613, forward strand.
ACTTTCAGTCCCTACAAATACTGCCACCCTTAGGAGGAGGATAATTTTTTGGTTGTTGTTAATGTTGCAAGCCCTATCAAACTCCAGAAGGCGAACACTCACTATTCAGATGAGCCGTAGTCGAGACCGACTGGTACCCTGCGCATGTGAGGGTAAGACACAAAGCACTTGGTAGCTCACTGCCCAAATGAGGAAGACTGAATGGCTGCCCTTGGTTATCCTTTATTCCATACCCCCATGCAAGCCCAATATTTTCTTTTATTTTCCAGAGAATTTCCTCCCATGCAGTTTCTACTTTTAATATTAATAGGGAAATGATTGATCGTTTCTGCCCTATTCCCCCCCTACTCTATTGTTACTTTTTACCAATGTTTACACCTTGCTCCGTCGCATTTCCGATGTTTTTTTTGTTCAATGCAACTTGCATCTACGCATATGTAACCTGTGCAATTTCTTTTGTAAAGCGCTCTGATACCTCCGGGTCTCGCCAGCGCTATATAAAACTTCAAAAATAAAATAAATAAATGACATTTCAGGGTAAAAAAAGAGGCAGGGTGGTGGCACAGAGACTTCCCTGCTTCCAAAGTTTCAGCTAGGACATCAGGAAAGCTATAGAGATAATAAGGCTGATTTTTTTCCAGTCTTAGCCCAGTTCTTCTCTGATCTCTGTGCATAATGATAGCTTTACTGCGGGTTGTGCAGAGGAAGAAGGAGAGTGAATGGGAAGAGGAAATACATAATCAATAACAGGGGTTTATAGGCAGTACGACTGCTGCTAAAGGAATCGGCAGAGCACCACGGGAGTTGCAGAGCAGGAGGGAGAAAAGATAGGGTGGGCATGGGTGGGAACTCTTAATGGATGTGGTGGACTCCATGTGGTAAGCCTCTGGTGTGGTGTGGCTTGAAGAGATTAGCTTTTTAGCTGCTTGGTAACTTGAGATGGCTGCAACCTGGCATACCTGGACAGAGATGATGTTCAAGATCCAAATAGCCCCGTCATTTTTGAGGTGACGCACTTCCAGGACATACTAAATGAGATTTCCATTGTAGACAGATTGAAACCAATTCTTTCATGGTGTTTTCTAGAGGACCTGTGGAGTTATTTCTCCTAACTAAGCACGATCCCAGCAGATGGAAACACCTGAGTCCTGACACTGTGTGGGGGATACTTAAATAATCTGATTTAGGTCAACTTGACTTTATGGTGCGACCATCCAGTCCTGATGAAGACCCCATGACATAACTTGTTAGGGGCAGACATGCCAACACTCATACATGTAGACGGGCATTCATTGTAGTTTATTGAAATTGCACTCCGAGTTTGAGTCGATTTTTCAAAACATTGTATTGCTACCTAACCTACAGTGCTGTTTCTTTTTTGCTTTAAAAACGGCAAGGGCAACAAGTCACTTATGTCACTTTTTACTATCACTGCACCATTTGTTGGAGCACCTACATTATGAATATTGAAGTGTATAGTTGGTAATTTTATGTTCAAGATTAAATTCAATTGTAAATATAATTCTTTATATATCCATTATCTATGCCAAGAGAGCTGATGCTTTTGGCTTCCTACGAGAGAAGCATTGTTGTATTTGATTATTCAAGATCCAAATAGGACAGCAGGTCCTCTGCAAACTGGGTGAATACTATTGGGCAGAGGATGGTGCCCTAGGGGGGCCGCTGTCAATACTGATGGTCCCAAATCGGAGGAAACTCTTCTTGAATACCCGACTCTGTTCTACTGGTCTGGCACAAACAGTTCAGGATGATGCCATCGAAGCACATAGATAATGCAAGGGCGTTGGATAGGACTCAATGATGGAAGTAGAAAAGCCTTCCAATAGGTAGCGCGATATGAGGAAACAGGGATCACCGTTGTGGTAGACCTGCAGGGCATCATTGACCAATTAGAAGGTTGTTATATCTGTACTGCATTGTGTTCTGGACCCAAACTAGTAGACCTGAAGAAGAGGTTTGTTTAGTGCTTAAACATATGCCTCCAGTATGTGTCCCTGTCACACAATGACAAGCGCAGACATATAATATACGCTTGTAGGGGTCCCCTATGAATCCTTCCCACTATCTTCTTTGCCAGAGGCTTTATTTCGGGCGTAATTTCAAAGGGGATTGGAGCAGGAATTCAGAGCGTGAATAGATTTAGGCAAAGAGCTTCCCTCTGAAAAGGGTCCTGATTCAAATCACTGCTTGGAGCAGTCATTTGTGGCTCTCTCTGTGTCATAGAGGCAGGAGGTTTGACTTTATCATGGAATTTGTCCAACCACAATGCAGTAGGTGAAAATGTAATCGATTCGGAACACGGGAGCGGCGTTCCAGGAAGACATTACCCTAAAAACTCTTGAAAGAAGGATTCTACTGTGAGAATTGACAGCAGGGGAAATGATTAATGTGGATGAGGGAGTATATTTAGCATTTGGGAACTCATAGGTTGACTATTTTGACATCCTTCCTCTCTTTGAAGCTGTGTCAGCAGCAGCAGACTTTGAACCCTGCAGAAGCTGCTATGTGGGTGGCAGAGTAATGCCGCTTCGCTCACTGTGGTGGTGGCAGATACAGACAGGGATGTAGGAAAATGTGAAGATTTGGTGACAGCCTTTTACCTTTCGACATTGCAGCACCTCGGAACTGAAAGCTGTGTCAAGGCTCTCCTTGAACGCGACTCAGATGTCAGTGGGGACCAAGTTGAAAAGGCCCCTTAGAGCTTCTGTAGAAGCACCTCACATGGACATTGTCTCCTCAAAGGAAGATAAACCTCAGTAAGCAAATTTTCCTATCAGCAAACATCATACCATGTACTGCTCATTCTTACTGAAAATCAGTACTTAATTTGTATAATAATAAGTGCCGGGCCCAAAGTTTTGTTCAGAGGCATAAGACCGATGCTATTGAAGGTTGGGATGCTGAATACAAGACTGCGTAGTCTTGATTGCACCTCATGCCTCTTTAATCCACCACTAGACATTCCCTGCCTCTTTATCTCACTGTTGCAGTACAGTGGCGGCTCGTTAAGTTTTGAAGGGAGGGGGGCGGACGGCACACACACACGCACACATACACATAACACTCACAAACATGCATTCACACGCGTGCACACACACACACACAAACACATCCATTCACAACACTGTTTACCAAACATTCATACATACACGCACGCACGCACCAAACATTAATTTAAAGAAAAAACACACACTTACCTGCAGCCAGCTCTGCCACGGAGGGTCCAGGAGGCTTGGGACTGCTGCCTTTCCTCATTGGCTGACCGGAGGAAAGGCAACAGTCCCAACGTCATCACAGAGTGGGATGGGGTCAGAGAGACTGCTGACCCCACCCCACTCTGTGATGAAGTGTCACTAATTGACACTCGAACCTGGGTGCTTCAAGGGCCCCCTCGGGCACTGTGCATTGGCAGCGCGCCGCTGGATTGAGAGCTCCTGACTGGGTCCGGGGGGGACTCCATGTACTTTGCAGGGGCGCCCCCTCAAGTTTCGTTACGCCACTGGAGAGGAAGCGTCTCCAAAACAGGAAGTCAGAAGTGATTTTGAGGAGGAGCTAATCTAGTTGCCATTGTTGTTTAGGTGGGGCGGTCTTGCCCAGGAATGGTTTTAAGTATGGGGCAATGATTTTTAAACAAGTTCTTTCTCTGATGGGAAGGCAATACAGTCATGGGAACATTGGGTGGATGTGGACTTCATGGCGCCAGTTGATTGGAGAGTTCTACATGATATATTATATAATTAATTTTGTTCATTTTGGGCTTCTGTAACTATTACATGCACTTTGTAGCTGCCTCAAGGCACCTTGCATACGTAGGAGATACAAAGGAAACTGCTGGAGCAGGTTGGAGATCCAAAGGGCGATGTATATTTTATTTATGAATGAAGTCAGTCGGTGTAAAGCAATTAACTTAATCTGACAAGAATCGTGATAGAGGTAACGAGGATTTTGAAGGGAAAAAGTGAGGAAAGGGGAATTCTTCTTTGATGTTTTTGGTTTATAGATTGCAGAACATCAGAACCTGTGGATCAAGGAGACGCTACTGTCAAAATGTTACTGTGATTTCTGGCCATGATCACTAGTGCCGGAGGGCCATGAAGAGAATGGTGCCATGGGAGGGGAGACTGAGGAACAAAGTCCAAGGAGAGCAGTACCATCAGGTTGTAGAGCTTTTGAAGCAAAATCATTGACTTCACTTGCAAGAATTAATGAATATGCCTCAATGGGCTATTTCTGATGAATGACTCAAGAAGTAGACATTTAAAGACAAAACCCCAAGTGAGGCAGGATTCATGACAAAGACAAGAACACATCTTTACAGCATTGAAATACCATGGAGCATATCAGGAGATCTAGGGACTAGATTTAGAGTTAAACGGTGATCAACGTTCCTCTTATTTCTGGTAGAAATGCTAGAGCCGGAGGAGACTCCAATGGCGCGATTTCCCCCTTCATAAGGATACTATGGGCCTGAAATTGATTGTTGAGTAGGATATTGGAGCAGGAATATCGAGTGGTCACAATATTATTACCAAAATATCATAAACCCCAAAATATCGAAGAAGTGAGTGCACAGAGGAACGTATAGATTTACTATTCCTAATGCCACATCTACGTACCTCGAAGATATATATAGATCGTCAAGGTATATATATATATGAAGTTATGTATAAAAATCTATACACACCTGTTGCTATTTTGGATTTCAATATTCTGGTAACAATATTGTAACCATTCGATATTTAGAACCCACACCCTGAATTACGGTACCCTATTAGTTTGTTCAGAATTATAGTAACACCCAGTAAATACTGACACCGCAGGTCATGGTATGTACCTGGCGCAGTGCATAAGACCCATTCCAAATCTTCCAAACAAGAATTAGGCATATTGTGTAGTATCAGAGTTGGCACACCTGATAAATGCATGCTTTGCTTCTTTCCCATCATTTTCTGTCAGTCATATTTCACCAGCTAGTTCGTATCGAAAGGTGTCTTGAGAAAATTGCAGACGGAGGAAATCCCATAGGAGAATTTTAGTCTGAATTTATCATTTAGTACAGAAATTTGAATAATTTACGTTACCACTCAAGGCTAAAGCAGGCTCTAGGATTAAATAAAAAATTCGCTTAACCCACCAATATGTGCCACCTTTGGTGTCTGCTTACCCCAGCGACCCCCAAGGAAGCATTCTATTCTTCATCCCTGTCCAATCTGCGCCAAGTAGGGCTGCATTTTTAATGAGAAATTATTTTTAACCTTGAATGATTGCAGCTGACAATTGGCTGAAGGACTTGTAATGTCCTCTAGATCCAGCCCCTTTCTTACCATCATCCTCAAGAAGGAAAGAAGAGCCATTAATTCCCAACTCCAGCACCTACTTCTAATGGGGACCTCAGGGGGAACAGCAGTCACCTCTGAGTGCTTTCCCTGAGCACACTGGTTGAGCAAATCTAGCAGATGTGATCCTTGATTAGGGGTTAATGTGGGATGGAGAACAGCACCCTACTCTTCAGGTAGATGGACTAATCAACTGAGAATAACAATCTCAAAGTGAGCACTTTTATCGAAGGGCTAGCGGGCCTACCAAAAGGGGTGACGGGGCATTTAAAACACTGTCATGGAGATGCGACCAAGAGGGCTACACTATAATTCACATCCTCAGTGATTGCACCCAATTCCGGACATTGTGTATGGAGTTGGAATCCACCATGAACAGGACTCTGTGACTGTCATTGCCCTTTTCTCAGCAATTGATCATGTTACATGACACGGATGACTTCATAACCCTCACTGCTCATGAGAAGTGCCTACTGGTCACAGCTATTACCGTGGTGATGATCTCCATCTTCTGACCCTGGATATAATTTCTACTTTCCACACATGACGAATGGCTCAAAGAAATGTACAAAACGGCCTCGTATGAGAGGCTCATATACAGAGTGCAAGATAAATCAGGGACCTACTTACAGGTCTAGTCGCTTTTCTTGGGCATGACTCTGCCACTTGAGGAGCATAAGTACTGTTGCTGCCGCCCGCATCTTGAGGTTCATTAATGGCACTCGTGGGTTCCCCCAACCCCTCCATCCTCAATCCTCTGCCCTCTTATATACGGCCCCTTTGCATAATCCGTGACCTGGCTGGGCCGCCATCATTGGTCATCTTGCCCTGCCCGATTCATTCTTTTTTCCGATTCAGCTTGGACAACAGAGACAACGGCCTTTTTCAGGCCACACCGAAGGTATCTGGGGCCTGAATGTGCTCTCTTTCTTTCGTCCACCCACCGCTCCCCTTTTTTATCTTTTCTTTTTTGCATTCTTTCCTTCTGCCCACTACTGTTCAATTTTATATTGCCTAAGCCACAATACTCTGTTGAGCGGATAGCAGTTTTCCTTATTTACCTACCATGGCAAGTTCTATTGCAATGGGGTTTCATTTTTATTGAATAATCCTTGCATGTATCCCAACCATGGGGCTGGAATGTTCCTGATGACAATTTGTGTACTCTGGAAATTATAAATAAAGATATGAAAAAAGAAAAACACTATCGAAGAGCACCCAAAAATTCTGATTTTGCTGCTACTATCTTTGCTCAAAGCTTAGGGGAAAGGGGGAGAGCAGAAAAATCAACACTATGCCCAAAGGCAAATTATACATTAAACAACTATGGTTCTCACTCTCACACTTTTATAGTACAAGTGTGTCTTGATTTCAGTTCACAGGTTTTTATCAGAGAAGATTGCAACCCACAGATAAGGGGACATAGAACTTTTGAAACATGTACTTTATCACCACTCTCGAACTACCAAATAAGTGCAGCCAGCATCCATCTTTAAAACCTCGCGGTTCCCAAAAACATCAGAGGGCAGGGAAGTGATTTGCATCCTTGAATGTATTATTTAGACATGTTACTACCATAATCATGATTGCAAAGAAAATCATGGATAAATCTTCTCTCTGTCCTCCCATCATACTTGAGATATTTGGGCAGTTGTGTTCAAACCTTTTAATGCTGCGCCCCCCCCGTGAAAAAAAACCAATCACCGGGCCCCCCTCAAATTTTTTCACAATTATTCTATTAAACTGGCAATGTTTAAATATGTCTAGGCTGATTTAACATTGCAATTACGTTCTGTTACCGTTTTAAAATTGCAATCAAATACATGATTGACAAACATACTATTCTGGTCAGGCAGGCCTTACTAATATGTGAACATATCCACAGTGTGATTATTAGAAATGAAGGGGTGGGTTTGAAGTATATTTGGAGGCCCTTCCATTTTGACACCTTGTCCCGGCCAGGATATAAATGACAAAAGATGTTAGTGACATTACAGAGTGGCTTACTGCTACTCACATTTTTCTGCTGAAAACAAAGCACTGTTAATAGCATAATGCTTCTTTTGGCCAGAGCCTGGCGCCCCCCCTGGGATCACTTGAAGCCCCTCTTGGGGGGTCCGCCCCCCCAGTTTCTTGACCTCTGTATTTGGGAGAGGCAACACAGACTAGGGAACCTACACATTCCCAACAGACCACTCTCACTACTTCAGGTCTCATTGCATATATGCCCACCAGTACTACTTCAGTATCCAATGTTATTAGGCAGAGAGAAGTTTGAATCAACCAATCCCAAAGGACGCTGAATATAAAATGAGTTAAGGGAGTCAAGCTGGTTCTTTCCTCCCTGTGTGAAATACTTCAACACATGTCCAGACAGTTCAGGCAGTAAAAGAGTTACATAAAACTGTTACTGTTGCTAAGGAACAAAAGGAAATCAAGCTCATGCCTTTGCTGTTGAAAACTATGAACAAACTGGATGTTCCTTTTGCAGACTCAAATAAACCCTAGAACCTAAGTAACTCATCCGCAGAAGAAATACACAGACAACACACCCTTGCTTTGTGGTAGCCTTCTTTGGATCTATAAACTAAGGGGCATATTAGCAATGCCTGGCGATAATTATCGCAAAGCGCAATTAGCGCTTGGATAATTATCGCCAGGCATCGCTCGGTTTCTATCGCGGAGTTAGCGTGCAATCAGCAATGCTAATCTCCAAAGCGATAGAAACCTTGGAGAAGCAGTGTGAATATCGCCTGAAAACAGGCGATATTCACACTGTTCCCCAGTTCTGCTTGCTGATAGTGCGAGGGGACTTAGCCATGTAATCCACCTCTCATTGGATTACATGGCTAAGTCAGGGTGGGACCAGGTGTTAGCAAACCAGCGCTAAACGTGTTTAGCGCTGGTTCGCTAATCACCGCCCCTGCCTCGCTGATAGGCGTTAGCGACCTCAGCGACTGTTTCCAGTCGCTGTTAGGTGGGGAACGCCTACTTTGCATGCCATTAGCGATAAATATCGCTGGCATGCAAGCGGCACCCAACCCGGTCGCTATCGCCTACAAGCTGTCGCTAACAGCAGTTAGCGACAGCTTGTTGATAAGGCGATAATATTATCGCCGCTTTAGCGGGAAAAAGTCCCGCTAAAGTGGCAATAATCGCCCTGCTAATATGCCCCTAAATCTTATGTTGGTTACCTACATAGCACATCATACCACCTTACGAACATCCCAATGCATTGGGAGATAGGAAAAAAGAAAGAAGAGAGAAGATGTGTGAGACAAGTCAAAGGTACAGAGGAAGGAGCCATGTGGATGGCATCGGTTTCATATTAATGGTAATATCCTTCTGACAAAGCTATAATGTGCTCCTCGTAGCCAGCCTTAGATTTCAGTTGAGCAGAAATTGAGGAATGATGAAAAAGGCAAGGTAAGGGGTCAGGAGTGGTTGGCACAGAATAGAAGAGGGAATAAAGTAGAAGTTATAGGTATGTGCAAGGGTACCAGTCAGACTAACCACCCCCTGAAAGAGAGTTAGGAATCATATTCCATTCTGAGAAACAGGTCAAGAGACGTGGAATGTTTTGGAGCTGGAGACTGTGACCCCCATTCACACTGTCAAACCTAGAGCTCACATGCAGCCTCTCCCTAATAGATACATTTACCTGAGGCCCCAAAGCTACATAATTGGAGGGGGTACTCATTTCCCTTGCTGCTGTGGCTTCTGGAAGCCAAGATGCATAAGGGATTAAGGAGGAGCCCTTCACATGGTGCTGAATGCTTGGTCTACTGAGGTCAAGCCCAGCCTGAACTGAGGGAACAGGCTCATTTATGCTACACTCTAATAAACCTCTGGCGGTACCAATCATCAAACTGAAATATTAGATAGAAAGCAGCTGACACCCATGGGAAATTTAGATGTGGCCACCGAATGCAAAAATGTCAATACCTAAGGATAATTGTGGATCTAAAGATGCTTGCTAAATTATAACACTCTGTAATTAAACATAGAATTTCAATTTGAATAAAATAAAGGGCCCCACGGCTTGTCATCAGCATTTTTTTACATAAGTTTTTTTTTTTTTAAATACTAAAAATTATTCATCCAGTTTTCCAAGCAGAAGTCAGGAAAGGAAGGACATGAACATTTTATCGACTTATTGCCTTAATGATCACTAATTATAATGAATTCTCAAAAAATAGAGCTTTATTTCATGGACCAATTTTTCACAAATTATATACCTTGTTTATTGTCATCGATATCTTGAAACAATTTAAATAAATACTGCTTATTGAAAGCCTAAATAAAGAATGGGGATTTGGTCCTTCTCATTGGACCACCTTGGAGCCACTCTGCAGCAAATGGGCTTTAATTTCCAGCTAGCTTTATTCGGAAAAAGTTCTTTACTATTCTGGTGCTAACTTCTGATGACATGACCGGGCCAGTGTATTCAAGCACAGCAAAAAAAACTCACTTTTTGATCAATTTTCAGCGTAGCTGGCTTAAAAATCCTCATTGATTCAAAAGTGAAATGTCTTGGCAGACTGCTAATTGTGACAAGCATATTTTTTATCAGTCAATCAACCCAACATTTATAGAGCGTGGCAAATCACCTGTGAGGGTCTGAAGGCACTAATATTACATGTATTCTGTGGTAAATAGGTTTATATTAATTTTATTCTCATTGCACTGACACTATTTTTGAATAATTACTAAGTAAAGCTAATTTCAAATTAAATCTAACCTAAGATAATTAACCGAGCCTTCCATATATTGTCAATCTTGGAGACGCATATGGGCAAATGGTAGTTTCCTTTAATATTATCTTGAACATGTGAACCATACACATTGAAAAAAGACTTTGTACTAGCCCTCATGTGTCTACACTAGGCATTGTGAAAGATACTCTTTGCACTCCTGTCTGGGTGCACTTGGAAAGTCTCGGGCCTGATTGTAATGTCTAACAAGGAAGTATCTACACCCTGTAAAAATACTTATGCCCTCGGTGAGAAAATTTGGAGTCTGACTCATTTAATACTGAGTATAATGGGAGGCAAAGGGGTGTCCACAAGTAACATGGTGTTTCCATAACATACTCCAGCAAATGACACTGAAACTGGGTGATGAGCTGCCCGGAAGGAGGCAAAAAAGAACAAATGATGGACGGAATGCTGAACAAATCAAACATTCACACCCAGTCATAGATCTGGGTTTAAGTCATCATTTTTTTTGCTCACTGCACCACCACAGTTTGGACCCAGCCATATACAAATCAGTCTTGACCCTGCACCGCATGCGAACATTCCAGCCCAAACTGCCAGATCAGGTCCTCCCTGGACCGGAAACAAGCATCCTGGGACCGGTTTTGGGGTATAACCCCTCATCAGCCAAGCTAGCTTGAATCCAGTGGTACATTGAGCACGGGACCCACGTCTGGGCATACCCTTTCCACTTAGGGCGACAAAAACAAAAAGAACAAATGATGGACGGAATGCTGAACAAATCAGACATCCACCTCAGTCATAAATCTGGTTTTAATCCATCCTTTTTTTGCTCACGACGCCACCCCAGTTTGGACCCAGCCATATGCAAATCAGTTGTGATCCTGCTCCCCATGCGAACAGTCTAAACCGAGCTGCCAGGCCAGACATTACAAAGGATGTATCATTTCCCTTTTCCCGAGAGGCCACGACTTGGACTTTTGCATTGCATTATAATTGAAACAATTTTTCTACCATGGTGTTCGTTTTCTCTTGTCGGAATATTTAATGATGGAAAACTTTAAACAATATGTGCCTCACATATATCACCTTTATTTAGTCTTTATTCACACCCCTTAAGCCAGATTTCTACAATTGTTGATATTTAACCTAGGATTATTGTTTCAAGGAGGTTATCGGAAAATACATTGATAAAAGTTATCGTCAAGTAAGTTAAACCAATTTTTATCCAAACTATACCAATTTCTTTAAAGGCGTACTTGGTATCGCCATCCCAGTTGACTATGTAACTGGACAAGGAATTGGACAGATTTGTCACCCTCAGAACCTAGGAAACAGAATTCCAGGTGTGTGTTACCACTCACGGAATATTGTCAGAGTCAAGATTTTGACTTCATTTTCTCCAACCGTCATGGCCTTTACACTTGCATTAGTCCTTAAGGCTAGAGCACAGAGGAAGCAGAGCATGCTTGCTTTGTGTCCTTTTTGACACTGATGCTCTTCGACTTGCAAGTAGAATAAAATAAGAATGTATGTAAGTTTATTCAAAAAATTAAATATGCACTAATATAGCCTTATAGCCCGCTGCTGAGGGCTATACCAGTTGTTAAAGGCCCTGATCCCAAGGTATATAATGAGGGAGAGGGCCTTTAACAACTGGTATAGCCTGAGGCAGAAGGGCTATAAGGCTATTAGAACATTCAACCCACTAAGGGTAGAATGTTCTAAATTAAAAATGGAGAAACAAAAAGACAAACATTGGAATGTTGGAGTGCTGGGCTTATACCAGCCATTATAAGCCCAGAGCTACTCCATTGTCTTCAATGGAGCTCCCAACATTCCAATGTTCTAATAAATCCTATCTTTCACAAAATGTGAAATAACTGCTGTTAATGTCCAATTTCTAAATAAATGACAGTGTAGTTGTCTGGTATTGTTTGAGCCACTTCTTCCGTTCGTAAACCTGTTTGTTCTTGCCACCTAAAACAGCTATTCACAAGACTAATGCTACTTGCTTATACAGTTGTCAGAACCTGCTCTGCATGATCACATTAATAAGGGTAATATTGATTATTTTAGAAAGCTTATGGGCATTTTGAACTCTTATATTTTAATAATGTATTCAATCATTTGTCTATTGAGTTGACCCAGCTCATAAGATTTGGTTTAAACTTTGTTATAGTTTTCCAAAGCACAATATATACTTCTACATGAAACATTAAGGTTAGAAAGTGTTCATTTTGAGAGTTGGGAATCTGTTTATAGACGTCTTGTGGGTCATTTCCAGTTAAGGATTTACAAGGCGGGTTATTAATGATGCTTTACGACTTCAAGCCCTCAGAACCTAACATTTTCCATTGTGTTTTTACAGTTGAACATTCAGTGTCAGAAAACTTTACCTGTGGAATTAAAGATGTCATCTTGTGGGCTTAATCCTCTTGAGAAGGTTATGTCCTGTCCCAAGATGGCTAAGATATCATATCAATTTGAGAGAATGCTGTATTCAGGAAGATTGATACACTATGTGTACATGTCCTCATTTACCCTCAATTTCGCTTTGTTTGCCTTAATCCTATAATGTCCAAAAACGGCAAACCTAGTGGACAGGTATTAAGATCATTTAGGCTTTGGCAGGCGAGCCACCATGTGAGCGGCAGTCAGGCTACCAAATTTAAAGTTATCTGTCAGTGTCCCTTGCCTGCATGGCTGGAGATATTCTGTGGAAAGAAGGCTGTAGTTCCCCATGCCAAGGAGGTATGGCAGAAATGTAGAAACATATGGGAGTCCAGGAGATAGCCTCAGAAAACGGAAGTTCATTTCCAGGGCCCACCTTAACACATTTCTCTGCAGAAATTCTCCTCTAGCACCTGAAGGGCAATTAAAAAACTTGCGCTCTCTGTTACCTGCAACCTGCACATCCCCACGCTAATTTGCCATGTGCCTGGGAGCACCTGCAATCCAAGACTCAGCCATGATATTTTGAGTCCGCACAGCAGACACCTCAACAGCATCAACAAAGTGGCTGTAGGCCTTGCCGTGGAGGCTTGTCATCGCCAGGAGCCACGAGGGCAGGATCGCAGATGTAAGTCACGGAGCTCAGCAGGCAGAGCCTGATTTTCAGAAGCAAGGGCAGGAGTCTACACCCCAGCCCTGATGAGCAGAGCACGCCACAGATCTCAGGAGGGCCCAGAGAAGGCAGAGAGTGAGACCACTTCTCAGGAAGCAATCAGGCCCAGGTGACACATTGAAAGCACACAGGAAGCTGCAACTAAGAAAAAAACACAATAAGAAAGTGAGTAGGCTTGTAGCAAGGCCTGATTCTAACTGAGGGATGCTGGCCTTCGCCAGCCCAGGCCCGGAGTCATGGGTCGGCAGTGGGCAGGCCTGGTGAAGACCAACCCACAACAATTCAACTAGGCCACCAATACAAATGTGCTGGCTGGAAGCCCTCCAACGTGAAAAAAAAATGGAATTATAATATATACAAAGTTAGTAAGAAACGGGACAAGGGGCTCGTCCCCTTTAACAGCAAAGTGCTGAGTCAGCCAAAGCCTACTGAACTGCTTAGGAAAATGGAAAAGAGGACTCCCCAAGACTAAAAACTTAAAGGCTAGTCCATCAGCTACAGTTAACTATGTGCCCCTAAACTTTAGTGTGAAGTTGGTGGCTTAGTGGATTGGGAAGGCCAGAAAAGGGTGAACAAACAATGCTGACTGCAGATGATGGTGGTGGGGACTCCAGCAGTTTCAACAAGATCAGTTATGAGACACTTCTAATCCCCACTGCTTCCACCCCACTAGACCCAAGGCTGAGAACCTTCAATGGCAGGAGACCTCTCAGGAAGCAGTCTTGCTTATAAGAGTAGGGAAAACTGGTTTCACTTGAACAGTGGAGCGCCTACAGTGGACAGCCTGGCAGACAATCATATCAAAGCCTGAATAAGCAAGATGGTACCCCCTTGGAGAAACAGTTGGAGAAAACATGACGTCCACTGACCAGTTGGCCGTCAACAGAATAGAAACAAAAATAAGAGAGGAGAGATGGGAGGACGTGGTTCTCCCACTGGTGAATAACAACAAATCAAGAAGTGAACCACTTGGTGCCTTCAACCAGCGCGGGGCACTCTGGAGGGACTTCAAGGGCCCCATTTTAGACATATGCTGTAAGAATGCCTGCAGCCTAGCATGACGAATCTTTGGGTGAGGGTCCCCTAACATACCCCCAAGGGTAGGATCAGCAGGTCGACTCTGCGAAGGAATTCACCCTCTCTACATACAACAAACTCTGAGTTCCTAAAAGAGGCAAACCAGTGACAGACTGTCTCTCCTTCCCAGCTTTCGTTCCCCTTGCACTTCAACCCCCTCTTTGGTAATAAAGACTTCACCCCAGGGTCTATTAAAGAGCTTTCAACTTTTGAAAATCCCTCCAAAAGTTCACCTTCACCGACATCTAGTTTCAAGTATTCACTCTATCCCAAACGTCCCACAAACTGATTGTAAATTCCTTCCCCAGAAACAATGGGAAGGAGAGCTGGGTTTTAGGCTAGATGATAAGCAATGGAGTGAAATCTTTACAAAGGCCAATAACTTTGCCAATAATGACAGGGAAGGGAGGCAGTCTACAAATGGACCTATTGATTGCACCACACCAGCCAGGCAGCAAAAAAAGACTATCTAGGAGTGGGAATGCTGGAGGGGGTGAGACGGAAGACGGACTCTACTCCACATCATGTGGAAATGCCCCTAGCTGGAAAAATACTGGTATGATATCCTGAACAGCATATAGCAAGCCACAGAGACTTCGATAAATGCCCAGAAGTCACACTACTAGGACATCACAGAGAATTTGTCCACTACACTATTTAAGGGGGGAAGTAGAATTACTCCCCCCCCCCCCCTTGCTAGCAACACACTTGTGACTCTATTAGCCCGGGGGAAGCAAATACCTACTGCCACACTGTGGATTCAAGGGATCTGGAGGATCATTGTTCGCAAGAAGTTGGCTTATAGCTCACAAGGTCAAGAGAGAATCTTCAAAAATGTCCTCCAGTTCTAGAATACCTGAACCAGGATTTTAGGAGGCTAACTTATCCCCCCAGACTAAGGGGTTTTCACCCATCAATCCAAGACGAATATCTCAACAGCCTAGCAATGGCTCTTCCACATACAACAAAAAGAGAAAGAGATCCAAATTCTTCAAAAATCATCAGAATCTGCTCTTGGACCGTTGTCTACCTGCCGGTGCGTGAGGGAGTGTTTGGAGATTGATATGTTTCCATTAAGTGAAAATAGTCACATCCTCTCAAGGAGCTTTTGAAAAGATTTAGAACTGTTGTGGCCTAGTTAAAAAGCAAGTGAATGGAAACACTTGAGACGTATTCAAACACTGAAACCCATACTTTAAGCTAATGTAATTAACAATTCTGGGAAAAACTAATTTGGGACAACATCTTGTCAGGACCACAAGCAACCATCAAAATGTCTCAATTGAACAGCCACACTGATTCTGACAACTTAAAGGGGTTAGATCAGCATTTGGGCTGGACAGAGACATATGAAAACCAGAATGGAGAGAGACACTTATAAGAGTAACACAGATTAATATTTATGGGCTGATGCTCAAAGAAAGCTGGAAATTGACTCATGTAGGTTTACACTTTCCTTTAGAGTAAATGTATCACTCTTTTGAAGTTCACACATGATTCCAGGATCACAGAGATAATCCTGGATTCCCAGGGCTACTTCAGGATTTTGGCATTCCTATACTAACATACAATTTCAAGTTACACCTAAGAAAGGCATTTTCCCATGTGTAAATATAGTAGATGTACATTTCTGTAGGCATAAACGTGCTGCCCATATGCTATTTGCCTAGTCACCATGTTTAATTATTTATTCTTCAATGTGACAATACTTTCCCCTGGAATACCCTCTATCCCAAAACCCTTACTAATTTTGTTTTACTTATCTTCCCATTATAAACCAGGAAACACATTTAAATTACTGCTCTTCGGGGGGGGAAATGCCACGCAAAATCCAAGTGAAAATACATGCGCAAACGTTTGTGATTCTGTACCAACGTGTAATTTTTTAGTGTTTACTTGGTTTCTGAAGCATTCCCACACTAGGAATACAACAAAGGGAGTCTTGGAGCAATATGCTCTCATCCCCAATTGCAGAATACTGGTATATCACATGTGAGCAAATCCCTTGAGAATACGAAACCTGACTTCAAACCCACAAATAGAGGTATTTCTGCAACTTTGTGAATCAGGCCAGCTATATCTATCTGTTGTTCCATCTGAACAACAGGGCCACTCATAATCGAGTCCTTGAAAGAGACTATTCAACCAATAAAGCCAGATATCTGTTTGGATAATTTGGGTCCAGATTTACGAACATTTCATTTTGCAAGTCTCTATTTGCGATTTTTTGGGACTTCCAATTAAAGACTCCCAAAATTAAATGTACGAATGTGTCTCAGACACATTAGCGATTCCCAATGGGGTTACAATTGACCTGCCTCATCAATATTCATGAGGCAGGTCGCAATTTGCAACCCATTGGGAATGGGCAATAACACCGGGACGGTAGCCAGCTGTGGACAGAAGACCACCATGTCTTTGTTTGCTTTTACAATAAAGCAATTTGTTTTTAAATGCAGCCTGTTTTCCTCCAAGGAAAATGGAATGCATTTCAAAAAGAAAAATGATACATTTCAGTTTGATTTTTTATGTTTAAATCTTTTTATTGAGTACATCAAACCAAGCAGTTGTTAAATAAAACCCTCAACCCCAACCCCAGACCCAGCCCTCCCACTCCCTACCCTTACCAACCCTCCTATCCCCTACCCCGGGAAACCGTTGTTAATGAAGGAGGGGAAGCCTGGTCCCTCTCTTCAGCTGTGATTCGGGCTCATCGATGCAGCTTTAGCCTGTATTAGGGAGGGGGTCTGTTAACCGTAGAAGGCGTAGGTATCTCAGACAGGTGAGCTCCCACAGCTCGTTGCTCATTTTAAGGAAAGGAATGGTCGCCATAGGTCTGAGAAAGCGGATCCATTGCCCTGTAGTGAGAAGGATATGCGTTCCATCCCCAACACATGCCACAATTTATATAGCCACCCCTGATACGTAGGGATCCGGTCTGTGCCCCATGGGATAGTATGTTTTGCAAGGCTGCACCTAAGGCTAAGCCTATTTGTCTACACCTGCATGATTTATGTGGGAACGTAGGTGCATTGGGGAGGCCCAGGATGACATACTCTGGTAATTGTGTGTTGAAGTGTGTATCTATGTCATCGAGGACTTGTGTCCAGTAAGGTGCAATGGTGGGACAGTCCCATAGTGTGTGTGTTAATGTGCCTAGGGACCCGCATTTCCGTCAGGGCTGTGGTTTGGATTGCTTTTGTGCAATCTGGGAGGTGTGAGGTACCAATAAATTGTGACCTTGGTCGCTGTCTTGGTGCTAGACATATTACGGGCTGTGTGCCGCGCACGGTGAAATATAATCCCCCCACTACCTACGAGTAAGTGTGCGTCCCAGTTCCGTCTCTCAGCGCCTCTGTCCTAAGGATTTAGAGGTCGGTTCCGGTGGGTGTATGAGGTTGTATAGCTTGGTAATGAGGCGTGTGTAGGAGATCTTGGTGAGCAACCATCTCTCATGGGGGGTAAGGGGTCTTTGGGCGTTAGGCCGTATTGTAGGATGCGAGACCCAGTGTCGCACCTGTTGATAACGATAGCGTTAGATTCCAGCATAGCCATGTCGGCGTGGAGGCTTTCAAAAGACAATGGGCCATCCTCATCAAAAAGGTGGCTAATTGATCTGCACCCCTCTCGGTCCCAACAGTGAAAGGTTAATGTGTCGAGACCTGTAGTAAAATCCGGGTTGTTGACAATCAGTGTCAGGGCAGATGGGAGGGAAGTAAGCCCACATCTAGCAGCAGTCGAGTCACAGGCCTTCAATGTAGCACTTGTGACAGGGGAACGGTATAGCCTTTTTGGTCGCTGGGTCCTGTGGAGGAAAGGAATACTCCACAGCGACTGGCCAGCTAGGGCTCTATCCATGAAAAGCCAGTGCTTTTCGGATTCGCTGCGGGACCATTCCAGAAGAGTTCGAAGTTAGGTAGCATGGTAGTAGTGGTGTATATTTGGTATTCCAAGGTCCCCTTCACTCGGGTGTCTATAGCTCAGTTCTCTGTGAATCCTCGGTCTCTTTTTCGCCCAGATGAAAGAGAGAAACTCTTGCTGAAGCGACTGGAGAGCACCGGGTGGGGCTCCATAGGGAGTGTTTGGAATAGGTATATTATCTTTGGTAATACATTCATTTTAAGGGCCGCTATGCGGCCTAACCAGGAGAGGCCATACGGCCTCAGGCGGAGAAAGTCCTGTCAGGTTTGAAGGAGTATGCGCTTGTAATGGAGGGAGGCGGTGTCCTGGGTGGAAGTTGTCAGCTTGAGCCCAAAATAAGGAATCGAGTCTGCCACCCACTGTATTGGGCATGACTGTTGCAGGGCCTCTACAGTAGGAGAGCAAAGGGAAACTCCAAGAGCTTGTGATTTGTGTATGTTGACCTTAAAGCCTGCTGCTTGGGAGAAGGCCTTGACTTCTAAAAGGAATGCTGGCATTGAGACCTGGGGGTCTTCCAGAGTTGCGATGACATAATCTGCATAAAAGCTGATCATGTGCCTTTCTCTTCCAAACTGAACTCCTCGAATCAGGGGATTGTCCTGTACCCTTTGGGCCATGGGTTCCATATAAAGAGTGAATAGGAGGGGTGAGAGTGGACTCGCCTGCCTCGTGCCTCTGGTGATCGGAAAGGGGGATAACGTGTGTCCATTTACCCGCACTACTGCTGATGGGCGTGTATAGCTGCTGAATATCCATTTCCTAAATCGGTCCCTTATTCCAAAGTGTTTGAGGGTCGCTTCCAAGTATGGCCTGTGGACCCTATCGAATGCCTTTTCGGCGTTGATAGCAGTGCGCGTTCCAAATCCTGGTTTTGGGCCTTATCTATGAGATTAATCAGTCTTCGCGTGTTATCGCTACTTTGTTGGGTTGCAACAAAGCCCGCCTGATCTGGGTCCACCAGTCCCCGCAGCATCGGGCCTAATCTGGCCACCAAGATCCCAGGGAAAAGCTTCAGATCCACGTTTAGGAGGGATATTGGTTGGTGAGAGGCGCACTGCTTTCAATTCTTGCCAGGTTTCGGGATTACAACTATGGGAGCCAGGGGCATCATGGGCGGGACGTCAGCGCAGTCGCCTATTGCGCTATACCGTTTAGTTAGTATTGGCGCTATGATATTACAAAAGGTTTTGTAAAATATGGCCAAGAACCAATCTGGGCTTGGAGCTTTGAGAGGGGCAATGGCAGAAATCACCTCATCTATGCGGATCGGACTGTCCAAGCTGGTCGCCTGGTCTGAGGTCAATTTGGCTAGGGTTGCCCCTTGGAGGTATGTCAACGATCCCTCCTCAGGAAGTTGTTGTGCTGTGTAGAAGTCAGCGTAAAAATCACGGAACGTCTGTGCTATGTGCAAATCATCAGTGTGTTCGGAGGCCAGTCTCGCCCCGCACCGTTTGAATCGTGGCCGCCTAGCGTTGTGCCCACAATTTGCTGGCTAAACGTCGTCCGCATCTGTTTCCCCCTACATAAAAGGATGTTTGATTTTTTAAGGGTAGGCAGTGGTCCGTGGGACCTCTGCCTGCTCTTAAAAATTTATTCACTACTATTCACAAAGGGAAGGGGTCCCCTGAGGACCCCTTCCTGTTTGCGACTGGCTTACCACCTACTTGAAGTAGGTGATAAACTGCAATTGTTTTGCGACCACATTCCGGTCGCAAAGCAATGGTACACCCCCTTGCGAATCACTATTAGGAAGGCACGCCCCTTCCTAATAGCGACTCGCAAACCCTATTTAGCGAGTTGGTAATAGGTTACTGACTCGCAAATAGGGCATTGTACATTTAAAAATGCTTTTATGCAGTCGCAAATGGCCCGAATTGGCAAATCGCGCCGTTTGCAAGCTGAATAAAGGTTAGTATATCTGGCCCTTAATTCTGATGTGGTAGCCATCACATTTACTCACATCCCTGGTATTACATGTCCTGCTGGAGCACCATGGTTCTGGTGTTTTTCACCAAGGCCCTTTGGCTACTGCAGGTATCTACAAGGTCTGTGTAAAACTCTGCAAATTCTAAGGGGGTTACTTGTTATCTTGCGGGACTACCCCTCCAGCATTACAGAGAGTCAATCCCCTTAGCACTCCATTGGTGCAAAATACCTTATGGCATCGTGAATAGACACCCAGTGGGAAAGAAAATTGTTCTGTGGAATTTATGTCACTGCAATAATCTCCTATTGGCAATGTTTAGAATGGTGGTAATTTTAGTTTTGTTGGATAATAATAGATGATTGGTTACTGTCATGTATTTATTTGAAGCAACAAATATTCAAAAAAATTGAAGAAATAGAATTGTTTGTGATGAACAACCTTGCACAAAATGGTCTCCTTTTTGGAGCAATAATTCGGAATCTCTATGAAATATTGTAAGAATGTTCCCCTTCCTTCCATGTATGCCAAAATCTGAATATTTTATTTTTTCTCTGTCATTGTGTGAGCTGCAACCAAGTGTGCTTGTTGATGCACTGCTCACCTCATGTGGTTCATGTGACAATTTCAGGAAAGTCGCATTCCATAAAATGTTGCTGGCATTAATAAGAAAGATGGATCCATTGACATGCAAACTCTATTTGTAGGTCTTGACTTGCACAATGTGAGAATTTGGGTTACTGGTTGACTGGGATGTGAGCGCTAGTCAACCAGCAACCACAAGCCTTGTCAGGGTAAGGCAAACGCAGACGCCAAATTAACCTGTGCTCAACCCCCTGGTAGCTTGGCATAGAGCAGTTAGGCTTAACCTAGAGACAATGTGTAACGTATTTGTGCAACACTTCAAACAGTAAATAAATGAAAACACCACACAAAAGCATCCCACACCAGTTTATACAAAAAGAGTAAAATTTAATAAACACATCAAGACCAAACAGAAAAAAATCCAATCAGTAGAAGTGGAGTTCCGAATTTTTAAAGAATAAACTGTAAAATAGCACCTAAAAGCATAAAGTGCCAATGCGTTTATCTTGTTGCGCTAGACCGGGTCAAAGTCAAAAGTTCATGCTAACCACGATGGAGTGGGGGTCGGTTACAGTCCCAGATTAGACCAGCTGAAGTTTTACCTTCTCAACTTTTGTGCCAAGAGTCCAGTTTGGATTGAAGAGGGTCACAGGGAGCAAGGAGAGCATCACCAGCGGTGGTTGGTGTGGCACGGAGAGCAGGCTGGGTGTCTCGGAAGGGTGGGATGGTGCTTCATCATGTCGGTGGTCCCCCGTGGGCAAATGATGGTTGCGGTGTGAAGAGACGGGCTGGTGTCGGCTCGGACTGAATTTTGGTGCAAGCGGTGCGGACCCAGAGAGCCCAAACGCCTGATTTTAAGAGCCCGTGAACCACATCAAGGGTCCAGGATCTGAGAGGCACAACTTAGGGGTCAGGAATTCGCTGCAGCTGTGTCCAGGAGATGGTTGAAGAGCCTTTTATGTCCCTGAGGCTCAGATCATGAGGCCAGCATACTAGCCCTTGGAGTAACTCTGGGGTCCTGGGTTC
Source organism: Calotriton arnoldi (assembly GCA_963921515.1). NCBI lineage: Eukaryota > Metazoa > Chordata > Amphibia > Caudata > Salamandridae > Calotriton > Calotriton arnoldi. The sequence continues at coordinate 1,935,348 of CAWUFW010002974.1, forward strand.
AAAATGAAGTTGCAGGTATAATTCTTCCCCAGGCTAGAGGGTAGCATGTCAGCACAGCAGTTTCTTCAGAGCATCAGTCCAGCAGAGTGCAGTCCTTGTAACAGCACAACAGTCATTCTTCCTGGCAGAGTATCCACAGGCCCAGAAGTGTTCTGAAGAGTTGGTGACTGAGGTCCAGTATTTATACCCAGTTATGCCTTTGAAGTGGGGAAGAAGCTTCTAGTGGTTTCCCTTTGAAGTCCCCCGGCATCCTGCCTTCCCAGCCCTGGATCCAGACTAACTACAGGGGGTATGCAGCCCTTTGTGTGGAGGCAGGACACAGCATGTTCAGGTGTAAGTGGGGCTGTACCCAACTCCTCCCATCCTGCCAGTGATGGCCCAACCAGGCACACCTAAGCTCCCTATTGTGAGTGGTTGTCTAGAAGGAGTACACAAAGCTCACCTGTCAGCTACACCCTGTCATGTGACCAGAGACAGGCTACAGGCACTAAATGGCTAGGGCGAGATAATTCCAACTTCCTAAAGGTGGCATTTTCAGAATTGCAATTTAAAATCGGACTTCACCCTAAGTTAGGATTTTAAATTGTTATTCCAGAGACACCAAACACAAACTGATTATCTCTTCCTACTTGAAAATTACACTTATAAAATGTAATAAGGTAACTCCGATGTTATCCTATGGGAGAGGTAGGCCCTGCAGTAGTGAAAAACGAATTTAAGCGTTTTTTCACTACCAGGACATGTGAAACTTGAAAGTACGTGTCCTACTTTGTCAATACATGGCACCCTGCCCTCTGGGCTGTCGAGGGCCTACACTAGGGGTGACCTATATGTATTAAAAAAGTAGGTTTGGGCCTAGTTAAAGGTGCACTTTGCCAGGTCGAGGTGGCAGTTTAAAACTGCACACACACAGGCTGGAATGGCCGGCCTGAGACATGTTTAAAGGGCTACTTAAGGGAGTGGCACAATCAGTGCTGCAGGACCACTAGTAGCATTTAATGTACAGACCCTGGGCACATGTAGTACTACTTTACTAGGGACTTATAAGTAAATTGAATAGGCCAATTGGGTATAAGTTAAGAAGATGTCTAGAGGAGAGAGCACAAGCACTTTAACACTGGTTAGCAATGGTAAAGTGCACGGAGTCCTAAGGCCAACAAAAACGAATTCAGAAAAAATAGGAGGAGCAAAGGTAAAACATTTGGGGCCAGATGTACGACCCGCCAATTAGTGAGTCACAAATTGCATCGCATTTGCGGCTCGCAATTTGCGACTTGCTAATTGGAATGCACAACAGTGTCTCAAACACTGTTTGCAATTCCTAATGGGGTCGCAAATTAGATGCCTCATTAATATTAATGAGGCAGGCGCAATTTGCGACCCCTTTAGGAATGGCTAGCATTCACAGGGATGGTGGACTGCTGGGGTCAGCAGACCACCATGTCTGTGACTGCTTTTTTAATAAAGCAGGTTTTTTTTTCCAAATGCAGCCCGTTTTCCTTAAAGGAAAACGGGATGCATTTAAAAAAGAAAAATGAAACTTTTCAGTTTCATTTTTTTAAGGGCAGGCAGTGGTCTCTGGGACCACTGCCTGCTCTTAAAAAATATTTTCCCACATACTCACAAAGGGGAAGAGGTCCCCTGGGGACCCCTTCCCCTTTGCGAGTGGTTTAACACCTACTTGAAGTAGGTGGTAAACTGCGAGTGTTTTGCGGCCGCATTTAAAACATTAGTACATAGCATGTTGACTTGCTATTAGGAAGGGACGCCCCTTCCTAATAGCGAGAGTCGCAAATGCTATTTTGCGAGTCAGTGACTCGCAAAATAGCATTTGTTCATGCTATTACCCTTTTTTGCGGTCGCAAACTGGAGGATCTCCCGTTTGCGGCCGCCAAAAAGGGTCGTACATCTGGCCCTTGGAGATGACCCTGTGGAAAGGGGCAAGTCCAACACACAATATAATGCACAATGATTTTGTGAATTAGAAAAATAAGGGTAGACTATTATTTTGTCAGTCATGGAGGTAGTTAGGAATGACACATTTTGTCTTCCTGCCTAGCTTGTTTGGAGGATGCAGCACTCAGGAGATGGAGACTGGCAACAGTCTCTATGGTGATGAGACTGTGGATGGAGATTGTCAGAATCTTCAACAATAAAAAGCTAATATGTGTAACAATGGAATGAACAAAGAAAATGGAAAAGCCTGAAGAGATGTAGATAAAGATTTAAAGGGGTCATCGAGTTACTGGTGTCACAATGAATCCTAAACCCCAACTGACATCATCAAACAAAGGAACATTCTAAAATACCTATCGCTGGTGATTGTTAGCTAAGCATATTGGAACTGTTTTTTCCAAGTCGGATGGCCCTTTAAGGGGCAACAAGTCTAAAGTGAATGCATTGGTTGCATGTTTGTGAACAGACTTAAATAGGAACTCTAAGGTTTGCAGGTTTATGATTCATACTGTTTTAATTTTTTGCTGCATTTTCAGCAACTTATTACATACACTGCTATGTGTGTTAAACAAAAAAAAGAGAAAGACTCCCTATACGTGCTCTCTGGTAGTAAAGGACATATTTTTATGAAAATACATTCTCTTTTGTCAATTGTGTTAAAAAAAAAAAAAAATTCTCTCCCAACATGAATTATTAAATTATAGATGTTAGTGATTCACTGTGTTACGTGCACTCCAGGGGGAACATTCAAATATGAGCACAGAGGCATTCGCACGGCTAAAGCCAATAACTATGTTATTAAATATGAAATTACAGTTGCTTTGATACCTATATTCTGCTGACAAGGAGCGTCGGAACGGGCACATCTCTCTGCTGTGAATCAGCGTTGATAAACAATTATTTTTCGGCACAGGTGCAAAGTGGAACAGCCGAGCCAAGCGAAGTTTGTATGATGTTTATTCCGCGGGAATAAAGCAGCGACGAGCAATCCTTCCGAGTCAGCTGCTGCGATTTTTAAATCGGCCTTCAAGAGACCCCAGCAAATGGAACAGCAGCGCGCGCTAATGCAGTCAGCTCTCCGCCATGCATACACAACGAGACAGAATCGGGTTAGCCAAGTTACGCTTCTCGTGTCCCAGAAATTACATCCTGCTGAACCTGCAGAGGGGGCCCAGCTGCGGCATACTTCCGAAAAATAGTCCCTCCTGGAAAATTCAGCTGAAGTGTTTGATCATTTGATTTTTAACAAAAAGGGGGATTAAAGCAGCAAGGCAAGAGGTGTCAAATGTGCGTAAATACGTGTCACATTCTGACAAAGGTGTGTGTGCATAAGGGGAGGTTTCATAAATATGTGATGCAGCATCAGAAAGGACAAGGTGGGGAGACAGCTAACATGAAGGATAAAAGATGTGGGCGCACCCCTTATCATGTAGTATGCAAGTACCAGAAACAGAAGTTCCTTGTTATCCTGGGCTATTGTTGTTATATTAAGGCCCAGAGAAATTTAAATTATGAAGTGCAATTTGCATGATTTGGGGAATTTTTTGTTATGCTTGTGACATGAAAATTGCTATATTACTTATAGTGTACTTATTCTCTATTCACTGCAAAAGTTTACTGCAAGCCCGCAGAAATAACACAAATGTCCAGACCACGAAGGGTTGTTGCTAACAGCGGTGGTGATTTATATACTTTTTTTAAATAATGCATCATTGTGTCATAATGACCCTAAATGATGGATTTGCAATTTGCGTAATTACCTGTAAGTTCGTGCAATCTTCCCAAACTTTTGTGTAATTACCCGAAAGCAAATTCCATGAATTTCGCATTCCTCTAGTCATGTTATTGACAGAGATGTGCAAAGTTTCAGACTTGCAACTTTACAAAATGTGTTCATATACTTTGACAGCCCAGAACGTCTGGGACCATAGAGAGGAAATTATACAGTCCACGTATCACATGTAGTGAGTGCACTTTACTAGTGACTTATAAGTAAATTAAATATGTCAATTGGGAATAAGCCAATTTTACCAAGTTGTAAGGAGTGATCACGCGCATGCACTGCAGCACTGGTTGCCATTGGTAAACTTCTCAGAGTCCTAAGGCCAACAAAAATATGTCCAGCAAAATGGAGGAGGAGAGGCAAAACGTTTGAGAGAAGAACACCCTACTAACTGAACGTGTCCTATTGGCATTGGGAGTTACCATTTTTTTTTTCTTCTTTAGAAAATCACTTTTGGTTCATAATAATCCAACATTTTTAAATTTGATTTCCTTTTTCGTGTTTCCGAGAACGTTTATATTTTGTAACTATTTTTTTTAATAGTTTCTAGATACTTTGGATTGCTTCAAGGAATCTCTATCCGATTTGTTTAATTTTTAATTATTTGGGGGCTTTTTGGATTTTTTTTTCTCGTTTTGGTGAAATATTATTTTTGACTGTGCAAACAGAGAATGATCTGCAGCTACAGAACAATAAATCATATTTATTTTATTTGCTTTGGGTGCAAAATGTTATATTTTATTGTTTGCGTATATATTATGTGATTGTTATTTGGAAATGTGTGGTTTGTGTGTTGTATTTATTTTACGTGATGGACTGAGTTTGTTCTTTGAGCTTTTTGGTTGGTGAGGTTTACATTTTTCATTTAAATAATTTATATATTATTTTATTATCTCAGTCTTATTTAACATTGGAGTTTTATTTAATGTTTATATTGATGTGATAAAATGTTATATTTATTATCTATATAAAAATGTAGTTGCCATGCTGGTTTAGACTGTGTAATGGTTTTTGGGACTTTTGGAGGTTACTAGTTATTTTATAATTTGCTTTTGGCTATTATTTCTAAGTAGTCTACTCCTTTGTTGTTTATTAAGAGTTTGACTTTAAATTGTAGCACATTGTACATTCTTCTGTTTTTTTTGCCAAGTTTAGGTGCAATTTGGCTTACAGATTGCTCCATTCATATTTGTTGGTAGCTTTGCTTTTTTTGTAATGCTTATATATATATTTATAGAGTGTAGGTTGGGTTTTCCCTAGTATGGATTGGAAGGCATTGTGCCGTCCTTCCACTGCGTTGTTTGTTTTGGCTTCATGCCAAGGTGCTGTCATAGACATTCAACCACAGTATTTGAAATTTGGGTTGGCATTTATGTCCGGAGCGATGCAGTCTGACAATCCAATTGTCTTCAAAATAATCTATTAGAGGGCTTAGTTTGTCTTCGTTTTGTTGGTACAAAGGGCTTTTTATAAGAATATTGTAGTAGTGGTTAGCTACCTCTGTGACAGGGACATAGGCTTGTGCTATCCTTTTTTTATTTCAAAAGCAAATTGGCTGTTTGTAGCTTATTCTACACTTCATGGAGATTTTTCTAGGTGTCTCCAAATGCTTTGATTGAAATGGTAGTAACTGCCTTGTATGGCTATGTGGTGGTACATTTTTTAATCATGGCTTGTTCAAAGTTTATGATAATTTTTTGGGGTAGTTACTTGTTTTATTTTCAATGTGGTTTAAGAGTTTGTAGTAAGTAATGCTTTGTTTATTTGGTAGTAGGGCATATAATAAAGGAATATTTCTGTTTTTATATTCACCACGTATGGAGTATGTCTAAGTGAATGGTTTGGTACCCATTTTGAAGGTCCTGTCCATCATCCAGGTTTGACAGTGGCTCAGATTTAATAACTTATCAGCTGAGAGAATATTAGGATTCTTTTTTCATTATTTAAGTTGTCATATAAAAGGAATGGTTCCTCATTATGTGCCATTTTTAAATGTTCAGGTATTTCTATGTCTTGGTATCTTCCAGGGGCAGGAGGAGCATTGCTGGTAGCTTTTTCAGTTCATACAATTACACATTTCAAAGTGGGTATAGGTGGTAGTTGGCCTGTGATGTTTTCAGGGACCTTAGACAGTAAATCTTTTAAGATTTTGGTTGTGGGCTCCTGGGAGCGACTGCTTGCCTCTCTTGTATCCTGCAATACCTCTCTTACTTCTATTTCTGTCACATTTGAGGGTTGGTTGTGTTCCCTTACATTAATTACAATGAAATCTTTTGTAGTGGCCCTCCCATAGCATGCATTAGAATACTATTTGGTATATTTTCAATTCACATTTTCTGCGGATGCACTTTCTTAGTTGTAGGTGTAGCACATGTGACTTAGTAACTTCTTTCCTTTCTCGGATGTTATATATTTAGCTCTCTCTGTCATTGTATATGAAAGTAGTGTAGTCGTGTAAATAAATACAATTATTTTAAGTCTGTACATTTGGTATTTATATATAAAATTATGCAACTATTTCTATATTTTTATACTTACATGTATGATGTTTTTAAACGTTTCACACTGATTTGTAGCTTTTCCATTGGGGTGTTTCTGCAGGTGCTTTCTTTTCTTTTGGAAGAAAGAAAAAGCATAAGTTTCACTTTAAATGTTTATTTGTTGGTAGCTTGTACAGGTTGAGGTCATTAGGTTTATTTATACTTGCTATTGGGGTGAGTTTATATTTTTTAATAATTTATGTATACTTACTTTGTTATATCTTTTTGCTGGTTTGTTGTAGGTGGGTTTTTTGGCAGGGTAATACTTTTTGAAGTTGTAGTGTTTTCTTTTAGGAAGTACATGTACATAGATAGAAGTTGGAGAGTGTTTTGGTAATTATTTGCTATTTTACATCTTTAGTTTTATTTCAAAGTAAGCTTTAGTTTAAATATAAGTTTTACTTACTTGGTTAGGTAGTTGTCGAGATGTATATATTTCTTCTTTAAGGGTTTGGTCAGGTAATCCAGCAGAGTTTTCTCGTCTTGCAGCGTTTGTCGTTTTTAAAATTTTAGTTGATAAAATGAGTGTGCTTTTGATATTGTTGATTTAATTGTTAGTCTGATTTTATTGGTTAAGGTTGTTTATCGTTTGATTGTATTGGTAAGTTTAGTTTTGGTTTGAACACTATGGTAAATGCTAATTCACCTCCAAAGCCCACTGTCAGTTTGTAAATCCACATCAATACTCCAAGCAATAAAATCCCCTCTTTAAATTTCATCATTCACATAATTTTCTAATTGTTCCATAGAAATTAAATTGATCACATCTCTCACACTCCACGTTGAAGATGGTTTACATAATACATTGGTAACAGTGGAATCCTACTTATCTTTATTAACAAAATACTTGTACGGTCAGAACTTATGAGTAAAGGGAATCAGATCAACTTTCAAATTAAAGAGATCAATCTCAGTAGTAGGGCAGAATACCCAAGCAACGCTTAAGGGCATATGTACAAGGAGTTTACTCCGCATTAGCGGCACTTTTCCGACCGTTTTGCGGCAAGATTTTTATCGCCTTCTGTACAAGCTGCCGCTAACCTCTGTTAGCAGCAGTTTTCCGGCGAAAACGTCCATTATAAAGATTGCCACTTCTGTTAGCGATAATGACATGCAAGGGAGGCGTTCCCGTGCAAAAACGGCCGCTAACCCCACTTAGCAATATTTACAAGGGGATTCCTTAAGTTTGGAGGACCAAAAAAACTGCCTCTAACTGCAGTTAGAGGCAGTTTTTTAAGACCAGAAAATAGCTGGTCTTAAAAATGGAGATAACCCTTGGGGCCTCATTTCAGCAGGTTTTGTTGCTGGACCGTGCTGCAAGCAATGTTGCTGTGCTGCTCTGCGACAAAACTACAGGGCAGGACTGTGCACCATCAATAAGATAGTGCGCATTCCTGGGCCTCACTCATGAAAAGTGTTGCAGCGCTGAGACAAGACAGCGTTGCAACACTTTTCACTACCCCCTTCTTGTGACACCACGGATGCACTGTATTTACTGGACAGTGCTCCATGACGCAAGTAATGACAGATACGTCTGGAATCCTGACGTATCTGACTGCGCTAAAGTCACCCATTGCTGCAGTCGCGTCACAACCATGATGCAACTCCAGCAATGCATGGGGCCAGCCTATCCCTGTGGCACTGTGTCACCCTTACGCCTGCCATCATGCAGGCGTAAGGTACTGACACAGTGCCGTTCTTGAGGGGTGCCCGGGTGTCGGCGCAGTTGTAGATCCATCGGTGGCGGTAGCGCGCCTCGGTGTTATCGTCTGTAAGCGTTGGCGGAGTGGTGGTGCTGAGGGATTTGACGAGACATACTTCGATGGCCTTGATCCAGCTGTGAGGGGGGCAATGATAGCGGTTGTGTATGGTGGGCATGGTGAAGCCGTGATGTATACAATGATGGTCGGTCCAGGAGAGCCCGATGGTGTGGCTGTAGTGAAGGTCCCGATGGCAGAGGAGATGTGCTCGACCGTGTGTCTTGCTATGTGGCTTGCTGCGGTGACTATCTGCTTGAGTCTGATGTTGGGGAGCTACCCCAGGAGGGGGTAGTGTTCTGGTCATTGGGGTTGTCCAGGTGGAACTTGAGTTCGCCGAGTAGGATGTCGTCGATGGATGGGAGAGCCTGGTGTGCAATGAGGTCTACAATGGTATCGGAGAATGGGTGTCCATGGCCCGGGGGGCCTGCAGATGAGGGTGCCGCAGAGGATGGGGTTGGGGTTGGTCCGGATCTGGAAGTTGAGGTGTTCCATGGTCACCGTTGAGTCATTAGAGTGCGTGGTCAGTCAGAGTGTGCTTCTGTAGGTGATGGTAATGCCTCCTCCTGGACGGTCGGGGTGGTCCTTGTGGGTGATTTAGTAGCTGTCAGTGATGGCGATGGCGATGTCCGGTCCGGAGCAGATGTTGGTCCTGGCAGGCGATGTGGCGTCCAGGGTTGATGGTGAGGCGGGTGCTGGTGCCGTAGGGGTGGAGTGTCCGAGAGGAAGGGTCCTTGGTGCTGAGCGCAGTACAGGGGCAGACGGAAGCAGACGGGCTTGCCTTTGGCACGGGAGATGTCCATTACAACGCAGGCATTACATCGTAATGCCTTTAGAACGCTAATCCAACAACGCAGGTGCCTTTACATCACATTCCATTACAACGCATTGTGCGGTCAGTAATGAAGTATTTTTAATTTATAGGGTGGGTATGGGTTTCGGGTGTCGGAGATGAAATATGGGGTGTATTATGGGGTAAAATTTTAAATTTGGGGTGTGTTTTGGGGTCAATCATGAAAATTGGGGTGTGTATTTGGGTCAAATATGAAAATTGGGGTGTGCATTTGGGTCAAATATGATTTTTAGGGTGTTTTTTGGGGGCTCAAAGATGAATTTTAGGGTTCAGGGTTTGCTTTGGGGTGCAAGGGTCAGTTTTAGGGTTGCACTCACTGAAGTGGGAATAGTAATGTTTACATCTCCGCAATCCAACACCTTCCCTACTGTTGCAATATGCCTAGTATTAGTATGCATTGTAATGGAATGCAATATAATGGTATGAGTCGTAACTCCATATATACCTTTGGCACACCAGTGGTACGCCCGCTGCGCATGGCCGCACAGCGGCCACCATTGAGAAGTGCTGCGGGGGGACTGGACAGCTGGGAGGCGGGAAACACCAGAAAGAACACTGGATGGGGCGTGGACGCGGGGGTGTGTGTGTGAGCGGGTGTTGTAAATATTTAAATGAGAGAAATCTTACCTCGAGGCTGGGTCCCGTGTCTTTGTTGCTCCTGCTCTCCTGAGTCTGCTTCCAGGAACAGGAAGTAGGCAGCCAGGCTCCCTCCCCTAAGCCAATCACAACGCTGCAATGTGGCGTTGGGATTGGTCATTGGTGCCCGGACAAGGCGTTCAGCCAGGGGCTGGAGGTGTGGGCATGTTCTCCATGTAGGCTGTAATGCAGCCTGCATTGCGAACAGGACAGTGCGCATGACTGCTTTGTGCGGCCTGAGCGGGCTGACCAAACAGTCACTGCGCACTTGAGTGGGCATGCCACTCCGCCACTGCCCTGCTCCGTGAGTGGAGCAGCCCTACCCACCCTCCCGCCCGCAAAGGAAACATGGCACGATAACATCAGAAAGTTATCATCATGTGATGATTGTTCCTCTTCTTGCACTGCTTGGAAGCAGTGGGGCAACGCTCTTCCGCCATAGCGGATGAGCCGACACTGGGGGTGCGTCATCTACTGGTGCTAGGCCTGGGCGACTCGACTCCCACCTTCTCCTTACCTGGACATTGACAGAGTGGCGCAATCCGCGGAACTCTCTCCAAATCTGTGACTCACCCAGCAGGAGCCTCAGCCAGGTGGGATTTCACAAGCGTGGGTACAGCAGTCGCCGCCAAGTCCGCTGGTGAACCTCCCGATGCAGTTGATGCAGCAGGGCCCCCTTAGGCGTGAACTTGCAGCGCTCCCGCAACACAAGTTTGGCGCAGCTCAGGGGCATCACCCTCCACAGTGTCCGGCCAGTGCAGCCTCATCCGGCCTGTGATGCACAAAGGTGCTGCCCACCGTTGGTAATCCTCTCTGTGCACCCCGGTGTTTTGGTGGATCGTAGTATGCGATGCAGACCTCCCTACGTTGGTGCGCAGGGGCGCCTCTACCATTCACAGCTCCAAGGGGGGCAAGGCGGTCATCTCAAACAGGTCAGCAACGTGTCTCCATGCGACTGGCCAGACTTCACCACCAGGTATGGGCGATAGCCGTGCCTCAATGTCTACCGCCACGGCTCATTGACTCCACAGCTCCTCCGCATCCCACTCCAGGCTCCAGACGCAGGTCCAGCGACGCATCCAGGCTCCAGACGCAGGTCCAGCGAGGCATCCAGGCTCCAGACGCAGGTACAGCGACGCATCCAGGCTCCAGACGCAGGTCCAGCGACGCATCCAGGCTCCAGACGCAGGTCCAGCGAGGCATCCAGGCTCCAGACGCAGGTCCAGCGATGCATCCAGGCTCCAGGCGCAGGTCCAGCGAGGCATCCAGGCTCTCATCCTGGTCATCCTGGATGCTGGGTGGCTTGAGGGGGTTGTTGATGTGTGCTGCACTTGGCCCTGGCTGCTCCATTCTGCATTTCATTGTTTTTTTGCCTATTTTCTATTGGAGGTCGACTGATGGGCTATTTTTTCCATTAGAGGCAAAATAAACTCACGTTGGGCTGACTAACATGCGTTTTGCCGCTAATGGGTCTTTCGTTGGTTTTCGCCCGCTAACGCCGGAATTCCTATCGCCATCACGCTAATGTTAGCGACAGTTTTCACCGCTGATCCCTGAAGCTATCGCCATGTAGCGACGTCTTGTACATACGTCGCTAACAAGGCGATAGTTTTCAGCGGTACACAGCGGTAAGAAAACTGCCGCTAACTAGCGTTAGCGGTAGTTTTCGCCAGTCCTTGTACATATGCCCCTTAGTTCCTCATGTTCACCCATATCAATTCCCTAGTCAAGAGATTAGTTTTCTTTAACGTCTCTGCATCATCATTGATTCCTTTAATTATTTTTTCACTGTGTGAGGTGGGTTTCATTGTATGTTCATTCCTCACCCTCCTACCATTCCATGTTTTTCTCTTCCTTTTGCAATGATTTGATTTGCAAATAAAATGTTTATTTGTTCTAAAAAATTATGTGTCTGTTTCCCCAGACTTTCAGATTAACTCCCATTTATTTCAGAAACCCCTTTGTAAACCGGGTGTACTGGCTTGATTAATATGCTACTATACTAACTATCTGTCCTTGTTCAATCAGTCATATCTTTTTGCGAAAGTGTACATTGGGGCCCCTTTCACAGTTTATAGCGTCTGTCTTAAATGTTAGTTGTTTCCTCAAGGAGATCTCCGCTTGATGCTTATGTAACCTCTCATCCATATTCCATAGAAATTCCTCAATCCTATTATTTAGTAACAAGGATCTTTCAATTGTATCTTATCTGAGGATTATTTTATAATTAAGAATGGGCAGAAAAATAAAGGTCTGAATTTCTCATAATCACCACATGGCACACCATTTCTCTCATACTTTTGGAAGATCCCAACCTATTTCACTATTTTACCAGCAGTTTCAAGCAGGTTGGCCTAAAACAATAACTGTACCAATCCTTTTACTTTTAAGAGCCCCCCTACATGGACTCTGTACTAAGGGAAAATAGTTTTTTAACATAATAAGAGATAAATAACTACGTTATTCTTCCATGTTGGATTGTTCAGAAATAAGGATCAGTCATTTTATTATGCATGCAAAAGATGTATGACATTTATATAGTTGATGAGATCATACAGAAGAATTTCAATCCATTACTCATCCCTAGTAACCCAAGTTTGAATTTATCTAACTCTCAAAGTCCTACATTTTAGCAAAGAGAGGATCTACCTTTAGGGACTAAACTAATTTAAAGCTATTAGAAATCAGATGCCAAAATATTTAAAAGAAACATATTGCCATATAATGTCAATATTAGGCGAATGTACCCTAAATGTTGCTTAGGACAGCGGAAAGATGCACAATTTTTCTCCTATTCACTTGTAGCTGTGGCCCATAAACCTCAATTCACCTCAGTGAGTTGTAATGCATTTGTAAATGGAAGTGTTGGATCTGAAGATGCCAAAAAGGATATCAACTCAATATTTCAGGTATGGAATGACAACAAGCTGGTAAACCTTGTAGCCTTTGGACGAGAGTTTGTAGAGCCTACTGTTCTAGAAAAAGCACTACTAGCTAATTGGTTATTAAGAATTCTTGGTTCTGTAATGTATTGCCTTTGTAATGTACTTCCTTTCTCAATAAGATAGTTAAATGAGCAATGAGAAATAAGCCTTCCTTTTCTATGAACACTAGGCTGAGGCAAAAAATTACATTACACAGGTGTAAATAATGAAATTATGGGAATTTCACATTAGCCATTTTGCAACTTTTCATAATGTTATGCTATTCACTTTAAAAATTTACGGCAAATGTGCCATTCGCAGTAAGAATGTTCCTCGAATGGATGGGAACAACAAAACACGAGCGGCTGTTGTCCTCAATGCTTTTGTTTAAATGTGTCTTTGCATCAAAAATTGAAGCAAGGACGCATTTTGAGCTGAAATGTAGTACAAAATGACAGGTTTGCATTTCACGTAATTATGTGTAACTTCGCTTACTTTTGCCCAAATTTCACGTAATTACAGAAAAGTAAATTACACGAATTTCACACACACCTAATAAACACATAATGAATGAAGTAAGCATTGCAAGTTTACTGGTGACATTGACAATGACTGGAGCTTGGAGACTGCAACTGACATTTATTTTAACCTATGGAAACATCTTTGGTCTGGAATTGTGAAGATTGATCATGATTTAACATTGATCTTAATTCAGAAAAAAATACTTTGGATGATTTATCAATTGCCCATTCACCTCGACAAATTGGGACATGTTATGAAAGATAACTGCTCAAAATGTTCTACTTGGGGTGCAGATTTGCATCATATGTTGTTCTGTAGTCCCTTAGTAGGATCAGTTTGTGAATATGCCTTTACAAACTATTTTTGCTGAATAAAATCCTAGATTGGAAGATACTTTGTTTGACCCTTATTATGAGTATGGCGGTCTTTAGGACCACCATACTCTCGGTGGCGGTCCGACCAGCACCACACTGCGGGCCCGCCCGCAGTATTACAGGTGTGGTGGTTGGAGCGCCATAGGACCGCTGAGACTGCCAGGGATCCAGGATCCCACCACAGTCGTGCAGTGGTCAGAGGCTGAAATATGCTGGCGGTACCGCAGCGGTACCACCGAGTATATTGTTAGTTGCCTCTCCATTGCTCTTTTCATGGCGGTGAGCCTGCCATGAAAAGGGTGGCAGAGAGGCAACTAAGAGGGCCCTAACGAGGCCCCTTGCGCCTCTGGGCCTGGGGGGAGCATGCAGGATGGGCAAATGTAGTACCCCCTTGGATTTGCACCCCAGTTTCCTGCATGGTGTGGCATGTATGCTACACCATGCAGTAAGGTGCGATCGGCGCTCTGACAGTGGTGGTCTGCATATTAGGCTCCTCTATGGTCAGACCACGGCAGGACCGCCCACCAGACCAGGATTGAAGTCCTAATCCGGCAGGCGGCAGCACCACAGCTTTGGCAGTCCTACAGAGGAAGGCGCGTTGCACCATCCGCTGAAGGACCGCCAAAGTCGTAATAAGGTCCTTAAAGTTTAATGATGTTTTGCATCGTATGTATATTCAGCCAGGTTTGAAAATATGGAATATGAAAGCCCTGATGAACAAAAAGTATTTCTGAAAAGTTGGTGAAGTATAAATCTAAACTTAAAAAGTAGGGCAAGTTGCAAGATATGCTTCATCTAACCACAAAGGAAAGCTTGTCACATGAAAGAAAAGGCCTCGTTGGTATATCCAAGTACAGGGGAACCCGATGACCCCTTGAGAGCGTGGGTCTGAGTATACAGCAACAACAAAAACACAACCAGGGGGATCGTTCAACAAACAACCTTCGCAAAAAAATAAATATATTTTTCAAAAACAGAATAAGCCATGCATAACAAAACTCAATCATGTCTTGTTATCATTGAGTGTTAACTTAATTAAATAAGAAAATTATATCCAGAGGCATATATATGAAATAAAACGGTTTACTTTTTTCAACAATTACATTAATCAGTTATATTGCATGACCTATTTCCAACCCAGTAGATCATGGAGAGGTTATATTTTATACTATACAGCACTCAGAAGAACCAAAGAAGGTCTTTAAAAACAGTTCTCAGAGAAGGGGTCAGGTGAATTCTGGACCACTCTTGCTGAAACAGAATCCATTGGAATGAGTAATCTAATGTAAAAAATGCACAGAAGAAGCCATTTCAGTTGAAGATTTGGAGATGGCAAGTAGTGGAAACACTTTGATGTGTTGGTACCTGGGTTAATTAATAAGTGAGACCATCCTCAGGAGTACTGTTAGATAATAATTTAACAAATGTGCATAGTAAGGTCCATACATTAATTCATTTTAGTGGTGGAGATATCCAATACGACAGTCATCCAGTTGTACATGAGTAATTACCGACGGCGCAAGTTTGGATTCACTGGATTCAATCTCGATCATGATATAGCATTGATTGAAGTTTTTGGGTGGCTTTGGATGATATAGTGCAGGCTCCGTCCCTAGTCAAGGACTTGCAACAAGCTTAAGCCCTACCAGTGGTGATCCCCCAAGCCTCACCTCCAGACTTTCCCATAGATTACAGCGATGACTTGGGACCCAGGAATCCAAAGGAAAACTACGTAAAGGGGATAACCAGCCTAGTGCTGACCTGTCCAGAACTTATGTTCCAAGAGTCCCGATCAATCTTCTTGAAAAGCCCATCCCTCGATAGGGCCCTAGTGAGGAATCATACTCTTCAGGCACTACAGTTGAAGCACTGTATCCTCATGTTCGCCTACTAGAAACTCCTCAAAAGACAGAAACTATTCTGGAGGTACTTGTGTTTTTGTCTATAGGGGACGTAGCCAGCTAGATCAAGATCGACTATTCCTATCGAAGCAGGACCAAGGCGTATTTGCATAGTGTTTGCCTCTGAAGTTGCATAGTAGACAAAACCCTAATGCACTTAAATACTGCCATGGGTACCTTCCAGTTGAAGTGCTTGATAATAATAATAATAATAATAATAATAATAATTCCAGATTTGTAGAGCGCGATTTATCACCCCTACGGGTGTCCAGGCGCTGGGGGCCGTCAGGAAGATTAAGTGAGCTATTGCCCAGAGTCACATGATGCTGAGCTAGCACTCTACCCATCACCTTTATCTTTTTAAAAGCGAGACACCATATATTACCACTGGCTGAGTGTAATTTAAGCATCCCATCCATCACGTTTTTATTTTTTTACCCTACACATACAGAATCATTCATCGCTGGCCTCCCTCTGCCTCTGTGAACACGTACTGAGTTTGTTTGCATGCCTGTCTGTTGTTATTGGTAAAGAGAAGCAGTGGGGCACTCTGAGCGGGTGACTCACTCACTGGCAGCTGGAGTTTGGAATTGCTCTCACAACAGGGCACACAGGAACACTCGCCTGCAGCAAAGAGGCATTCTCTCTGTGAAAAGCACGTCCTTCCGAACACCTGGCTGCCTTGGCTCAACTAGTGTTGCCACAAACCAGTGCTTTTTCAGCATTGTACAGTTTTGTCTCCATCCCACACAAAGTGATCAGGGTTATTCGATTCATTAGTACTCCATGTTTTCTTTATTGACTAAAATATCTTCATTGATTGTCTTCACATAAACAACCAAAGAGAGAAAATTGCAGCAATATTATTAAGATATTTAATCACTTTTATCTAACAACAACACATCAATTCAACAATTAAATACAGAAATGTTTGCAGAGAAAACAAAACTAAACATGGGTCTGAACTGAACAGATTTCCTAACTATATTTCTTCACCTCTCTAGGCCATTTGCTCTCCATTTGCAGGTTCCCCCTTCCGAACAAGCCAAGGTCTTGAACTACCTCCGGTATTCAGCTGTCTTTCCTAAAGGTCTCACCAGGCATGAATTTTTATGAATCATGGGCATCTCAGAGTTCAAACACTGCAGCTCACTGACCTGTACACACCTCAAATGCACCATTTTTATGTGGGTTGCTACCTTTCTCGTGTTCTATGTATGTATTCATGTTGGTGATATTTCTATAGTGCGAACCTAGCCGAAAGGCAGCAGAGCACTGCGCATCATCAAAGACAAGCATAAAGTCAATGAGTAATAGGATCGGAAGCTGGGCTGACAATGATTAATGCTTTGTGGTGTAGTGTTCTTTAAAGAGACGAGTCTTCAACTCCTTCCAAAATTGGAGCAGCGTTGGGGCGGGCCTTATGGATCCGGGATGCTGTTCCAGATCCTGGCTGCATAGATGGAAACGGCCTGCTGTCTTGCTTTGTTTTTTGTTCTACTCCTGTTTGTTCGTTCCTGGATTAATAATACAGCTTGAAGTTCTGAACGTGCTAGGAGGCGGAATGCTGGTACGGTACAAAACAGCTAAATAGTAATAGTACTGCAAAAGCCTTTAAGGCTTTGTTGAATTCCTACAAGTTGGGCTCGATCAAGAGGCAACTGTGGTGGACAGCCTGAGAACTAGACAGTACACTATCCAAAACTTTAGGGTCACGTTTCTAAATAGGTAGATCATGGGTGGTAGAATGCTGTACATTCTTGTCTTGTTGGTGATTTCATTCTGAAGGTGCCCTTGACCATGGCCATTCCTTATAACAACACAAAGGCCTAGTGGGACATTAAAAGTTCCACCTTATTGGCTTATTTATACGTTATGGAAAGACCTAGCCAGTATGCCTATCTGACATATATGCATATCGTGGGGACCTGCTACAAATGTCAAGGGACTCCCTCCTCCCCAAATATTAATGCAAGGTTGGTGAAAGCACTGCAGAAAGAGTCTGATACAGGAGGGCACAGGTACTATGGCAATGAAGAGGTCAATAACGATATTGATAATCATGATTGATTAACATTGATATACTTATTTAGGAGTAATGTGAAGCCCCACATGCTATCTTAGCATACTATGGAAACTAGCTGAAAGTTTAAAAGGCACAGAAATTGACAAAGGTAGGTAAAGTCCAATCCAATGCACATAGTGCTGCCTCTATCTGGTATTTCTTTATTATTGACAACTTGCTAGAAAATCTTTAGCAGAAAGCCAGTTTGAAGATCAGTGCTTTCAGGGGTTTTCTAAACTAACTAAGATTAGATACTGCTGTGAAGGTGGGGTTTCAGTCATTCCAAAGTCTGGGTCCCCGGATGTCGAGGGGTCTGTGTTAGACATGGCATCCTTGGCGTGGTTTTCCCCCTAACTTTTTGCCTTCAACCCTCCTGTTATGCTGACTTTGTTTTTGCTGCCTTTAGGACTCTGCACATGTTACCACTGCTAACCAATGCTAAAGTGGGTGTGCTCTCGCCTTAAAATATGGTAGAACTGGCTTATACTCAATTGGCATGTTTAATGTACTAGCAAATCCCTAGTAAGGTGACACTACCTGTGCCCAGGGCCTGTAAATTAAATGCTACTAGTGGGCCCCGTGCTCACTACACCACTGGATTCAAGCTAGCCTGGCTGATGAAGGGTGATGCCCTGAAACCGGTCCCAGGATGCTTGTTTCTGGTCCAGGGAGGACCTGGCTTGGCAGTTCGGGCTGGACTGTTCCCACAAGGAACAGGGTCAAGACTGATTTGCATATGGCTGGGTACAAACTGGGGTGGTGTGGTGAGCAAAAGATTGATGGATTTAACCCAGATCTCTTGACTGGGGGTGAATGTTTTGATTTGTTCTGCATTCCGTCCATCAATTGTTTCTTTTACTTTTAGAAAGTTGGCATTTACCTGCCTTAGCCATTTGGTGCCTGCAGCCTGTCACTGGATCACATAACTGGGTGTAGTTGGCAGTTGGGCTTTGTGTATTACTCCTAGACATCCACACACAATAGAGGGCTTAGGTGTTCCTGGATGGGCCATCACTGGCAGGAGGGCAGGGTGGAGCTGGGCACAGCCCTACTTACACCTGAATAGGCAGTGTCCTGCCTCCACACAAAAGGGCTGTCTACCCCCTGCAGTTAGTCTGGAGCCAGGGTAGGGAAGATAGGAAGGCTGTGCACTTCATAGGTAAACCTCTAGAAGCTTCTCCCACTTCAAAGGAAGGACCAGGTATAAATATTGGACCTCAGACACCAACTCTTCAGTACACTTCTGGACCTGTGGAGACTCTGCCAGGAAGAAGGACTGCGGTGCTGCTGAAAGTATTGCCACTCTGCTGGACTGCTGCCCTGCGGGACTACTGCCTTGTTGGGCTTCTGCCTTGCTGGATTGCTTCCCAGCTGCTGTGCTCCTAGTGCTTCCCTCCTGCCTGAGTCAGGGGGATTGGACCTAGACCTCAACCCAGGACTATGAGAGTGGCTCCAAGGGCTAATTTGGTG
Organism: Calotriton arnoldi; assembly: GCA_963921515.1. NCBI lineage: Eukaryota > Metazoa > Chordata > Amphibia > Caudata > Salamandridae > Calotriton > Calotriton arnoldi. Next base: position 1,954,129 of record CAWUFW010002974.1, read on the forward strand.
GTCTCCTGTTCAGAGTCAGAGGGACAAAACGGGCTCTCAACCACATGAATCAGCACTCAGATCCCACTGGAGAAAGCCCCTGACCCCCAGATGGTGCCCCTCAGGTCCTAGACCCTTGGTGTGGCCTCAGTGGAGCTGAATGGATTTTTGTTGGTTTGGTCTTGATTTATTTATAAAATTCTACTCTAGTTTTCTAAATTTGGGAGGGATTTTACTTGGGTTGTGTTTTCACTTTATTACTGTTTGCAGTGCTGCATAAATACTTTATACATTGCCTCTTAATTAAGCCTTACTGCTCTGTGCCAAGCCACCAGAGGGTTGAGCACAGGTTAATTTTGGATTTGCTTGTGCCTCACGCTGACAAGGATTGTGGTTGCTTTTTGAGCAGGGTTTCACCACTCTAAAGCAGTAACCCAAATTTCTCAAAGTCTGTTTCCATGTTTCTGATGTTTGAAGTTTCATTGGTGGATTAAGTGTAGTTCGGCTTATAGAAAATTCCTTACAGGCTCAGAGTGCTGAGTCAGTCAGTCAGTCAAAGTAACTTTATTTCGCCAACCCAATGATGGCATGAAAAGTATTCTACAAATAAAACATTTTCAGTATTACAATAGGCTAAAATTACAAATGTTAAAAATAAAAATACGTTAGGAAACATTATTCCCATTTTACTAATAAAAAAGTAATTCAGATATACACACAGTTATTTACACAATTCATAACTTGGTTCCCCTAATTAAATAACAGATTGACAAGTTAATCTTCTCTTCTTTAGAGCAGATAAGAAAAATGACGCCAATGAGGAACATATAAAAGGGTCAGGTAGTAACTGCAGGTAAAAAAGAGCCACACGACACTGTCTAAAATTCAATTGGCGAATGAGAGGGACAATGAACCTTTTCCTTTCTTCACAATAAAATTTACAAAAAAACAAGAAATGTAAGTCATTCTGACTAGACCGATCATCACATGTGCAAAAAGGCAGTTCAGAGATTGCATAGATATTGGGAGGGAGGCCCAGCATCAAGGGGATATAATTTAACCAGAATCTCACCAGGATGTATCTGTGTTGCAAGTTAGTGACAAACGATAGATAAGTTGTGTTCGCATCCATCGACATTATACTTGGAACAGCGAGAAATGCTCTAACTGTCGACAACCTGAGGTTAGAATCCTGCCTCCTTGCCTGCAATCTGGAAAGTGACTGATTTTTCAAATCTTTCTTAGAAATAGACCAACAAGTTGTTGGATCTACAAAAAGGTGATGTAACCCAGCTGCTTTAATCCGTTAAGTGCTTCTGTCGGCCAACGGCTGTCGCGAGCACTACCTCGGTAGTGCTGCGCACGTCCGTTGGCCGACGCGGCCCCGCCTGCTTAATAGAACGTTCCGCACTGGCGCGGAACGTTCTAAGCAGTTAACCGGTTAAGGGTAGATTCCACATAATGTAGCCAACTGATATTACTCACACCGTCTAGCTTCAAAACGTCATTTATAATATCCCTGGTCAAAGAAAGAGTCTCCTTCCGCCAAACCGAGTGCCACATTAAAATAGGTGCAATGCAGATTTTATCACTAATATAAGGCACTCTCAGCTCCATATGACAATTGAAGTTAGAACATGACTTTGACAAAGAAGCTAGATTTTTCAAAAAAGTGTCTTCTATACATTGCAGTTTAGAGCAATCTACGGTGCCCCAAACCACTGCTCCATAAGTGGCAGCTACTGTTTTGGCCTTGTAAACTTTCTTTTTCGCTTCAACAGGTTTTGAACCAACTTTTTTATAAATTTAAAAAGAGCCCCAATATTCTTTTCCATCTGCAACCCCCTGTTTATAATCATGCTTTTCCAATTGTTCTGTCGATCAAACATAATCCCTAGATAATTAAAAGAATCCAAAACTCCCAGCTTGCCCCCTTCAATGTGAATGTGAGGCTGTTTCCGCTGCTTAGGGCCTGCCACTAAGACAAAGGACTTAGAATAGTTAATTTTCATATCCAACTCGTTCATAAATTTCGTATACTCCATCACGAGTCGGCGCAGCGCATTACCAGTACGAGCTAAAATCACTGCGTCGTCCGCGTAGAGGAGTATCGGTACCTGTGAGGAGTTGATGTAAGGAACATCTGGTGTAGATCCCAATAAAGCAGATTCAACAGCATTAGTGTAAAGTGAAAATAAAAAGGGGGCAAGGACGCACCCCTGCCTCACACCTCTCGTAATTTTAAAATGTCTAGTGCACTCTCCTTCCTTTCCAAAGCGGACACAAGCTGTAGCACCAGTGTACAAATGACGAATTATGTTGATAATCTGTATGTCAACCCCCATTGCCTCCATGATCTGCCACAGCCTAGGCTGCGCCACGCAGTCAAAGGCTGCCGACAGATCCATGAAGGCAAGATATAAATGGCCGTACTTGGCTGCCGTATATTTTGCTATTATTAGATTCAAGTTCAGACACTAATCCACCGTACCTTTTCCTTTTCTAAAACCATACTGACATGGAATTATAATATTCTTTTCCAGTGCCCATTCCTCGAGTCTATTTAAAAGCAGCCGGCCCATTAATTTTGCGGTAGAGTCTATCAAAGATATCGGCCTATAATTTTTCGGGATTGTCCTATTCCCCTTTTTATAAATAGGGACAATTACAGTCGTCTTCCAGGAAGACGGTGCACCTGTTTGAGTAATTTTATTAAAAACATTTGTTAAGAGCGAGGCCCAGAGGTGTTGATTATCTAAAAAAAGGTCAATCGGGACACCATCAGGTCCCGGTGCCTTCGCACGTTTGCATTGATTAAGAGCATGTTTTATTTCTTCCAGTGTAAACCGGGGACTGACTTCTACGCCAACTAGGCTTGGGGAGGGGGGCTGGATAATTACCTCCTCCTTAGTTCCGAATAGGCCTCCAAAATGTGTAACCCGTTCCTCCTGTTCAACATGGGTATCTATAGACATACGCTGCTCATCTCTTAGAAAAGGTGCATTAATCACAGACCAAAATGCCTGTGAACTCTTTAATAATGCAGCCTTTTGCAGATTTTCCCACCAATCTTCTTTTAGGACTTTTAACCTTACAATCCTACATTTCTTATAAACCTGTCGTAAGGACTTGACCAAAGATTGGTTACGAGGTTTAGACTTTAAGGCCATATGAAGATTTGTAAGTGATTTTTCACAGTCCTCATCAAACCAATTCGATTTCTTGCGGTGCCCATTACGTACAAAACGGATTAGATTGTTCTTAACTTCCCGCAAAATCAGCTCAAAGGCAGTAACCATGCCATCATCAAATATAGGATCTAGGCATACCCTTATCTCTGATGCTGGATTAGAGACTATGTTACCCAGAAACTTCTCAGCATCAACTCTCTCCCATTTCAAAACAATTCCGTTCTCCCTTGCAATTACTGGAGTAATATAAAGTTTAAGAGAGCATTCCCTTTTCATTAAGGAGGGGATAAGAAACATGATTGCAGCATGGTCACTAAAAGCATAAAAGTTAATCTCTAGTGGGGAAAAAAACTTCCTTATGGGATCAGAGACCAGAACATAATCGAGTGTGGAGGAGAGGGAACGACTAAAAAAAGTAGATCCTAGCTGACCAGTTAAAATTTCAGGAGTGTTTAAAAACGCAAGATTCTTTGTAATTAATAATCTATTTAAACCATTACCATAATCATTGTGACTAAAATGAGGGACATAATCCCCGTCGTCATCCACCAGCCCACAGACTGATGTATCAATCTTATCACAAGGGTGAGCATTAAAGTCCCCAAGCCAGATTATGTCACAAGGTTTACTGAATACTTTCTCCCCGTTAACAATGTCTCTTTCCAAAGGAGCCAACACCGCTGCCTGATTGCTACCAAAATTATTAGTATAAAAATTTATAAGTAACCAATATTTGTCAGCACAATACTCCAGAACAATAATATGATAAAATGAGGATGTATTTAAAAATGACTTCACTTTTAGGGGAAAAGTATTAGAAAGTAAGGTTAATAAACCGCCCTTTGCATGACCAGATGATGAGGGTATAGCAGGAGTATAGTATGAACGATACCCATTCAAGTACATCGGGTCAATTTCCCATGTCTCTTGTAGGCACACTATATCCTTAGTCGTTAATAAAGACAGCCACTCCACATTGGCCTTTTTTGATTGTACCCAGAGATGTTCCAAGAAATCACCGCAACAGGTCCTGGGGTGCTCTCTAAGTGTGTCGGGGTCTGAGACAAAATCAGACAACCTATCTGCAAACTTGGATGTGGTTGAAAATTCACAGAGGGGAGAGAAACCACAGCAGGCCCATTTTGCAATACTATGTCAACAGCACCCTTATGTGTTAGGCTCTGCTCATCCAGTCAATCACATACAGGCATACCCTCCAATATAGCAAATCTATTACTAAGAGATAAAGGTAAAACAGGTGGAGGGAAAGACTGATTAGGAAGAAAACATAAGGGCATCCGACCATTAGTTCCTCTATGAATTGGGGTCTGAGGTAAGGTGTCAGGTTTATAGAAGAAACCAAGCGGAAGTGCACAAATTTCAGAGAAAAATGATGGAATGCTTGGTAACAAGGTTAATAAATCACACACTATATAATGGTTATCAAAGTTTATAATAATACAATCCCCTTTAAGAGTTTTTGGAGCCCTTCCTACCCAGTTAACCCTCCTAGCCATAATAATGTGTTTATATACATTAAACTTATCACCTGTACGATTAAAAAGCCAATGCTGCGCTTTATAAATTAACTGCTCCGTTGTTTCCTGTTGATTCGCTTTCAGTACTGGTACATTAGCTAGCACTATAACATAGGGACAAGCTGCTGGTGGGAGATCTAACCTTTCTCTAGGATTCGCAACCTCAGGTAAATGCTGAGCAGCCCCCCTTCCAAAACGAGAGGCCAAAGCTCCACCCTCTGAAAGCACAGAATTTATAGAAGGTTGGACATAGGGAATATCAGGTGCCAGTCGAGCCGGGGGAAGTGAACCTAACGGATGAGATGAAGGAAAGTGAGTGTTCACAGTACCATTAGTACATAGACTTAGCGAATTAGTTAGACCTCTTAGATTTTCTTGAGATTCGCCATGTGACGAGGTAAGACCAAGAATATGAATTGGTGCACCTAAGGTGGTTTGAGTCAAATTCTGATGATAACTATATACAGTAGATCTCGAAGTAGGATCTCGGACAGGGTCCACCGAATGAGTAGACATCCCTATTACAGTTTGAGGAACATCACTTCCCATATTATCAGTTAGCACAGGGGAGGCCCCACCTGAGTGAGAGGACATCCTTACTTCCTCATTTAACTGGGTAGTATTTGGGGGGGTTTGACTCAGCGAATGCAAGGCCTCCATGCAAGTTAACTTTTCCTCAATTTGAGTTAATTTGTACAATACAGGCTCAGAGTGGCGAGTCAGATGTAATGGGTATCTGGACCACTTTACCTACTAGCATTTTCCGAGGAGCCCTGGCTTTCTTACCTACTGGCGGATGCCAGTAGGTAGTTATAGTTAGGACATAGGAAAAGCATTTTTTGTTTTGCCAATAACTTTGGCGCTGCTTGACGAATCTTCACGAAAGTTTTAAAAAACTTCCCCTTTTTGGTTCAGCTGCTGTGTTGAAAGTTTTAGAATGATCTGTCAAGTGGGGGGCGAGAAAAAAGGGGGGTCCCAAAACACATTTTCCCCATGTTATGTCTATGGGGATTTTTCATTTTTTGAACACCACTACAGCCCGAACCGCTGAACAGAATTACACCAAATTTGGCAGAAAGCTAGATGTTGGTCCAGAAAGCGTGCTTTATGATTTTGTGTAAATCCGTTCAGTAGTTTCACAGATATTAAAGTTTAAAAAATATAAATATCTGGGGACCCGAGTCCTTGCAGTCGGCTAGCAAATCCAACTAAAATTTGATTAGCTGCCAACACTTCAACCAGGAAGTGTTGGCAGCCATCTTGGGACTTGGCTTGAAGCAGAGTCCCACAAAAAAAGTAAAAAATAATGAAAAGCTGGCAGGGTAGGAATACCCTGATCCCCCAGATATGCTGGGGGATCCTACAGGGACCTCGCCAGGGGTAAAAAGTATTTTTTTTAATGTCATTTTGCCGCAAATTCGCAGGTGGATCCGCCGGTTTTTTTTTTTTTAAAGACACGCAGGCTCCTGGGCATCTTTTTTATGAAGGACGGGGTGGGCCAAATCCAGGGGGCATATTACAATCAATGAGGGGGGCTCATGTGGCCCCACTCCTAGGCTTTTGAAAGCCCTGGGGACTGCCACCTACCCGGGGCACATAATTATACAAATATGCGGGGCCTTCTTGGCCCCCCCCAGCCCCTTGGACCGCCAGCTCCCTGGGGCACTGGAGTATATGAATGCGGGCGCTTAGTTAGGAACCGTTAGGGGCCTATTACAAGTCTTGACTGCCAAATTTGGGGTGGCGCGGCAGAACCAGCCACCTGCAGTCTGACCACCTTATTACGACTCAGGCAGTCGGACTGCACTAGGACCACTGGCTCCGCCAGGGAACCACAGTTCCCTGGTATAGGCGCGGCAGTCAGGGGCCGCAAACTGCTTGGCAGGACCTCCATGGTCCCGCCAAACATATTACGAGTTTCCTCTCAGCCAGGCTTTTCACAGTGGTTCCACTGCCATGAAAAGCCTGACGGAGAGGAAACAAAGGTGGCCCTACAGGGCCCCTCCTGTGCCTCAGACATATGTGGATGCACACAGGGCGGCATAACATGTGCCCCCCATGTGCATGCACATGGGTTCCTGCACAGCATGGACTTACGAGTCCATGCCGTGCAGGAACCTTTGAGGCGTTCCCATTGCGGTGCTTTTTTAAAAGGCACCACCACCTTTTTAAAGGGCACTGCAATGGGAACCACCACGCCGCCTGCCAGGCTACTAATAATTCGTAATCTGGTGGGCGGCCAGCGCAAGGTTTGGCGGAGCGGTGGTGTGGCAGTTTGCACCACCGCGCCACCGCTCCGCCAAATGCTCATAATTTGGCCCTAAGAATTTCACAAAGAAAAGACGAGGGACCATTTTACTAATATTAATTAATCCCGTGCAACACCAAAAGGATTTCCCAGTCACAGTCTCAACTTTTCATGGACATTACAATTGGACAGTAAACTTCGATTCTTTGATCATCGCGGTGGAAAGGGGTTGATTCTGGGTTGCTTGTAATTAAGATACTGTCCTCTAACAACCTTTCAATTATTAAAATCCACATCTTCCTGTGGATTTGGAGGGGACAGACCTGTGACTCCTAAATCCAAAAAGTCAAAGTTTAATCTACTCTATCCCGTCCATCACTTGAAATGAATCCAGTGGTATGAAAATGTGAGTTTTTCCTTTAAGGCACAAAAGCCTGAAAATCCCATAATCAACTGTTTGCATTGAAGAATCAAATCATGGCTTTTAGTCTCAAATCGGTTCCTGTCCGTAGGATACCAAAAATGTTACCACGTTTACCATCCTGTGCTGTCATTTCAGAAATCAGTGCATTCTGAGTGTGTGCCCTTTCATTTGCACCAATGGGAGTAAAGCACCGGAGGATAAGGATTTCTAAAAAGAAATGCCAGACTGGAATCATCATCTTGCCCTGCAATCACTTGAGAATTAGCAACTTGACATGGGGATCGTGGTCACTACTAACACAAGAGAGTGACACGAGTTATCAACGTATGGACTCACTGAACAGCTGACACGTCACCAGTGGCGGCCAACGCATGTAAACAGTAGTGTGGTGGCTGGAGGTTGTGCAGGGGAAGCGTGGGGAGGGGGAATGCGGAGGGGACACAGGTTTCAAAATAATGAAACAAAACTTACCTGATGCTGCTTCTGCCGCCTAGCGCCTCGGTTCTTCAATGCTTCCTGGTCCCAGCAGCCCCTGGGGCAGCATCAGAGACTCCCTGTGCAATCCCCACGCTACTCTCATGTAGCATGAGAGCAGCGTGGGGATTGGCCTGAGCGGACTTGTTTAACACTCGCTCAGGCACTGGGAGTCTGAGCTGTTTCTGCAACCCGGCTGTGTAATTCTGCTGGTTTGAAGAAACCTAACTGAGCATGTCTGTTTGGCCGGCCGTCTGCACAGTTAGCAGTGCACATCACTCCGCGCCCATCCCATGGCCCAGCCCCGCCCATCCCCACACACGCAGGCTCAGCCAGCAGCTGAAAAATAAAATGATAATATAGTTTTATTTTTAAGCTGCTGACTCTGAGCCAGTGGGGCGACACTCCTCCGCCATTGCGGAGGAGCCGCTGCTGCACTTCACATGCAACAACTTTAAAGATATGTGCATACAATTTGCAGTCATAAGACCAACGTAATTTTATGCTGTGATTAATGCATCCATATGTTCCAAAGCAAAGACCTTACTTGGAAAGTCAAAAATAGTTAATGTGGTGTTTCTTGACTTTAGACACCTACCCCCCTAGTGTTTCAGAGTTCCAGTTTGCATTTTTAAATTCTCTTATTATGCTTAGTGTTCATTTTTCGGCAGTGCTTAATTTGTAAAATATTAAGTGCCAGGGCTCTCACCGGGAGGCCACTGCAGCTTGCACCACCCATCGCCCTTGTCATCGCTGCCAAAACAACTACTAATCATCTCTCGCGCATGTAAATGCGACAGTTCAGATTATTCCAGGTCCCCAAAGCTAAAGGAATGGCTGGGGAGGAAGGTATTTGCTATTTTAATGTATATTGAATTCCTAAACAACCGTTGTTCTGCTCATCTCTAAATTAGATGAGCAGCGCCACCATGTGGTAGACTGTTCTAGATATGGTGTTGACAATTAGGTGCCGGTGCCAAGCACCGGAAACCAATTAATTGCCGGTGCTTAGCACCGGAAAGCCCCAGCTCAAAATAAGCACTGCTTTTTGGGAAAAATATTTATTTTACCACTCTTCACCCCAGCAGATGTAGAATAGTTCTCAAAAAAAAGAAAATGAGAGGAATACCCATAAAAACATTGCCTCAGAAAGGCCACTATGGGTCTATAGCACGAGGTTAGACAAAGCGTGTTACAGTGGCTGACTCAATCCCAGCCCTACTGTCCTTCCATGGGCAACGGCTTATATGAATTTATCTTTATCTGCATTCTTTTTCTTTCTGCTACATAACCCCTTCCCGGCCTGCTCTACCTCTGACAGCAGCTACACAGAAATGTACACTTCTAGCACAATATTTAGTAGTGATGACGGCCAATGTAGCCCCACGCTGTGTGTGCCAGGTTATCTGGTGGACAATGGATTGGCAATCTCAACCAACTTTCCGGAGAGGGCATCATATTTTTCTATGACGATATTCCAGCCGTGACATTCTGGTGGACAACCTTGTAGTCTTACTTTTTTCTATAAATGCAGAAGAACAAGTATAGGGTTTTATGATAGATGTACGCATGTCTAAACCATGTGTACCTCTACAATGCAGCCCAAACCACGAATGCGTCTTAACCAAGCATTCCTTTACCACGCATGCCTTTACCACGCAATTTCGTGGTAAAGGCATGAATGGTGATGGGGTACGAGTGACTAAGGTCGCCACTATTCTCACCCCCTCACCCTGCCCCAAGCTACAAACCCCCTACCTGCCCCCCTGCAGGCCCAGAACCTTCCCTGAAAACTACCCATTCCCCTCCCCTGCCCTGAGGCCTAAAACCCTGCCCCTTAACATACATTACCGCGACCACCTCCCACCCCACGCTGTCCCTGAAACTACCTCAACCCCTTCCACTGCCCTTAGGCCTAAAACTCTAACCCCCAATTTAAAAAACTACCCCAATCCCCACTGAGCCCTAAAAACTACCCCACCCGCCTCTAAGCCCTAAATACTACCATGACTACCCATTCCCCTCCCCCTGCCCTGAGGCCTAAAACCCTGCCCCTTAACATACACTACTCCGACCCTCCCCACCCCCTGCGCTGTCCCTAAAACTACCCCAACCCCTTCAACTGCCCTTAGACCTAACACCCTATACCTAATTAAAAAAATTACCCTGACCCCCAGCCCTGAAAACTACCCGACCCTACAACAGCCCTAAAAACTATCCCGACCCCCCAGCCCTGAAAACTACCCCCCTAGCCCAGCCCCACTTACCTCACCGCGTCCTCTGGCTCTCTTCCTGGCGAGGTCTTCCTGCTTCCACCCAGGAGCAGCCAGCAGCTAGACTGTGCACTGCCTTAACCATGCATGTGTGTGGTTAAGGCATATGCATGATAAAGGCAAGCATGCGATGTTGAAACTCACGTGGCTGAGGCCGTGATGTTCCGACTGTTTCCCCAAGTATAGGATTAGAAGAATGCTCTATGTTTCCAGATTGTAAAGATCACTAATAAAGTGGGTGCACAATGTGTGCCCATGTCGGCAGGGAGTGGAGTGGACACGGATCGAATGTCCTTAGAGTCTGAACTCCCTTCTTTCCGATGGCAGGAACTAACGGCAGTAGTCAGTGTTAGAAGCTTTTAGTGGACCGGTGGGCATTGTACAGAGCTAGAACTGCTGGTCAGGGCGATAATCTACTCCTGGGGGCCACTCTGAGAAGCTAGCTGTAAGAGGCAGTGTGGGATCTGCCACTGATTAGCAGTGTATGACGGTGGCACCGGTGGGCAGAGTAAGAATCTGTCGCGGTGGGCGGTGAGAGAAGCTGGCATGGCGAGCAGTATGAGAAACACAAAAGGAGCACCAGGGGGTACAAAGTCAGGTCGCACCCCACTCAATCATATACAAACACACAGAGACCCGACTTGTTCTGAACAGTTAACTGTATTTTTTTTTTAAAAACATGTGGAGTTTGTTTGGAAAACCTTTTAACTTCCCTCGCAGGATAGGTTCACTGCCACTGGCCTGTTAGTCCAACTGTTCACTTTCAAACAAAGCGTCAATACACCACAATCCAACACACATCAAAAGAAAATCTTTATAACCACAAAAACGTTTTGTGACTAAAAAAAGTGTGAGAAAGGTCAGAAAGTACCTCACGTTAGCATCACCCTGGGGGGCTGCTGGTTGGTGCTCACCAGCTTGCCCGCTTTATCATCATCGGTAACTTTCTTGACCGTGAGAAAAAGGGAAAAGAGTGTGTGTGTTAAAATTTCTCAGAGGTGAGAAATCACAAAGAAGAGTAAATCATAAAAAGCGTGTGTAGATGCTCTGTCAGTGCTTATGTCACTCAGTGCCCGCTGGTCCCTGTGAGAAAAGAAACAAAATGCAGTTCTCAGAGTTTAAAATGGGGTACAACTCACTTGCAAAACATAACTTTATTAGGTGCCGTGAGCCCGCTGGTCCCCGTGAGAAAAGAAACAAAATGCAGTTCTCAGAGTTTAAAATGGGGTACAACTCACTTGCAAAACATAACTTTACTAGGTGCCGTGAGCGTCCTCAATTAAAAATTGGCGTGTATTTGACCAATTTCAGGGGCAAATGGCCTGAGCGGACTTGTTTAACACTCGCTCAGGCACTGGGAGTCTGAGCTGTTTCTGCAACCCGGCTGTGTAATTCTGCTGGTTTGAAGAAACCTAACTGAGCATGTCTGTTTGGCCGGCCATCTGCACAGTTAGCAGTGCACATCACTCCGCGCCCATCCCATGGCCCAGCCGCGCCCATCCCCACACACGCAGGCTCAGACAGCAGCTGAAAAATAAAATGATAATATAATTTTATTTTTAAGCTGCTGACTCTGAGCCAGCGGGGCGACACTCCTCCGCCATTGCGGAGGAGCCGCTGCTGCACTTCACATGCAACAACTTTAAAGATATGTGCATACAATTTGCAGTCATAAGACCAACGTAATTTTATGCAGTGATTAATGCATCCATTTGTTCCAAAGCAAAGACATTACTTGGAAAGTCAAAAATAGTTAATGTGGTGTTTCTTGACTTTAGACACCTACCCCCCTAGTGTTTCAGAGTACCAGTTTGCATTTTTTAATTCTCTTATTATGCTTAGTGTTCATTTTTCGGCAGTGCTTAATTTGTAAAATATTAAGTGCCAGGGATCTCATCGGGAGGCCACTGCAGCTTGCACCACCCATCGCCCTTGTCATCGCTGCCAAAACAACTACTAATCATCTCTCTCGCATGTAAATGCGACAGTTCAGATTATTCCAGGTCCCCAAAGAAAAAGGAATGGCTGGGGAGGAAGGTATTTGCTATTTTAATGTATATTGAATTCCTAAACAACCGTTGTTCTGCTCATCTCTAAATTAGATGAGCAGCGCCACCATGTGGTAGACTGTTCTAGGTATGGTGTTGACAATTAGGTGCCGGTGCCAAGCACCGGAAACCAATTAAGTGCTGGTGCCTGGCACCGGAAAGCCCCAGCTCAAAATAAGCACTGCTTTTTGGGAAAAATATTTATTTTACCACTCTTCACCCCAGCAGATGTAGAATAGTTCTCAAAAAAAAGAAAATCAGAGGAATACCCATAAAAACATTGCCTCAGAAAGGCCACTATGGGTCTATAGCACGAGGTTAGACAAAGCGTGTTACAGTGGCTGACTCAATCCCAGCCCTACTGTCCTTCCATGGGCAACGGCTTATATGAATTTATCTTTATCTGCATTCTTTTTCTTTCTGCTACATAACCCCTTCCCGGCCTGCTCTACCTCTGACAGCAGCTACACAGAAATGTACACTTCTAGCACAATATTTAGTAGTGATGACGGCCAATGTAGCCCCACGCTGTGTGTGCCAGGTTATCTGGTGGACAATGGATTGGCAATCTCAACCAACTTTCCGGAGAGGGCATCATATTTTTCTATGACGATATTCCAGCCGTGACATTCTGGTGGACAACCTTGTAGTCTTACTTTTTTCTATAAATGCAGACGAACAAGTATAGGGTTTTATGATAGATGTACGCATGTCTAAACCACGTGTACCTCTACAACGCAGCCCAAACCACGAATGCGTCTTAACCACGCATTCCTTTACCACATATGCCTTTACCACGCAATTTCGTGGTAAAGGCATGAATGGTGATGGGGTACGAGTGACTAAGGTCGCCACTATTCTCACCCCCTCCCCCTGCCCCAAGCTACAAACCCCCTACCTGCCCCCCTGCAGGCCCAGAACCTTCCCTGAAAACTACCCATTCCCCTCCCCCTGCCCTGAGGCCTAAAACTCTGCCCCTTAACATACACTACCGCGACCACCTCCCACCCCGCACTGTCCCTGAAATTACCTCAACCCCTTCCACTGCCCTTAGGCCTAAAACTCTAACCCCCAATTTAAACAAGCATTTACAATGCAATAGGTCTCGCATTATTAGAGTTTGAGCTATTGGCATTGCTAAATAATGCAACACCAATCAGCCCAATATGCTAGTGCACGCAGATCTCTTCTGCATGTCCATTAACCTCCAGAGTCACCTTATGACTATAAACCCTGGGACTTGCTGGATGCTCTAAGAGCTCAGTAAGAGATACCTGTGGGATTTTTAAAAATGCAATGTGTTTGTTACCAACTAAGTAAGCCTAAACAAATGTATATCATGTTTGTCCTTGTCGTCAATTATTTCTTTGGGACAGAGCTTCTAAGAAATAAATGTATAAGTTGACTCAGAGTCCATTCCCCATCACTCCTCTCCTCTTGACTCCTCCACAGTTCTGATGCTACCCAATGACCCACAATTTATGTGGCCTTTGAGTGTTTTTTTATTACCTTTTCAGCACTGGGTTATGGTTAAAATGTCTCCGTTTTTTGGAATTTCCATCGAATCCCAGATGTATTCCAACCTTCAACGGCCAGGAGTCCTTGTTTGTGTAAACATTTACCCAAAGAGAGGTCTACTAAGTCTACAAACTAGCTTGTGCAAAGTAAATTAGTTGTCCCTGTAGGGAAGGCCCTTTCTCTATTCACAAAAGTCCCCCAAAGGTTTTGGGGTATTCATTCCACTTTTATCCCAGAAAATGGGCATACTCCGAACTTTGAGAGGAGTAAATGTCTGGCTTCTGTCAGAGTGGGAAAAGTATCCGCAAAATGTTTATGGTCACCAAGGCACTTGGTGAATCCCGCCGTAAGCAAGCTGTTGCTGGAAGAGATTATAACTTTATTGCAAGATTTCCTCGGGGCTTAAATTTAATAAGCTATTCTAAGGAAGTTATGGATTGAAAAACGATATTCTGTTATAGCTGAAAGGTTCGTAGGCATGCTAGGTTTTTGTTTTTTTCTAATAAAGGTGATGTTTGTAGAGGAATTGTACTGTTAAAAAACAAACTTTAGTAGCGGGTTATGCCTTCTCAACCCCATATAATTGCTGAACTATAATGACACAGAGCAAAAGTCTTGGTCCTGGTGTAGCAAATCTGGCGCACAAGGTACACAGATCGACAAGGCCTGGCTTTAGACAGCAGAACCACAGCAGAATACTCCCTCCACTGGCACAGACAGTATTAGCATTTACACAGGGAGACATTTCTCATGTCACACAACTGGTACATGCTGAGGCCTAGCACAGAAGAGCTATCTCCCAGGTGTCACACAACATTTATGCTTTGGATTTAGAAAGCACAGCTAGTTTCATTTTACACCCACCTTACAGGCATTGACCTCAGTCAGGCGACCTATCAATTAGATGATGTCGCACTTTAAGTCTCTGGCAATAAACTGCAAAGCTGTTTCTCAGGCAGCACAGCCTTTACAGAGCCATTGATTGTATGAGGAATTAGACAGCTGAGCGAATTTTCAGGCTTTCAGCTATTTTTAAAAATAGTTTTTTTTTGGGCATATTTATATAGCGCGAACTCGACCCGAAGGTATTGGAGCGCTTTACATGAGCACCGTATTTACATTACACATTCAGGCACGGTGAGATTAAGTGATTTGCCCAGAATCACAGGATGTGGACGCGACCCCGAGGCTCGAACCCTGGTTTCCAGCACCAAAGTCGGCAGTCTACCCAACGGACCACATCCGCCCTAGACAGCAGAGTTATCCATCAATCACACTGCTCCTATTGTGCGATTTATTCAACTATTCAACAACCTAGCGAGTTGTAGAAGATCACAGTAGGAGTCAGCAAGGCGCTAGGAACCCTCACTTGAAAAACAGCTCCTGCGCTGGCTGTCCGCTCTTCACCTCGCCCTGCGTGTTCAAATTAGTTACTGCGTCTTAGATTTGAAGTATTCCCCGTTCACCTGAGTACTCCGGATTACCAGTGTTGGTTTCATACTCCGGATTACCAGTGTTGGTTTCATACTCCGGATTACCAGTGTTGGTTTCATACTCCGGATTACCAGAGTTACCAGTGTTGGTTTCATACTCCTGATTACTAGGGTTGGTTTCAGTTTGACAGCAAACCGGACTGGTATGTAACGGCCAGCTGCTAAACATTTGTGCACAGTATATCTTGCCTAATCTCTCTCACATTAGCCTCCTTCCATCGTTTTAGGTCTTCCTCTCACACATTGATTTTCTCTCCTCGATAGCGTAGCTGGCAATGGTGCATCACGTGCAGTGGCACCGGGACCTGCCCATGCGAGTAGACCACTGTACCCCAATTGTAGTTTTTTTCTACCAGGCAGAGGGACGGGGTTCCCACTGGCTTAACTTGCATTAGGGCTCACGCAACCTTGCTACGCTACTCGTCTCGGAGGTCCCAAAGAGACATTATATGAAAACAGAAACAGCCCCTCCTTCCTCATTGCCATTCTCTGAGGCCTATTTTTACATTTGCCGAGGTATCTTGTAATCTTAAAATGCCACTCGTGAGTCCGTATCAGTGCAGTGGCAGACAGAAGCTGAAACAACAAGCACAGAATCGAAACCTGAGCCGAACGCGGGAACGCGGGAATCGAAACCTGTGGTGCGCGCGCACCACAGAGGAGCGGGGGGAGGGAGAGCGGCAGCGAGACGAACGCGCGCTGCTGCGCGTTCTGGCCACCGTCGGGAATGGGCGCGGCAAAGGCGGGACATGCGCCCGCCTTTGACAAATAGTGTGCCGTCCCCATAAAAAAAACGGACGCACCAGCCAATGTGGGATTCTGAAAACAAAACCACACGCACGAGCGTGTAGGTCGTTTTCAGAAGCCCTTTCTAGAGGTCTCGCGCTGCGCGAGCAGTGCTGCGCACTGCAACGCTAGGCGCGAGACCTAAAAACTACCCCAATCCCCCCTGAGCCTTAAAAACTACCCCACTCTCCTCTAAGCCCTAAAAACTACCATGACTACCCATTCCCTCCCCCTGCCCTGAGGCCTAAAACCCTGCCCCTTAACATACACTACTCTGACCCTCCCCATCCCCTGCCCTGTCCCTAAAACTACCCCAACCCCTTCAACTGCCCTTAGACCTAACACCCTATACCTAATTAAAAAAATTACCCTGACCCCCCAGCCCTGAAAACTACTCGACCCTCCAACAGCCCTAAAAACTATCCCGACCACCCAGCCCTGAAAACTACCCCCCTAGCCCAGCCCCACTTACCTCACCGCGTCCTCTGGCTCTCTTCCTGGTGAGGTCTTCCTGCTTCCACCCAGGAGCAGCCAGCAGCTAGACTGTGCACTGCCTTAAACACGCATGTGTGTGGTTAAGGCATATGCATGGTAAATGCAAGCATGCGATGTTGAAACACACGTGGCTGAGGCCGTGGTGTTCCGACTGTTTCCCCAAGTATAGGATTAGAAGAATGCTCTATGTTTCCAGTTTGTAAAGATCACCAATAAAGTGGGTGCACAATGTGTGCCCATGTTGGCAGGGAGTGGAGTTGACACGGATCGAATGTCCTTAGAGTCTGAACTCCCTTCTTTCTGATGGCAGGAACTAACGGCAGTAGTCAGTGTTAGAAGCTTTTAGTGGACCGGTGGGCATTGTACAGAGCTAGAACTGCTGGTCAGAGCGATAATCTACTCCTGGTGGGCACTCTGAGAAGCTAGCTGTAAGAGGCAGTGTGGGATCTGCCACTGATCAGCAGTGTATGACGATGGCACCGGTGGGCAGAGTAAGAATCTGTCACTTGTGAGCAGTGTGAGAAGCTGGCACTGGAGGGCAGAGTAAGAATCTGTCGCTTGTGCAGTGTGAGACGTTGGCACTGGTGGGCAGTGAGAGAAGCTGGCATGGCGAGCAGTATGAGAAGCCAGCCCTTTTGGGCAATGCGCAAAGTTGCTACTGGTGGGCAGCATGGAACTCTGCCACTGATTGGCAAAGCATGAAGCTGAAACTGGTGGGCAGTAAGAGAATCTGCCACTGATAATCAGGATCAGGGACAGGAGCTCATCTGCAGCATGATAATTTGCTACTTGAGGGCAGTGTGAGAAACTGGCACCGAGGGGAAGTGTGTGAGAATTTGCTACTGACGAACAATGTGAGAAACTGGCACTGCTGGGCTGTGTCAGAATCTGTCACAGGCAGGCAGTGAGAAAAGTTGGCATTGGCAGGCAGCATGAAACTCTGCCACAATAGGCAGTGTTAGAAGCTGGCACCATAGGGCAGTGTGTAGGAATCTGCTTCTGCCGAGCAATATGAGAAACTGACACTGGCAGGCAGTGTGAATAGCTGGACCTGGTGGGTAGTGTGCGAAGCTGCCAGTGGTGGGCAGCATGGAACTCTGACACTGACTGGCAATGTGAGAAACTGCAACTGGTGAGCAACAAGAGAATGTGTCAACGGTAAGTGCTGAGAGAATCTGTCACTGGTGGTCATCATGAGAACTCACAATGGTGAACAGTGGGAAAAGCTGACCTTAGTGAGAAGCATAAGGAGCCAGCAGAGGTTGACAATGCGATTCACTGGCACTAAAGATGTGACAATTGTGAGAAGTTGGAAGTTGTGGATAATGTGAGAAGCCTGCATTGGTGGTATTTGTGAGATGTTGGTGCTGGTGGGTAACGTGAAAAATGTAACCAGCGGGCAACGTGGAGTGATAGCAGGCTGGAATACAGCAACACTCTCTATGTTGGAATCTCCAAACAACTCCTTCACAGACTCTAAACCATCCAGAACACCACCACAAGACTCATACGCAACCTCCCATGCCACACCCACACCATACCACACCTCAGGGAGCTTCACTGGCTCCCCATTCGCAAGTGCAGCCAATTCAAACTTCTCAAGCACACATACAAAGCCCTACACAACACAGGGCCAGAATATCTGAACAGCTGCATACACTTTCACCAACCCACCCACACCTACACTCTGATTCACTCTCACTCGCACACACTCCCCACATCCACAAAAGCAAAATTGGAGGTCGCTCATTCTCTTACATTAAACCAAAGACATGGACCGACCACCCTCAACACATCAGAGCCTCTTCCTCACTTCTTGAGTTCCGCAAGAAGCTGAAGACCTGGCTCTTTGTATAAGCACCTAGGGGACCACACACCTACTCACCTGCCCAAGTGCCTGGATACCCTCTCTTGTGACTAGTGCGCTATACAAATCAACATAACATAACGTAGAAGTGGTGGGCAGTGTGAGAAGCTTGATCTGAAGGACATTGCAATGATTATGGTAATTGCCAGCATGATCATTTTGCACCGATGGTTCACCAACGGCGGTGTGAGGAGCTTGCACAGTGACAAGTTTGCACTAGTGAGCAATGTGAGAAGCTTGCACAGGTGGGCAACGTAAGATGAAGGCAGTGATAAACGATGTGACGAGCTCTCACAGCTATTGAATCCAGCACATTTACAAGCATCAAGTCCATATCCAAAATGCAAGCAAGTGCCAAAACGAATTTGACTTTATAATATGTGCAATGCAAGAAAGCCTCCATTACAAGAGAGCTGCTGAGTAATTATAAGCCACTGACTTGTAGCAGATGCATGCAATTTAGTAATGGTACCCTGTGCTTTGGGGCACTGCCATGTAATGGCCCGGGCAACACCGTGAAGTAAAGTGTTGCCTTTCATGATCAGACTGGGCAACAGGGGCAGGCCCCCAGCGCCCACAGTGCCCACGTGGCAAGATTCAGATGTAGCACTGGTCATTACACGTGCAACAGAAGCCATCTTGTACCCCACCACTTCCCCCCCGCTGCTGTGCTGCCGCAACTCACTTGTTATACAGAACGATGTCTGGCCTCCAGATCAACTCTGAGGGGATCCGGATCGACGTCACATTCTCATATTCAAGGGGGTCCCAGCGCAGCTTGTAGTCGTTCCACTCCTGAGCCCTCCGGGGAAGAAAATGGAAAGACAGACACAAAAGACAGACAACAAAAGAAGTTTTTGGTTACACAAGGAGAGAGGCAGGGCTTCCTCAGCCAGGAGTGTATCCAGGCAATCGCGACAAGAACATGGAGCGGGCTCACCTGCTTCACCCACACATTAGTCGTCATCATCTGGTTCTTCTCATCCTGAGGAAGGAGAGAAAGTTCCTTGTTAGAATGAGGTAAGTCATCCATCCAACCATCATATTCATTATTTATTTTTTAAATATGATGCATCCTGTTTAAAAGGAAGGAGCATACTTTTTACAGGTTGAACAAGTTAAAAAATATAAATAAGATCCGGAAGAACAAATGAACAAATGAGAAGACATGTGAAGTCTGAAACGTTGCATCTACAACAATGTGAAGTGTTCTGACTTTGCATGAAGTAAAATAACACCATCTGGTCTGCTGGAAGGCAGAATTTCATGCTGCATAATGTCCCCTAGGCAAGACATCATGTGACAGGAGGTCTCTGTGCCCACCTGCAGCAACTCATCCACTTGCAGTTGCAAGAAGAAAAGAGGAGTGGACAATGCAAGTTGGGAGTACAGATGGGGGTTGCAGAAGCTCAGGAGAATGCATGAGGGGGGCTTTTGAGGGCCACCATAGTGCACAATCAGGTGGGAGCCTGGATCAGGTAAATGGGGCTGAGAAGCTAAGGCAGTCCAAAAAAAAAAAAAAATGTGTTATTCAAAAATACTTCCTTAGTACACTTTTATATCCTCTGAGTGTTGTCCCAGAACAGAGCAGCTTGGGGGAGGGGGGGGGGGAGGGGGGGAAGAAAAAAACGAACAAAGAAGTCAGCAGCTTGGTTTGATGTTAAGGCTCCCATCAGCCGGATTTTAAATTCCCTTTTGAGACTTTTTTCCAGCTGGTTTGTACTGTGGAAGTCTGACGTTTATTTTTTCCTTTTATGCCTCTCTCCCCTTTCCTTTCTCTCCACGCAGTCTCTACCTGCTGCCTCCGCCGCTCAGTAGAAAAAACAGTTAGCCCACGGCGTTTCCTCGGTTGCCCTCGCTTTTAGGTCTCGCCTACGCAGCGCGCATGCGCTGCTTAGGAGGAG
Source organism: Calotriton arnoldi (assembly GCA_963921515.1). Classification (NCBI taxonomy): domain Eukaryota; kingdom Metazoa; phylum Chordata; class Amphibia; order Caudata; family Salamandridae; genus Calotriton; species Calotriton arnoldi. Next base: position 1,974,367 of record CAWUFW010002974.1, read on the forward strand.
ACCTTTAGCCATCGGTTCCCTTTTTCCTCAAAAACGTGCACGCTGTTCCATTGCCTTCAATGGCAACGCGTGCACGTGTGGCGATTGCCTTGCGGGAGCGAGCGGCAGCGCCATATGGTATCAATTATCGCCGCTGGCTCCCGCAAGGCAATCGGCAGGCCCCCACTCCCTGCTGCCGCGCGAGGCGCGCTTTTGCTTCTTTTTTACCTTCAGCGCGAGGGGCGCGCTTGTTTTCCTTGCTGCGCCTGATAAGAGGCATTGGTGCCTTTTCTCCCTGCATGTACGCGCAACTGCCCGCATGAGGAGATTTGGGGGGTGGGGGGTCACGCTGTGGCACTTGTCTGCAGATGGCAAATGATGTTTTCATCGTAGCCCTGCAGCCTCAGCCTGCTGAGCACCACGAGCCCCCACAGGGAGTTGGGAGGATCCTGCTCTCACAGCCAGTCCAGTGCAATCAGAGCTAGAGGTGAGGTAAGGCCCATCGTCACAGAAGAGGGAAAAGGTGTGTTTGGACACAGTGGGAATGGAAGCATCTGCAATTGGAAACGGATCAGAAGAGAAATGCACCAGCGCCTAGAGATTAGTCTTTTTATGCTGGGGCGCAATCAGTTTGCACTAGGAGGGCTCTTTTAACTGACTGTTTTAGTGAAGTGCAGCGCACTGTTTGTCAAATTATCTTGTTTTGGTTTTTTTGTTTTGATATTTTATTTATTTAAATGTTATTTTACCAAGTAGTCTTCATAGAAAGAGCTCTAACTACCTAATGCCACCTACTCTTGGGCTACATATATTTCAGGATCCCCAGCTTGGAGTACCCCAAAATCATAGGTACACCACAGTACTCTGTACCCCTCACTGAGTGAACTTGAAACATTTCTCTAGTACCTTGGACGATAATTAAGATTGCATTGACACCTTCCTGCTTATAATTGTCCTACTAAATGTGTCTGGGTTAGTGACTGAAACGTTCCATTCAAAGTTGCACTCTCCAAGGTCATTTAGGGGCCGATTCCGATCTCGGTCGGAGGCGCACCCAATACTATTCGGTCGGGAAAAAAGCCATGCGAAAGCCAGTTTCCCGACCGATCCGTACAGTACACCGAACGAGCAAGTACGATGCGCACAACAGCAAAAATCCCGGCCGAGCCGTACTCACCCAAACCAGGTCCTGTTCTCCGACCGAGGCGAATCCGGAAACGCCGAATCGAGTCGCACGGAAGGGAAAATGCAGCCCCGTCCGGCCGGACAAGTACGATGCGCTTCCGTGACGCGCCGAACCCGTCGCTACGCACGGCACGTCAAAGCATCCGGGAGAGGCGCACATAAGCTCCGAATCGCGCCACAACACGATCCACGGCTACGAGACGAACACAGCACAGACGAGGACGACGCGAAGCGCACGAGGACGAAGCCGAGCGACGAGGACGACGCGAAGCAACGAGAAGGACGAACGACACGAACCAACCATGAATCCCTTCGTCCCGATCATACCAATATTCTACATCTACTACCGGAACAGGCACGGACGCGTACGGCGCAGAAGGCAAGTCAGACACCAACCACAAAACACATACAACACGTACACGACACATCACACACATACACTGGGAATCTGAATATACTTACACCAGCAACAGCAGCACCATAGGGGCGGGATGCCCATCACCAATGCCACATATGCACACAGGGGCCTGAATGCGGCGCCACAACCCCAACCCAGGGGGGCTGGATGCCTACCACTACTACCACCCTGACCCAGGGGGGCAGGATGCCTACCACTACTACCACCCTTAGCCAGGGGGCAGGATGCCCACCACTACTACCACCCTTAGCCAGGGGGGCTGGATGCCTACCACCACCCTTAGCCAGGGGGCTGGATGCCTACCACTACTACCACCCCCACCCAGGGGGGCAGGATGCCTACCACTACTACCACCCTCACCCAGGGGGCAGGATGCCCACCACTACTACCACCCTTAGCCAGGGGGGCTGGATGCCTACCACTACTACCACCCTCAACCAGGGGGCAGGATGCCTACCACTACTACCACCCTCACCCAGGGGGGCAGGATGCCCACCACTACTACCACCCTTAGCCAGGGGGCAGGATGCCCACCACTACTACCACCCTTAGCCAGGGGGCAGGATGCCTACCACTACTACCACCCTCACCCAGGGGGGCAGGATGCCCACCACTACTACCACCCTTAGCCAGGGGGCAGGATGCCCACCACTACTACCACCCTTAGCCAGGGGGGCTGGATGCCCACCACTACTACCACCCTTAGCCAGGGGGCTGGATGCCTACCACTACTACCACCCTCACCCAGGGGGCAGGATGCCCACCACTACTACCACCCTTAGCCAGGGGGCAGGATGCCCACCACTACTACCACCCTTAGCCAGGGGGGCTGGATGCCCACCACTACTACCACCCTTAGCCAGGGGGCTGGATGCCTACCACTACTACCACCCTCAACCAGGGGGGCAGGATGCCTACCACTACTACCACCCTTAGCCAGGGGGCAGGATGCCCACCACTACTACCACCCTTAGCCAGGGGGGCTGGATGCCTACCACCACCCTTAGCCAGGGGGGCTGGATGCCTACCACTACTACCACCCTCAACCAGGGGGCAGGATGCCTACCACTACTACCACCCTCACCCAGGGGGGCAGGATGCCCACCACTACTACCACCCTTAGCCAGGGGGTGCCAGATGCCCACCACTACCACCCTTAGCCAGGGGGCAGGATGCCCACCACTACTACCACCCTTAGCCAGGGGGGCTGGATGCTCACCACCACCCTTAGCCAGGGGGGCTGGATGCCTACCACTACTACCACCCTCAACCAGGGGGGCAGGATGCCTACCACTACTACCACCCTTAGCCAGGGGGCAGGATGCCCACCACTACTACCACCCTTAGCCAGGGGGGCTGGATGCCTACCACCACCCTTAGCCAGGGGGGCTGGATGCTCACCACTACTACCACCCTCAACCAGGGGGGGCAGGATGCCTACCACTACTACCACCCTCACCCAGGGGGGCAGGATGCCCACCACTACTACCACCCTTAGCCAGGGGGTGCCAGATGCCCACCACTACCACCCTTAGCCAGGGGGCAGGATGCCCACCACTACTACCACCCTTAGCCAGGGGGGCTGGATGCCTACCACCACCCTTAGCCAGGGGGGCTGGATGCCTACCACTACTACCACCCTCAACCAGGGGGCTGGATGCCTACCACTACTACCACCCTCACCCAGGGGGGCAGGATGCCCACCACTACTACCACCCTTAGCCAGGGGGCAGGATGCCTACCACTACTACCACCCTCACCCAGGGGGGCAGGATGCCCACCACTACTACCACCCTTAGCCAGGGGGCTGGATGCCTACCACTACTACCACCCTCAACCAGGGGCAGGATGCCTACCACTACTACCACCCTTAGCCAGGGGGCAGGATGCCCACCACTACTACCACCCTTAGCCAGGGGGGCTGGATGCCTACCACCACCCTTAGCCAGGGGGGCAGGATGCCCACCACTACTACCACCCTTAGCCAGGGGGGCTGGATGCCTACCACCACCCTTAGCCAGGGGGGCTGGATGCCTACCACTAC